>CM060904.1:646764077-647389077 GCA_030737815.1 Allium fistulosum
GGGCTGTTCGTCCATTTTGGGACGGGCAGACTAGGTAGCAGGTGACAGGTGCTGTTCTTGCTTCCAACGATGCTGATGACGAAGACGAGCTGGAGGCTTGCATATTATTTTCATACTATATGTACTGGATGTACCACTGCTTGTATAATTCTCTGAGTGATATGTAGTGAGGCTTGATGTATTGACTATTCAGATTTTTGTATTCAACTATTATGAAGTTTTATATGATGACATTCTATTTTGTGAAGCTTCACTATATATATGTTCTATTGTATTTTATCCATGCGCTGTGAGTTATACGATAGATTCTGCTGTTTTTAATTTAACCTGACAATCGTCCATGGCTGCCTGGTACACTTTACAACGCACTTTCTCTAGGTTCTGTGTGGGGGTCATGGGCGGTCGTCACATTTGGTATCAGAGCTTTGGTTAATCGATTTTACCCAACGCTCGCTGACGTAACTACGTATGAGAGACGTAATTGTATTTTGATGGATGATTACTATATATAATATAGTAGCTTAGAAGGATTTGAATTCCTTATGTAGTTGTTTCTCAAGGTGTATTAATCATTCCTTTTTATAGATATAGAGAATGAGTCGAAGAGGGAGACCAGCTGCTAGGGAAGGCCGTGCTATTGAGGGGGCTGTTGATTATATTGCTATGTTCGAAGCTATGATGACTTCGATCATGAGAAGAATGCCAGCCCCGGGGCCATCAATAGATGTTGGAGTTCAAGTTCAAACTCCAAGACCAGTGGATTTTGCTAAGCTTTGTAAGGATTATACTGCTCTTGGAGGAAAGGTTTTCTTAGGAACAGAATCAACCATTGAAGTCCAGAGGTGGATAGATGCTTGTAGAAGGATCTTTAGTGATTTGGGAATTGAGGATGCGACTAAGAGGAAGTTAGCATCAAGACAGCTTCAAGGGAGAGCTTCTGATTGGTGGAACTCTATCACCATTGATACTCCGGAGGAAGAAATTACTTGGGAGCAATTCCAAGTCAGATTCGAAACTAAGTTCATTTCTACAGCCCAGAAGTCTGTTCTGTTCAAGAAGTTTGTGGAGCTCAAGCAAGGTGGAAGACCAGTTCTTGAGTATGTTTCTGAGTTTGAAGCTTTGTCCAAGTATGCTCGGTCGTATATTGAATCTTCGTACCAGAAGAATGAGAAGTTTGTGACAGGCTTGGACAGTTATCTTGGGAGGTAGTTGGTGGATCATTTGGACGATTCATTGGAGAAGCTTGTGGAGAAAGCTCTCAGGCATGAGAATCTGTTTCCTAAAGAGGGATCTGTTGTTGCTGTAACCAAGGGAGAGTCTAGACCACAGCAGAATGAATACAAGAAGAGGAAGCAGCAGCAGCAGAAGGGTAAGGATGGCCAGAAGAAGTCGAAGGGCGAAGTGACTAGCTACAATTGTCAGCAGAAGGGCCATTTCTCCAGAGATTGCAAGAATCCAAAGGTGCCAGTGAAGTGTCACAACTGTGACAAGCTTGGGCATGTCAAGAGGAATTGTCCAGAACCGCGAAAGGACAAGCAGATTGTGCAAGCTTATGCTTTGGGAGTTGTTCCATCATCTTCGAAAGCTCCTACCGTTGAAGAGAAAGGAAAGAGTGTGGTGGTTCAAGGTACTCTTTCCATATGTGGTGTTCCAGTGAGAGTGCTATTTGATACTGGGGCGTCGCATTCTTTTGTTTGTAATGAACTTGTAGGCCGGTTGGGTTTAGAACCGGATATCGTTGATAGGCCATTGGTTGTGACTAATCCAGTTGGGGGTTCGTCTTGTTTGTGTATGCTATGCCGTGGTCTGATTGTATCGAGTCATGGTTGCTCTTTTGTTTGTGATTGTTTTGTTCTGAACTTTTCGGGGTTCGGAATTATTTTGGGTATGGACTGGCTTAGGAAGTATGTGGCAAAGGTTGATTGTGATAGGTTGGAGGTGACAGTCGAGAATGTGGAGGGGCGAAAGATTGTGAAACGATGTAAGCATGAAGAAGGCATCTTCATGAGCTTCATGTATTCGCTAGTTGTTCCACGGGATGGACTGTCATCTGTGCGAATCGCTAATGGATTTGAGGATGTCTTTGATGAGGTCAAAGGGTTACCGCCGCATAGAGAGATCGAGTTTCGTATCGATCTAGTTGAAGGAGCCAGACCTGTTGTGATGCCTCTTAGGCGGATGGCGCCTAGGGAACAGCAGGAGTTGAGGGTGCAGGTTGATGATCTTTTACAGAAAGGATTCATTCGGCGTAGTGTGTCCGAATGGGGTGCACCAGTTGTGTTTGCAACCAAAGCAGATGGATCGTTGAGGTTGTGTGTGGAATGGATTATCGTGAGCTGAATAAAGTGACAAAGAAGAACAAGTATCCATTGCCGAGAATAGATAACTTGTTTGATCAGCTTCACGAAGCTAAGGTGTTTTCTCAGATGGATTTGGCAACGGGATTTCACCAGTTAAGAGTGGCTAAGGATAGTGTGCCGAAGACTGCTTTCAGGACATCATCCGGTTTCTTTGAGTGGTTGGTAATGCCGTTTGGATTGACTAATGCACCAGCATATTTTGTGGATCTTATGAATAGAGTGTTCAGAGATCAGTTGAACAAGTTCGTGCTAGTGTTCGTGGATTATATTTTGATTTATTCCAGAACTGAAGAAGAGCACAAGACGCATTTGCGTATTATTTTGGAAATCTTACGGAAACATCAGCTGAAGGCTAAGTTTTCGAAGTGTCACTTCTGTAAGAGTGAAGTGAGGTTCTTAGGCCATATTATCTCTGGAAATGGAATAGCGGTTGATCCCGCTAAGGTGGCAGCAATCCAGGATTGGGTTAGACCTAAGAATGCATCTGATGTGAGAAGTTTTCTTGGATTAGCAAGATATTATCATCGATTTATCAAAGACTTCTCCAAGGTGGCTGCACCATTGACAGGATTGACGAAAAAGAACCAAGTATTCAAATGGGATGCTAAGTGTGAGAAAGCTTTCGAAATCCTGAAAGAGCGACTAATGAGTGCTCCTGTTTTGACTATTCCGAGTGGGAATGATGAGATGGTGGTTTACACCGGTGCATGTGGTACTGGACTTGGAGCAGTGCTAATGCAGAGGGATAAAGTTGTTGCGTATGCAAGTCGACAACTGAAGCCGCATGAAAGGAATTACCCGACTCATGATTTGGAGTTAGCGGCAATTGTATTTGCTCTGAAGATGTGGAGACATTATCTATTGGGAGTTCGATTCGAGTTGTTTACAGATCATAAGTCGTTGAAGTATCTTTTCTCCCAAAAGGATTTGAATCTTCGGCAACAATGATGGCTAGAGTTTTTGGCATCATATGATTTTGGTATAGCCTATACTCCGGGAAAGGGTAACGCAGTGGCAGACGCGTTAAGTCGAAGACATGCAGGATTGGGAGCCATGTTTTCAGAATGGAAGAATTTCGAGTACTTAGTTGGATTTGATTTCAGGCCCAGATGTGAAATGGAACCTGAGATGTTGGCAAACTTATCGATAAGACTGACTCTTGTGGAATGAATTGGCGAGAGCCAAAAGCGAGACGATAAGCTTGTCAAGATTATCCGTGATTTGGAATCTGGATTGGATCCAGAAAAGGATAAAGGATTCGAGGTCGATCGAGAGGGTTGGCTTCGGAAGCAAGGACGACTAGTTGTTCCCAAGATAGATGAATTGAGAAGTGAAGTTCTGAAGGAAAGTCATCACTCGAAGCTGACAATTCATCCAGGTGGAAATAAGATGTATTGGGATATGAAGAGAACCTATTACTGGGAAGGCATGAAGAAGGATGTTGGAAATTTTATTTCCAAGTGCATGAACTACCAGTTGGTAAAAGCCGAACAGAAGAAACCAAGTGGATTGCTTTAGCCATTAGAAGTTCCTACATGGAAGTGGGAGCAAATATCGATGGATTTTATTTATGAGCTACCTAGAACAAGAACGGGAAATTAAGGGATTTGGGTCATCGTAGATCGTCTGACTAAGAGTGCAAGATTCATTCCTGTTCGATCGACTAGGACTGCATTAAAGTTGGCCGAGCTGTATGTTAAGTGGATAGTCCGATTCCATGGTATTCCGAAAAGTATAGTGAGCGATCGAGATCCATTGTTCACTAGTGGATTTTGGAAGAGCTTCGAGGAAGTTTTGGGAACCGAGTTGTGTTTGAGTACAGCTTATCATCCCCAAACAGATGGTCAGACCGAGAGAGTCAACCGAGTTTTGGAAGATCTCCTTAGAGCTTGTGTTTTAGATTTCAGAGGATCATGGGAAGATCACCTTCATTTGGTGGAATTTTCGTATAATAACAGTTACAAGTCCAGCATTGGTATGGCACCGTATGAGGCATTGTATGGAAGACCGTGTAACTCTCCGACATGTTGGTTAGAAACAGGAGAAAAGCTGATACTTGGGCCAGAGATGATTCGACAGACTTCGGATTGCATAGTGATCATTCGACAACGAATGAAGGCAGCCCAAGACCGTCAGAAAAGTTATGCCGATAAGCGTCGTAAAGATTTGGAATTCGACGTAGGTGATATGGTTTTTGTGAAGATTTCTCCATTAAAGAATGTTATTCGATTCGGGAAGAAAGGAAAATTGACTCCGAGATTTGTTGGACCATTCCTAATTATCGAGCGAATTGGAAAGCTCGCCTACAGATTGGAGTTACCAGAAAAGATGTCGAGTGTGCACAATGTTTTTCATGTATCGTATCTACGGAAGTATGTGCACGACTCGAATACAGTAGTTTCTGCCGATAGCTGTGAAGATTTTGAGGTAAATTCAGTTGTTGAGAGACCTCGTAAGCCGCTTCGTGTTGTGGAAACTGACATGAAACAGCTTAGGAGGAAGGTAGTTAGGTTGCTCAAGGTACAATGGAGTGATGATGATAACGACTGTACATGGGAGGTGGAAGAGAGGATGAAGGTTGCTCATCCTGAACTCTTCGAGGTATGGCCATAAGGTGTCGTGTCATCTCACGATATTGTAACTTGTTCTAGTTTTAGAATTCTGCATGCTAAGCTAGAATTGGATGCATGGTTTGTTGATTGCTATGGATGGTAGGCGTGCATAATAGTCTTTGATTGCTCTTGTTTGTTTGTAATTTCGGGGGCGAAATTCCTAAGGGGGAGAGAATATAACGACCCGTATTTTTACGGATCGAAACATCGTAAAACAGTTGTCATTGGGTCGTATAGAAGATAAGCCATGTGTAGCTTAGGTCGTCTGGAAGATAAGTCGTGTGGTGTCTTAGGTCGTGGGGTAGGTTAGGTCGGGTGAACGACCTAAGGATAGGAGCGACCTATAGGAAGTTGGCGACCTAAGGATTTGAGCGACCTATAGGAAGTTGGCGACCTAAGGATTTGAACGACCTATAGGAAGTTGGCGACTTAAGAAATGGACCGACCTAAGAAGGTTACCGACCTAGGGGTTAGGGGCATAGGAACAGCGACCTAGTAGACTGTGTGAGTTAACGACCTAAGAAAGTTAGGTCATGGACGAGTTAAGGCTTGTTATAGTTAGGTCGTGAGACCTTGTGTTGAAGTTAGGTCGTAAGAGACCTAAGTTTGGTTTCGTTGGATTTCCACTTTGAAAAGCGAATGCCATATAAATTGTAATACAAGGAATTTTTTAGGGAAATTTGGATTCCTCACCATAGTTGATTTTAAATTTCAGTTATATACTTGTATAAATTCTTGAATGCTAAAAGTTTGGTAGTTGGCCTGATTGAATATGATATCGATATGTATTAAAAGTTGGATCTTTCTAGTAGCAATGGTAATTGTAGCATTGCTTATGTGCTCTGGTAGCTTTGGGCCTCATTATAGTATTTTGAAATTTGCTGTTTCGAATTGAAAATGTTTTTGATTTGAAAGAAGTTAATAGCAAATTTTCAATTAGGCCCTTCATAATTTGTTTATTATAATAGAGAAGAAATTAAATTTAAGAACAAAAATGTGTCGATGTCACATTAATTCATCATCGTTGATTCACATAAAAACACATGTTTTTTGAATTTGATAGGATGCATATATCAATCAATAATTAATTAGCTTTCTCCTAAAGCTAATTTCATTACATGGAATACTTTTCTCAAACCCGAAAACCTCTAAAACTCATCCCCTGGCCTTTCAGATTCAGAAGAATCTAAACAACATCACTTCAATTTTAAATTCTGGAGATTCAAAAGGAAGGCTCACATTCATCATTTCATTATGCCATATCGTTTAAGTATCATATATAGCATACCAAAAAAATGCAAAGTGTTAATCATATGCACACACCTGCCTTCTTCTCCGCAGTGCAAGCCTTTTCCAACAGTGTTTGCAACAATAGATTCTTATGTTTTTCAATGTCTCTGCAATTAAGATGAGATGAGTAAATAGGAGATAACTAAAGCATTTTGAACATATAAGATCCATATAATTATTGTTAAATCATTACCTGTGAGTAAAAATAGCATGAGGAATTCGAATAAAAGCTCCAGCCAAAAAAAGTGTAATCGACAAAATGATAATTTATGTGTATATGCAATGAAAAAAAAACAAAAAAAAAACAGCTAAAGATCAAAAGAACCAACAGGTAAAGTGCATCCAACTGTGTCAGTTGTATTTAGATAGAAAATGTCTCCGTTACAAGCAATATAATTATCTTCGTTACAAAGCAGAAATTTACGATTATTCTTTGAGGCAGCAATCAGGATCTTTGTTAAAAACAATATAATTCATCTCCGTTACTGAGAATTTTCCAATGATTGTCATGATTCTTCATGTCTCTGCTTTTAAGACCAGGAGCAAGCTGAAACCAAACAAAACATGCAGCCAGAAACAAAATCTGAAGAGCATAAAAAAACGAAAAAAATTAAAAAATAAAATTAGTTTTGGCGTATACTTATCATTGATTGTGATTGTGACTATGAAAGGAGAAAACTTACCAAAGCGTATAAGATTTCGACGAACCAAAACTGATCATCCATAATACCGAGAAACAGGCGGCTACGAAGCGGAAGAGATACGATATAGATTAGGGTAGATTTGCTTTTACAAGAAATGTATTAGAAGTCCCTATTTTTGATGTTGTTATAAGAAAAGTCCTTGTAGATATAAATATGTAAATTTAGTCCCTATTTTTTGAAAAATTAAAAACGCAAGGTGTTTTGCATTTTTCTCGCAGAAAATGCAAGCTAACTTGCAACTTTTGACTATGAATTTTTTTTTTTAAAATTTTAAAATTTTTGAAATTTTTAAAAATTTTAAAAAGCGCAAGCTAGTTTGCGCTTTTATTTTGAATTACTTTTTTGAAATTTTTGAAATTTTTGAAAATTTTCAAAAATGCAAGTTAACTTGTGCTTTCTTGATGGAAAGCGCAAGCTAGTTTGCGCTTTCTGATTTTGATTTTTTTTTGAAAATTTTGAACTTTTCAAAAAAAATTAAATTTTCGAAAAGCGCAAGTTAACTTGCACATTCTATAAGAAAAGCGCAAGATACTTTATGCTTTCTTATTTAAAAAAAAACAGAGACTTAATTTACATATTTATTATCACAAGGACTTTTCTTACAGCAACATTAAAAATAGGGACCTTCAGTGCAAAGCCCCTTGCTTTTATTCTGATTAACATGGATCGGGTTTTGTTTGTTTCGGCCCGACTGTAATGCGGTATTGCAATTTGTTTTCGTTAGAATATTCTCACATTCTTTGCTTGGTGCTTTCAACCCATAGTCCATATTTTCAAAACCCTTTCACAAAACATTTTCCGCTAAATACAACTAAAAGTTTGATCTTCTTTTATACCAGCGTAACCGTACAACGGTGGAGAAACCGACCGTTAGATTATATAATTTCAAAAAAAATTCAATTTTTTATTAATTAGGAAAATATGCTCGATTAAATTTTTTGCGTTATACAGTTTAACTCCATTTATAACTCATAATTATCTTTCCATAATTCAACATATTATAAGGTAATAAGAATATAACTCATTATCATATTATAATAAAATTTGAATCCCAGGTAACGATATTCATAAGAATAATCATGTGTATAATTTGCATCCATATATAGTCAAAAAAATTCACGCATATCTCTCAATTTTATACAATGTAACTTATGTACATGATTTTGTAACAAATCAGTATTTTATAAGTAAAATAAAGTATGTTGTAGAAGGAGCTACAAAGTAATGGGTGCCTTCCAATTTACTGGCCCATGTTTAGAAAAGAAACAAGTTAACAAGTTTCCCTTGCAATTTATAAGATCCATCAATATGCTTAAATAAATCATTTATTTTTAATTAATTTACATAGTTACACGGTAATTTGCAGGATATCCAGTCTATTTTGTGTAGTTTATCTGCAAAAGATATTAGCTTCCTATCCTGAAAGCCAGTTCCTATAAAATTTTAAATGCCCATAGTATGAATGCAAGAATTCACATAAAAAATTATACGAACCAAGTATCTCTTTTTTGTTTAAAATGCAAAAAAAAAACAATGCTGTTATGTTTGATTCAATGAGTACTTATCTTTGTACAAGGCACTGACCGAAGTAAATTAATAATAATTCTAATGTCTAAGTAACCCAAATCCATAAATAATGTAAAGAAAAACAGTAACTCAAAATGATGGTACCTTATACACAAATTTTCATGCATGCTCTCACCTGTGATTGATCATAACAGCTTTTGCCTACAAAGAGAAGTAAGAAGTACGAAGACATTTCAACAAAATAATCAGGCTAATGTCGCCATAGATCATATAAAGTGATTAATTATACCATAAATTTTGTCATCAGTTTGTTTAAATTACACGTGAAGCATATACCATATATTGCATTGACAACTCTTGTGCATTTCAAGTTGCTGAATTCCAATCAACATATATTTCTCCCATTGTTTAACCTAATTTCCATTTGCATCTATTCTAATACCTACACCCACCACCTCAACTACCATTACTATCTTTAACAACCTGAACATAAAGAAGAGCATCTAGTAGTGTAATTAAGCAGTAGAAAATAAATAGAGATAAGAACAGTAGAATGGGTATGATATTGAATCAAACATGGTGATAAGAACAATAGAAATGGTAAACTACAGTTTTGAAACAGCTTGTTAGTTAACCAAATTCAAGTTAAACATGGATATAGACCTTTCTTTTTTAAGATGATTTGGCAATGGATATAAGGTGGTTTTTATTGGTAGCAGATATACCAAGTGATTAAGTTATATAAATTATCCTGATTTTTTAGTATACAAATTCATGTTTTTATAGTGATAAGTGACGCAGCGGATTAAACAAAACAATGTAGATCGATGAAAGTAGCAATCGATGGATTGGAAGATACCAAAATCCCCAAATTCGTTGATCCGAAGATACCGAATTCTAGCTATCCCAAACACATTGATAGCGCACTATTCCGTGTTTAAAGATCTGCGATTCTTCGCACGTTGATCTAGCGCACTAGATTCCGTGAATCGGCTTCAGTTGTCGTTGAATCGAGCGCACTCGATTATCCGAGAGTGGAGATAGGAGATTACACTCAACTACCAATTTGGTGAAAGAACAAAGCTAACAAACAAAGTTTTTATTTCAAATCAACTAACTTTCAAATGTACAACTCATGCCTATTTATAACAATTTACAAAACAGACCCTTAAGTCGTATACGACTTACGACTCAACTTAGGTCGGTAACGACTCAGCACACCACGACTCAAGCACTTGTATTACAACCCACACAACATCACAAATTTACAACACTTAGGTCGCATACGACCTACAGACACACGACCTACGACTTAAGTACAAACGACTCAACACATATATACAACAAAGTCCAGTAAAACACCCACGACATACGACTTATCAATCCTCATGAGTTAAACAGGTGCCGCGACTCAACATCAGACGACTTATCATTGCCACGAGTTAAAAATGAACGGCATCTGGAGCGAGCGACCTAGAATGAACGGCATCCCCATGAGCGATCTAAAAGAAGCGGCTTCAGAGAACTTCGCGACCTAAGTCTTCACGACTTAAAGCCTCGTGACTTATAATGAACGACTTATCTCCCCAGATCTTCCCACGACCTACCATAGGTCGTAACTCGTTAAGTCGTTCGAGCGCCTTTCCCTTTAGCTTGTTAACTCGCGGTTCTCCACTAGGTCGTTCACGACTTATGGCTTCTTTAAGTCGGTCACGACTTAGTCCCTTTAGCTTGTTAACTCGCAGTTCTCCACTAGGTCGTTCACGACTTATGGATTCTTTAAGTCGGTCACGACTTAGTACTTCCGCGCAAACTTCCTTGTTAGCTCCCATGGTCTTAGGTCGTAAACGACTCATTATTTCTGGACGACTTAAGATGTTGTTAAGTCGGTCACGACCTAATACTTGGCCTGCATCATCCTTCTCAGGTTGAGAAAAATTCATCCTCGAATTTGTAAATTCTTCCTCGAATTTGTAAATTCTTCCACATCATCTTGTTCATCCCCATAATAAGGTACCAGATGTTTAACATTAAACACGTCAGACGTATATACATCCTCCGGCAGCTTCAATTTATAAGCATTTTCATTAATCCGTTTCACGACTTCTACAGGACCAATTTTCCTGGCCTTCAACTTGTTATAAGCGCCCACTGGAAAACGATCTTTTGTTAACACAACATATACCAAATCTCCTTCATTAAATTCAACGCTTCTTCGTTTCAAATCTGCATATCGTTTATACTTTTCATTTGCTTTCTCCAATCGTTCCTGAACGATTTTATGACATTCCGCCAATCCATCAACAAAATCAGCAGCTCGCTTGACTATCTTCTTTGGTTGCGGTATGACCGTTAACTCCAACGGCCCCTTTGGCAAACTAGAATATACAATCTGAAATGGACTGAACCTCGTGCTACGGTTCACAGCATGATTATGAGTAAACTCCGCTTGACATAGCTTCACATCCCAACTCTTTAGATTGTCTTTCACAAGACATCTCAACAAATTTCCCAATGATCTGTTCACAACCTCGGTTTGTCCATCCGTTTGCGGATGATAAGCGTTGCTAAAGTTCAGCTTCGTTCCGACCATCTTCCACAAACTTAGCCAGAAATGACTCAGAAAACGAGTATCCCTATCCGACACAATAGATTCTGGCAATCCATGAAGTCTATATATCTCTTTGAAAAATAACTGAGCAACATGAACAGCATCCGCCGTCTTCTTACAAGCAATAAAATGTGCCATTTTCGAAAATCGGTCAACCACCACATAAATGGAATCGTTCAGGGTGCTTGTCTGATCTTGGTTTAGGCCTTGGGGGTTTGTACTTGGAAAACATCCCCCTTGACTCGAGTAATAGTTACTTTACTTTAATTGTTTGCTTTGCTATGTTTGCTTCTGCTTAGTGTGTGTCTGGGGGTATCACTGTAGAACGAGGTGGAGTAGGAGGGTTGGATTCCTATTCCTTTTTCCTTTATGCTCTTTTGGTATGTTGTTAGTTAATTTACCGCTCACTAAGACTGTTGTCTAACTCAAGGCTTTATGTTTTAACTCTTATTGCCTTGGGCTGTTCGTCCATTTTGGGACGGGCAGACTAGGTAGCAGGTGACAGGTGCTGTTCTTGCTTCCAACGATGCTGATGACGAAGACGAGATGGAGGCTTGCATATTATTTTCATACTATATGTACTGGATGTACCACTGCTTGTATAATTCTCTGAGTGATATGTAGTGAGGCTTGATGTATTGACTATTCAGATTTTTGTATTCAACTATTATGAAGTTTTATATGATGACATTCTATTTTGTGAAGCTTCACTATATATATGTTCTATTGTATTTTATCCATGCGCTGTGAGTTATACGATAGATTCTGCTGTTTTTAATTTAACCTGACAATCGTCCATGGCTGCCTGGCACACTTTACAACGCACTTTCTCTAGGTTCTGTGTGGGGTCATGGGCGGTCGTCACATTTGGTATCAGAGCTTTGGTTAATCGATTTTACCCAACGCTCGCTGACGTAACTACGTATGAGAGACGTAATTGTATTTTGATGGATGATTACTATATATAATATAGTAGCTTAGAAGGATTTGAATTCCTTATGTAGTTGTTTCTCAAGGTGTATTAATCATTCCTTTTTATAGATATAGAGAATGAGTCGAAGAGGGAGACCAGCTGCTAGGGAAGGCCGTGCTATTGAGGGGGCTGTTGATTATGTTGCTATGTTCGAAGCTATGATGACTTCGATCATGAGAAGAATGCCAGCCCCGGGGCCATTAGTAGATGTTGGAGTTCAAGTTCAAACTCCAAGACCAGTGGATTTTGCTAAGCTTTGTAAGGATTATACTGCTCTTGGAGGAAAGGTTTTCTTAGGAACAGAATCAACCATTGAAGTCCAGAGGTGGATAGATGCTTGTAGAAGGATCTTTAGTGATTTGGGAATTGAGGATGCGACTAAGAGGAAGTTAGCATCAAGACAGCTTCAAGGGAGAGCTTCTGATTGGTGGAACTCTATCACCATTGATACTCCGGAGGAAGAAATTACTTGGGAGCAATTCCAAGTCAGATTCGAAGCTAAGTTCATTTCTACAGCCCAGAAGTCTGTTCTGTTCAAGAAGTTTGTGGAGCTCAAGCAAGGTGGAAGACCAGTTCTTGAGTATGTTTCTGAGTTTGAAGCTTTGTCCAAGTATGCTCGGTCGTATATTGAATCTTCGTACCAGAAGAATGAGAAGTTTGTGACAGGCTTGGACAGTTATCTTGGGAGGTAGTTGGTGGATCATTTGGACGATTCATTGGAGAAGCTTGTGGAGAAAGCTCTCAGGCATGAGAATCTGTTTCCTAAAGAGGGATCTGTTGTTGCTGTGACCAAGGGAGAGTCTAGACCACAACAGAGTGGATACAAGAAGAGGAAGCAGCAGCAGCAGAAGGGTAAGGATGGCCAGAAGAAGTCGAAGGGCGAAGTGACTAGCTACAATTGTCAACAGAAGGGCCATTTCTCCAGAGATTGCAAGAATCCGAAGGTGCCACTGAAGTGTCACAACTGTGACAAGCTGGGGCATGTCAAGAGGAATTGTCCAGAACCGCGAAAGGACAAGCAGATTGTGCAAGCTTATGCTTTGGGAGTTGTTCCATCATCTTCGAAAGCTCCTACCGTTGAAGAGAAAGGAAAGAGTGTGGTGGTTCAAGGTACTCTTTCCATATGTGGTGTTCCAGTGAGAGTGCTATTTGATACTGGGGCGTCGCATTCTTTTGTTTGTAATGAACTTGTAGGCCGGTTGGGTTTAGAACCGGATATCGTTGATAGGCCATTGGTTGTGACTAATCCAGTTGGGGGTTCGTCTTGTTTGTGTATGCAATGCCGTGGTCTGATTGTATCGAGTCATGGTTGCTCTTTTGTTTGTGATTGTTTTGTTCTGAACTTTGCAGTGTTCGGAATTATTTTGGGAATGGACTGGCTTAGGAAGTATGCGGCAAAGGTTGATTGTGATAGGTTGGAGGTGACAGTCGAGAATGTGGAGGGGCGAAAGATTGTGAAACGGTGTAAGCATGAAGAAGGCATCTTCATGAGCTTCATGTATTCGCTAGTTGTTCCACGGGATGGACTGTCATCTGTGCCAATCGCTAATGGATTTGAGGATGTCTTTGATGAGGTCAAAGGGTTACCGCCGCATAGAGAGATCGAGTTTCGTATCGATCTAGTTGAAGGAGCCAGACCTGTTGTGATGCCTCTTAGGCGGATGGCGCCTAGGGAACAGCAGGAGTTGAGGGTGCAGGTTGATGATCTTTTACAGAAAGGATTCATTCGGCGTAGTGTGTCCGAATGGGGTGCACCAGTTGTGTTTGCAACCAAAGCAGATGGATCGTTGAGGTTGTGTGTGGAATGGATTATCGTGAGCTGAATAAAGTGACAAAGAAGAACAAGTATCCATTGCCGAGAATAGATAACTTGTTTGATCAGCTTCACGAAGCTAAGGTGTTTTCTCAGATGGATTTGGCAACGGGATTTCACCAGTTAAGAGTGGCTAAGGATAGTGTGTCGAAGACTGCTTTCAGGACATCATCCGGTTTCTTTGAGTGGTTGGTAATGCCGTTTGGATTGATTAATGCACCAGCATATTTTGTGGATCTTATGAATAGAGTGTTCAGAGATCAGTTGAACAAGTTCGTGCTAGTGTTCGTGGATGATATTTTGATTTATTCCAGAACTGAAGAAGAGCACAAGACGCATTTGCGTATTATTTTGGAAATCTTACGGAAACATCAGCTGAAGGCTAAGTTTTCGAAGTGTCACTTCTGTAAGAGTGAAGTGAGGTTCTTAGGCCATATTATCTCTGGAAATGGAATAGCGGTTGATCCCGCTAAGGTGGCAGCAATCCAGGATTGGGTTAGACCTAAGAATGCATCTGATGTGAGAAGTTTTCTTGGATTAGCAAGATATTATCATCGATTTATCAAAGACTTCTCCAAGGTGGCTGCACCATTGACAGGATTGACGAAAAAGAACCAAGTATTCAAATGGGATGCTAAGTGTGAGAAAGCTTTCGGAATCCTGAAAGAGCGATTAACGAGTGCTCCTGTTTTGACTATTCCGAGTGGGAATGATGAGATGGTGGTTTACACCGGCGCATGTGGTACTGGACTTGGAGCAGTGCTAATGCAGAGGGATAAAGTTGTTGCGTATGCAAGTCGACAACTGAAGCCGCATGAAAGGAATTACCCGACTCATGATTTGGAGTTAGCGGCAATTGTATTTGCTCTGAAGATGTGGAGACATTATCTATTGGGAGTTCGATTCGAGTTGTTTACAGATCATAAGTCGTTGAAGTATCTTTTCTCCCAAAAGGATTTGAATCTTCGGCAACAATGATGGCTAGAGTTTTTGGCATCATATGATTTTGGTATAGCCTATACTCCGGGAAAGGGTAACACAGTGGCAGACGCGTTAAGTCGAAGACATGCAGGATTGGGAGCCATGTTTTCAGAATGGAAGAATTTCGAGTACTTAGTTGGATTTGATTTCAGGCCCAGATGTGAAATGGAACCTGAGATGTTGGCAAACTTATCGATAAGACTGACTCTTGTGGAAAGAATTGGCGAGAGCCAAAAGCGAGATGATAAGCTTGTTAAGATTATCCGTGATTTGGAATCTGGATTGGATCCAGAAAAGGATAAAGGATTCGAGGTCGATCGAGAGGGTTGGCTTCGGAAGCAAGGACGACTAGTTGTTCCCAAGATAGATGAATTGAGAAGTGAAGTTCTGAAGGAAAGTCATCACTCGAAGCTGACAATTCATCCAGGTGGAAATAAGATGTATCGGGATATGAAGAGAACCTATTACTGGGAAGGCATGAAGAAGGATGTTGGAAATTTTATTTCCAAGTGCATGAACTGCCAGTTGGTAAAAGCCGAACAGAAGAAACCAAGTGGATTGCTTTAGCCATTAGAAGTTCCTACATGGAAGTGGGAGCAAATATCGATGGATTTTATTGATGAGCTACCTAGAACAAGAACGGGAAATTAAGGGATTTGGGTCATCGTAGATCGTCTGACTAAGAGTGCAAGATTCATTCCTGTTCGATCGACTAGGACTGCATCAAAGTTGGCCGAGCTGTATGTTAAGTGGATAGTCCGATTCCATGGTATTCCGAAAAGTATAGTGAGCGATCGAGATCCATTGTTCACTAGTGGATTTTGGAAGAGCTTCGAGGAAGTTTTGGGAACCGAGTTGTGTTTGAGTACAGCTTATCATCCCCAAACAGATGGTCAGACCGAGAGAGTCAACCGAGTTTTGGAAGATCTCCTTAGAGCTTGTGTTTTAGATTTCGGAGGATCATGGGAAGATCACCTTCATTTGGTGGAATTTTCGTATAATAACAGTTACAAGTCCAGCATTGGTATGGCACCGTATGAGGCATTGTATGGAAGACCGAGTAACTCTCCGACATGTTGGTTAGAAATAGGAGAAAAGCTGATACTTAGGCCAGAGATGATTCGACAGACTTCGGATTGCATAGTGATCATTCGGCAACGAATGAAGGCAGCCCAAGACCGTCAGAAAAGTTATGCCGATAAGCGTCGTAAAGATTTGGAATTCGACGTAGGTGATATGGTTTTTGTGAAGATTTCTCCACTAAAGAATGTTATTCGATTCGGGAAGAAAGGAAAATTGACTCCGAGATTTGTTGGACCATTCCTAATTATCGAGCGAATTGGAAAGCTCGCCTACAGATTGGAGTTACCAGAAAAGATGTCGAGTGTGCACAATGTTTTTCATGTATCGTATCTACAGAAGTATGTGCACGACTCGAATACAGTAGTTTTTGCCGATAGCTGTGAAGATTTTGAGGTAAATTCAGTTGTTGAGAGACCTCGTAAGCCGCTTCGTGTTGTGGAAACTGACACGAAACAGCTTAGGAGGAAGGTAGTTAGGTTGCTCAAGGTACAATGGAGTGATGATGATAACGACTGTACATGGGAGGTGGAAGAGAGGATGAAGGTAGCTCATCCTGAACTCTTCGAGGTATGGCCATAAGGTGTCGTGTCATCTCACGATATTGTAACTTGTTCTAGTTTTAGAATTCTGCATGCTAAGCTAGAATTGGATGCATGGTTTGTTGATTGCTATGGATGTTAGGCGTGCATAATAGTCTTTGATTGCTCTTGTTTGTTTGTAATTTCGGGGGCGAAATTCCTAAGGGGGAGAGAATATAACGACCCGTATTTTTACGGATCGAAACATCGTAAAACAGTTGTCATTGGGTCGTATAGAAGATAAGCCATGTGTAGCTTAGGTCGTCTGGAAGATAAGTCGTGTGGTGTCTTAGGTCGTGGTGTAGGTTAGGTCGGGTGAACGACCTAAGGATAGGAGCGACCTATAGGAAGTTGGCGACCTAAGGATTTGAGCGACCTATAGGAAGTTGGCGACCTAAGGATTTGAGCGACCTATAGGAAGTTGGCGACTTAAGAAATGGACCGACCTAAGAAGGTTACCGACCTAGGGGTTAGGGGCATAGGAACAGCGACCTAGTAGACTGTGTGAGTTAACGACCTAAGAAAGTTAGGTCATGGACGAGTTAAGGCTTGTTATAGTTAGGTCGTGAGACCTTGTGTTGAAGTTAGGTCGTAAGCGACCTAAGTTTGGTTTCGTTGGATTTCCACTTTGAAAAGCGAATGCCATATAAATTGTAATACAAGGAATTTTTTAGGGAAATTTGGATTCCTCACCATAGTTGATTTTAAATTTCAGTTATATACTTGTATAAATTCTTGAATGCTAAAAGTTTGGTAGTTGGCCTGATTGAATATGATATCGATATGTATTAAAAGTCGGATCTTTCTAGTAGCAATGGTAATTGTAGCATTGCTTATGTGCTCTGGTAGCTTTGGGCCTCATTATAGTATTTTGAAATTTGCTGTTTCGAATTGAAAATGTTTTTGATTTGAAAGAAGTTAACAGCAAATTTTCAATTAGGCCCTTCATAATTTGTTTATTATAATAGAGAAGAAATTAAATTTAAGAACAAAAATGTGTCGATGTCACATTAATTCATCATCGTTGATTCACATAAAAACACATGTTTTTTGAATTTGATAGGATGCATATATCAATCAATAATTAATTAGCTTTCTCCTAAAGCTAATTTCATTACATGGAATACTTTTCTCAAACCCGAAAACCTCTAAAACTCATCCCCTGGCCATTCAGATTCAGAAGAATCTAAACAACATCACTTCAATTTTAAATTCTGGAGATTCAAAAGGAAGGCTCACATTCATCATTTCATTATGCCATATCGTTTAAGTATCATATATAGCATACCAAAAAAATGCAAAGTGTTAATCATATGCACACACCTGCCTTCTTCTCCGCAGTGCAAGCCTTTTCCAACAGTGTTTGCAACAATAGATTCTTATGTTTTTCAATGTCTCTGCAATTAAGATGAGATGAGTAAATAGGAGATAACTAAAGCATTTTGAACATATAAGATCCATATAATTATTGTTAAATCATTACCTGTGAGTAAAAATAGCATGAGGAATTCGAATAAAAGCTCCAGCCAAAAAAAGTGTAATCGACAAAATGATAATTTATGTGTATATGCAATGAAAAAAAACAAAAAAAAACAGCTAAAGATCAAAAGAACCAACAGGTAAAGTGCATCCAACTGTGTCAGTTGTATTTAGATAGAAAATGTCTCCGTTACAAGCAATATAATTATCTTCGTTACAAAGCAGAAATTTCCGATTATTCTTTGAGGCAGCAATCAGGATCTTTGTTAAAAACAATATAATTCATCTCCGTTACTGAGAATTTTCCAATGATTGTCATGATTCTTCATGTCTCTGCTTTTAAGACCAGGAGCAAGCTGAAACCAAACAAAACATGCAGCCAGAAACAAAATCTGAAGAGCATAAAAAAACGAAAAAAAATAAAAAATAAAATTAGTTTTGGCGTATACTTATCATTGATTGTGATTGTGACTGTGAAAGGAGAAAACTTACCAAAGCGTATAAGATTTCGACGAACCAAAACTGATCATCCATAATACCGAGAAACAGGCGGCTACGAAGCGGAAGAGATACGATATAGATTAGGGTAGATTTGCTTTTATTCTGATTAAAATGGATCGGGTTTTGTTTGTTTCGGCCCGATTGTAATGCGGTATTGCAATTTGTTTTCCTTAGAATATTCTCACATTCTTTGCTTGGTGCTTTCAACCCATAGTCCATATTTTCAAAACCCTTTCACAAAACATTTTCCGCTAAATACAACTAAAAGTTTGATCTTCTTCTATACCAGCGTAACCGCACAACGGTGGAGAAACCGACCGTTAGATTATATAATTTCAAAAAAAATACAAATTTTTATTAATTAGGAAAATATGCTCGATTAAATTTTTTGCGTTATACAGTTTAACTCCATTTATAACTCATAATTATCTTTCCATAATTCAACATATTATAAGGTAATAAGAATATAACTCATTATCATATTATAATAAAATTTGAATCCCAGGTAACGATATTCATAAGAATAATCATGTGTATAATTTGCATCCATATATAGTCAAAAAAATTCACGCATATCTCTCAATTTTATACAATGTAACTTATGTTCATGATTTTGTAACAAATCAGTATTTTATAAGTAAAATAAAGTATGTTGTCGAAGGAGCTACAAAGTAATGGGTGCCTTCCAATTTACTGGCCCATGTTTAGAAAAGAAACAAGTTAACAAGTTTCCCTTGCAATTTATAAGATCCATCAATATGCTTAAATAAATCATTTATTTTTAATTAATTTACATAGTTACACGGTAATTTGCAGGATATCCAGTCTATTTTGTGTAGTTTATCTACAAAAGATATTAGCTTCCTATCCTGAAAGCCAGTTCCTATAAAATTTTAAATGCCCATAGTATGAACGCAAGAATTCACATAAAAAATTATACGAACCAAGTATCTCTTTTTTGTTTAAAATGCAAAAAAAAAAACAATGCTGTTATGTTTGATTCAATGAGTACTTATCTTTGTACAAGGCACTGACCGAAGTAAGTTAATAATAATTCTAATGTCTAACTTGTTATGGAAATTTCCAATCCGAGACCGCTCGAACACAATTCCCAAACGCAGCGGAAAAGCTAGATCGCGATAGACGATGCAAAACAATCAATCGATAACCCAAATCAATCTCAACCAAAACCAAGATACGATCACAACACCGAGATAAGCAATATATAAGAGCAATAACAATAAGTAAATCACACACCGATTTATAGTGGTTCCACTAACAACTTGTTAGTGTACGTCCACTTTGAGAGAGAGCTTTTATTATTACCAATGAAAAGAGTACAAGAGATTGTTTACAATGATCAACTAATCACTCTAGAATATATTTGTGGAGAATAGGATTGAAGAGATTAGGATTCACCAAAACCCTAATAGAAGAATTAAACCCTAGATTAGAAGTGATTAGGATCCCTTCCATAGGCAGCTGAAAATAGCTTTTATAATAGGGTAGAGATCAAAACCGAATGACCAAAATACCCCCAATATCAGCACAAGCAAAATAGAAGACCCAGGCCCGAAACTGGAAAACTGCCAAAAAACGGTCGACTGGTCATTTTTGGACCAGTCGACTGGTCCAGAGACCCCATGGTCTCTGGACGAAACCGGTCGACCGGTAGAAATGGACCGGTCGACCGGTTTTGGGCAGCAGTGCACAATAGTGCACAGTTTGCTCCCGGAACTCCCCCCGAGCTCCGCTACTCCGGCCGCTTCCTCCTACGCCTCGCTACTCCACTCCTCTTCAACTCCAACATATCGTGTCGCCAAAATTTAACACTCCACCTCGACACTATATCCATCTCCATCACCAATGGTACCATACCATCATCAACACCGATAGCTCCAACTATCGCCACTTCTACCTTCACCAAACATGAATGCTTCCTCAATGGGTTCCGGCAAGGCCACCCCCCATTGCACTTCACCAACGAGTTCAGGCACAAAGCCCCCACCCGCTAATGAAGTGTTGGAAACACCCAAAACCAAAACGATCTCACCAAAGACCTGAACACTTAGGAGTGTAAACTAGTGTTCGCCAAGAAGATAAAACCACAATCTCACCCCAATACTCTTCTTCATCTACCAACCAAGCTCCTCTCTCACCCGTGCCACCCCGTGGCACCTAGCACTCCTCTAAACAAATCAAGTTCGAGCAATGCTCGAACTTCCCAAACGGCAATGCTTTAGTAAACATATCCGCCGCATTATCCTTTGTGTGCACTTTCCGAAGATATACTTGCTTATCCTCATCCATGACTACCAAGAATGACTCCCTCACTTCAATATGCTTAGTACGTGAGCTAAACGCCAAATTCTCCGCCAAATGGATAGCGCTTTGGCTATCACAATGAACATCGATACTATCGTGTCCAACACCCAAGTCACACAACAATCGCTTCAAATAGAGTGCTTCCTTAGCCGCCTCCACCGCGGCTATCAACTCCGCCTCCGTAGTGGATAAAGCTACTACGGTTTGCAATCTCGATCTCCAACTTATGGCCGTGCCACCAAGTGTGAAGACATACCCGGAAGTTGACTTTCTCCTATCCCTATCACCGGCATAGTCCGAATCACAATAACCAACCAACTTGCAATTCATTCTCCCACTACCGCCAAAAACAAGACCATGAGATGACGTACCTTTGAGATATCTCAAAATTAGCTTTACGGCTTCCCAATGCGATTTCCCCGGATTAGCCATGAACCGACTAACCACCCCGACGGCATTTGCAATATCGGGCCTTGTACACACCATGGCATACATCAAACTACCAACCACACTTGCATATGGCACCGTTGCCATATAAGCCTTGTCCTTCTCCAAGATAGGTGAACCTTTACTCGAAAGCTTGACATGCAAAGGTAAAGGTGTAGTTGTCGCCTTTGCATTCTCCATGCTAAACCGACTAAGCACTTTCTTGATATAATCCTTTTGAGTTAATTTCAACTCAAAACGCTTCTGATTCCTTTCAATCTCCATGCCCAAAATTTTCTTTGCTTCTCCAAGATCCTTCATCTCGAACTCCGATTTCAATTGTAATTTCAACTTGTTGATTTCATTCTTGTCCTTCGAAGCAATGAGCATGTCATCCACATACAAGAGTAAATACACCCAACAATCATTTCCCAACTTCTTGAAATAAACACAAGCATCTTTGATGCTTCTATCAAAACCATTTTCAAGCATAAAATGATCAAACCTCTTGTACCATTGCCTAGGTGATTGCTTCAACCCATATAGTGATTTCTTCAACTTGCACACCATATTTGACTTCCCATTTACCCCAAAACCTTCCGGTTGCTCCATGTAAATGTCTTCATCCAAGTCACCATGCAAGAAGGCGGTTTTCACATCAAGTTGCTCCAACTCCAAGTCGTGAATAGCAACTATGGCAAGTAATATCCGGATAGAAGTATGCCGCACAACCGGTGCGAATATCTCATCATACTCCTTTCCCTTCCTTTGTGCAAACCCCTTAGCCACTAGCCTAGCTTTGTATCTCCCATCGTCCTTCACCTTGTAAATCCATTTGCACCCAATAGCACGGTTTCCTTTAGGAAGTGGAACCAAATCCCATGTTTGATTCTTCATTAACGATTGCATCTCTTCCTCCATGGCACAAACCCATTTCGAGCTATCACTCGAATTCATGACGTCATCAAGGTCCATCGGCTCATCTTGGACTACTATAAGCACATAGTCCATATTATCACAAAAGCTAAGATAATTCCAATCACCATATCTCTCGGGTGGTCTTATAAGACGACGACCCACCCTAGTAGCAATACCATCACCCGGACTCCTTTCGGCTCCACCTTGAGTCGAATCTTCTCTAGAATCGTGCACATCACCTACACTACTAGAGGCACCTTGTGGACTATGTGATGTACCATCAACCGCTCCCTCCTCACAAGCATCTTCTACTACTCTACTCTCTCTACCCCTTGGACAAAATGTGGGAATAACTTCCTTCTCCTTCGATTCACCATGAACCAAATCCGGAACATCCGATGAGCTCTCATTCTCCTTGAACATTGCCGACTCATCAAAAGTAACATGACGAGAGTTTATTACCTTCTTCGTTTCCGGATTCCAAACCCGATAGCCTTTCACTCCTTCCGTATAACCAAGCAAAACCCCTTTGAAAGCTCTAGGTTCAAGCTTATCATTTCCCGGATCATGCACATAAACGGGACTTCCAAAGACACGAAGATAGCTCAAGTCAATACTCTTACCTCTCCACACTTCCTCCGGAATTTTGTTATCAATAGCCGAGCATGGAATTCGATTAATAATGTGTACCGCGGTTGACATAGCTTCGGCCCAAAATCCCTTAGACAAACCCGATGTCAATCTCAAGCATCGAGCTTTCTCTAGTAGAGTACGGTTCATCCTCTCCGCAACTCCATTTGATTGCGGATCTCCCGGTGTAGTAAAATGTCTCCGAATGCCATGATGCTTGCAATAATCTAAGAATTCTCCGGAAACATACTCCCCGCCATTATCGGACCTAAGAACCTTCAAAGATTTACCACTCTCATTCTCAACAAGAGCCTTCCATACTTTGAACTTAGCAAATGCCTCCGACTTGGCCTTCATTACATACACCCAAACTTTGCGAGAAAAATCATCAATAAAGGAAATATAATACTTTGCTCCACCCAAAGAAGCAACCGGTGCCGGTCCCCAAACATCCGAGTGCACATACTCAAGAACGCTTCTTGAATCATGTTTCCCTTCACCGAATGAAACCTTTGTTTGCTTCCCCATGACACACTCTTCGCAAAACTCTAGCTTGTTGAAACTCTCTCCACCAATCATCTCCCTTTTTCGAAGAATCTCCAAACCCTTCTCCGAGACATGACCCAATCTCAAATGCCACAACCTAGTCGCATCCAAGTCACGAGAACTATCAACGCCAACACAAGTTTCACCTTCTATGGTCACTCCTTGAAGCAAATAAACACCATGAACTCTAGCACCTTTCATAACCACAAGCGCCCCCTTCGAAACCCTCAAGCAATCTCTCTCAATAGTGATCTTGCACCCCAAAGAATCCAATTGCCCCAAAGAGATAAGGGACTTCCTAAGTCCCGGAACATAGCGTACATTAGTGAGAGTACGAACTACTCCGTCAAACATCGTAATTTGCACGGAACTGATGCCCTTCGACTTACACATAGCACCATTACCCATAACAATCGAATTTCCCTCTCTAGCTTCGAAAGAAGAAAAACAATTCCTATTAGGCGTCATATGATAAGACGCCCCCGAATCGAGCACCCATTCGCTACCCGAAACATCCGATGCCACCGCCGTCAATACATCAACATCTCCCTCACTATCAACACTCTCCACCGCAACCAATGAAGACGCCACTTCCTTCTTTCCTTTCTCCTTGTCCGGACACTCATTCTTCCAATGACCGGGCTTCTTACAAATATAGCACTTTCCTTTCTTTTCCTTCGACTTTCCTCTCCAACCGGGATTCCTAGATTTGGAACGACCCCGGTTATCCTTCTTCCAATGTTCCTTCTCCACAAACAAACCTTGACCATTCCCGGCACTACTACTTCCTACACTCAACTCCTTCATTTGATCTCGCAACTCCTCACTAAGAAGACCCGTCTTGACATCATCCAACGTCAATGTATCACGGCTATAGATCAAACTATTTGAGAAACCCGTATAACGGTCCGGCAACGAACATAACAATATCATCGCCTTTTGCTCTTCCTCAATCTTCAAATCTACCGCCTTCATCTTCATTAGCAAATCATCAAACACATTTAAGTGCGCCTTTAGCGAAGTCCCCTCTTTCATCTTATAGGTGAAAAACGTTCGCAACAAGATCAATCGGTTAGTTAGAGATTTCTTCATATACAACTCCTCTAACTTCTTCCAAATTCCCCCAGCGGTGACCTCACCACTAATTTCGGAGATAACATTCTCTCCCATAGCAAGTTGAAGTGTAGTAAATGCCCACTCTTCCATTTCATCTCTCTCAACCTCCGATATGTCCGCCAGCAACAAATGTGTATCAAACACCACCCTATGAACCCGATTCCTCCTTAGAACCGCTTTCATCTTCCATTGCCATTTTTCAAAATCATTATCGCCATTCCACTTATCAATAACCAATTGCGATCCCGAAGCCGCATACGAACCACGTACATACGGCGCTACACCACTTGGACTAACCATTGAGGGAACACTAGAGTTATTATCCGATTCCGGCATTTCAACGAACAGCTACCGACTCCAAAGGTCCGATACCAAATGTTATGGAAATTTCCAATCCGAGACCGCTCGAACACAATTCCCAAACGCAGCGGAAAAGCTAGATCGCGATAGACGATGCAAAACAACCAATCGATAACCCAAATCAATCTCAACCAAAACCAAGATACGATCACAACACCGAGATAAGCAATATATAAGAGCAATAACAATAAGTAAATCACACACCGATTTATAGTGGTTCCACTAACAACTTGTTAGTGTACGTCCACTTTGAGAGAGAGCTTTTATTATTACCAATGAAAAGAGTACAAGAGATTGTTTACAATGATCAACTAATCACTCTAGAATATATTTGTGGAGAATAGGATTGAAGAGATTAGGATTCACCAAAACCCTAATAGAAGAATTAAACCCTAGATTAGAAGTGATTAGGATCCCTTCCATAGGCAGCTGAAAATAGCTTTTATAATAGGGTAGAGATCAAAACCGAATGACCAAAATACCCCCCAATATCAGCACAAGCAAAATAGAAGACCCAGACCCGAAACTGGAAAACTGCCAAAAAACGGTCGACTGGTCATTTTTGGACCAGTCGACTGGTCCAGAGACCCCATGGTCTCTGGACGAAACCGGTCGACCGGTAGAAATGGACCGGTCGACCGGTTTTGGGCAGCAGTGCACAATAGTGCACTATTTGCTCCCGGAACTCCCCCCCGAGCTCCGCTACTCCGGCCGCTTCCTCCTACGCCTCGCTACTCCACTCCTCTTCAACTCCAACATATCGTGTCACCAAAATTTAACATAAGTAACCCAAATCCATAAATAATGTAAAGAAAAACAGTAACTCAAAATGATGGTACCTTATACACAAAGTTTCATGCATGCTCTCACCTGTGATTGATCATAACAGCTTTTGCCTACAAAGAGAAGTAAGAAGTACGAAGACATTTCAACAAAATAATCAGGCTAATGTCGCCATAGATCATATAAAGTGATTAATTATACCATAAATTTTGTCATCAGTTTGTTTAAATTACACGTGAAGCATATACCATATATTGCATTGACAACTCTTGTGCATTTCAAGTTGCTGAATTCCAATCAACATATATTTCTCCCATTGGTTAACCTAATTTCCATTTGCATCTATTCTAATACCTACACCCACCACCTCAACTACCATTACTATCTTTAACAACCTGAACATAAAGAAGAGCATCTAGCAGTGTAATTAAGCAGTAGAAAATAAATAGAGATAAGAACAGTAGAATGGGTATGATATTGAATCAAACATGGTGATAAGAACAATAGAAATGGTAAACTACAGTTTTGAAACAGCTTGTTAGTTAACCAAATTTGACGCAGCGGATTAATCAAGACGATCTTCAATCGGTGAAAATGGCAATCGATGGATTGATGGTTACTGAAATGCCCGAATTCGTTGATCCGAAGATACCGAATTCTTAGCTATCTCTGACTCGTTGATCCGAAGATACCGGGAAAGAGATCTACGATTCTTCGACGTTGATCTTGCGCACAAGATACCGTGAATCGGCTTCAACAAACGGTGATTCGAGCGCACTCGAATGACGTAAGTGGAGATAGGAGATACACTCGACTACCAATTGAAATTGAAAGCACAAAGCTAACAAAAGAGAATTTTATTCAATATTCAACAACACTTACAAATGTCACAACTCGCCTATTTATAGGCTTACAACACCACAGCACTTTACAGAGTACAACACGTTACAAACAGTTACCACATAACTCGACTTACCATAAGAAACACAAAACAAACGACCTAAAAGACAACGCATGGGATAATTACGCGCCCTAAAATTAACACGGCAGCGACTCAAAATTAGGTCGACAACGACTTATGGATAACTCGGCAACGAGCTTCGCGATCTAAAGATAACTCGGCAACGACCTATTTTCTTCTTCGCGACTTAAAGATAACTCGGCAACGACTCAACCGAAGGTTGTAAAGCACTTTCGCGACTTACTGGAGCTTCATGAGTCATTCGCGACTCAAAATTATCTCGCGCGCGCATATGGAGAAGACAGGGAGGGGATTAGGTCGTAATGGAATTGGAGTTAGGTCGGAGCATCTGGATTTCATTTGCGATGTTAGGTCGTAGGTCGAGGCTTTTGATGTTAGGTCGTAAGTCGTGATGGAGGCTGGTTCGTGGAAATTAGGTCGTGGAGTTGGGAACATTTTAGGTCGGAATTTGCTAAGTCGTGGTGATGTTAGGTCGGAGCCCTTAGGTCGTAGGTCGCGGGAAAAGTTAGGTCGTGATGTCAAGTTAGGTCGTGGAAGTATTGGCGATGCGGGGTTAGGTCGCGGAAGTGTTGGGGATAAGTCAGTGAGAAGAATAAGTCGCTTGTCTTCCTCGCGTTCATCTGCGGTATGTGCTGCATCATCCTTCCCAGCCTGAGAAAAATTCGTCCTCGAATTTGAAAGTTCTTCCCCATTGGATGGTTCATTTCCATAATAAGGTATAAGATGTTTAACGTTGAAAACGTCAGCGGTATGAATATGATCTGGCAACTTCAATCGATATGCATTATCATTGATTTTCTTCAAGATTTCGACTAGACCAATCTTTCGAGCCTTCAACTTGTTGTACGTTCCAACTGGAAAACGATCTTTCGTCAATACCGCGTAAACAAAATCACCCTCTTTGAAAACAACACTTCTTCGTTTCTTATCCGCCATTTGTTTATACCTCTCATTTGTCTTCTCTAATCGTTCCTGAACGATTCTATGGCATTCTGTCAACCCATCAACAAAATCAGCAGCCCGCTTAACTGTCCCCTTCGGTTGTGTAACCATCATCAAATCTAACGGCCCCTTTGGCAAACTTGAATATACGACCTGGAATGGACTGATCCCAGTACTTCGATTCACCGCATGATTATGAGCAAACTCTGCCTGACACAACTTTAAGTCCCAACTCTTCAAATTGTCCTGCACAAGACATCGCAACAAATTTCCCAACGATCTATTCACAACTTCAGTTTGTCCATCTGTCTGAGGATGATATGCACTACTAAATTTCAACTTCGTTCCCACCATCTTCCATAGACTCAACCAAAAGTGACTCAGAAATCGAGTATCTCGGTCAGAAACAATAGATTCGGGTAAACCATGTAAACGATATATTTCTTTAAAGAATAACTGTGCCACTCGAACTGCATCCGCTGTCTTCTTACAGGCTATAAAATGTGCCATCTTCGAAAACCTGTCCACCACAACAAATATAGAATCATTTCCCCTCTGAGTTCTCGGCAATCCCAACACGAAATCCATGCTGATATCAACCCATGGTTTGATAGGCACGGGTAACGGCATATATAACCCTGCATTCGTCGCTGTTCCTTTCGAAACCTGACAAATATGACACCTCTCCACAAATCTTTCTACCTCTTTCCTCATTGACGGCCAAAAATAAGATTGAGAAATTAACTGCAACGTACGATCTCTACCCACATGGCCTTCTTCATGTAGTTCTTTAACAATCTTCATTCTCAAGCTACATTCTGGGATGCACAAACGATTTCCTTTAAACAGAAAACCATCCACCAACACAAATTCATCAGTACTTCCTTCCTTTACTTTTTTAACAAATTTCACAAAGTAAGGATCTTCTTCAATCAATTCTGGCAATAATTCAAAACCTGTCACTTCAACTTTCATTGTCGTCAACAAATGACTCCTCCTGCTCAAAGCATCAGCCACACGATTGGTTACCCCTGACTTGTGCTTAACGACAAAAGTAAACTGCTGCAAATAAGCAATCCACGATGCATGTCTTGCTGAAATCTTGTCTTGTCCTTGTAAATGTTTCAACGCCTCGTGATCAGTGTATAAAACAAATTCTTTCTGGAATAAGTAATGTCGCCAGTGCTTCACCGCTTGAACAACAGCATAAAATTCCACATCATAGGTACTGTATCTCATCTTTGCTCCTGACAACTTCTCGCTGAAATATGCAATAGGACGCCCATTCTGACTCAACACCCCTCCAATTCCAACCTTTGACGCATCAGTATGCAGTTCAAACAATAACTGAAAATCTGGTAATACAAGAATTGGTGCAGATGTCAGCAACTTCTTGATCTTCCCAAAAGCAATCCCAGCTTCCTCCGTCCAAGAAAATTGTTTCCCCTTCATGCAATCAGTCACCGGTGCCATCACGCTACTGAAGTGTGGAATGAATCTTCGGTAGAATGACGCTAGCCCATGAAAACTTCTCACTTCTGTAATTGTCTTCGGCTGTGGCCAATTCCTGACTGCTTCAACTTTATTTTGATCTACCTGGATGCCCTTCTCCGAAACAATATATCCCAAGAACAAAACACTATGCGTCATGAACACGCATTTCTTTGTCGCAGCATAAAATTGTTCCTCTCGTAAAATAATTAACACTTCCTTCAGATGTTGAACATGCTCTTCCAGACTCCTACTATAAATCAAAATATCGTCAAAGTACACCACCACAAATTTCCCAATGAAAGGTCTAAAAATTTGATTCATCACTCGCATGAACGTACTTGGTGCATTCGAAAGACCGAACGGCATCACCAGCCATTCATACAACCCCTCTCTCGTCTTGAAGGCTGTCTTCCATTCGTCTCCAGGTCTAATCCGAATTTGATGATATCCGCTTTTCAAATCAATTTTCCAAAAGATAGTAGCCCCACTCAACTGATCCAACAAGTCATCCAACCTTGGCATTGGAAATCTGTATCGTATAGTGATTTTATTCAATGCTCGACTGTCCGTGCACATCCTCCACGTCCCATCTTTCTTCGGTACCAACAAAGCTGGCACAGCACATGGACTCAAACTTTCCTGTACATGTCCCTGCTCAAGCAATTCTTCCACCTGCCTCCTTAATTCTTCATGCTCCTTCGGACTCATTCGGTAATGCGGTCTATGTGGTAATACTGCTCTTGGAACAAGATCAATTTGATGTTGAATGTCTCTCAGCGGCGGTAACTCTTTAGGCAACTCGTCTAGAAATACATCCTCAAATTCTTTCAATACTGACTTCGCTTCTTCTGGGATTTCAACCTCTTCACTGCTCTCACGCCCAATCAACAAGAACACTTCTGGTTCCTCCTCGATCTCCTTAACAAACTCCTTCAAAGATAACAACGTTTTCAGTTCTTCAATCTCCTCCAGTTTGTTTTCTTCTTGTTGGCGTTTCTTCGGAACCAGAGTAATCTTTGTACCTTCGAACATGAAACTGTAACTGTTGGTCCGTCCGTCATGCTGCACAGCTCGATCATACTGCCACGGTCTCCCCAGCAACAAATGACAAACGTCCATATCTACGACATCACACCAGATTTCATCTTTGTATTTCTTCCCAATTGAAAACTTCACACAAGCTCTACGTCCAACTTTCACTTCACCACCCTTCCTCAACCAAGCTAACTTGTACGGTTTAGGATGTTTCTCGGTTTTCAACTCCAACTTCTTCACCGCTTCTGTAGAGATAATATTATCACAACTCTCAGCATCAATAACAAATTTACAAACTCTTCCTAGAATAGTGCATGTAGATTGAAAGATATTGTTCCTCAACCAACTACTTTCCTCTTCTTGCTTCGGTGTTAAACAACTTCTCCTCATCATCAATGCGTACCCGTCATCTCCCGACAGTAAGTCTTCCTCCTCAACTGGTAAAGAATTAGAGCATTCAGCTTCTTCATCCTCATCCTCAACCTCAGCAATCATTGCTCTCTTCTTTGGCTTTGGACACTCATTGCTTTTATGACCCAACTCCTGACAGTTGTAACATTTGAAACCGTTGTTAACCTTTGCCTTCTCAACCTCCTTCACCACTGGTTTACTGACAGGTTTAGAAACATTAGAACTTCCACCAACACCCTTCACTTGATTATTGGAATTCGTAAACACACCACCTCCTCGTCGTCCCTGCTTCTCCCAAGCCAACGCTTTCTGATGTGCTTCCGCCACAGATCTTGGATCGAACATATTAACCATATCCTGAATCTGCATTCTCAATCCCCCAATGAATCTAGATGTCAGCTGCTCTTCCGTTTCCATAATGTCATTCCTCGCAATAAGCTGGTAAAACTCATCCGCGTAATCATTAACAGTCTTCGTGCCCTGCCTCAAGTTCTGCAAACGTTGATACATCAAAGATTGATAATTGTAAGGTAAGAACGTTGCTTTCATTAATTTCTTCATCTTTTCCCAAGATTCAACTTTTGACTTCCCCATTCGTTCACGTGTAAGTTTGGTTTGCTGCCACCATGCCAAAGCTCTACCCCTCAACCTTGTAGCAACCAACTTCACTCTACGACGTTCTGGAACTTCTTTGAAATCAAAAATTTCTTCAACATTAGCCACCCAATCCAAAAACTCCTCAGCCTGCATACCACCTTTGAATTCTGGAATTTCTGTCTTCATCCCAGATTCCCACTTGTGATCGTATTCCGACTGATTCCTTCCTCGTCCACGTCCTCGTCCATGAACACTACCACCATCATACTCTTCTTCACAATCCGATGTATATCGATGTCGATCCTGACCACCAACATCTCTACCACCACCATTTCTTCCACCAAAATTCCTACGATCTACATTCCTTCGATCACGATCATTCACATTTCTATCACGATTTCGATCTTCAATATTTCTATCACAATCTCGATCCACGCTTCTATGATCACTATCAACACTTCTCTCCCGATTAGAATGTGGTGAAATCCTACTTCTTCCATGGCTCGATTCAGGTGAAACCCTTCTCTGATTTTGACTCATTTCCAACATCATCCTCTCTAATCGACCAATCCCTTTCGTAAGCTTCTCATTGAAATTCTCGTTGATTCGTTGCTCCATTTCGTCGGCCTCTTCTCTTCCGTACAAAGCATTAATATTGCGATGACGTTGAACTCGTCTTGGCGGCATGATTGAATACTTCACAAACACTTCAACAAATTCACACTTCAAGTTTTCAAACACCTTTCGAACTTTGATCCAAAATGAAATGGATCGAAAACTCCAACTTTGTTGCAAAATATGATGAACACGATGAACACAACTTCAACACTTCAAATTCTCGGCTCCAAGACTCGATTTAGCTATGATTGGCTAAAACAAGCTCTGATACCAAACTGACGCAGCGGATTAATCAAGACGATCTTCAATCGGTGAAAATGGCAATCGATGGATTGATGGTTACTGAAATGCCCGAATTCGTTGATCCGAAGATACCGAATTCTTAGCTATCTCTGACTCGTTGATCCGAAGATACCGGGAAAGAGATCTACGATTCTTCGACGTTGATCTTGCGCACAAGACACCGTGAATCGGCTTCAACAAACGGTGATTCGAGCGCACTCGAATGACGTAAGTGGAGATAGGAGATACACTCGACTACCAATTGAAATTGAAAGCACAAAGCTAACAAAAGAGAATTTTATTCAATATTCAACAACCCTTACAAATGTCACAACTCGCCTATTTATAGGCTTACAACACCACAGCACTTTACAGAGTACAACACGTTACAAACAGTTACCACATAACTCGACTTACCATAAGAAACATAAAACAAACGACCTAAAAGACAACGCATGGGATAATTACGCGCCCTAAAATTAACACGGCAGCGACTCAAAATTAGGTCGGCAACGACTTATGGATAACTCGGCAACGAGCTTCGCGATCTAAAGATAACTCGGCAACGACCTATTTTCTTCTTCGCGACTTAAAGATAACTCGGCAACGACTCAACCGAAGGTTATAAAGCACTTTCGCGACTTACTGGAGCTTCATGAGTCATTCGCGACTCAAAATTATCTCGCGCGCGCATATGGAGAAGACAGGGAGGGGATTAGGTCGTAATGGAATTGGAGTTAGGTCGGAGCATCTGGATTTCATTTGCGATGTTAGGTCGTAGGTCGAGGCTTTTGATGTTAGGTCGTAAGTCGTGATGGAGGCTGGTTCGTGGAAATTAGGTCGTGGAGTTGGGAACATTTTAGGTCGGAATTTGCTAAGTCATGGTGATGTTAGGTCGGAGCCCTTAGGTCGTAGGTCGCGGGAAAAGTTAGGTCGTGATGTCAAGTTAGGTCGTGGAAGTATTGGCGATGCGGGGTTAGGTCGCGGAAGTGTTGGGGATAAGTCAGTGAGAAGAATAAGTCGCTTGTCTTCCTCGCGTTCATCTGCGGTATGTGCTGCATCAAAATTCAAGTTAAACATGGATATAGACCTTTCTTTTTGAAGATGATTTGGCAATGGATATAAGGTGGTTTTTATTGGTAGCAGATATACCAAGTGATTAAGTTATATAAATTATCCTGATTTTTTAGTATACAAATTCATGTTTTTATAGTGATAAGGTATGCTTTTAAATTTAAACTATAGGTTGATTCTCACATCCCAACACATAGTTCACGTGCTGAAAATAAGCACAATTATTGTTTGAAATTAATGCTATGTGAAGCATGCATCGGCCATAGTTATTAATCTGTCGGCCATAGTTATTAATCTTGAATGATATGAAGTAACCTATAAATGCAGTTAAATGTGCACCAACTCTAAATAACATAGATATCCATAGTTGGATTTAATATTCATCTTACTATCGTAAATACTTTTAATCATAAAAGGCAGAAGAAAATAATCGAATAATGTTGAGTTTACATATTCTTAATATGAGTTGAATGCAAGTTGACATGTATGATCTTTGAAACATATAAGAACAATAGACTCAAGCTTTATTGATTTTGTATACCAAATTAGCAAACTAGTTATGGTTGTAAAGATATAAAAATTTGAACATGAGATCTAAACATAAAAATTTGAAATGTAATGTGAATAATTATATTTTTAAGCTTAACCAGTATTGGAATGGTGCGGTCTCTTTAAGTTTCAGGTTTTATGAGTTATCCTTTCATACAAGTGAGAACTTTAGAAACATCCACATTCCAAATCAATGATGTTGGGGAATAACCTGACAGACGATTAGTCTCATTCCACCTGCATCACAATTTTAAGAGTATAAATAAAGGGTAAAATGAAAGAGGATTAAAATAAAATGCAAAGAACAAGATTTTGATGAGATTATAGTTTCAATCATTTATCCATCAATGTGTGGCCGACACAAATTCCTTGTCTCAACCCTTCCCATTATGAATGCAAATAAGGCAGGTCATATTAGAGACATAATTATTTAAACCTAGCTCCCACCCTTAAAAGTTAACTTATTAGTATGTGCTTAATTAAGAATTTCAGCTAGTAGAGTTAAGCAATACTTGGAACGGAGCAAGCTTAAAGTTCAAAAGCATAAATAAAATACATCCAGTGGAATTTTTCAGAAATGTTGCAGTTGCATTTCAGCTACCTTGCAAAAACACTTCGGCTGCTTTGCAAACCGGATGGGTTGCAGTTGCAGTTAAAGCCATCATTGGAACTTATGGGAAATTTTGCATAAGACATCAAAGCACTTTGCAGTCTAGACGTAAGTTATGGCCCCATTGACTAAAAAATATATTTAATAATGAATCATCGATTAAGTTCAAGTATGACTCTAAGAATTCCATCTCATTGCAGTAGACAGTTAGCATACATAATCAGATTCATATATGAAAAACCTTGCAGATTGACCCTGTCACGACCCAAAATTCATCGTTCAAAAGTCGACATCAAATACCTCACTTGTATTCGACTGCCGGAGATTCAAACGTCAAATTTCAGTTCGGATGGAGCTTATAACAATATTAGATGAATATAAAACAACGGAACAGAATCAATCTCGTGCATACATCACAGATACAACAGTACAATATCCATCACTACATCAGAGTATTTAATACATACACCACAACTCCAAATAACATCGTAATAATAGTAATACAATAGTGATCATATATCCAAAAGGTCTTCAAAGAAAGGAAATGATAACGGACTCCCAAAATCTAAACATCTGAGATCTCCAAAAGCTCCTAAGAATATCTCCAAGATAAGAGCTCCAAAATACTGCTAACTCCAGAATAAGAAAACCTGCTACTAGGCTGCCCGTGTAGAAATTATGGGCACCCAGAGTTTAGGTTCTGGCCGGCATGCCGGAATTCCGAGATTCCCGAGATTCCAAGATAAGAGCTCCAAACACCCGAGATTCCGACAGGCATGCCGGAATTCCGACCATTCCGTTCCGGTTCCGGCGATGACCGGACCGGATTTCACTCAAAAACCCATTCCGCTGTTAAGACGATAAAAAAATTCATTGTTTCGAAAAGACAAAAAATTAGTATTTTAAAGAAGAACATAAAGAAATAGTAAGAAGCTTTACAGAAGTACAAACGAAATTGAAGAATCAAGTTGAAAAAACTAAAAAGTAAATGCCTTATTTTAGAAGGGATGTGACTTACATTAGTTCCATAAGTCACCACATCTTTCACTGTTTTATAATTTATCTCCAAATAATGAGTAGGCAGATATATAGATCGTTTTTCTTGTCCCAGACTTATGCAGCTTTTGAAATATTTTGACTATGAGCCACATATATAGAACGTTGATTATGAACCAAAAGTAATGACAAGGAAAACATTTGTGATTAAAAACATTTGATTACGAGGGTAGCAATGAAAATGATGGTAAAGATTATCTACCTTTGACTTAAACGATTGCAAATGACTTAAACTCCTTATTTCATTTTGCACTCATGCTCCTTAGTTTGGTGAATTTTATGCTGTTTTGATGGCCACATGAATGTGTAATTTACTGATATGAATATTGCATTTAGAAACCAAAGGGTGTATCTTCCAAAATAGTCGATAACAATAAAGATTGCATTTAACTAGAAGAATGGTTGAGATTATATTTTTCATCTCTTTTATCTATTACTGTTTGTAGCTACCGTTTAATGTTTTATTTTCTAATCCAGTTTGTACAGCCAGTGAGTGCATAATATTTTAATTGGTATGCATATAATAAATGATCTTATGCAGGTAGTAGTCAAGCCATAAGTGGAAAGATATTAAATATCTTCTTTGTTCATTATTCATATATATATTTAGCTGAAGTTGAAGTTGTTTAGAGCATTTATTCTGCCAAGGCATCCAGTAGGACATTGAACATCAATTCAACCTTCTCTCAAGAATATTGGGTATGGATGTACTGTATGACAAAGCAAACCACTTTAATTGGCGAGACTTTTCTTTCTGAAGTTTACAGCGTAATTTGTTGGCTCTTATTTAACATGTAGTGTAAAGATTATGAAAGTATTGAAATGAAAAGAGATTGTATTATTTCTGAATGTAGAATACGAGTACAACATAATGTATTTATAAGTAAATACACAGACTTGGGCTTATATGGGCTTGGCCCATTACTATGTGTTACAAAACTATTACAGGTTTGATGAGATAACACTATACTCCGATACCCCCCCTCAAACCAGTGATAGGGTTAGGGTTTCTCGAGAGTTTTAATGGCCGCCACGAGAGTTTTGTTTTCTCGAAAGATTTGTCCGAAAGCTCTTTGAATCTGGTAAATCTCCACTTGCGTGGTGGTTTATCGGGTTGAGAAAGCCATATTAGCATGAGTTTATCCACTTGCGAGCAGAGACAATTAGATCTGGAAGAGTTGAGGCTCTATTTAGACGAGCAGACCACAGATTTACTTTGACGATCTGCTGAGACAGCTGGATCTGGAGGATTTGTAGCTTTACTTTGATGAACAGATCCTTCTGTTGCTGGCAAGTAGGTTGAGATCTTGTGGTTTGGACCTGGATCTGCCTCGTTGATATTCAGTTCACCCTTGAATCTGGTAAAGTTGATCTTAGATAATGCTTTGGTAAGTACATCTGCCTTTTGGTAAGAGGAAGGTATGTGATTCACACGTAGTTTTCCCTTTATGACTTGCTCTCGAACGAAGTACAGATCCAGTTCTATGTGCTTCGTTCTAGAGTGTAAAACTGGATTTGCAGTGAGAGATATTGTGCTTAGGTTGTCACACCAAATGATTGCTGTAGTGTCAGTTTTGATTTGTAACTTTGTTAGTAGAGATTCTACCCACATGATTTCGGCAGTTTCACTAGCCACACTTCTGTACTCTGCTTCAGTGCTAGATCTAGATACTGTAGGTTGTTTTTTAGCACACCAAGATATTGGATTTTTACCCAAGAAAATACAGTACCCAGTCGTTGATCTTCTGTCATCTTTGTCAGTGGCCCAGTCAGCGTCAGCATATCCATTGATATTGAGTGTCTTGCTTGCATATAGAGTAAGTCCATGATTTATGGTACCTTTGAGATATCTCAATATTCTTTTAACTGATTTCCAGTGATCATCTAGTGGCTGTTGCATGAATTGACTGACTTTATTTACACAGAAAGATATGTCTGGCCTTGTTATTGTTGCATATTGTAATGCCCCAACAATGCTTCTGTAAAGTTTCTCATTCTCAATAGGTTCACCTTTTGTTTTTGATAAGTGTGAACTGCTAGTCATAGGTGTTGGAAGAGGGTTTGCCTTATCCATTCTTGCTTTTATCAGAATTTCTGAGATGTATTTCTTTTGACATAGATGTAGCTTGTTGTTATTTGTTCTTTTGACCTCTATACCAAGGAAATAGCTTAGTTCTCCCAGATCTTTGATTGAGAACTCCTTGTTTAGTTGTTGTGTGACTTTACTGATTTCTGCTTCACTGTTGCCTGTAATTATAAAGTCATCAACATAAATAAGTATATAAGTGACTGTTGCATTAGAAAAATTAACAAAGAGAGAGTTGTCAGATTTTGTTGAGATATAGCCAAGACTGGCTAAAGTCTGTTTTAGCTTGTCGAACCACACTCTTGGTGCTTGCTTGAGTCCATAAATTGCTTTGTTTAGCTTGCACACTAGTTTTTCACTGCCTTGTTGTTTGAATCCTGGTGGTTGTTCCATAAAAACTTCTTCCTGCAATACACCATTTAAAAAAGCATTATTTACATCTAATTGTTTAATGGTCCAATTCTTACACAAGGCTATAGTTAATACAATTCTGATGGTGGATTGTTTCACAACTGGGGAAAAGGTTTCAGTGAAATCAAATCCACTTTGTTGTGAGTATCCTTTTGCCACCAGTCTGGCCTTGTATTTTAGAATTGTACCATCAGGATTTTTCTTAAGTTTATAAGTCCATCTACAGCCTATGATGTTTTTATGTTCAGGTAATTGGACAAGAGTCCAGGTTTTATTTTTTGTAAGTGCATTATATTCCTCCATCATGGCTGTTCTCCACTTCTCATGTTGCATGGCTTGATAATAAGTAACTGGTTCCTCATTTGATAATTCAGCATTGTATATCTTTGGTTTGAATATGCCACTTTTTGACCTTGTTACCATGTGATGACCACTGTTTGCAGGATTAGTCTGTTGAGCTGTGTCCTCCACTGTGCTTTCCTGCTGAGTATTGAATGGTTGAGTATCATTCAATATTTGGTAGTGATCTGTTTGACTGCTGTGGTCTTGATGTGGTAGCTGATATGAGCCTTCAGATTCATCATGATTAGATATACTTCTAGTTACTTGTTGCTGTGGAGCAACGTTGTTTTCACTCTGAGATGTCTGTCCTTCGACAGGTATGATTATCTCAGGTACAGCAGGTATTGAGATTTTTGGGTTATAAAGTTTCTTTGTAGTATTATATTCAGATTTCATAAAGGGAAATTCAAACTCATTAAAGGTTACATGCCTTGATATGTATACTCTACCCTTATTATCAAGGCATTTGTAACCTTTTTGATTGTTTGCATAACCTAGGAAAGTACAGGGAGCAGACCTGAAATCCAATTTGTGATTGTTGTAGGGTCTCAGGCAGGGGAAGCACAGGCATCCAAATACCTTTAAACTTTGATATTCTGGCTTGACCTTTGTTAGTGTCTCAATTGGACTTTTAAATTGTAGAACTTTGGTTGGTAATCTGTTGATAAGATGTACAGCAGTAGAGAAGGCATTAGGCCAGAATTTCAGAGGTATAGATGCCTGTGCAAGAAGAGTCAGGCCAGTTTCCACAATGTGCCTGTGCTTCCTCTCAATGAGACCATTCTGTTCAGAGGTATGAGGACAAGTTGTTCTATGATTTATTCCTTTCTGTTGAAAGAATTCTTTGAGTGGTAAAAACTCTTTACCACCATCAGTTTGAATAATTCTTACTTGACAACTTGTTTGCTTTTGAGCACTAGATATGAACTGCATTACTGCATTGTAAGTCTCAGATTTTGCTTTTAAAAAATAGATCCATACATGTCTAGAAAAAGCATCAATAAATGAGATATAATACTTGTAACCATAATCAGTAGATATTGGAGCTGGTCCCCATAAATCTGTAGCAACAAGTTGTAGTGGTTAATCATATACAGTGTTTGAGTCTGGAAATGCAAGTTTATGACTTTTACCCATAGGGCAATAGGTGCAATTATAAAATGAGGGAATATTTTTAATATGAATCTCATTATTGCTCAAGATATGTCTTACAATTTTCATGCTAGGATGACCCAGCCTAGCATGCCAAATATCATAGTTATAATTTTCACTACATTTTGTTTCAGACATATTACACCAATTTTTCCTATTTTCAAGTTTTCTTGAGTTGCCAACATCAAATTTGTACAAACCCCTACATTCTTTACCCTGCAAAAGAATTTCATCTGTTAGTGCATCTTTTACTAAGCAAAACTTAGGATGAAATTCAAAGTATACATTATTGTCTTTTGAGAATTTTGAAACACTTATCAGATTTTTTCTGATAACTGGTACTCTCAAAAGGTTATTGAGATATAACTTTCTTGCACCTGTGATACTTGCATTTCCAGTATGTGTTATGTGAGTTGCTTTACCATTACCCATATATAAAGAATGTTTACCTCTGTATTCCTTGTTTCCAAGATTCAAGTTGTTGAGATTGTTTGTGACATGATTGGTTGCTCCAGAGTCTGGGTACCAGCTGTTGTCTTGTATGTCTTCTGCTTTTGCTAAATGATCTGTTGTGCATTCAGATTGCTCTTTATTTCCTTGTTGAACATTAACCATATTAGCACTAGGATCACTCTGTCTTGAGTTGTTAGTGCTTTGTTGAGAGGGTGTGTAATTTGCATCAAATCTAAAGTAACATCTGTTTGCTGTGTGACCATATCTTTCACAGATTTGACATCTTGTACTATTATTGTTGTTGTTGTTGTTCCATCTGCCACCTCTTCCCCTTGAACTGTTATTATGACCACCTCTCTGACCATTATTGGGCTGATTTCTGTTGCTGTAATTTCTGTCTTGATTTCTTCCTCTGTTGCTAGCAATATAATTTGCTGAGTATTCAGGATTTGATGATCTTTTTTGTTCAAGTCTACCTTCATGTGCCAATAGTATAGAATGAACATTTTGTAGATTTGGTAGCCTTTCTGTTGATGATATTACAGCTACAACAGATTCATATTCTTCTTCTAATCCACTTAGTAGATACAATACTTGCTCTGTGTCACTTACATTGTGTCCTGCAGAAGCTAACTGATCACATATGATTTTAGTTTTAGATAAGTATTCTCTCATTGTCTGACTGCCTTTCTTCAAGTTGTGTAGTTGTCTTTTATACTGCATAATTCTTGCACCAGATTGAGAACTGAAATTTTGCTCTATTGTGTGCCAGATCTCATATGCAGTTTTGCATCCAATTAGCTGTGGCAAGAGACTTGCACTTATTGAGGATAATAGCCAAGAACAGACTAAACTATCTTGCCTTTCATGAATAACATATTCTTGATTATCAGTTAACTTTCCTTGTGTATCTGCAGTGAATCTTGGAGGCTTACTGATAGTTCCAAGAACATATTCTTGGAGACCATAGGCCTTTATTGCAGTTTCCACTTGAAATTTCCATAGCAAGTAGTTGGTTTCATCAAGAGGGGTGGTTATGATTTGGCTATGTGGTTTAATGATGGTTTTAAGGAGTTCTTGGGTACTGCTGGTTTGATTCTGAGTGGATTTGGATACAGATGTGGGAGAGACAGCACTGTCATCATTTTCTTCTGCCATTATTGAAGCAAGAAAGCAATATTATGGAAAAAGATTACCAGAAAGAGGAGCTGCAGCCAGAGACTGACTGGATGATTGAAATTGATAGCAGTTTCTTGGCAAGGCACTCCAGGTATGATTCAAACCGAATCTTTTGAATTCTGATAGTCTGATGCAGCCAAGAAGATAATAAATGATGATGCTCCTCTGATATTATCTTTTATTGGCACGGCACAGCACTAGATGATGAATCTTCTTGTTGATTTGTATACAGTTGTTAAACTGTATACTTTACTCTCAGATGATGAAAGTTTTCTTATGAGAGAAGAGATTTTCAGATTATATGCTGTTAAGCATTAACAAGCTCTGATACCATGTAAAGATTATGAAAGTATTGAAATGAAAAGAGATTGTATTATTTCTGAATGTAGAATACGAGTACAACATAATGTATTTATAAGTAAATACACAGACTTGGGCTTATATGGGCTTGGCCCATTACTATGTGTTACAAAACTATTACAGGTTTGATGAGATAACACTATACTCCGATATGTAGTTATTCAAATCATCATGTCTATTGTCTAATATGTTGGAATTTTTAAATTATCTGCTTGGTAAAAAAGATGGATTCTTCTTTATAGTATTATGAACAGACTAAGTATGATCTGAAAAGTTTTCATTTTCTCTTTTACTTGAATATCAAAAAACAACCAGCGTACAAACTTTGCAAAAATTGGTCGCAACCTGCTATGTACTGAAATTAGTATTTATTATGTGAATTATTAACGTAGGTACAATTGTACAAGTATCTGAAGGGAAAAAAAGCTAGCGTACAATGTAAGTGGAATTTATAAGCTAGCTGATTATGAAAGGAGAACTTGTACCTTTTAGAAATAGTAATGCACAAGACCTAAGGGACTTCGCGACCTAACGACCTAAGGGACTTCACGACCTAAGGAGCTCCGCGACCTAACGACCTAAGGGACTTCACGACCTAACTACTGAAAGGACCTACGAGCTAACGACCCAGAAGTCAGCGACCTAAAACACTCACGACCTAAAGCTATCAGCGACCTAACTACAGAGACGACTTAACGAGCTAAGGAGTTAACGACCTAAGGCTTCGCGACCTAACTTCACAAAGTAGCTCAACGACCTAAAAACTTCTGCAACTACTCCTTAGGTCGCTTACGACCTACCACTTGCCACCTTGTTCAGATAAGACCGAGTGCAACTCCATCAGGCTACACTTTCTAAGTCGCGAGATGACCACGACCTATCTTAGGTCGCTTACGACCTACGACCTAACTTAGGTCGTACACGACCTAAGACTTGGGGAGGAAATTCTGCCCAGAATCTTCTCTATAAATACAGCCCTAACTCCAACAATGGGGGGACTTTTCGGAGCATTCTTTGAAGCGCCGTTACTCTGCAGAATTCTTTACTCATCCAACACTTGAAGAACTCCAAACATTCAAGACACTACAACAAGCTTCGAAAGAAATCTTGCACATCCGAAATGGATTCAAAGAGCCTTTTCACATCGAAGTTTGAGCTATTAGTCTGAAGTGTTTTGGAATCAAAGTGTATTGTATTTTGAAGTGTATTGTAACAACTTGTAATCAAAATCAGCAATAAAGGAATTCAAAGTGGACGATGGCTTGATCTTAAGCCGAATCACTATAAAATCATTGTCTTTTACCGTTTTCTGCTTATTTCTTATTCCCGTATCACGGGTGGTGCTTTCACAACATTACTACACACTCCAGGGTGTTAGCGTTTAATTTTTAGCGTTAACAAAAAGAAAATAGGATGTGCATAAGGTAATAATTTGGCCTTATCAACTGATAATCATGGTTCATTTTTGAAATGGATTTGTTGTGTTTTGCATATGTGTTGATGGGATATTTAGGATAATTATCATGTTTTAAGTTTGATTTGTGGATCTTTCTTTTTGGAGTTTTCATCCTCTTCTTTTTAAACTCGTGTAACAAACTAATAAGATTGTTGCATTCATTGCATAGTATTGTTTACTGTTGAGTATGTTAAAGCGGCACTGGTAGGGTTTACTGTATAATTTTGTTCACAGGATGTTTGATGTGTCAAAGCATCTGTATTTGCACCAACGTCGTGATCAGCAGCAGGAGAGGAAAGACAAGGAAAACGCTTGAAATTTCAAAGCCCAAATGTTGACAAACAAACCTCACTTGCATGTCTTAGGCTCTCTTCTACTCTCTTATGACCATTCATGTGTTTGTACGAAAAATATGTACTCTGTACTGTTATCATAGATCAGCAATTTGAACTATAACTTTAAAAGTATATATTATTTTTGTACCCAAGTTTTTTGTATCTATGCATTATATTACTGTTGGTTATATCATTGTTATTAATGTTTATTGTTATATACCAATAATACCATTATTATCCATATCTTATCCATAAATTTATTAAATTTACATCAATTATACATACTTTTTTTGCCAGTATATTCATTTTAAATTTATGCTTCATCAAGGTCCTTTATTAATTATGTTAATTGAACATGGAAATCTTTCGACACTGATTCAAGTTACTTCATGTATTTACTTGAATTTCAAATTCAATCGTTAATGGTTCTCTTCATTACAATTCTTTACTATATTTTGTTTGTAATAATTTAAATAATTTTTGTTCAACGTATTATCATTATGCTCTCTAGATTGTAATTAATGAAAAATTACAATAAATGTAATTTTTTAAAATACACAATTAAACGGTCGCTTTCTACACCGTTGTACGGTTGTATCCTAGTTGAATACAGTTGCAGTGTTGGAACTGTACTAAAGCATAAATAGTACATTAACATTAGAACAAAGTATACGTGTAGTAGTAATAAATAGAAAATGCAAGTAACAATCGTTGCAGCAAACCATGTAGAACGCAGCTATTACAATAAACAATTATTACCGCTGTTTAATAGATTAAATGAAACAAATTAATGGTTGGAATTTTGCTATTCCTATTTTTTTGGGTCATATTTAATTTTTTGAACCTCCATTAATAGAAACAGTAAAAGTACTTAGTACCAGAGAAAAACTCAGTAATGATTTAATTCATCATAAAATTCCTTTCTTCTTTTGGAATTTGAAGAAAAATCGGGTACTTTAACTTGATTTTGCCTTAAGAGTGAATTAGTGGCATGAAATTTGAGTTGCAAAATTATGTCATAAAATTTGGACAAGTAACAGATACTGGTATGGTATATGGTGTAAAAGTACATGTATCCACAACTTGATTTTCCGGGAAATGGTATCAATCTGATTGTGCATATTAATGTTACCATAATGATTACTTGCCCAATAAAGCATAAATATGCCAAATTAATCATTATTTTATTGTGCATAAATAGGTGGGAATAGCTAGTAAAGTAAAATAGAAAGGAAGTACTTTTCCTCATTAACAAATTTTTTTATGCCATACGGAACTTATATAGGAAAGTTAGTTTAAAACAAGATAATAGAGGCAGTAAATATCATAAGGAAAAGGGAGAATGATATAAGTATGGATCATACAAAATCAAAGGAAGCGGGATTTCTAGGAAAGAGATATAGTGAAATCTATATAAAAAAGAAGGCTGGTTATAATGATATACAATCTTGATTAATAATTGGAATAGAGCTCTGGTCCGACCGTAAAGTTTCAAAAATACCTTTATATACAAACCAGAGATTAGCAGTTCGGATCCCGATCAAAGCCAAAATTACATATATTTCTATATGAACATTTTGATACAAATTATACCACAACATCAAATTCTAGTTCCAACATAATTTTTACAATGTTTTTCTTTATGATTTTGAACTTTACTTATAAAATATATATAAAAAATTAACGTTTACGATTTTATATCATTATGGAAGGGTTTTTTTATATGCACGTGCATTGCACGTGTCAAAAAATCTCGTATTCAATAAATGTGGTACCAAAGATATAGGATTTCCTTAAACCGCAGGAGACTTATTCCTTGATCTCTTTCTTTGATTATCCATCACATAATTTTCTCAAGAAAAGGGTTACTTGCATGTTCGAATTGAATGTTGCAATATAGTGTAAATCGTAGCAATAAGGTTATTTTTTCCAATTTTAAAGTTTCAATGAAATATTTAATTTTGACAGTACAGTTTTTTGCAAACATATGTTAAAGTTAAAATATATGAATTTCGTACTTCCGTAGTAGCTCTGTCATTGCTGTATTAATATCCAAAGAAATGTTTTTTTTTGAAAACCCAGGAGAACTCGGCGGGCCGGTAAACTCTTGAGAAATGTATAGTAAAGTCGTCCATTGATCCAAGCCCTCATACCCTCCAGTAAATTTATATAGGATAGGGAAGCACATGATAGATATCGAACCTCGGTCTTTTTTCCAGAATGTTCAGTAAAATAAAAAATAAAAAACTCAACACAATAAATCATGCATAAGATACTGCTTTGGAACTACATATTATGAAATTTACATAATATATTACTTTTAACATCATTATTCGAAATATTTGAAAATATCAGAACTAACCAATATATAGCCAGACATGAAATAAGAATTTATGTGATATCCTCCTTTACTTCTTCCTTTGAATATACTAATTTTGTAAATTAAAAATAATAATGTATTGAATTAATTAAGTTTAGCCTTTTACTATATGAAGCAAAACTAATATATAGATACAGTAAAATTAAGCGTATATAGGGTTGTAAAGTTTAAAAGAGATGAGAATAGAAGTAAAATGTTTCCTACTATAAGCAATAAAAAGAGTTACCATTAATGTGAAAATTCTTACTCCTTTACCGAACCGGAAGATATGACCATATGAATAAACGTGAAAGATTAACAATTGTTGTAAAGGAGAAGAAAAATGATGCCAAATGATATCGTATTTGAGTGAGGGTGGACGAATTCTAAATTATGGAAAAACATAGTAGTATTTACTCGAAATGCATATTTATTTGAAAACCATTTAGGTTGAAAATAACTAAAAACTAAATAAATATACATAAGTTTATTAATTCATTCATGGAAAGATTTATATTCAGGCATGGCATCTAATTAATAAATACTACTGCTGTAATAACCCGTATTTCGGGAATTCAAATTTAAATATTTAATTTATTTAAATATTCGGATTTGGATTTAATTATAATAAAATATCTATTTTGAATTTAGACTTGATTTTTGATGACGTATTTTAGTATAATTTTTAGAATTTTTTTAGAATTTTTAATTTGGAAAATAAGTAAATTTTCCATTTGACGTATTTTACGGCAAACATTGGTATTTTGAGACTTTACAGAATTTAATAACTTGTCTATTTTATTTTTGTTTTGTGATCGTATAACACTGTTATATGCGATCAAAATTTATTTTTTGTAAATCGCGGTTCGGGAACGGACGTGCTACGTTATGGCAGGGTACCGGACTTTATTTAAAAATTCAATATATAATCAAATACACAGCAGTACACAGTATAGCCAATTTGTTGTTATCCATTTTCCCCTACCATCCGCCATTTTTCCTTATCCTCCCTTTGACCTTTGTTCCTCTTCAACATCTTGAATTAATGTCTTTAGCTTTTTGCTTCCTTGAGGAAGAGGATTGTTAACACCTCTTTTATTCATGACTCAACGACCTATTCGACTCAACGACCTAAGGGAATAAGCGACTTAACTATCCAAGGCATAAACGACTTAACGACCTATAACAGGGCACGACCTAACGACCTAAAGCAAAGAGAGCCTCAATATGGCACGACTCAACGACTTAAGGAGCTCCAGCAACCTAGCGACCTAAAGACTCTTGCGATTCAACAGGTTAACGACCTAGCAACTCAATGAAGGCAACGACCTAACGAGTTAAGGAAAGAGCGACCTAACGACCTAGCAAGCTTCAAAGTTAAGCCGCATGCGCACTGCCTCTTCCATTAGGTCGCTCATGACCTTAGCAAGCCGAGATAACTCCTGTGCTACACATGCTAAGTCGCTCACAGCATATATCTCATCCAGGATGGCTCCATTAAGTTGCTAACGACTTATGCTACCTCGGGATCACTCTTAGGTCGTAACTCCCGAGGTCGCTCACGACCTATGACATGGTCGACCTAAGCCCAGTTTCTCCTATAAATACCCTGCCTACTCCGAACGAAACAGGGATGATTTTTTGGAGCGCCAAGACTTTGCTTCTTTCACTACTTCTACACTTGCTCCAACACTTCAAAGGCAAAAGACACTTCAAAGAACCTTCGGAAAAGATCAAGTTCATTCAACATGAATTCAAAGAGCTTTTCTGCATCAAAGTCCTAACTACCTGTCTTAATTGTGTTGTAATTGAGGAATTATTGTAAAATCTGTAATCAAATCAGTAATAGAAGAGATTAAGTGGACGTAGGCTTGACTTTGAGCCGAACCACTATAAAAATTGTTGCCTCTTTACTATTTTCTGCTTGCTTTTAGTTCCCGTACCAACGGGTGGTGCTTTCGCTATATCACAACTCACACTGGGGTGTTAGCGTACATTTTTAGCGTTAACATTTTTGGTGCTTTCACTGAGAAGCGAACTCAAGGGTGCTCTCATCATTGCTTCACAAAGATTTGTGGAAAGACTCTCCCTAAGAACCAGAAGTCTATCCGAAATTATGGCTCCTGGAAGGAAAAGTAAATCTACTAGATCTGAAAATTCTCATGACAACACCGCCACTTCTCCCGCGTCAAATCAAGCGGCTCCTATTATTGGAGTCACAAGGGCGGAATTGGATGTTGTAGTGTCTGGGTTGTATCAACAAATGGAAGCCCAGAACACTTTGATGTTGGACAAGTTGAATGCTTTGCTTGGAGTTAACCAGCAACTAGAAAATAATGAAGAAACCTTTGCTGAGGATGTTCGTGATTCCCAAGGGAAAAGTATTCCTCAGAGGGCAGCTGGCACCGCTGAAGGGGCACCTTCCCAAGCTGGAGGTTCAAGGCCGTAGCCAACTCTTCGTGAACGTTTGTCTAGGCAAACTTCCAAAAAATTAGCCGACGTCTGTCCCGCGGGGCCTCTAAATGATGAGGATTACCTCTCGGGAATGATTCGACAAATTATGAAGGATAGCATGCAAAGGGAGGAAGATGAAAGTGACTGGGGGTTTGCTCCAAGCAAAAATCCTTTTACTGAAAGAATTCTGAAGGCTGAATTTCCGAAGAAGTTTGTTCCCCCCACTATTCCAGCTTATTGGGGGACAAGCGATCCTAACCAGTTCTTTTACAAGTATGACTGGCATATGACAGGTGCCAGAGCATCAGACGAGATCAAGTGCAGATACTTTCCTGTGTACTTGGAGGGAGTGGCCCTGCTTTGGTTCACGAAGCTGCCAGTTCAATCTGTGGATCAGTTCTCCGACCTAACTCGGAAATTCAAAGATCAGTTCAGGTTATATGCTTCGAAGGCCAAGGATATAATGTCACTATCTAGCCTCGAACAAAGCCCTGGAGAGTCTATCAAATCTTTCTTAAACAGCTTCAATATAGCCTTGGCCGAAGTTGATAATGTAGAGCCTCGGATGATTCTGACTTACTTGATGCGAGCTATTGACAAATCAAGTGAATTCGGAAAATGGCTAAAGATGAAAGAGCCAAATTCACTTGAGAAGTTCTACAAGAAGCCAATGAATTCATGCGCTTAGAAAGTCTTCATGTGCCAGCAAAAGTAGACGTGGCTGAAGTTAAGAATAACAATGTTGCTTCTAACAAAAAGGGATCTGGTGGCCAGAAGAGGGAGAATGACGGTGGGAAAAAGCAGAAAGATGTGAAGAAAACTCGCTACTTTAAACCTTCAGATTTTACTCCCTTAACTGATACTCTAGAAAATATCTTTTTCTCAACCAAGAATGTTGTCAAATACCCCAAACCACCTGAGATGAAGCCTGGGAAAAATGTTGTCCATAATGGGAGATTCTGTCGGTTCCACAATCAACCTAGCCACGACACTAATGAATGTCGCCAGTTAAAGAATTTGACTGAAGAGCTGTTGAGACAGAATAAACTACAACAATATGTGAAGAGAAACAGAAGTGACCCGACCTCATCTACTCAGGGGCAGTAAGTTCCTGCTCATCAATCCGACTCAGGTGAGAGGACTGCAGCGCAGGAATCTGAGAGGTCTGTCATTAATGTTATCACAGGGGGTCCTCACCCAACGGGCAAAAGTTGGGGTGAGATGGAGAGATATGCTCACGCTTTGAGATATGCCCCGGCGGAAAAAAACGTTTTTGTCTTGGAAGATGCTGCACCTTTAAAACAGCAAAGAACTTTTAACGATGACATCATATTTTGGGCTAGAGACTCTGTTGGTGTTGAGGCTCCCACCATGGATCCCTTGGTAATATCTGCAGGCATCGGATCAGCCATTGTAAGAAGGGTGCTTGTTGACTGCGGTGCCTCTTGCAATGTCCTCTTCAGAAAGACATTTGATCAGATAAAAATTCCCATGGCTGATGTCCAAGCTTCCTCACAGAAAATTGTTGGGTTCACTGGAGAACCAAAACAACCTATTGGGACTATCGACTTATTTGTAGAGCTCGGAGAAGGGGAAAAGAAGGTGGTCCGAAAACAAACTTTTGTGATTGTTGATGAATTCTCCGCTTACAATGCCTTCTTGGGTCGACCGACTCTTGCCGCATTCAAGGCCATTCTCGCCTCATGGTGCCTGACTATGAAGTTCCCCACTGATAATGGCATCGGTGTTGTGAAGGGGGACCAAAATGCCGGGCGAGAATGCTATCTCATAGAGTTACGGGAAAGAAAGAAAGGAGAAATGGATAAGGGTGCGGTAGCTCCGCTCCGCATCAAAGACCCCACCTTGTAGCAATTACGGGGTGGACCCTGCACTGGTGAGCATAGTGATGCATGAAAGGAGATTGATACCAGAAAAACCAGTGAAGGGGAGAGTAGAGTGGTGCCGGTGGAAGTGACGGTGCCAATACCTATTGACCTGAATGATCCAAACAAGGTGCTGAATGTGGGTTCACAACTCGGTGTGACGGTTCAGAATATGCTGATATCATACTTGAAAGCAAACCTGGATGTATTCGCTTGGAGTCATGCCGACATGTGTGGAATATCTCCAAAAATCGCAGTGCATGCTTTGAATATTGATCCAAAATTCACACCCGTAAAGTAGAAAAGAAGAACCCAGGGTCCTGAAAGGTCGACAACATGAAAAGAAGAAGTAGATCGGCTCATGGAAAATGGCTTCATCAGAGAATCCACTTATCCAAATTGGGTTTCTAATCCGGTGTTGGTTAAAAAAGCAAATGGGAAGTGGAGAGTATGCATCGACTTTTCAGACTTGAACAAAGCATGCCCCAAAGACTGTTTCCCGTTGCCCAGGATTGATCGGTTGGTGGATGGAACAACCGGGCATGAATTATTGTCTTTTATGGATGCTTACTTAGGATATAATCAAATCGTAATGCATGAGCCAAATCAGGAGGACACGAGCTTCATCACTGATGTTGGTCTTTACTGTTATAAAGTCATGCCCTTCGGACTAAAGAATGCGAGGGCAACTTATCAAAGACTTGTTAATGCCATGTTCAAACCCCAGATTGGCAAGACTATGGAAGTATATGTTGATGATATGTTGGAGAAATCGAAGAAGGCAGTAGACCACATGGATCATTTGGCAGAAATGTTCGCGGTCCTCTGAAAGTATGGGATGAAGCTAAATCCTCTGAAATGTTCATTCGGGGTAGAGTCCGGAAAATTCTTGGGTTTCGTTGTGATTTCTAGGGGCATCGAAGCTAATCCTGCTCAGATTACTGCTTTAAGAGAAGTCAAAGCCCCTAGAACAAAGAAGGAATTGCAAAGCCTCAACGGGAAAGTTGCTGCTTTGAGTCGGTTTATTTCCAGGGTCACTGATAAATGCATTCCCTTCTTTGACGCTCTGAAGAAAGGAAAGAAGAACTTTGAATGGACTCCTGAATGTTAGAAAGCTTTTGATGAACTGATTCGTCACATGGAAATGCCTCCAGTACTTTCTCAGCCCAGCAATGGTGAAGATCTTTTTATATACTTAGCGGTTTCACCTCATGCTCTCAGTGCAGCATTGGTACGGGAAGACGCAAAAGTTCAGGGCCCGGTTTATTACATCAGCAAAAGATTCACTGGGGTAGAGATGAATTATTCAAAGCTGGAAAAGCTCGCCTATTGCTTGTTGATTGCGTCCAGAAAGTTGAGGCCATATTTCCAGGCTCATCCTATTAAAGTCCTCACTGATCAACCTCTAAAGCAAGTCCTATTTCACCCTGAAACTTCGGGTCGTCTTCTGAAGTGGAATATTGAACTTAGCCAATATGATATCACCTACCATCCCCGAAGAGCAATCAATGGACAAGCTTTAGCAGATTTCATTACAGAATAGACAGATAAAGGTGGCAGTGAGGAAGAGGTGACTGATGACATCCCGATCCGATGGAAATTATATGTTGATGGTGCAAGAAATGACTATTGTTCCGGAGCTGGGGTTGTGCTTGAAACCCCCGAAGGGCGGTCATTGTGCTATGCATTGAGATTAGAATTTCCTTCGACAAATAATGAAGCAGAATATGAAGCTCTTATTGCCGACTTGAAGATTGCTAAAGAACTGAACATCAAATTATTGCAGATCTTCAGTGATTCCCAGCTTATTGTATGCCAAGTAAAGAAAGAGTTTCAAACTAAAGGAGGAAATCTGCCTGCTTACTTGTCAAAGGCCTGGGAGCTTCTAGATGATTTTGATCATTATACAATAAGCCATATACCCCAGGAAGAGAACATGAAGGCAGATTCTCTCGCAAAATATTCAAGCTCTGGCGAAGCTCAATTATTGGGATTGGTCCCTGTGGAAGTCTTGTCAGGTCCAAGTACTGATGAGATGGATATTGACTGGATTATGGCTGTATCTCAAAAGCAGGAGTCGTGGATGACCCCGATCGAGGAATATCTACTCAACGGCTCCCTGCCAGAAAACTCAAAAGAGCGCCAGAAGCTGTTAAGAAAAGCCCCGAGATATGTAATTCAAGATGGTCATTTGTACAGACGAGGATTCTCGATGCCATTACTCCGATGTGTAACCAAGGAAGAGGCTAAGACAATTTTAGCTGAGGTGCACGGAGGAGAGTGTGGGGATCATTCAGGTGGCCAAACTCTTGCAAAGAAAATTCTCCGCTATGGGTATTTTTGGCCAAATATTAATCGAGATGCTGCTAGCTACTCCCGAAAGTGTGACAGATGCCAGAGATTTGCGAAAATCGCAAGAGCACCTTCCACCGAGCTAACACAGATGGTCAGTCCATGGCCATTCCCCATTTGGGGGATAGATCTCATTGGGCCTTTGCCGATTGCCAAGTCCGGAATCAAATATGCTATTGTTGCTGTTGATTATTTCACTAAATGGGCTGAAGTTGAACCATTGGCTACTATTACCTCTAAAAAGATGATAAACTTTGTGACTAAAAATATCATTTGCAGGTATGGTGTGCCTCAGAAGATAATCACAGACAACGGTACCCAATTCGAAAGCGAAGAATTCCAGGACTTTTGCAGGTGATTCAAGATCCAAAAAAGCTTCTCAGCAGTGGCTCATCCGCAGGCAAACGAGCAAGTGGAAGCAGTGAACAAAATTATCAAATCAACCATCAAAAAATAGCTGGAAAAAGCAAAAGATGGTTGGGTCGATAAACTGCCACTAGCACTTTGGGCATACAGAACTACCCACAAAACTACAACTAGGCACACTCCATTCTCATTAGCGTATCGATCAGAAGCAATGATTCCAGTGGAAATAGAGGTCCCCTCACATAGGAGAATTCATTTCAACCAAGCTGAAAATGAAAAGCTGCAACTTGAAGCACTTGACTTGCTTGATGAAAGAAGGGAAGAGGCTGAGCTCAGAGTTGCAGCTCATCAGCAAAGGATAGCCAGGCACTTCAATTCTAAATTTCGCCAACGCAGCTTTGAAATTGGGGATCTAGTCTTGTAAAGGGTCATGACAGCAACAGGAGTGTTTGGGCCAAACTGGGAAGGGCCATATGTCATAGGCAAAAAACTTCTTGATGGCACTTTCAAGCTCACAACTGTTGAAGGAGATACAATTCCGAGAGCCTGGAACAACAATCACTTGCGTCCATATTTTACTTAGAAGCTATGCTTAAATTTGTAAAATAATTGTGGATGTATCATTCTTGTATTGTAAGTCATTGAAAAATCAGTGTGAATCAGTAATAAGAACTATAAAGTGGATGTAGGCCCAATTCTTGGCCGAACCACTATAAATCTTGTGTTCTCTACTACTATAAAATGCCTGTCTCATTTCAATGTGCAAATATCTTAAATATGTTGCTAAAATGTCGATTTAATATTGCAGGCTATCAAAGCAAAGCTTACCTATTCAACACATCACAAGGCCAAGCGATTCCTACAAATCACTCAACAAGCAAATGTCAAGCCACAAAAATTCTAGATTCAATTCCTACATAAGAAGTGCTTCTCACAAACAGTTGGTGATTTCACCAAAGGGGCATCTTCCTAACATGGAGGTTCCAGGCCCTTGCTAACTGATTGCGATCGTTTGTGCAAACAGACATCCGGTTAAGTAGCTTGCGCCTGCCCCGTGGATTCACTTAACAATGAAGTACACTTCTTTGGAAAAATCAAACAACCTGCAAAAGAAGGGAACATGTACTTAGAGGTGATAACGAGGAATCGCTGAGGAACAGATGGTGAAAAGACATGGGCAAGCAGACACAAACAGCCAAAATGGAATCTTGTCTCTCAACAAAAAAGGTTGGTGGAACCACCGAAGGGGCACCTTCCCAAAGTGAAGGTTCCAGGCCCTTGCTAGTTAATTGTGATCGTTTGTGCAAACAAACATCCAATTAGGTAGTTTGCGTCTGCTCCGTGGATCCACTTAACTGTGAGATGCAACCTTCCTGGCAAACGAAACAAAAAAAGCCTGCTTCGGAGGCACACTTCTACTCTCAAGGGAAGATCAATTTCTCCATAATGAGAACATTCTTCCCCAAAAAGTTGAAGTGCCAAAGAAATCCCTCCAACGAGGCACGCCAAAAAATGAAATGTTTTTCTCAACCAAAAAGGTTGGTGGAACCACCGAAGGGGCACATTCCCAAAATGAAGGCACCGGGCCCTTGCTAACAAATTGTGATCGTCTGTACAAATGAACATCCAATTAGGTAGCTTGCGTCCGCCCCGTGGATCCATTTAACTGTTAGAAGTAACTTTCAGGCAAACAAAAAAGCCCTCTTCGGAGGCACACTTCAACTCTCAAGGGAAGATCAATTTCTCCATAATGAGAACATTCTTCCCCAAAAAAGTTGAAGTGCCAAAGAAAGCCCTCCAACGAGGCACGCCGAAAAATGAAATGTTTTTCTCAACCAAAAAGGTTGGTGGAACCACCGAAGGGGCACATTCCCAAAATGAAGGCACCGGGCCCTTGCTAACAAATTGTGATCGTCCGTACAAACGAACATCCAATTAGGTAGCTTGCGTCCACCCCGTGGATCCATTTAACTGTGAGAAGTAACTTTCAGGCAAACAAAAAAGCCCTCTTCGGAGGCACACTTCAACTCTCAAGGGAAGATCAATTTCTCCATAATGAGAACATTCTTCCCCAAAAAAGTTGAAGTGCCAAAGAAAGCCCTCCAATGAGGCACGCCGAAAAATGAAATGTTTTTCTCAAACAAAAAGGTTGGTGAAACCACCGAAGGGGCACCTTCCCAAAATGAAGACACCGGGCCCTTGCTAACAAATTGTGATCGTCCGTACAAACGAACTCCCAATTAGGTAGCTTGCGTCCGCCCCGTGGATCCATTTAACTGTGAGAAGTAACTTTCAGGCAAACAAAAAGCCCTCTACGGAGGCACACTTCTACTCTCAAGGGAAAATCAATTTCTCCATAATGAGAACATTCTTCCCCAAAAAAGTTGAAGTGCCAAATAAAGCCCTCTAACGAGGCACGACCAAAAATGAGATGTTATCTCTTGAAAAAGTCGTTGATGGAACCACCGAAGGGGCACCTTCTCAAAAAGAAGGTTCTAGGCCGCAGCTAACTGCTCGCGATCGTTTGTGCAAACAAATATCCGATAAAGCAGCTGACGCTTGTCCCGTGGGCCCACTTAGCGATGAGATATAACTTTCTGGCAAACAAATCAAAGCCTTCTTCGGAGGCCCGCTTCACCGCATAGGGGAATCCACTTCTCAAAAATAAAAGTGACTATCTCCGAAAGTTGAAGTGTAAAAACTTTTTCTAAAAAAAAAACAGAAAACTTCTCCGATACAAGGCACACTCTACTAGAGCAGAATAATATTTCCTCAAAATGGAAGAATTATTCTCCAAAGTAAGAGTACAAGTCTTTTCAAAATGGAGAAGATTGCAATAAGCCGTGGTATGGGGGCAATATAGCTACATTAATAAAAGCGACGCTCAAGCAGCATACCACGAGCTCACTGCAGTATCATACAAAGAAAATAAAGAAACTTGTGCGAAAATAAGGAATAAATGCATTCACAAATACAGACAAAAGATTGTACAAGTAAAAAGAGTCATTTTATTCCATACTATAAAAGATTTGTATACATGTGCAGGTTTCAAAAAGTGAGGGCCGGTACCTGCACAATCTCCGGTTGATACAAGTCTTTAGATACAAGCAAAAAAAGCAGAACAAGAAGGATAAAACCAGACTCATTACTTCTTCTTCCCGCCGCCTTTGGAGCCCTAGCCAGGCCTAATGGTTAACTTCTTGAGTCGGCCTGAACGAGTCGAGGAAGAAGGAGAAAGAGGTGCAATTGGGTCCACTTTTGCTTTCTCATCGCTAGCAGAAGTGCCCTTCTTTTTCTTCGAAATTCCACGCTTTCCCCTTTTCTTTGAAGAAGATAGTTGCCCGGAGTGATAAGATCGATCAGCTTTGTATCATCGGCAGTAAATTTCTCCAGGGTCCTCTCACCCTCCTCAAGTTCTTCAGCTTTCGGCTCTTGTGAAGCGGCCGAGTCATCTAAGCCTTGAAGAGCTCCTATTTGTTCTTCTTGCGACCCTGGTTGAGAAGCAGAAGAAGGAGTAACTTGAGGAGGTGGAGGAGCAACAGCTGGAGGAGGCGAAGCCTGTACAACACTTGTTGTTTTCACTACAGAAGAAGAAAAGTTAAACATCAGTATTCCTCGCACAGAGAGGAGATAGTGGCACGTCGTGGCTTAAGTAATAAGCAAAAAGTTCATCAAGCTCATGTGAAGCAAACGGGTAGTCCACTTGAGCTGGATCAGTGTTGAAGTTACCTGGAGAGATTGGCTTTATCACGTCAATTTCAAAATCATGGGCTTCGGTGTCTTCTTGAGCCTCGTCTTCGGCATGAGCAGTTGTAGTTTCAGTTTCGGCTTTGGCAGGAGGCGGAGAGTGGGAACTGGAGCCAATAATATCGATGTCGACCGAAGCCGAAGGACGAGTTGGGTCGGCCAAAGGTGCCTTCCCTAGATGCTCTCCTTCCGCCGCTTCGGCTCGTTCCTTGGCAAGTTGTTCTTTCCCTCTGGCAAGGGCGGCACGACCCTCATCATCCAAATAATAAGCCTCAAGATCCTCCTCAGCGTAGCCAGCGTCTCTAAGCGTTTCAATTGCTGTCTCCCACACTTCAGCCAGGTTAACCTCATACTTTGGGGCCAAAAATGAAAGACTGCCACGCCCCAAGACGCTGAGAACATAAAACTCGAATAGAGTGGAACTAACGTTGGCCTTAATCGCCTCATGTGATTGTTCAGCTGCTGCTTTTCCAGCGATGGCCTCGTCACGCTCCTTTTCAGCCTTAGAAAGCTGGGTCTTTAACATTGTAATCTCCAAATCTTGGAAGCTAGTCTTTTCCCGCAGCTGAGCAGCATCATTGCGGTAGATTTCCACGATTTTCCGCTCCGCCTCAAGTTTAGCCTCAACATCTCGTTGAGTAGCGTGGGCGTCTCTTACTTTCTTTTGAAGAACCTCTTCCTTTTGAGTATAAGAAGTGGAAGAGGTAGCAAGATCATCTTTAAGCTTCTTGATTTCAGCCTCAAGTTTCTCGTTATGGGCGGTGATGTTCTTCATCTCCGTATCATGCTGATCAAGAACTTTTTGCCACTCAGACTTATCGCTTTCCATGGTCAGCATAGCCTCGAGATTTAAACGATTTACTCTTTGAAGCTCATCAACTAGCTTTTTCCAGCCGGACATTCTTCCAATATCAAGCTTGATAGTGTCAAGATTTCTTAACATGGCCTGTTTATCAATTGGAACCAAGTCCAGATCGAAACGTACTCCTTTCAAACACCAATGCGGAAATCGGCATTGGAGTGCAGACGGAGGCTTCTCAACTTTATAAGCAGGCCTATTAATAAATCGATTGAATTTTAGCTCTTTTAAGGGCAGGAGAGCTAGAAGGGATGTCTAGAGAGATAGAAGCAGCAGGCACTTTAGAAATTTCAGATATAGACTTTTCACTGAGCTTGGCTCGCTTGCTTGAATCTTCAGCTACATGACTCTTCCCCTTATCGTCATGAGACTTTCTCTTATGGGAGTCATCATCCCTCTGGTAAGAGTCATGTCGGTCGTCTCTTCTTCCACAACGCTCCTCATAAGCCTGCCTTTCGTGAGCTTTCCTAGCTGCTCTTTCTTCATCAGTCTCCCTAGGGGCAGGAAGATAGCGCCTGGGGTCATAAGAATCATGCCTCGCATAGCGTTGAAAGTCATCATAATATGAGCTGCTGCGTACCATGGGAGAACCTGAAAGTGAAGAAGAGACAAAATTTAAAAATCCTCGAAATAAAGAAGCTAAGTGCGCATAATTGCCAAAAATCCTAAGTGTGTGTGTGGTGTGCGAACTACGCGCGTCAAGCTACAAACCACTCTTTGGCTTAGGAGTGATGTCAGCTTTTGCAGCAGGAGTCAACTCTTGGGTTGATGGAATTGATCGCAAGGTGGATGTCGCTTCGATTGCTGGAGAAACAAGCTTAGAAGTGGTGGTGTCATCTTTAAAGAGCTCATGGGAAGTCACCATAAGATCGCTCAGTCCTCCAAAGATATCATCACCATCATGCCCAACGGAATGGGTCATATCAGCAGTGCCCTCTTCAGCACGTTTTACACTCTTCGTAACAGAACTTTCTTTCTCAGCTCCCTCATCAGCTTCTCTAGTAGCCTTCCCATAATGTTGAGGAAATTCCTCTTCTTCAATAACTGGGGGAAGTTTAGATTTGCCAGATGACCCCACACCGTCAACAGAACTGGAGCATTTCACTAATGAAGTCTCTACAATAGGTGCCATCGGTGCGAATTCCTCTGCAAAGGCTGGGGCATTTGACGCTTCTGCTTGAGAACTGGGGGCATCATGGGACTGAATGGATCGAAAAGAGTGCAAGAGTCCGAATTGGTACAAAATTCGTTCTTCTGTAGAAACTTAATACTTCTCTCATTGATAGTTACGACACTCAATCTTTTGAAAGTCGATTTGTGACTAGAATCTTTAGAGAGAGGAGGAAGTGCTGCAAAAGTAAAGAATAAAGTTAGCACTTGACGACTCGAATTTTGAAAGGCTCAGAAATGAAGTAAACGGAGATAGATAGTCTTACTTCCGACTCTCCAGATACCGTAGAATCCCGGGGGGCAACGGACAAAGAAGAACTGGTTTAAAAACCCGTGAGCGCTCTCAAGCAGATCCGTAATCAGCTTGCGATTTCTTGCGCTCCATACAAGAGTAATGGAAGGGTGATCTTTGTTCCTCTCGAATGAGCACAAATAGCAGATCTCCTCGAAGCTTGGTAGGCGGTTAAGTGTCCTCCTAAATAGTACGCACAACCCCATCAAAATGGCATAGCCATTAGGGTGCAACTGGAATGGAGAAATAGTTAGTTGAAGGAGGAGTGTTCTAAGAAAATCGTTGAAGGGGGGAATAGCTCCATTCAGACACATTTGACGATTGACTGCAATGAAGCCAGGTGGCAGACTATCGGCAGTGTCATTTACCCCAGGAAGCAGAGCATCCGCTTCAGCAATGCCGAATTGAATACATAGCTGGCTAAAAGCCCGTTGGTTCAATGTAGTTGAAACTCTTTCCGGAGGATTCTCCAAAGGGTCAGCAATTGGGAAAACCTCATCGGCCTGCTCTACTATCCCTTCTTGCACTTGTTGAGAAGCCATTCTACACAAGGAATTGGATATTCAAATATGAAGGTGCACGTTTCCTAAAAGCGTGTGAAGTGTTGTGCAAAGCTACTGAAATAACAAGTAAATAAAGTAAAACTTGAAATAATACTGGTTGGCGCACGTCAATTCAGGAAGATTCAAGGCTTGTTATTAGATCAAAATTAAGTGTAGTATCAATGCAGATAATATTCAGCGATAAGCAGTTATAACTGTATGAATTTTGCGTTGATGCTTCATTTAAGTCAGTTGATTCACAGCATTTCATTTTTAATTAGATTCATATTATTTTACTTAAGTAAAATATTATCTCTTTGACCTAATCCATCACTCGATGTGGGCAGTCGATGATGAGTATATTCGTCATAGTTTTTTGCAAATGTTGTATTTAACAGGTTGTTAGCTTAAAAGTTAATACAATCTGTGAAAGAGTGCAACAAGTTCAAGCATGTTCATTCTGGCAGTTCAAGTTGGAAATTCAATCAAGTTCTGTCAAATTCTACAAGTGTTCAAATCATGTTCATTCCTTAAGTCGTAGGAATGACTTAAGTTAGCTCGGGACTCTTTAGGTCGTCCAGATCATGTCCAAACGACTTAACATAGGTCGGGCTTCCCTAAGTCGCTCTACTCGAGTTATGGAGTTCATCAGTCATGTTCCTACGAGTTAAAGCTATGCTGCAGGTTAAATTAGATCGTGCTGATTCTTTAAGTCGTTCTGCTTTAAGTCATGTGCTATTCTGGCAAGTTAAGTCGCAAGTCATATGAGTCGCAGTCCCTTATGTCATTCAGAGTTTGGATGTTAAGTCGTTAAGTCGTTCACTAAGTTAAGTTGTGCGATTCATGTCCAAACTGCTAAGCCCTAGGTCGTTCGAAGCTCCTAAGTCGGGCACTTCTTAACTCTCCTTAACCCGTTAACTCGTAACCCGATAACCCGTTAGCATCTCCACAATGAAATCCATCATCTCTCCACACCGCCAAATCATCCAAGACCGATTCAAATCGCCTCAGATCCATCATAGATCCGATGCACTGCTATGTTCTCATGAATTACAATGACAACATGTCCAATGACGATCAAAGATCGATCGTAACATGACTCGTGGTGAAATGCGGCACATGAAATCGGATTAGGGTCAGAAAATGGGGGATTCACGATTCAGTGATGGTCGTGGTTGGATAATGATCGGATTCACTTACGTAATGTGATGGTGAAGATGATCAACGACTGGTTAGTTTGAATTCGTCTTCGAGAGCTCGGAGATTCTTCAATGGCGGGTTAGAGTGTTAGAGCAGGTGAAGAGAAGAAGGAACGACCTAAGCAACTTATATACAGGGGCAATGGAACTCGAATCGGCGCGAACGGCCTAGCTCTCTCATAAGTCGCTCACGACTTAGCGACTCAGGATGGCGCGAGTTAAGAGGCATCAAAGCACACGACCTAGCCCCTAGGCGTATACTTCGAGGGGCAAGTGTTAACACCTCTTTTATTCATGACTTAGCGACCTATTCGACTCAATGATCTAAGGGAATAAGCGACTTAACTATCCAAGGCATAAACGACTTAACGACCTATAACAGGGCACGAACTAACGACCTAAAGCACAGAGCGGCTTAATATGGCATGACTCAATGACTTAAGGAGCTCCAGCGACCTAAAGACTCCTGCGATTCAACAGGTTAATGACCTAGCAACTCAATGAAGGCAACGACCTAACGAGTTAAGGAAAGAGCGACCTAACGACCTAGCAATCTTCAGAGTTAAGCCGAATGCGCACTGCCTCTTCCATTAGGTCGCTCATGACCTTAGCAAGCCGAGATAACTCCTGTGCTACACATGCTAAGTCGCTCACAGCATATATCTCATCCAGGATGGCTCCATTAAGTCGCTAACGACTTATGCTACCTCGGGATCACTCTTAGGTCGCAACTCCCTAGGTCGCTCACGACCTATGACATGGCCGACCTAAGCCTAATTTCTCCTATAAATACCCCGCCTACTCCGAACGGAACGAGGATGATTTTTTTGAGCGCCAAGACTTTGCTGCTTTCACTACTTCTACACTTGCTCCAACACTTCAAAGGCAAAAGACACTTCAAAGAACCTTCGGAAAAGATCAAGTTCATTCAACATGAATTCAAATAGCTTTTCTGCATCAAAGTCCTAACTACCTGTCTTAATTGTGTTGTAATTGAGGAATTATTGTAAAATCTGTAATCAAATCAGTAATAGAAGAGATTAAGTGGATGTAGGCTTGACTTTGAGCCGAACCACTATAAACATTGTTGCCTCTTTACTATTTTCTGCTTGCTTTTAGTTCCCGTACCAACGGGTGTTGCTTTCGCTATATCACAACTCACACTGGGGTGTTAGCGTACATTTTTACCATTAACAAGGATTGATTCTGGGTGTGTATGTGTGTGTGTCTGGAGATACATATGCAACATTCCTTCCGTTTTATCATCTCAGTTTAACTCTTTGTAACCATAGTTTAATAACTTTCCAAGCATTCAAAAATGAAGAGCTCACAAACCATCCACTTTTAGCCTCAGCTTTCAACTAAGAAGTTGATCATCATCCTCTCTAGTTTTTTATAAAATTGATCGCGCTCGATTTCGTTAAGAATCGAGTGAGATGTCAACATAAATCAGAAAGAGGGAAATTTTGTTCATAACTTTTAAAAATCAATTTCTAATGATCCATGGAGAGTTAGACGACGCCGCTAGCGTCAATGGGTTCGCTCGGAGATGTAGGATTTTTGGTATAAATTTGGCGAAGTTTCGTGATGGTCGGCGACGGAGGTTAAAAGGTAGGGTTTGGGTTAAGTTGAGTTACGAACTGCGGTTGGTCATGGCGGTGGCAACATTGGCTTTAGAATTGAGAATGGAGTAGGTGGCCACGATTTGGTGGGGTTCAGTGGCCGTTATGGGGTCGTGATTGGGTTAGGTTGCTATTCTTGGGCGAAATTTTGGGCTCGGCTATGTATGGTGGTCGCATTTTGATACAGAGGATCGGAGGCCAAGGTAATGATAGCAGTGCGTCGAGTTGGAAACGAAGAGTTTGCTGGCGATCTCGGGCTGGTCGTTGGTGGCTCTGGGGGGTTGGTACATGTGCACGCGTGCACGACAGTTAGTGCACAATGGTTTCTGGAAATGAAATAAAAGGATTTGGGGAAGAAGCTTCAGGTGGATGCGGGTCGGAAAAATGTATGTGCTCGACCCATATTGCCTTGAGGTGAGAAATAGCTTTTTTTTAATTGTTATATATATATATATATATAACTATTTAACTTTGAAATGGCATATCTCGACCCTTTTAAACCCGATCAACTTGACTCTTTTTTCGTTGTACTCGTATGAATGAGTAATACATTATAGTGCAATTTATTAGTAGATTTGGACATATGAAAATTTATGACATATTTAAACAGACAGGTTGTAAATTATTTATTAAATTTAATAACGTCGTTTAAATTTATATACCTTAATTATCGATGTTTATTTGGCTAAATAAATTATGATTGGGTTAAATTTGATTGAATATGATAATTTGACATCTGTTTAGCAGATTAAAACACCGTTCCGCAAATTAAATTCATTTGGCAAATAATTAGCAGAATAAATTCTCATTCTGCTATTTTATAGTTTAGACATTTAATTATATATTGTAAACTGATATGCCACCTTGAATAAGTGATATATTGACCAATGTTGTTTAAGTGTTGGATTTATTTACATAGTCATTGCATACTCATGATTCATGGTATTGAAAACTAATTTTTTGGATATGGATTAATATAATTCTCAGTAAGAGTGCGCTCCTAAATAAACAGAAGACATGTAGCTTTTTGGAAAAAGTTGAACATTCACCTGACATCCACAAGTTTTCCATGTCATCAACCAATGAACCTGGAATAAAATATTTGATATTTGAGTGGAATGTTTTATAACAGAAATGATAATTTTGTATTTCACCAGCACAAGGTTCATTCTTACATATGGGTTTTATCCTTTTAAACAATTTAGTTTGGGTAAATAGAAAGAAAAAAGAATCATTATATAAATCTAGCAGTTCTAACCAAAGTGTGAACCTTTGTCAACATGAAGTTACATAAAGTTTGATGTACAATAATGACATTATACTTTTACATCTGCATTTGGCAATATCATTCAGTCTTGCCATTTAGATAGAAGACATTTTGAACCTTTGCTTACTTCAATCAATTGTCAAATAAATTGTAAAGTGGTCACGTAAATTGAAGACCTGATTGTTGACTGTATTGCATCATATATAACCAATGTACAGGGGCCATACTACTGTCTAGGTGGTGCAGATAAATCATCCAGTCATGACATATCAGATGCTCATTAGTATTTATATGATGGAATCAACATCAGTTGCACAAATGGCGAGGTTTGGTCAGGTAATTATGATTAACATAAACATGTCAGTGTTCCTTGCATCTGTATTCGGTTTTACGTATGTGAAACTGTCAAAAATAAATCTTGCTAGTTCTGCAGCTAGAGTAGCAATAAAAAAAAATTCCTACACCAATAATGCCTATATCCATTTTGCTGCACATTAACTATAGTAGCCAACTGTTGCATGCTCATGGTAGTAATGAGAGTCAATATCATGTCTAGCTTCTTGGTTTTTCTTCAAATTATTTGCTCAAGTAAACCTTAATGTATTTCAATGTAGCTACTTCGGTGGGTATAAAATTCAGATGCAACGTCCAAATCTATTGATGAAGCTTGGAGCACCATACTCGGAGTTGATACTCAAGTTAGAAAGGTTGTAAATGTTGTGGATGATATTCCTCATTACAACTTTGGATTCATTGACGGCAATGTGTTGTCGTTTGAGTAAACAAAAATGGTCAGTTGACTGGTATGTTCTTTTTTCCCTTTATAATGTTTTACATTTGTTGACTGCATCAATTACGAGAAATCATAACCATAACTGAATGTTGGACACGAATTGATGCAGGAGCTATACTCTGTGCAATGTCCAACAAGAAGGATGGAACAATCCGCCAATTCACCAGGTTCGCATGTTCACAACATCCATATAAAACTATTATTAAATGCAGTTATATTAATATATCTCTCCTTTTTTCAGTGGAAAAACAGTGGTACTCTCTCTATGGTTTGTGGGAAAGAACAATTGGTGGAAAAATCTTTAATTGATACATTCCTACACCCTGTCCCTATTGTTGTTACATCGACATCAGTGTCTAATTTGGTAAGAAGATGTGTAACCCATTTCAGATTGAATAAATTAAAGAAAAATGTTTTGTACTGCAGTTTCATTCACTTATGACTTGAGTAAAGCGACAAAGGTGTATTCAAATATCAAAATTCCAGTAATTGATGAATATTTTGAAAGGTACAATTTTTCTCTATTTTACTATGAAATATATATACAGTCTTCAAAAACTAATTATGTGATTTTACTCATTTTCCACTTTCAAACCTCAGTATATCAGTGGCAAAAAATTAATTCTGCTAAGCAATAATGCATCTGGTCATGTATCTACAAATGTTAAAACAGTTCAGTCAAGCATCTCACATCTAATGGAAGAGCTTAGAAGTACTAATTGTCAGGTACGTGTAATTTTTCTTTCATAAGAACTATTTTATCTCATTTTATATCCTTTTAGCATCTATTACAACTCATATACAACATGTTTTAAACTGCTTTTTCACAAGAAATACTGCCTATCAGTTTGTTCATTTTGACATTGACCCAGTGTTAGGTGGACATTTGGTTCGTTCTGTTCTTTTCGCTCTTTAAAGAGCATCACTAAACTGAATTCAGCTCCATCCATAAAAAATAAAAATAGAAACGGGTTAAAGAAATCTGTATAAAGAAATTTATTGATATTTATTTTTGGTTCAACTTTGTGAAATTTCTTTACAGGAAATTTGTTGTGAATTAAATTCATGCCATATGAGTTTTACAAAGAAAAGAGTATAAGAAATTTATTGTGAACTGATTTCGTATATTGTTTAGATTCTAAATCCAAAATAACCTAATATATTTTACTTGCTAGCCGGCTCTAAAGTTATCAGATCAATATCCAGCTTCAATTTGAATTTGGTTTATTTTTGGTGTGTTATTAGGATACCGGTTATAAAATGCAATAATTCATTTTTCGAGGTGTTTGATTTGGATATCAACTATGAAGTGTAATATTTTACAGAGAAAATTATATCAATCAATACATAAATCATAGAGGAGTTTATATGTTAAGCATGAGTTATTTTAATATTAGATTTTGATAATAAATCATAGAACTGACTAATTAGAACTTCATCTACATGGGAGTGTTTTTTTATCTTTACCAAAACGGGTTGTCTTGACTTTGAACACATACATGGTACATGCATTCATGGAATAACGAGATTCTTTGAAAGCTCCATGAATTGTAATTGCATATATTGTTTGCTATAGCAACAACAAGATGCTCAGTCTCTGAATGCAAATTATGTTTGAAAGTCTGATACTATCATGTTATGCAGATGTGCATGAAATTACAAATGCCGCTGCACCATAGAACAATCCACTATACAGAACTTTTTATGTGGGCAACCTTGCTCCTGAGGTATTGTAACGATACGGATTTTGCCCGTTCGAAAATCGACATCCATACTTTATATCGTACTCGAATGTCGTAGATTGGACCGTTCAAATCCGAGTCGCCGGAGCTTATAACACAGTTAAGTAAATAACACAGCGGAAGAAAAAGAATAATACATTGATATACAATATCTGATACAATATCTGGTACAATAGAGTGATACAATGAATATCAATATACATTAGAGATATGATACAAGAAATAGCAGCGGAAAAGAAAATAGATAAAACCAGTAGCGGATAATCTCCATCTTCAAAACGCCAATCCAGAAATAGCTTGAACTCTCAATAACGATGCACAAAGATAAGCAAGTGCAGTCCATATCCAAAGACTGAACTAGCTCCAGAAAATCTACTAATCCTGACTATCTGAAAAACCCAACTCTAGACTGCCCGTGTAGAAAATTTTGAGCACCCAGAGTTTAGGAAATAAACAATGAACTCCGGATCAGTCATGGGACTGGTGTGAGCAACAAAAACAGTTTATCTTTAAAAACGAACAACAAAAGAATTTAAAGTCAATTCGAAATGCTTTTGGAAAATGAAACTACCATAAGGCCTCCCGCCACACACACAATGCGCAGAATCAGAGGAGATTTCTCCTTATGATAGTCAAAGATGCTTGATACGCAATAACAACTCATTTGGTTTGATATTATTATTAGTGCATAGTGTAGAAAACATTTTCGAAAGTAGAATATCAATCATAGCCAACATAGACATTTCGAAATATGCCTACTATAGCTACCATCCAAACAGTGGGGCGCCACCATAAGTAGATGGCAGGTTCTACAACTAAAACCATACAAGGCTCGTATCGGATGAATGGATTTTCCAACAAATGGTCAGGCCAAGGAACTTCCCATTGCCGCATGGAAACGCCTCTGGAAGGACGTCCCGAGAACCAATCTGTTCTCTGCCAAACAAGGCCGGCTACCCCCCTTCCAGGGGAATATACAAAACCTCAGATATGCCACCCCCGGTCCTTTGGGACCTTTAAACGAGGATCCACTACACCAACAACCACAAAGAAATATATTTGCAGTAACCACATAGGTTAAATACCAGGGCTCCATACCTGACACAACCTTTTTCCAGAAGGAATGGCCATACCCTAGGGAAGCTACCCCTGAAACCTTGCCGCACAATTCTTGTTTCGACCATTACCGGTTTGTGAGGTTCGATGAAGTCTCATCCACAAAGCTACGCTTTGGCACAAAGCCATGCTTTGGGTCAACAGATGATCAAAGTAATGATCACCAAGATCAATGATCAAACAAATGATCATATCACAAATGATCAAACAATGATCATCACACAGCAACACTCAGCATGTCACATTACCAAATTGGGAATATATCGTTGATAACCTTCAACTACATAACCTCTGAGCTCGTACGTCTCAGAGAAGGGTGTTAAGCTAAAAGAATAAATTCTCCACCACCAACAGAAATGTATTTGAAAGAAATCGGCTTTATATCTCAAAGTGTAATGTCAGACATGTAACCATACAAGTCTGTTCCAGGTTCGAACAGAACCGAAGGCACTTCTTACGAAGCCCTTGCAAATTCCGGGTATTCACAATCTCGATCGGATTTCCCATCACTTAGTGATCTCTATACCAGGAGCTACCCAGTGCAGAGACAATCGACGAGTTATCCTTTCGTTCTCGTGAATATCCGGTCTTCATCACCGGTCTTCAATTGCTATCCATATACGACGTATCACTAATTCAGAATGGGTTATATGACACAAAGATCTTTTCCCGGCTAATATGAATAGTGAGCGTAATATTTAAAAATATATGGATATTGGGATTTCAATTAAGTCACAACTTATTACCCAAACTTCTCTTTTCGAATGGTTTAACAAATTACCATTTCCAAATCTTTAAACAAAAAGATTCATTTTAACAACCTACAATGGTTTAAACAATTTCCACATTTTTATCTTTTAAACAAAAGATTCATTCACAGATTTTCCAAATCAATGTCCATTTTAATTTAACTCGTTAAATCATTACATCCATCCCAGAGAAACAGATCACAACATAAATCAGGATATATCACAAAGCATCATATATCAGGGAATATCGATAATTTAATCATCTAGTAAGGTCCAACATTCATAGGTAAGGTTAATTTATTTATCTGATTAAATTAAGTCAGATTTGTCACTAATCCTGGTTTAATTAACATTAATTTATTACAAACCATTTTAATTAATTATCCATTAATCATTTATTAATTAACCTTTAGTTATAAATTAATCAACCTTAATTAATAAATCAATCAACCTTTAATCATTAAATAATTAACCTTTAATTATTTAATTATCCTTTAAATTAATCTTCCTTAATTAATCTCATTAATTAACCCTTAATTAATTACCGTTAATTATCCTTAATCAATTATTGCTTAATCACTTGATTAATCAATTTTAATCATAAATTAATATTTAATTAATAATTCTTCATTAATGATTTTAACCCTTTAATTACTTACTTCATTTATCCAAATCATAAATAAATCATCATTAAATCTTTATTAATCAAAACTTAAGTCAAAACTATTTATTTAAAACTTGGGTTAAATAGTTTTCTAAAAATCTATGTTTTGTTTCAAAACTGAACTGTTTTATATTTAACCCGAGACGTACTCGAGTACTTCCCCGAGTCAACATGGCCTCTACTTCGAGTTTCCTCCAAAACCAACCCGTGAGCCTTTTTTTTCAACTTAAAAATTTAGTTAAGTGTTTACCTGGTATACGCTTGAAAACACACGATTTCAAACCCGAGCCAAAACTCCGAAATCACGAGACCTCCTTCGAGTCTAACTTCTTCTTCCCAAAACTGGAACGACCAGAAAATGAAACGTGCACGTGCACGTTGCACAATGCTCTGGCCACCTCCGGTCAGTCCTACGACTGTCGACAAGTCATCGGCAGCCAACTCTACCTACCCGACTACCCATCACCACGAGTCGGCAACCAATTCGAAATTTAGCCGATCAATTCTTGCCTGGAACCCACACTGGAATCGACTCTACCCACTAATTTGCCTCGCCCCACCGCCTGACGCCACCAGAACCCAAGCAACTTCGTCCATAGTTGCCTCAGTGACCCCTAAACCTTTCCCCATCGTTGCGTGCAACTCGATCACTTGACGTCGACGATCGAGACCAATTACCTCAACCACTTCAAACTAGGTTTACGAGCAAAAATTCCTCACCGCCTTCACCACGTTTGTCGAACCACCATACGAATATTTTTCCTGCAACCACCCTTCACTCTTGCACCTCCGTCCAAGATACCATCCACCACCAACCTGTGGATCATCAGAGATCGTTAAAAAACCCTTTTTTCGATCAACCCAGAACTGCGCTTCCAATCCCTATCTAAAAATTTTGATTCAAGCTTCAAAAATCAGTATTTTGCTTAGGGATTCAGTTTATAAACTTGAATTGATAATTCAAGATATTCGAAAATGTCACTTATATTAAACTTTAACTGTTCTTAAGGTTTTTCAGAGCAGATCAACTTTGTTTAACTTGAATTCAAATTTTAAAATTTTCTTTATAATCAACCAAACATATTTTGTTTAGATGCTTTGTCCTAACAATCAATAGATTGAGCAGTAATGATTTTTGAATTAACCCAGAGTTTTGAAATCTATAAACAGAGGTATATCCAGATAACAGTATGCAGGCTTCATCTCACCAAAATACAGTGCAATGCATATATTTTCACACAAACAAAATCTCTGATATTCATCATGCAACTAGATTAAAACTTAGGTTATTTTAAAATATGAAGTTACTCACCGTTTAGAAGAGTAAAGAACAGGGCTTCCTTTTTGCTGAATCAGGCTGTGAATTCTTGTTTGAGTTGAAGCTTCTGTTTATATGATACTAGGCAGAGACTTATACTTTTTTTTCTTTCTTTAGCTTTGAAATGGAACGAAGCAAAATTATGAAGATGATATAAAAAGAAATGTTGTACAGGCTGATATAAAGGAGATGTGTACAGGTTATGTTACTTTGTCTTAACAATAGGTATGGCTGAGGTTACTTTCATTAAATGCTTTGATATGCTAGAGGTATGTTGCATTAATTACTCAAGTTCTTGTTTCTTATCTCGGCTGTACAAACATGATGATACTTGGTGGCTTCATAAATTCACATTTTATAATTGAATATCTTTGTTTTGTTAATATTACTTTATAATAAAATTAAATTTCTAATTTAATATGTTGTTAAAATTTTAGCAAATGTTCTACTTTGTATTTTATTGTCTTATATTTATTTTATAAATTCAAACCATTATTTCTAATATTTATTATTATCATTAATTATTATTAAACCATTTTATCAATTTCAAATTTAAATTCAAATCAAATGTATATACATATATATTATTTATAATTTCAAATTTACTCATATATGCTCAAATACATATATATTCATATATATAGAATATTTACAATATTTTTAAATGTAAATGATTTATACCAAATTTATTTTGATTCGGGGAAACTTGCATCACTCTATCGATTTATTTTACCAATTTTTATTCAAAAATTAATTTAAATTATCAATTTAAATATATTTAAAATTCAGGGTCGTTACAGACTTCCCCCCTTAAAAGAATTTCGTCCTCGAAATTCGCAGGCACGAAAACAACACAGAGATAGACAGATTCAATCTCCTATAATTCCTCAAACTTAAGATATGAATTCCAAACTCAAGTCGGAATATCTCAGAATACATACCAATTTGTCCCTCTTCGGACTTTGGTATTCATAAGAAATTACAATAGAATTTCAAAATTGGGTTTCAAACGAAATCGTTTTATTGATTTAATTCAATTTTATCCTCATATTCTATTAATCAATTTACCTCAAATTAAAATTTCCAATTTCAAATTCATTAAGGTTTAAATCAAAAAGCTGATAAGAAAACGATGAAGATACGAAGTAAGGATTTTCTACAACGATTCGTAGAACCATCATCACACCGAAACTTCTTCTTGTAGCTGGTACGAAGAAATCAAAAGAATTTTGGAAACGAATCAAAAGAATATTGATGGAGAAAATTATTTCCACTGTCGCAAGGTATTGACCATTTATAGTCGTATTCCCCTCGTCCCCTATCTCTTCCTCTTCTTGCACTCATACTCACTATCAGTGGATAGTAAGAGAATTTACTGAGACATTCTAACGGATATCTTAGAGATTACTCATTCTAAGGATACTTCACCCTATCTCTAATGAGTTACTTAATGTGTTATACTCCTGAGCTAAAGTTCAACCTTAGCTCTGATACCAAATGTAACGATACAGATTTTGCCCGTTCAAAAATCGACATCCATACTTTACATCGTACTCGAATGCCGTAGATTCGACCGTTCAAATCCGAGTCGCCGGAGCTTATAACACAGTTAAGTAAATAACACAGCGGAAGAAAAAGAGTAATACATTGATATACAATATCTGATACAATATCTGGTACAACAGAGTGATACAATGAATATCAATATACATCAGAGATATGATACAAGAAATAGCAGCGGAAAAGAAAACAGATAACACCAGCAGCGGATAATCTCCACCTTCAAAATGCCAATCCAGAAATAGCTTGAACTCTCAATAACGATGCACAAAGATAAGCAAGTGCAGTCCATATCCAAAGACTAAACTAGCTCCCGAAAATCTACTAATCCTGACTATCTGAAAAACCCAACTCTAGACTACCCGTGTAGAAAATTTTGAGCACCCAGAGTTTAGGAAAGAAACAATAAACTCCGGATCAGTCATGGGACTGGTGTGAGCAACAAAAACAGTTTATCTTTAAAAATGAACAACAAAAGAATTTAAAGTCAATTCGCAATGCTTTTGGAAAATGAAACTACCATAAGGCCTCCCGCCACAAACACAATGCAAACGCAGAATCGGAGGAGATTTCTCCTTATGATAGTCAAAGATGCTTGATACGAAATAACAACTCATTTGGTTTGATATTATTATTAGTGCATAGTGTAGAAAACATTTTCGAAAGTAGAATATCAATCTTAGCCAACATAGACATTTCGAACTATGCCTACTATAGCTACCATCCAAACAGTGGGGCGCCACCATAAGTAGATTGCAGGTTCTACAACTAAAACCGTACAAGGCTCGTATCGGATGAATGGATTTTCCAACAAATGGTCAGGCCAAGGAACTTCCCATTGCCACATGGAAATGCCTCTGGAAGGACATCCCGAGAACCAATCTGTTCTCTGCCAAACAAGGCCGGCTACCCCCCTTCCCGGGGAATATACAAAACCTCAGATATGCCACCCCCGGTCCTTTAGGACCTTTAAACGAGGATCCTCTACACCAACAACCACAAAGAAATATATTTGCAGTAACCACATAGGTTAAATATCAGGGCTCCATACCTGACACAACCTTTTTCCAGAAGAAATGGTCATACCCTAGGGAAGCTACCTGTAACAACCCGGGGTTTTGTAACAAATTTATAATCGTCATTAGACGACTTAATTTGGTTGCTAATTTATTATCGTCATTAGACAATTTATTTTTGCTGGCTAATAGCTGTTTGTTGATGGAGTTTTTAAATCAATGAAATTCCTTTCAAAAAAATTTGTTGAAATGTTTTGCGGGCTTCAATTGGACCTTGGCCCACGTTCATTTGTTTTGGGTTGTGGTAATTATCTAAGGTCGATGACCGTTTATCTCTTCTTCATTTCGAATACCCTAAACCCTAAAAAATAAAATACCCGACCCTTTTCATTTTTCGTTCATTCGAAAAACCTAAACCAAACAAACAAAAAAGAAAATAAATGGCTGCCGTTCATTCCTCCTTGTCCAAATTAGGGCTTTCGAAATTCTTCGAGGTCGCGCCCTTGTTGGTCGATCGACGGGTACTCGCGAGTAGCTTGGATCATTCGCGGCTCCTCCTGCTTGACTCGAGTTCATCGTCGCTTCGTTCTAAGGTGAGTGATTTTTATTTCACTCACATCCAGTTCAACTTAATACTTTGCTTTGCATTGGTTTGATTTCGTCACTGATGATTTCTGACTTGATTTTAATTGATTCGATTTCCTGTTCTCTTAGTTACCTCAGCACTGTTTTCATTTGGATGATGATGATTTCGTTGACTTTCCATTTCGTATAAATTGATACTGGGATTTGGCCACTCATGTTTACGGCCTTTGGTCACTTGAATGGAGTATGTTAATTTTATGGAAATATCTGGGGTATGGTACTATCTTGATATGAAATGGCTACCTGTAAGAATGGTTCGACATTGATTTCTTTAAGCTTTGACTATGCACTTGCTTTGAGAATTTGATTTCTGGTTACATTCCAGTTTTCACCCTTGTTCAGGCTATGGTCATATGGTGTTGCTTGAAATTGAACTTGAATTTCACTGTCTGTTACAGTTGCACTTTACATTCGTATGCTTGTTGTCCCACTTACTTGTATACAGTTGCATTCGTTAGTTTTTTTTGTGTATACTACTTTATTTGGTTCACCTGAACTTTGAACCGATCCAGTGTGTTGTTAAATACCTTTGCAACCGCTGTCACAATTGTTGGCACTGCTAACATTACATATGTGCATTTATATGTCTCCTCATTTGTATACCTGAATCTGGTAGGACTCAAGCATTGCCTCTTCACTGCATATGTTTTGAGTCACGGTTGCATTCATTAGACAGTTTGCATTTGAATTTGATGTCTTGCTGTTTCAACTTGGGATTTGCACTGTTACTGTTGGTGCACTTGTTAAATTTGTTTACTTTGATTCAGTTCATGTTAGCTTTGGCTCATGTATACTTGGTTTGTATATGACACTTCAATGTGTGTCAGTTTTGTTATGTGAGTTATGATACATTGTTGTTCATTCTTGTGACATCTTCAACTTGATGCATTGTGCACTGTAATTCCATTTGAACTGAGTAATTCTCATGTGTATTAGTGCCTTATGTTGCACCTATTTTACTGTGTCACTGTATTGGGTTCTTTGTTCCATCACTGCATTTCTGTTTCGAGACTGATATTTTGAAGTCTGCATCTGTTAGTGGTTCTTTGTCTTGTTCAAAAGTGATACTTTCATTATGTCTTCATGTATGCTGGTTAGTCAGGTTCATCATGTAGTTCCTTGTATCAAGTTTGAACATGGCCATTTTATTGTTGAGGCTGTCCAGTCGAGTCTCATATTTACACTGTCCAGATTCATGTTGCATTTTCCCTGTAGCACACTTGAACTTGATACTGTAAGTGGTCGTTTCATTTGATGTTCATTTTGTAGCAGCTTCAACTTGATGCATGTATCCCTGGGATTCACGTATAGTTGCCTGGTTTTCATATGTGTATTGATCTATCTGTGCATTTCGTTGTTGTTGAGCCACTTCATTGTAGCTTTCTTGACTAGTGAGGCAGTCTGCACATTTATTTCACATAGTATTGGGCATATGTAAGGTTGCATTCATGTGTTCTTTAGTCTGAAGCTTGTACGCAAATGTTTGCTGTGCATTTGTAATTGACTAGTTGTTTCTTGTTTCTTATGCCGCATGACTTTATTGTTCAATTTGAGCCTTGACTACTTTGGCTCTGACATGATGCTAAACCTTGGCATTGTTTGGTTTTGTTCGAACATGTATACTTGTGGTTGCTTGAGACAGCCATCCACTTCATTTTACTGCTTTGCCGGTATAGGTGTTTCATTTGTTGCCAGATCTTCATGTATTATGTACCACTGTTGTCATCTTCTCTTGACAGTTTGGGTATTTCATTATGGTATTGGCGAGGCAGTGCACGCGTGCGTGCACTGCAGCCAAACAGAATTGAAGTTTTAAATTGATGATTTCAATTGTTGAATTGTTTCGTTGGTTCAGTTCAATATTTTGAGTGTATTCTGATTTGGTTTAAGCTGATGATTTTGTTGATATCTAATTATCTTATAGATAATTAGATTATATGTTTTTATTTATCGTGTCGATATTTAGATTTTGTTGTTTGCGCGATTTTGTTGGCTTGTGTTTCACTTTGACCTCTACAGTTTTGATTGCTGTTAGTATTCACTGTCGTGATGATTTCACGTACTGTGTGGCGAGCCAGTGCACGCGTGCGTGTACTGCAGCCACACAGAAATTTTATTCGATTGATAATTTGGAGATTTTAATTATTTATTTAATAACTGCAGTTTGTTGTAAATTGTTGTTTAGGCAATTTCTGGAGTTTTCATATCATCTTCATTGATAATCTTTTTATCTATCTTTGTTGATGATTTGGACCTGCTGATTTGTTGTTTAACACTGTTTAGTGTTATATCTGTCGTTATCCGATTCTCTTATCGAGGAGTCGGATATACGAGATTTCTGTGACTGTCGTCTATTTGATATTTGATTATTATTGCTTCTTTGCATTAATAACTGAGTTTGAATTAGACTGACCCGTGTATTATTTTCTTTTGAATTTAATACTCGGGTCAGACCCGAGTTATTTCAGGTTGTAGATATATTGCTTTGAGTTGCTGTTTGAGCTATGAAAACTTTTCTTATCTTTTGGAGTAGTCGTTGTCTTAGTATAGGATGTTATGTATTCATGTATATTAATCACGATAATGTACTTGTGTATATAACTTCCAGAGTCGACAGTTGTAGTTGTATCACATGTATTGTAACTAACATCAGTTATTATATATATGAGACTTTTTGTTTTATCTATGTTTCGCATTTATATTATCTATGTTATTATTATATCTATTGTCCTAAACTATTATGAACCATCGTAGTTCGTTTTATATTGGAATTGGGTATGTCGATGGGAGTAAATAAATAAGTGTTGAAAAAAGAAAAAATATATACCACTCCTATCGAGGTAACCAATACTAGTGTAAGGCCAACTACGGATGGCCGCTCCTATTCAGCCATATTCTTCGTAATAACAGACAATATTTCTTTTAATACTCTTTGTTATTGTGAGCATAGAGGTGGGGCATTTCACTACCCCTGAAACCTTGCCGCACAATTCCTGTTTCGACCATTACCGGTTGTGAGGTTCAACGAAGTCTCGTCCACAAAGCTACGCTTTGGCACAAAGCCATGCTTTGGGTCAACAGATGATCAAAGTAATGATCCCCATGATAAATGATCAAACAAATGATCATATCACAAATGATCAAACAATGATCATCACACAGCAACACTCAGCATGTCACATTACCAAATTGGGAATATATCGTTGATAACCTTCAACTACATAACCTCTAAGCTCGTACGTCTCAGAGAAGTGTGTTAAGCTAAAAGAATAAATTCTCCGCCACCAACATAAATGTATTTGAAAGAAATCGGCTTTATATCTCAAAGTGTAATGTCAGACATGTAACCATACAAGTCTATTCCGGGTTCGAACAGAACCGAAGGCACTTCTTACGAAGCCCTTGCAATTCCGGGTATTCACAATCCCGATCGGATTTCCCATCACTTAGGGGATCTCTATACCAGGAGCTACCCAGTGCAGAGACAATCGACGAGTTATCCTTTTGTTTTCGTGAATATCCAGTCTTCATCACCGGTCTTCAATTGCTATCCATATACGACGTATCACTAATTCAGAATGGGTTATATGACACAAAGGTCTTTTCCCGACTAATCCGAATAGTGAGCGTAATATTTAAAAATATATGGATATTGGAATTTCAATTAAGTCACAACTTATTACCCAAACTTCTCTTTTCGAATGGTTTAACAAATTACCATTTCCAAATCTTTAAACAAAAAGATTCATTTTAACAACCTACAACGGTTTAAACAATTTCCACATTTTTATCTTTTAAACAAAAGATTCATTCACAGATTTTACAAATCAATGTCCATTTCAATTTAACTCGTTAAATCTTTAAATCAAAGATTTAACTTATAGCTTTCAAAACAATTTCATTTCGAATGGTTTAAATAAATCATCATTTTAAATCTGTTAAAAATAAACAGATTGTTAACTCCCTTTTAGCAACGACCTACGAGTTAAGAGATGAACGAGTCAGGTTATGCCACGACTCATAAGAAGCCAACGAGTTAAAAAGCCTAAAACCTAAGTGGACTCGACGACTTACGACTTAGCTGCTGAAAGAGGATCTACGGCTCGAACGACTTACGACCTACCGGGTTAGGGAGCTACGACCTAAGAGAGTCTACGACCTAACTACTGAAGGTAACTTCGCGACCTAGCAGTGTTGCGACCTAAAGACTTCAAGCTAAGAAGAGTTGCCGACTTAAGATGTGTGCCGACCTAGGAGCCTGCCGACTTAACAAATTGCGAGTTAACAAGGGCTTCCGACTCAACAGCTTAACAACCTATGGGTTAACTCTGCTCCGACCTAACAACACCGAGTTATGAAATGCTCCGAGTTAAGAAGTACTACGACTTAAGGGTCTACGAGATAAGGGAGTCTTGGACCTAAGGCAATTGTTGATAACTTAAGACTTGCGACCTATCTCTTAAGTCGTCGCCGGCCTACGACTTATGCTAGGTCGTGTACAATCTCAGAACACCTTATACGCCTTTACCTCGTCACCGACTTAAGGGAACGAAAACAGTATTGCATCTTTTAGGTCGTTACCGACTTACAACTTAAACTAAGTCGCTCATGACTTACTAACTCGTTCTGGAAGTACCAACTGGTACAAGTACTTTATCTCGTCGTCGACTTACGACCTAAGACTTCTATAAGTCGGCCACGACTTAAAGACTTAGGGAAATTTCCTGAGTCCAAATCAGCTTCTATAAATACCCCACCACTTCCAACATGAAGAGGACTTTTTGGCCATTCATTTCTTCAAGCGCCGTTACTCTGTCGAAGTCTCCACTCATTCAACAATCAAAGATCTTCAAGCATTCGAGACGCTACAACAATCTTCGAGAAGAACTCCTTACATCCAACACGGATTTGTCGAATTTCATCATCAAAGATTGAGCTAGTAGTCAAGAGTGCTTTCGTGATCAAGTTGTATTGTATTTTGAAGGATATTGTATCAAATTATAACCGAGTCAGCAATAAAAGATTATAAAGTGGACATAGGCTCAATTACGGGCCGAACCACTATAAACCTGTTGTTCATTTACTGCTTTTCTGCTATTTCCAGCTTATATTCTGTTCCCGTACCAACGGGTGGTGCTTTCACAATTCTATTACACACACCGGGTGTTAGCGTTCACTTTTTAGCGTTAACATTTTGGTGCTTTCACTGAGAACCCAACTCAGGAGATCATCCACCGTTGCTTCGCAAAGATTCATAAAAAGAACCTCTTTTAAAAACCAGATCTGAAATAATGGTTCCTGGAAGAAGAGGTAGACCTTTCAGATCCAGAAATGCTCACGAAGGGACATCCGCCTCCCCAACCGCAGACCAAGCAACTCCTACCATTGGAGTCACCAGGGCTGAATTAGATGACGCAGTTTCTAGATTGTACCAACAGATTGAAACCCAAAACGCTTTGATGATGGATAGATTAACTGCTCTACTCGGGGCAAATCGTCAACCAGAAAACCATCAAACTACTCTTCCTGAAATGCCACCTTTCCAAGCTGATGGTTCTATGCCGCAACCAACTTGTCATGAACATATGCCCGGTCAAACTTCCGAGGGAAGAACTAATGCTTCCCCGGAGGTGTCCTTGAACAATAAAGAGTACCTGTCTGAAATGGTTGGCCACATCATGAAAGAGAGCATGCAAAGGGAAGAGGATGAGGCTGATTGGGGATTCGCGCCAAGCAGAACTCCGTTTACTGAAAGGATCCTGAGAGCGGAATTTCCAAGGAAATTTGCACCTCCTACTATCCAAGCCTATAGGGGAACCAGTGACCCTAATCATTTCCTATACAAATACGATTGGCATATGACCGGTGCAAGAGCATCAGACGAGATCAAGTGTCGATACTTTCCAGTATACCTGGAAGGTGTGGCTTTACTTTGATTCACAAAGCTTCCAGTTCGGTCTGTAGATAAGTTCTCCGACTTAACGCAAAAGTTTAAAGAATAGTTCAGATTGTATGCTTCAAAAGCTAAGGATATAATGTCACTGTCTAACCTTGAACAAGCGCCCGGAGAATCAATCAAATCTTTCTTGAGCCGTTTCAATATAGCTTTAGCCAAAGTAGAAAATGCGGAACCACGCATGATCCTGACTTATTTGATGCGAGCCATTGATAAATCAAGTAAATTTGGAATATGGCTAAAGATGAAGGAACCGAACTCACTTGATAAATTTTATAAAAAGGCCGACGAGTTCATTCGCCTTGAAAGCCTTTCTACGACATCGAAAGTGGTTGCTGCCCAAACTAATAATAACAATGCCCCATCTAATAAAAGAGAATCTGAAAGTCAGAAAAGGGAGAATGAAGGAGGAAAGAGCCAGGGAAATGAAAAGAAACCTCGCCGCTTTAATCCTTCGGATTATACTCCTTTAACTGACACACCAAGAAATATCTTTTTTGCAACAAAGGACGTTGTCAGGTATCCTAAGCCACCTGAGATGACAAGAGGTGCAAAGCGCAATGGAAAATTCTACCAATTTCACAATCAACCTGGCCATGACACTGACCAATGTCGCCAATTAAAGAATGTGATTGAAGAATTGCTGGAGCAGGGTAAACTCCAACAATACGTTAAGTGAAGCGGAGTCGCTCCAACCTCATCCACTCGGGATCAACAACATCCTACCCATCAATCCGATTCTCTCAACAACACTACAGTGCAAGATACGGAAAAGCTTGTCATTAATGTTGTCACAGGAGGTCCACACCCAGCAGGCAGAAGTTGGGACGACTGCTAATTGTCCACAAAGCTGCAATTGGGGCATCTTTCACTTTCTCTGGCATATAAATCCAAAAGCTATGAATCAAGCACAAATGGAAATCCGGCTTGGAGATTCTGAAACAACAATAACTAGCATCCATTTTTTACTTAGCAGCATTGCTTGAATTTGTAAAAATGATAATGGATGTGTAACTTCTGCATTGTAAACCGCTGAGAAATCAGTGTGACTGAATAATGAAAAACTATGCATTCTGTGTTTTCTATTATAAAATGCCTATTATATTTCGATGTGTAAATACTCTAAATGTATTGCTAAAATGTCGATCTAATATTGCAGATCATTAAAGCAAAGCTCACCCATCGCAAAGCTAAGCGAGCCTTACAAATCATTTATTAAAGCAAATACCAAGCAATAAAGAATTCCATATTCAAATCCTATACAAGAAGAACCTCACATAAAAAGTTGGCAACTTCACTGGGGCAAGCCTTCGTTAACCAGTTGTGATTGTCAATATGAACAGGCATCCAGCTAGGTAACTCGCGTTTGTCCCATGAAGTTATTCAACAGTGAAGTCCACTTCTTCGGATATGGCAATTTACTTACAAAAGGAACGAAGATACGCTTGGAAATGATAATAAAAGATCGCTAATGGGCAGATGATGGGAGAACATGGCCAAGCAAGCATGGAAGCAACCAAAAGGAATTTTGCTCCTCAATATAAGGGTCGGTAGAACCATCGAAGGGACACCTTCCCAAGCAGAAGGAACAGGGCCCTTGCTAACTGATCGTGATGCATCCGATCAGGCAGCTTGCGTCCGTCCCGTGGATCTACTCGCCCCTGAGAAGCAACCTTCCCGGCACACCAACCAACCAATGCTCCTTCCCAAAGGTCAACAAAGCCCTCTAACGAGGCACGCCAACAAATGAAAGTGCTTCTCTCAATAACAAGATTGGTGGAACCACCGGAGGGGCACCTTCCCAAGCTGAAGGAACAGGGCCCTTGTTAATTGATTGCGATCGTTTGTGCAAACGAACATCCAATCAAGCAACTTGCGTCCGCCCCGTGGATCCACTCAACCATGAGAAAGTAACTTCCAGGCAATTTCAAGACCTCTTCGGAGGCAAAAGCCCTTTTCGGAGGCACATTTCACCCGTGTAGAAGTGCAAAATGCTTCTCTTCGGAGACCCACTTCACCAGTGATGAAATGCTAAAAAGCCCTTTTTGGAGGCACATTTCACCCGTGTAGAAGTGCAAAATGCTTCTCTTTGGAGACCCACTTCACCAGTGATGAAATGCTAAAAAGCCCTTTTCGGAGGCACATTTCACCCGTGTCGAAGTGTAAAATGCTTCTCTTCGGAGACCAAAATTGCTTCTCTTCGGAGACCAAAATTGCTTCTCTTCGGAGACCAAAATTGCTTCTCTTCGGAGACCAAAATCGCTTCTCTTCAGAGACCAAAAGACCTCTTCAGAGGCGTACTTCACCTTGCTTGAAGTACCAAAAATAAACCCTTTACTAGGTCACAAAATCAAAATCTTCTTTGGAAGCTCATTTCACGGTGCAGGAAAATTCACTTTTAAACAAATAAAAGTGATCATTCCCAAAAGTTGAAGTGTTCTTCAGGAAGAAAGAGAAAGTAAAAACTTCTCTGAAGACGAGATATACTCTATTAAAAGCAGAATGATTCTTCCCTTAAAAGTGAAGTAGTTATTCTCTGAAGTAAAAATATCAGTCTTGAAGAAGCTCGAAATGTTGCAATGCACTTGCGGTATGGGGGCAACACTATATAATTTAATTGTATTAATAAAAGCAACATGCCACAAGTTCATTGCAATATCACAAAAAATAGATGTGGAATAGATGTATTCCCAAACGCAGACAAAAAGTTTGTACAAGTAAAAGGAATCGTTTATTCTACACCAAAAAAGAGAAACAGATGCATTCTCACATACACAAGAATTTGTACAAGTAAAATATCTATTTATTTCAATACTATGAGAAATTTTTACATTGTACAGGTTGCAAAAAGAAGCGGAGACCGGTATCCGCACAATCTCCGGTCAATACAAAAAGCAGAAAAGACAAAATCAAACTCATTTCTCCTTCTTCCCACCCTTGGAGCTTTTACCCGGCCTGGTAATTAGTTTCGCAGGCCGTATCAGAGAAGAAGGAGAAAGAGACTCAGCCGGATCGATCTCTGCTTCATCTCCAGCAGCAGAAGAACTTTTCTTCCCTTTCTTCGAAACCACACGTTTCCCCTTCTTCTTGGAAGAAGACTCACTCCCCGGAGTAAGGAATGTAGAAAGCTTTGTGTCGTAGTCAAAAGACCGCTCCGGGGTCTTCTCGCTATCTTCCAGATCTTTTGCTTTCTGTTCCTCGGAAGCAGGTGGTTCGTCCAAACCTTGAAGGGCTGCTATCGGTTCTTCCTGTAAACCTGGTTGAGAAGCCGGAAGAGGAGTAACTTGAGAAGGAGGAGGAACGGCAGCTGAAGAAGGAAGAATTGGTGCAGTTTCCGGCACGTCTGCTGCATAATAAAAGAAATCAAAATCAGTATTCTCCGAGAAAAAAGAAGACCGTGAATCGTCAAAGTTACCTGGAGAAGCCGGTTTAGCGAGATCAATCTCAAATTCCCGAGCCTGGAAGTCCTTCATTGCCTCTTTCTCTGTAGGAGTGGTTACAGTTTCTTTGTCAACCTTAGCGGGAGGCGTGGAATGAGAACTAGAGCCAGTAATATCCGCGTAAGCCAAAGCCGAAGTATAAGCAGGAGCAATAGGAGGTATTTGTCTCTCAGGAAGCTTCTCTCCCGTCGCCTCGGCCCGCAATCGGATAAGCTGCTCTTTTCCTTTGGTAAGGGCAGCGCGGTCGCTCTCACCTAAGTAGGTAACTTGAAGATCTGCTTCAGCATAACCGGCATCGCCAAACAAGTCAATGATTGCCTCCCATACTTCCGCTAAGGTGACTTCATATTCTGGTCCCAAAAATGAAAGGCTCCCACGCCCCAGGACGCAATGCATATAAAAGTCAAATAAAGTCGCGTCAATGGTGGCTTTGGTTGCCTTTTGGGATTCTTCAGCCGCAGCCTTACCAGAGAGAGCTTCATCACGCTCTCTTTCAGCTTTCAATAACTGGGATTGCAGCCTCGCAATTTCTAAGTCTCAAGAGCTGATTTTCTCCTGAAGTAGAGCAGCGTCATCACGATATCTTCTAGTAACATGCTGTTCTGCTTCAAGTTTTACTTCAGTATCTCGCTGAGCAGCATGGGCGTCTCGAACTTGTTTTTGAAGCATTTCTTCTTTCTGAGAATAAGAAGTGGAAGAAGTGGCAAGCTCATTTTTGAGTCTTTCAACTTCAGCTTCGAGCTTCCCATAATCATCGCTAATGCTTTTCATCTCCGTATCGTGCTTCTTACGCCATTTGTCCCATTCTGATTTATCGTTCTCCATGGTCATCATCGCCTCAAGGTTCATATGGTTGACCCTTTGAAGTTCATCAACCAGCTTCTGCATCCAGACATTCTTTCAATGTCAAGCTTGACGGCATCGACATTTCTCAGCATCGCCTGCTTATCAATGGGAACCAAATCTAAGTCAAAACGGACTCCTCTTAAACACCAATTTGGAAATCGGCTCTGAAGTGTGGGAGGCCCGTCCCCGGCTTTATACTGAGGCCTATTAATAATTGCCTGGATGTCAGACTCCTTAAGGGTAGGAGAACCGGACGATGTATTAGGAGGAATAGAAGCGGTAGTCTTTTCCGAGATGTTAGATGTGTCTTTCTCACCAAGTCTGATCCGTTTGCTGGAATCATCAGAAGTATGACTCTTCCCCTTATCGTCGTAAGATTTCCTCTTGTAAGGATCGTCGCTTTTGCGGGAAGGGTCACGTCGCTCGTCTCTACTCCCATAGTGCTCTTCGTCTTCTCTCCAACGATGTTCTTCATGAGCTCGCCTTTCGTGAGCCTTTCTAGCAGCCCTTTCCTCATCAGTTTCCTTCGGAGCGCCAATATAACTCCTAAAGTCATAAGCATCGCGGCTTCCGTGACGCTGGAATTTGTCAAAGTAAGAGCCACTTCGCCCCATTTTAGAACCTGAAATTGAAGAAGAAAGGAAAGTCTTAGAAATTTTCAAATTTAAGGAGCTAAGTGCATATAAGTGCCAAAATCCTAAGTGTGTGTGGCGTGTGGGCTATGCGCGTCGAACTACAAACCACTTTTTTGTGTGGGAATGGTGACGGCTTGTATAGAAGGCGTTGTGGTTTGTTGCAAAGAAGAAGTTGCTTCGATGACAGAAGAGATCGCTTTAGAGGCGTCATCTTTAAAGAGCTCCTGAGAGGTTATCATGATGTCGCTCAGACTGTCAAAAGTATCATCGCCATGATGCAGGGGAGAATTATCTTTTTCAACTTCCACCTCAGCCGTCTTTTCAAGAATGTGAAGATTTTCCTCCTCTTCAATAACCGGGGCAAGTGCTAACTTACTGGACGACCCCGCAATGTCGGTAAGAGTAGAACACTTTACCAATGAAGTCTCAACGGTAAGTTCTTTCGGTGAAGGTTCTTTAGCAGAAACGGGGGCATCTGACTCCTCAGCTGAAGAATTAGGGACTTCATGTGACTGAGTGGAGCGGGAAGGATGTAAGAGTCCAAATTCATGAAGGAATTCATCTTTCAATAGAAATTGAACACTCCTCTCCTCAACCGGCACGGCCATAAGCCTCTCAAAGGTAGTCTTGTGACGAGGTTCCCTAGAGGGGGGAGGGAGCGCTGAAACAGTAGAAAAAGAAGTTAACACTTGACAATTTGGACTTCGAAGAATTTAGAAAACACAGGGAAAAGATAGATAGTCGTACTTCCCACTCTCGAAATGGCGTAAAATCCCGGGGGACAACGAACAAAGAAAAATTGGCTCAGAAACCCAGGAACGCTTTCGGGAAGACCAATAATCAGTTTACGGTTCCTGGCACTTCTTACAACTGTGATAGAGGGATGGTCTTTGTTCTTTGCAAATGAGCACAAGAAGCAAATTTCTCCAAAACTGGGAAAACGGTCCAGCGTTCTCCTAAAAAGCACACACAGTCCCAGCAGGATGGCGTAGCCATTAGGGTGTAGTTGAAAAGGGGAGATAGATAATCGAAGGAGAAGTTCTCGAAGACAGTCATTAAACGGGGGAATCGCTCCACTCAAGCACATTTGGCGGTTCACTGCGACAAAGCCGTGGGGCGGCCTATCAGAAGTGTCATTTACTCCAGGGAGCAAAGCGTCAGATTTAGCAATGCCAAACTGGGTGCATAGTTGACGGAAAACTTTATGACTCAGAGTAGTAGGAATCCTTTCCGGGGGATCATTCAACGGGGTAGCAATTGGAAAAGCTTCTCCAGCTGGTTCCAAGTCTTCTTGATGAGATGCCATTCTACACAATCAGCTGAATGTTCAAAAGTGAAGGTGCACGTTTCCTAAAAGTGTGAAGTGCTGTGCAAAACTAATGAAAACAAGGAAAAGCAAGTATAACTAAAATTAAACTAACTGACAATCAGTCGATTACGAGATTTCAGAACTTGTTAATACTTAAGTGCAGTGTTAATGCAGACAAATCAGTTTTAGTTTACCATTACGATTCTGCTTTAATACTTCACTCGAATTGGTTATTGTATAGCATTCACCCATACAATTCATTTAATTTAATTTTTCTTTATCAACTAATCTGTCATTCGATGTGGGCGGTCAGTGGCAGTATATTCGTCCCAGTATTCTGTGAATGTTGTATTAAGCAGGTTGTTAGCTTTCAACAGTTCATAATTCAGCAGTTCAAAGTCCATGCAAAGCTTAAAAGTGTCAAGAGTTAAGTCGCCGATAACTCAAGTGATAACTCGGCGATGACCTAAGAAAGATTTCCTATGGGTTAAGTTAAGTCGTTGGTTATCTAATTCTTTGAGTCATCAGCCATAACACTTATAGAGATATGAAGCTTCGGTTTGAAACAACGCATCTGCTAACTCGTCCACGACCTAAGGGGCAAGCTACGAGTTAAGTTAAGCCATCAGTCTATTAAGGAGCGCTGCATAAGAAAGGTCTCAAGGCAATGAAAAATTGCTAAGTCTTAGGTCGTTACCGACTTACGACCTACTTTAGGTCGTATATGACTTAGGACTTAGGTCTCAAGATTTCTATTCAGAACGCGAAGGCCTTAAGTCGTTCGTCTTCTCCCCAACACATCAATTCGCTAACTCCTTAACCCGTTAACCCATTAGCCTCTCCTCCAACCAAAACTCTCGTTCCCTCAGCGCACTTAATCATCCCGAAATCACCATAAACCCGGTCTAATGTCATTCCATCACAAACCACGAATCAATCAAACTGAAATGCTGCTGTCCATCGTCTTGTTCTGACCGACTGTCCGAAGCCAGGACAAGCCGTCTCAAACCCATCAGTAATCAATTGAAACAAGAATTGCAGAGAAGTACGGCATGAGAAAAGGGGGGTCGATGGTGAAAATGGGATTCGTAATTGGGTGATAATCGAGGAATGAATAGCAATCGAATCCACTTACGTGAGAAGGAAATAAGGATGACTGGCAACCGGTAGGTCTGAGTCGTCTTTGGAAAGCTTGAAAAGTCGTTAATGGCGGATTCAAATAGAGGAACAGGTAAAGTTGGGGAGGAACGACCTAAGCAATTTATTCACTGGGACAATGAAAGGTGAATCGACACATCTGACTGACGACTTATACTAAGTCGTTCGCGACCTACGACTCATCTTAAGTCGGTCACGATCTAGCGCACTCATCAAGAAGCGAGCTAAGGAAATCGAAGCACACGACTTACGACTTAAGGCGTGTACTTCGAGGGGCAAATGTTAACTCCCTTTTATCAACGACCTACGAGTTAAGAGATGAACGAGTCAGGTTATGCCACGACTCATAAGAAGCCAACGAGTTAAAAAGCCTAAAACCTAAGTGGACTCGACGACTTACGACTTAGCTGCTGAAAGAGGATCTACGGCTCGAACGACTTACGACCTACCGGGTTAGGGAGCTACGACCTAAGACAGTCTACGACCTAACTACTGAAGGTAACTTCGCGACCTAGCAGTGTTGCGACCTAAAGACTTCGAGCTAAGAAGAGCTGCCGACTTAAGATGTGTGCCGACCTAGGAGCCTACCGACTTAACAAATTGCGAGTTAACAAGGGCTTCCGACTCAACAGCTTAACAACCTATGGGTTAACTCTGCTCCGACCTAACAACACCGAGTTATGAAATGCTCCGAGTTAAGAAGTACTACGACTTAAGGGTCTACGAGATAAGTGAGTCTTGGACCTAAGGCAATTGTTGATAACTTAAGACTTGCAACCTATCTCTTAAGTCGTCGCCGGCCTACGACTTATGCTAGGTCGTGTACAATCTCAGAACACCTTATACGCCTTTACCTCGTCACCGACTTAAGGGAACGAAAACAGTATTGCATCTTTTAGGTCGTTACCGACTTACAACTTAAACTAAGTCGCTCACGACTTACTAACTCGTTCTGGAAGTACCAACTGGTACAAGTGCTTTATCTCGTCGGCGACTTACGACCTAAGACTTCTATAAGTCGGCCACGACTTAAAGACTTAGGGAAATTTCCTGAGTCCAAATCAGCTCCTATAAATACCCCACCACTTCCAACATGAAGAGGACTTTTTGGCCATTCATTTCTTCAAGCGCCGTTACTCTGTCGAAGTCTCCACTCATTCAACAATCAAAGATCTTCAAGCATTCGAGACGCTACAACAATCTTCGAGAAGAACTCCTTACATCCAACACGGATTCGTCGAATATCATCATCAAAGATTGAGCTAGTAGTCAAGAGTGCTTTCGTGATCAAGTTGTATTGTATTTTGAAGGATATTGTATCAAATTGTAACCGAGTCAGCAATAAAAGATTATAAAGTGGACGTAGGCTCAATTACGGGCCAAACCACTATAAACCTGTTGTTCATTTACTGCTTTTCTGCTATTTTCAGCTTATATTTTGTTCCTGTACCAACGGGTGGTGCTTTCACAATTCTATTACACACACCGGGTGTTAGCGTTCACTTTTTAGCGTTAACACAAATTTAATTCATAACTTTCAAAAAGAATTCATTCATAACTTGGAAAACCATTTTTCAATTCAATCTTGAAACTCCTTTAATTAAACTGGAATTTCATTTCTTATATGAAAGCTTTTATCATTTGAAAACAAACAGTTTCATTTCGGAAATCTGATTCATTTATATGAGTTAAGGTTCTTGGGTTAAATCCAAATTCTCAAAATTATACTTTTTAAAATGGTTTAATTTCATATAAACACATTTATAACATTTTTAACCGTAATTTCCGATCATGGAATTCAATTCCAAATTTTGAATTCAAAATTCAAATTAAATTATTAAATTGGAAATTTTACCAAGTTATTCAAAATAGCTTTTATCATTTGAAAACACCTTTTCAAAAGCTTTAACATTTAACCCAAATCCATTTTCAAAATCAATTGAAATCAAAATTTCAATTTTAAAAATATTAAATTCAAATCATCTGTGACTTAACCGATTTCCACATGAAATCCATATTTGTGTGTGTAAAAGTGTGGTCCAAGGGTTTTACACACAATAGTGCAACATCATTAATCATTACAGATTCAAGCACATCCATATCGATAAGCGGTATAATCTATAATGCTCATCTTTCATACATAGATCACAGGTAGATATATATATATATATCACAGATAATAAGTTACATCACAGGGATTTAATTACATCCATCCCAAAGAAACAAATCACAACTTAAATCAGGATATATCACAAAGCATCATATATCAGGGAATATCAACAATTTAGTCATCTAGTCAGGTCCAACATTCATAGGTAAGGTCAATTTATTTATCTGATTAAATTAAGTCAGATTTGTCACTAATCCTGGTTTAATTAACATTAATTTATTACAAACCATTTTAATTAATTATCCATTAATCATTTATTAATTAACCTTTAGTTATAAATTAATCAACCTTAATTAATAAATCAATCAACCTTTAATCATTAAATAATTAACCTTTAATTATTTAATTATCCTTTAAATTAATCTTCCTTAATTAATCTCATTAATTAACCCTTAATTAATTACCATAATTATCCTTAATCAATTATTGCTTAATCACTTGATTAATCAATTTTAATCATAAATTAATATTTAATTAATAATTCTTCATTAATGATTTTAACCCTTTAATTACTTACTTCATTTATCCAAATCATAAATAAATCATCATTAAATCTTTATTAATCAAAACTTAAGTCAAAACTATTTATTTAAAACTTGGGTTAAATAGTTTTCTAAAAATCTATGTTTTGTTTCAAAACTGAACTGTTTTATATTCAACCCGAGACGTACTCGAGTACTTCCCCGAGTCAACATGGCCTCTACTTCGAGTTTCTTCCAAAACCAACCCGTGAGCCTTTTTTTTTCAACTTAAAAAATTTAGTTAAGTGTTTACATGGTATACGCTTGAAAACACACGATTTCAAACCCGAGCCAAAACTCCAAAATCACGAAACCTCCTTCGAGTCTAACTTCTTCTTCCCAAAACTGGAACAACCAGAAAATGAAACGTTCACGTTCACGTTGCACAATGCTCTGGCCACCTCCGGTCAGTCCTACGACTGTCGACAAGTCATCGGCAGCCAACTCTACCTACCCGACTACCCAACACAACGAGTCGGCAACCAATTCGAAATTTAGCCGATCAACTCTTGCCTGGAACCCACACTAGAATCGACTCTACCCACTAATTCGCCTCGCCCCACCGCCTGACGCCACCAGAACCCAAGCAACTTCGTCCATAGTTGCCTCAGTGACCCCTAAACCTTTCCCCATTGTTGCGTGCAACTCGATCACTTGACGTCGACGATCGAGACCAATTACCTCGACCATTCCAAACTAGGTTTACGAGCAAAAATTCCTCACCGCCTTCACCACGTTCGTCGAAACACCATACGAATATTTTTCCTGCAACCACTCTTCACTCTTGCACCTCCGTCCAAGATCCCATCCACCACCAACCCGTGGATCATCAGAGATCTACAAAAAACCCATTTTTCGATCAACCCAGAACTGTGCTTCCAATCCCTATCTAAAAATTTTGATTCAAGCTTTAAAAATCAGTATTTTTCTTAGGGATTCAGTTTATAAACTTGAATTGATAATTCAAGATATTCGAAAATGTCACTTATATTAAACTTTAACTGTTCTTAAGGTTTTTTAGAGCAGATCAACTTTGTTTAACTTGAATTCAAATTTTAAAATTTTCTTTATAATCAACCAAACATATTTTGTTTAGATGCTTTGTCCTAACAATCAATAGATTGAGCAGTAATGATTTTTGAATTAACCCAGAGTTTTGAAATCTATAAACAGAGGTATATCCAGATAACAGTATGCAGGCTTCATCTCACCAAAATACAGTGCAATGCATATATTTTCACACAAACAAAATTTCTGATATTCATCATGCAACTAGATTAAAACTTAGGTTATTTTAAAATATGAAGTTACTCACCATTTAGAAGAGTAAAGAACAGGGCTTCCTTTTTTGTTGAATCAGGCTGTGAATTCGTGTTTGAGTTGAAGCTTCTGTTTATATGATACTAGGCAAAGACTTATAATTTTTTTTCTTTCTTTAGCTTTGAAATGGAATGAAGCAAAATTATGAAGATGGTATAAAAAGAAATGTTGTACAGGCTGATATAAAGGAGATGTGTACAGGTTATGTTACTTTGTTATAACAATAGGTATTGCTGAGGTTACTTTCATTAAATGCTTTGATATGCTAGAGGTATGTTGCATTAATTGCTCAAGTTCTTGTTTCTTATCTCGGCTGTACAAACATGATGATACTTGGTGGCTTCATAAATTCACATTGTATAATTGAATATCTTTGTTTTGTTAATATTACTTTACAATAAAATTAAATTTCTAATTTAATATGTTGTTAAAATTTTAGCAAATGTTCTACTTTGTATTTTTTTGTCTTATATTTATTTTATAAATTCAAACCATTGTTTCTAATATTTATTATCATCATCAATTATTATTAAACCATTTTATCAATTTCAAATTTAAATTCAAATCAAATGTATATACATATATATTATTTATAATTTCAAATTTACTCATATATGCTCAAATACATATATATATTCACATATATACAATATTTACAATATTTTTAAATGTAAATGATTTATACCAAATTTATTTTGATTCGGGGAAACTCGCATCACTATATCGATTTATTTTCCCAATTTTTATTCAAAAATTAATTTAAATTATCAATTTAAATATATTTAAAATTCGGGGTCGTTACAGGTATGCAAACCATTTCTCATATATATGCACACATGCGCATCATATATGCACACAAGCTTAAACATTTTTGTTTAAGAAATCTCAATCTTTTTCGCTATGCAGGTTATACAAGTTGATCTTCACAGGCATTTCTACAATCTTGGTGTTGGAGTTATTGAAGAGGTTCAAATAATAAGAGAAAAGGGAGTTGGTTTCATTAGATATAGTAACCATTCAGAAGCTGCATTAGCTATTCAAATGGGTAATTCTAGCCTGCTTTGTGGAAAGGTAATAAAGGTAATTTGTTTGTCCTCCATCCATAATTACTTTCAACTCACATATACATCGTACCATTTATTGCTTCAAATGATAAACTATTCAGATTAGTATGTAACATTTCTTATTGGGGTATATTGTATAACTATGAGAGCATATTCAAAACTATACTAATTTAAAACTTAGCTTTCAATTCAAAGAACCAAGATTAAGTATATTGACAAGATTAGAGAAGCACATCAAATTGTGTTATTGAAATAATAACTCTCTGTTGAATAATAAAGAGCTCGATCCCCATCCCATTTCCTTTTTCCAATCTTATTTTGATTTCCTAGGTTTCATTATTATAAATTTCAGTCTCCTACACGATGTAATTGAAAAAAAAAATTTCAGCTTTAGAAGCAAGGTTCGAGATCTTAGTTTCGGTCTCGGTTTCGGTAGTTTGTAATTTTAGGAATTTTGATATATTTTACAAATTTTGGAACTTTCAATATTGATATTAAAATGAAGATTGAGACGTGGACGCTAGGGGACAATACCAACTTTTGCTAACTATACAGAAACTTGATCTTAGTACTGAAACTGGACGAACAGTTTCATTTGTTAACTTAAGAAAATGAATATGGGTCTTTAGAGTTTATAAATGCAAGTATATTTATAGAGAATTGCTATTCCTCTTAAACTAAAATTTATGATGTACTAATATTCGAACTATATAAAGATACTAGTATAACAATTTAAATGCACTACTCCATACAAACTTGAGCCATTAATTAGTATTCAAGATCACTTTATGAATTCAACTAAAATACTGTAATTGCATGGTGAAAACTAAAACATCAAATGCAACATTAATGTAGCGAAAAAAAAAATCGTATGTGCCTTGGAGAAACTGATTTATTTTTCCTTTTTATATAAGCTACACGAGAAATTAAACAAATAATATCACATGAGAAGACCATCAAACATAGGTTCCATCAGCTCATAAATTTCTTTTTAAGTATAGATCACATCTCAGTAAACAAATGTAAAGTAGACGGTTAAGTTCATTCCCATACATCTCGTGCAGCTATAGTGTGCAGGATACTATGAAAATTGAACAAATAAAAAGCGTAGGTTTATTTCAGAAAGCAATGATAAAATGGTTTTGAGTTGCATATATTAAAATGACATATCACAATAATGTTTAAAAAATTGATATAGATAGGACTAGAGCTTCAGGTTTATAAATTTGATAGGTTTGACCTGAATTTTTTTACATCATTGTTCACTGAATAGAGTAGTCATTACACCCAATGAATGATATTTGATTTCAGGTGTTAATGTTTCATTTCCCATTACATAAAAGTGCCTATCTGGCAGTCTAAAACATTTTAAGTGCTAAACCTGCAGCCTTTATCATTTCTCCCTATCATGGTTTCCTTTGCGTCTTTTCTTTTGTAGTTCCACCTTAATATCATTGCTGGTTGTATATAGTTGAACTGTTGGAACTGTACTAAAGCATAAATAGTACATTAACATTAGAACAAAGTATATGTGTAGTAGTAATAAATAGAAAATGCAAGTAACGACTGTTGCAGCAAACCATATAGAATGCAGCTATTACAATAAACAGTTATTACCGCTGTTTAATAGATTGAATGAAACAAATTAGTGGTTGGAATTTTTCTATTCCTTTTTTTTGAGTTAAATTTAATTTTTTGAACCTTCATTAATAGGAACAGTAAAAATACTCAGTACCAAAGAAAAACTCGATAATGATTTAATTTATCATAAAATTCCGTTCTTCTTTTGGAATTTGAAGTAAAATTGGGTACTATAACTTGATTTTGCCTGAAGGGTGAATTAGTGGCATGAAATTTGAGCTGCAAAATTATGTCATAAAATTTGGACAAGTAACTGATACTGGTATATAGTGTAAAAGTACATGTAGCCATAGTAATTACTTGCCCGATAAAGCATAATATTAATCATTATTTAATTGTACATAAATAGTGCATAAATAGGTGAAATAGCTGGTAAAATAAAATACAAATGAAGTACTTTTCGTCATTAACAAATTTTTATATGCCGAACTGAACTTATAAAGGAAAGTTAGTTTAAAAAAAGATAATAAAGGCAGTAAATATCATAAGGAAAAGGGTGAATGAGAAACAAGAAATGAGTCACAGGTCCCTGTTTTTGATGTTGTTATACAAAAAGTCCTTATAGAAATGAATTTGTAAATTTGGTCCCTATTTTTCAAAAATAAAAAAACGCAAAATGTTTTGCACTTTTCTGACAGAAAACGCAAGATAACTTGCACTTTTTAATTTTGAAATATTTTTCGAAATTTTCGAAAATTTTGAAATTTTCGAAAAGCGCAAGTTAACTTGCACTTTTTATCAGGAAAGTGCAAGCTAGTTTGCGCTTTTTAATTTTGTAATTTTTGAAAAGCGCAAGATAACTTGCGCTTTCCAATTTTGAAACTTTTTTTGAAAATTTTAAAAATTTTGAAATTTTTTAAATGCGCAAGATAACTTGCGCTTTCTAATATTGAAACTTTTTTTGAAAATTTTAAAATTTTTGAAAAGCGCAAGGTAACTTGCGCTTTCTATCAGGAAAGCGCAAGCTAGTTTGCGCTTTCTAATTTTGAAAATTTTAAAATTTTAAAAAGCGCAAGCTAACTTGCGTTTTCTTATTTAGAAAAAATATGGACTTAATTTACATATTTATTTCTACAGGGACTTTTCTTGTAACACCATCGAAAATAGGGACCTTTCGTGCAAAGCCCTAATGAGAAAAGTATGAATCATGCAAAATCAAAGGAAATGGGATTTCTAGAAAAAGATACAGTGAAATCTATATTAAAAAGAAGGCTGGTTATAATGATGTACAATCTTTATTAATAGTTGGAATAGAGCTGTGGTCCGACCATAAAGTTTCAAAAATACTTTTATATACAAACAAGAGATCAGCAGTTCGGATCCCGATCAAAGCCAAAATTATATCTATATCTATATGAACATTTTGATACATAAATTATATCACAATATCAAATTCCAGTTCCAACATAATTTTTACAATGTTTTTCTTTATAATTTTGAACTTTACTTATCAAATATATATTAAAAAATTAGCGTTTTACGATTTTATATCATTATGGAAGGGTTTTTTTATATGCATGTGCATTGCACGTGTCAAAAATTCTCATATTCAATAAATGTGGTACCTAGGATATAGGATTACCATAAACTGCAGGAGACTTATTTCTTGATCTCTTTCCTTGATTATCCATCACATAATTTTCTCAGAAGGAAGAGGGTTACTTGCATGTTCGAATTGAATGTTCCAATACAGTGTAAATCGTAGCAATAAGGTTATTTTTTCCAATTTTAAAGTTTCAATGAAATATTTAATTTAGAAAAACACTGATCGGTTAAACATTATTTCCTTATTTCTTTAAAAAAGCAAAGATATTAGTACAGTTTTTTGCGAACCTATGTTAAAGTTAAAATATATGTTAAAGTTAAAATATATGAATTTGGTACTTCCGTAGTAGCTCTGTCATAGCTGTATTAATATCCAAAGAAATGTTCAGTAAAATAAAAATAAAAAACTCAACATAATGAATCATGCATAAGATATTGCTTTGGAACTATGTATTATGAAATTTACATAATATATTAATTTTAACATCATCATTCAAAATTTTGAAAATATCAGAACTATCCAATATTTAGCCTGGCATGAAATAAGAATTTATGTGATATCCTCCTTTACTTCTTCCTTTGAATCTACTAATTTTGTAAATTAAAAATAATAATGTATTGAATTAATTAAGTTTAGACTTTTACTACATGAAGTAAAACTAATATATAGATATAGGAAACTTAAGCGTATATAGGGTTGTAAAGTTTAAAAGAGATGATAGAAGTAAAATGCGTCCTACTTTAAGCAATAAAAAAGACTTACCATTAATATGAAAATTCTTACTCCTCTACCGAACCGGAAGATATAACAATATGAATAAACGTGAAAGAGTAAAAATTATTGTAAAGGAGAAGAAAAATGATGCCAAATGAAATCATATTTGAGTGAGGGTGGACGAATTCAAAATTATAGAAAAACATAGTAGTATTTACTTGAAATGCATATTTATTTCAAAACCATTTAGGTTGAAAATAACTAAAACCTAAATAAATATACATTAGTTTATTAATCCATTCATGGCAAGATTTATATTCAAGCATGGCATCTAATTAAAAAATACTACTTCTAAATATAGAATTGCAAATATAGAAAATCTATTACCATATCCATCGCATGTCCAATAGAATATTTAATAATTTAGTTTTTTTATGCAATATTTATTGTAATAAACATTAATTATCCTACACTATTTAGATGTATAACTATAAATATAACTCTTGTTGAGAACATACACTACTATATAATCCAATTCATTTCAAGACAACGATTCTTTAGTGTAAGCTAAAAGATGCATATCAAGAATTTCCAACGCTTATTTGATTAAATATGTTCTGTTAAACTATTCTTTTACATTTCAAACTTCAGTTTTGTTCCGTAGAAGTTTACTTCTAATGCGTAGTTGCCTAACATGCAAAATTACAGGATGTATAGATGTATTCATGAATCATGCCAGTGACGTGCATAATAACTTTCACTTTCACCACAAGAATAAACAAGTGAAATTGGAACTTTGGAAAGAAGCGGAAAGGTATGGTGATTTCCAGTTGATGAGGCTTGTGGACTACTATAATTTGATCACTTTGGAGATGGTAGCAGTCTGTTTTCTTCAGGTAAATGTCACTCTCTTTTGAAGAATATCAAAAGCTAGATTATTTTCAATAATGTCAAAACATAAGCTCTACGTCTCTCTGAATATTAAATTTACCTTTTTCCGTCGTTTTCTCGTATCATTTATTTTGGAGACTTGCATTTTCTTACAAGCTCATTGGAAGATCATCGTTCTTCTCTCTCACCAATAAGGTTATCTTAGGAGGTGACAACACTTGCTTTTATTTAAAATGACTATATGGCTTTACATTATTTCATTAAGTATTGGTTGGTCCTTTATGTTTCCTATAAGTTATACATCTATATATTCATGTCTGTGCCAAGCCATTATGATCGATGCTAGGTATGGCTCGCATTGTAAATGAAGTGTGTGTTGATTGGATGGTTTAAAGTCCTACATCGTAGGATATTTAAAAAATCATGGTATATATATGAGATTGGTGACATGTAACATTAGGGGTTCCTTTTGTTACATTGTATTGCCAAGACTAGAATATATGTCGATGGGTGGTAATGAAGGGATGTTCAATCGGGACGTCGGCATAGGAGACTTTGGTCGTTGACTCCATCTAAACACAGTGAAGCGTACGTGTACGGAATGCTAAAATGTCGAAACTCAACATGGTATTAGAGCTCCATGGTTTGAGGGACCAGTATAATGCAACATGACCGAAATATGGGTCCAAAGCAGCTTGAGCATAAGATGCTCGTTAAGGTGGAGATATGGTTAGACAGTCTGGCTTCCCCTGCTTATGAGAACTCGGAGTAGCAGCCTAATCCAACTACGAATAGGACTCGGTATAACTCCAAAGGTGACTTGAGCACTACTCGCCAATGTGGAGATTGTTAGGTGTGGCTTGCATTGTAAATGGAGTGGGTGCGTGGATTGGATGGTTTAAAGTCCCATGTCGCAAGATAATTGAAGAAATCGTGATATATATATATATGAGATTTGTGGCATGTAACATAGGAGATTCCTTTTGTTACAATGTGTTACCAAGACCAGATTATATGCTATATGGGAGGCGATGAAGAGATGTTCAATCAGGATACCGACATAGGAGACTTCGCCCATTGACTTCGGCTAGACATGGTGAAGCGTACGCCTACAGAACGTGGGAATGTCGAAACTCAACAATCAACAACAACAACCTTTGATAATTTGTACAGGTCATATGAAGCGGTCATATCCAATAAGTAATAGACAATCATTTTCTTTCTTATGATATCATTTTATAACAGTCATCAATTAATATATTGGAATCAGCATGTAATGTATATTATAAATATAAGATGCCTTTTGTTGCCTACACTTCTTAAACATCTTTAGAAAATCCTTCATTGTTTTGGTTGTGATTTTTGCTAATTTAATTGCGAACGTATATATGATTTCTAAATCTTATACTTGTTCTTTATAGGTAACTGAACTTCCTCGGTGAAAATAGGTAGCAACATGTTGTAGAAAATTAGCGATGTGAAGTTCTTTTCTATTTGTAACTACTTTTTTGTCCATGATCGAGAAAATTTTAACTTTTTCAGTCATTTAGTGTTTGTACTCTTAGGGAATTGTTTATGAAATAGTGAGGTGTATGAATATTATATACATTTGGTTATGTCCAATATAGCGTGTTGATTACTAATTCTGTCTTCAATATAAAAAGTTGATTGTTGAATGTTTATGTTGTATAAATGTAGTTAGTATGATAGTAGAATTTTTATCGAATAATATTATAATGTATAGTTGCTGATATTGAGCTATGTTTATAAAGTAATGGTTGTGTATGTTCTACGGCTTTAATAGCATTTCAAAAATCCTATTGAAACTTTTAACATCATTTTTAGATGCCATTAAAAGTTGTAGCACATACACAACCAAAAGGGTACTCCTAGCATTCCAAAAATGCTATGAAGAATTTGAATTGTCACAGTTTACACATGCTATAGCGTTTTAGAAACGCTATTCAAAAATTCTATAGCAACGGTAGAAACGCTATAGAAAAGACAAATGTATCAGAAATATACTCAAAGATGACAATAAAAAATTCTAAGACCATCTTTAATAGAGATTTTAAGTATGCCATGGTATGTTCTAAACATATTACAACCTGTCATTTTCAGCATTTACGAAAACCTTATAATAGCCTTAGCGGTTTTGAAATGCTATAAAGGGATGGATTGTTGTAGTGATAAACTAGAACATTGCAACCATCACATCACCATTATTTATATCTCTAACGTGCCTAATGCTCATGCCACCAAGCTCTCATGCTTATCTACTATGTCGCTAATGTCCGTGCATCGCTAGTGAATGTTGTACACAAATTAAATCACTTTTCTTTTTTCCGTGATTTATTCTTCCCAATTGTCATTCGTTCTTGTCACCTCCGCTCATTTTAAGTTGAGCGCTCCCAAACACCAATGGTCAAATCTACCTATAGCTGCCCTAGCAGCCTCCATCTTTTCAAGTCATGGTGTTATCACGGTCGTGCAACTCAATAATTCCAGGTCGTCACTAAGGTCGCTTCAGGTTACAGTTATGCTACTATTTTTCTCTCGATTTTCAATTTTTCCCATTTCTTTTGTGATTCAAATTCAGGAATTAAAGCAGTAAGAGACGAATGGGGCCGGGTTTAGATATGGGAGAAAGGATTAGACACTTTTGAATTTTTAAAATTTCAAAAATATTACTTATTTTGCCAGAACAAGTTTTAGACACTTTTGAATTTTTAAAAAATAATTCAATTTTGAAATCTGAATTTTAAGTTAATATTATGCTTTTATTATCAAATGAATCAAGAATTCTAATCGTTGAATTAAATTCAGAAATATCCATAACTTTTTAACTTTGAGCTAGGATGCTACATATCAGCAGCTATTTAAATATCCAAACAAAAAAACTCATCCACTTCCTTTTGTAGATTTTTAAGGAAATGGTACCAAATCATTGGCCGACGTGGAAAATGCTTTTACATTAGGTCGATGTATTATTGTATAACTCGGGTGAAATCACGTTTTGCTATACGAGTTCATCATATTACCATTCCAACTATACGAGTCTATCATATTACTTCTCTTGAAGGCTACCACTTTTTCTTTGCTATAAGAATGCAACACTTTGTCGATGGATTGCCAGTTTTTTATGTTACTTGAGATGGGTTTCTACATAAATTATTATATAATAAATCCATAAAACCAATAGACTTTCGTTAGATGCGTTTGTAACGTACTTTTTATTTGTCGGTTACTATATAGTCAATGCACAAAACCTATCTCGTAGCTCATATGTCTTACATAAATGGTTGCCATTCTTAACCATTAAGGTAATGGGATGATCGATCAATGAAGAACTTGTCATATATCTCATAGCACACAAATAAAGTATAATAACAACATAAATATAAAATGGACGAGATAGTGGTATAATCAAAATAAACCAAATAGAATCAGAGCACAACTTAGGTTTATTAGGTTATAGAAAGCAGAATACCCGAGTTTATGCATCTCCATACATCAAATAAAACTCATAATAACCATCTCTTTATAAAAATAAAGTGCTAAATAGCTCCATGTAACATCCCGGAAATTTTCGACTTTCGAAAATTCAACATCGATACTCACGTTATCGACTGCTGAGCCATCGAATGCCGGAAACCCGAAAAGTTATGGTTTTAAGAAAGAAGAAAAAAGTAGAAGAAGAAGATAGAAGAAAAAGAAAGAAGAACAACAACAGAACAACAGAACAGCAACAGAAAACAATATCAGAATCTTACACATCGCAGCGGAATAATATACAATATATAATTACTAGTCTTTTAAAACAAAGAACTATATCAGTTTATATATACATCAATCATCAGAGTCAATATACAACAATGGACAGTTATATAAACTTGTCCTCATACAGAATACACAGCGGAATAAATACTATCAGATACAAATACTACGTCTCGTCATCCAGCTCATCTCCAAAGCTCCAGAATATCCTGATAATCTAACTCTAGGCTGCCCGTGTGGAAAATAGTGGGCACCCAGAGTTTAGAAGGGAAACAATAAACTCCGAGTCAGTCATGGTGACTGGTGTGAGATCGTAAAACAGTTATTTATCTTTAAAATAAACAACAGAAGAATTTTAAAGTCAATTCGCAATGCTTTTGGAAAATGAAACTACCATAAGACCTCCCACCACACACACAATGCAAACGCAGAATTGGAGGAGATTTCTTCTTATGATAGTCAAAGATGTTTACTACGCAAAATCAAATTCTTTTTGATATTATTATTAGTGCATAGTGTAGAAAACATTTCGAAAGTATAATATTAATCTTAGCCAACATACGACCAGTATCGTATGCCTACTATAGCTACCATCTAAACAGTGGTGACCACCGTACGTAAATGGCAGGTTCTACAACTAATACCGTACAAATCACGTATTGGAGTTTGGATTTCCAACAAATGGTCAGGCTAAGGAACTTCCTTTTCCACGATGGGTACGTCCCTGGAATAGACGACCCGAGAAATAACCTAACATTACGGTTAGATCTCTGCCAACACAAGGCCGGGTTACCTCTGCAAAAATAGGTAACTACTGACACGCGTATGCCATCCCCCGATCGTAACCGATCTTCCCGAGGATCCCCGATTTCCAACAAACCACATAGATAATAATGCAGCAACCACATAGGTTAAGTATCTGGGCTCCATACCATGATACCACCTCTATCCAGAAGGAATGACATACACTAAGGGGCGCTACTCCCTAGAACCTTGCCGCATCCTTCCTGTTTCGACCATTTCCGGGGTGTGAGGCTCGACGAAGTCTCGTCCACAAAGCTACGCTTTCTCAAAAAGCCCTGCTTCGGGTCAAACAAAAATGATCAACCTATGATCACAAAGATATAAGATCAAACAAATGATCATATCACAAATGATCAAACACTGATCATTTCACAGCAACACTCAGTATGCCACGTTACCAAATTGGGAATATATCGCTGATAAATTTCAACTACATAACCTCTGAGCTCGTACGTCTCAGAGAAGGGTGTTAAGCTAAGAGAATAAATTCTCCGCCACCAACAGATATGTATTTGAAAGAAATCAGCTTTATATCTCAAATTGTAACGTCAGACACACAATCCATACAAGTCTGTTCCGGGATCGAACAGAACCGAAGGCACTTCTCACGAAGCCCTTGCATTTCCGGATAATTTTCTAATCACGTCGGGACTTCCCGTCACTAAGGGTAATAAAACCTCTAAATCGGAGATCAGCCGATGTAGAGTAACTCGACGGTAATCCTTCCGTTTTCAAAAATATCCGGTCTTCAACACCGGTCTTCAAATGCGATTCATAACGACGTATCACATATTCGGAATGGGTTATACGACCCCATGGTCCTTTCCCGGTTAACCCGAATAGTGAGCGCTTATTCAAAAATAAGTGTGGCATTCAAATTCATCCAATTCACAACAAATACCTACTCAAGGTAATTATTGATAGTCGGTTATTTAACTATCAATAAAGATGCGCAACATCATCAGATTCCAAATAATTTTCCCAAATTATTTTATCTTCCAAAATATCTTTACTAGATATATAATTTCCACACTTAACCGTTTGAAAACAAATTTTCAAATATTCACTTTTCAATTTATCTTTAAAAGATAAAATCTCTAAACAGTTCACTTCATATTGGAAAAGCATTTCCATACTTATTTAAAAATAAGTAATTCACAAATCATTTATTTTCAACACTTAGAAAATATTCGATATACTTAAATCAAATTAAGTATATATTCATTCTTTAAGGAAATCATAAATTTCAACATCTATTTGAGTCAAAACGAATGTTGCGTAAAACATCGTTACGACGACTCGAAATCACTAGTATAGGGATTCGGATTTAGATAGATATATAAATCCCAATACTACATCAAAACATTTCCTTTCGGAAATCATTTACTATAACAACAGTGTTATAGTCCACCATTTCCTTAAATTTCTCGAAAACGTCTATTTCAACAAGAACTGCGGAAATCTCTGCTTTCGATTTATAATACATTTTAAAACATCTTTAAAATGTTTAACTTCATTTTTAATATCACTTCTTCAAAAATAAATCCATTTTACTTAACAATATATTCACTGTCCCAAAATCGTGAATATACTTCACTAACCAAATTTCAGTCTTTTCTACACATTCAATTTAAGGATAATTCGCTATCCAAAATCGCGAATATATTTCCTTTAATAATCTTCTATATTTAATTTATCAAATCCAATCGATCTCGAATTTATACAACAACGTTTAAAAATTCTATTTCTATTTTCTAACGACTTCAATTTAATAAATCTCCTTTATTAAAAATTCGATAAATATTCCATCTAAAGGTAAAAATCCAATTTATAAGTAAATCTCTTATAAATCTCTTATTCTACAGTTTCATCCATTTTATAATTTCATAATTTATGAATCTATAAATTCCATATCCTCACGATTTATAATTCTATAAATTTCATCTTTAACACTTATCATCTCGTTTTAAAATTTCAATATTTTAAATTTATAAATATCAACTTTTTAAATCTTTTAAATAAACTGTTCACAAAAATTCGAAAATCTCAGTTCAAACCATTTTATAAATTGCTTAAACTATTTATTTCAAAAATCACCTTACGGTCATAATTCACAAAAATCTTAACTTTTATAACTTCAAAATTTTACGTTTATAGATCGATTCAAAAATTCCATAAAACGTATATTTTCAAAAATCACTTTAAAAATCCTTTTAAAGTAAAAGTCGTTATTTTTACATTTCAAAACTGAATCTGATGATGTAACAACACCAATCAGTCCATCACAACAGTCAAATATCATATATCATCATATGATAACAGAATATATCAAAATATCTGTAAATAATCAATACGGTGAGGAATCCAGTTGGATTCCTCCAACCTGTTTCCCTGCATCCACAGATGTTAGCACAATACCAATTCCGCTCCAGTACGGAATTATCGCGGTATATAGGTTTTATAAAAATCCGCTTACTAACGGCGCAATAGGGTCTCATCCGCTATACGAGGCGGGAAATCAACAATCCAATATATACATATGCCAATATGTATATACTGCTATATATATAGATATATCCTATCATATCTAATAGCACATCCAATAGCAATCAAATCATCAATCAATAACTGTAAATTCCACTTTTAAATTTGAGTGAGAAGATCTCACCGTGATTTTAATTCTGATTCCAGCGTTTATTTCGAATAAAATTAAACACGCGTTTAATTTTACCCGAAATTCAAACTAGCTCCAAACGACTCCAATCTAGTTGCATTGCGAAGTACACGTCGAGACGATTCCAACGCAACTGATTTCGTAATTTTTCGACCTCGTACGAAAAAGTGATGCTATTTTAAAGATTGAACAAATTATTAGATACAAATATTTACAATTTTATTTATTATTTTCAACCTAATCAATCTCTGGCCGTTGATTCCTGCTTGATGAAATCCAGGCCATGGCCCCTTTCTTCCATCTCACGCGCGTTCTACAGGTTGAAGACAACCCATAGCCGCCCTTTTGACCTAATGCTCGCGACCAATACCATCATTTTGAAGCCGATCCACAACCACCATCTTGTAGCTCATGCTCGACTCCACCATCACCACGAGCAAGGTGAAGCTCGGTCAGCCCTAGCATTCGAAAAACGTGCAAGAAACGAGCACGAACGCGGCCAAAAAACTCCGCCTATGGTCGATGATTCGTCGACCCACCGTATGGATTTGAAGTTCTCGCAATCCCCTACGTTTTCCTAGTTGACACTCTTTCAAATAGATGCGTGGATTGGGAGTTATTGAGGGGAGAAAACTGAACATTCCTGGCCGTTGACAAGGAGGTGGCGGCTAGCTTCTGAATTAGGGTTAGGTTTTGTGTTGAAATTTGTGAATGGTGAAGGGTTCTTTTATAGAAGTTTCAACGAAAACACTATTCATCCGGAATTTTCAAACTCCGATTTACACACGGTGACTGGCGTTTCTGGGGTTTACCCCACGTTCCGGACACAATGGAACAGGTTTCGAAAGCTAATTCGGACATCTGTGCGAGATATGAAATAAAACGATCAATTTAAATTAAACCGATTTAAATCGATTTCGAGGCGTTTTGGCTTGCCCCGGACAAATGGTAAATCCAAAAATTACGAAATTTGAAATCTTAAAATAATATCACATTACGGATCCGATGAAACTGGTTTCGTCAAAATCTGAGACTGTTCGAAAATTGACTATTTTTACAGTCGATAATTAAATATTAAAATATTCAATTTTCACAATTTAACTCCAAATTCAATTTTAAAAGTTCCATAACCTTTCTATAACTCCAGTATGATAAAATAAAATTTTCCAAATCATTTTCAATCATATTAAACTCGATTTTTAATTATCTCTGGAATTTCACTATTTAATTTATCGATTTAATTGACCAAATTAAACCCAATATTCGAAAAATAAATAATTCGACTTATTAAATTCATTTATTAATATTTAAAATCAATTAAATATTCGAGTTTTAATTATCAAAAATTCTGGGTCGTTACAAACTTCCCCCCTTAAAAGAATTTCGTCCTCGAAATTACCAAGTTAGGAAAAAAAAATGGTCCTTAACTCGTCTATTATTTTTCATAATCTAATAGTTTTATCAATTTATCAAAACAAATCTTTCTACTAAAGATTCGTTATTACTTCTACTAACTTTCTAACATTTTCATAATCTTCAAACAACATTGTTTAACTTCAAAATTCAAATTCGAGTTTAAATTCAAATTTTAAACTTTCAAAAATTTCTGAAAAATTTTCTAACGCCCTACATTTTCAGAAAATTTCGCCAGCGTCTCCTTTGCGCAGCTAATACGGCACGACTACAAAACGTCCCTACGGACTCTCAGATCTCAAAAAGAAAAGAAAAAGCCAAGCGGCTAGACAAGAAATCATCAAATCTCATATTCAAATTTAAATACATACCTTTTCCGAGCAATTCAAATTTATCTTCAAATTTAAAATCCCAATTCATAACACCTGTATATCCTACTAGCCATAATATCTAGTTGCATATATTCAAACCATTTCGTACATTCAATTACAAAATTTTCAATATAAACTGCTTATATATCTTTAGCTTACTTCACTGTTGAAGTTACATATTCATATCCATTCAAGTTTACATTTCAAATTCATTTGAATTCAATTCACCATTTTAATTCTATTGGAATTCAATTTACCTTCAATTCTGAATATTGAATTTTATCGATTATCTTTCATTCATAACTGCACCATTTTAAATTAGTTTCATTACTAATTTATCACAAATTGTAATTCACTTTATTCAAATTTGTTTTCAATATTCAGTTTCAATTCCAGTTTTATTCTTTCGTTCATTCCCAAAATTTATTTTCAATTCACTATTTTGGTTTATAATCACTCATATTAAACTGGATTTCAAATTCCATATGAATTTAATTCATTCCAAACCATATTAATTTGTCATTTCTTCAATTAGTTTCGCTTACTAATTTTATTTCAATACTTCACTTTGTTTATCACGAATCAAATCCAGTTTTTCAATATTCAGCTTGAATTTCATTTACTAACAAATTTCAAATATTTTATAAGTCTTCGACTTATCTACATTCCAATTTCATTCCTTTAATGAATTTTAATTCCAATTATCTTCTTTGAAATTTCACTTTCATTTATTCAAATTTATGCACTTATACTTCCTTTAATTTAACTCCACTCTTTAAGTTAAATTTATTCTATCAACATTCAATTTGTATAAGTTATCAACTTAATAATATTTCATAAATATGGTATTCCAGAGTCTTACCAACATTTCAAAAATCTCTTTTGAAAACAATTCAAATTATCCTTTGAATTTTCTAAAACAAAAACCCAAATTTTCCAAACACTTTCCATTTAAAACAATTTGGCAGCAATTCCTCTTTTGGAAACCCGAAAATGAACACCAACGATGCCGCGGTCATCATCGAAGTTATTTTCCAGCGACCGAAAATAGTTTAGAGCTTTTCATTCCGTCAAAACATTTTTCAAAACCCTTGAAATCCATTTTCAAATCAAAAAGATTTAAACTTTCCAAATCTCCAAAATTCTCAAATTCTTTTCAAAACATTTCCAAAAACTTCTCTGGAATCTCATTTTAAATTACAAATCACATTTATAATTTATATTCTCAAATTTCATTTGCATGTGAATTTCTTTCTTAACTTTGGAGTTATGATTTCAATTTCTTATTCAATTTCAGTGATGATAATTCACTATTATTACTTCCTAACATCCATGCAACCATATACTATAGTACTTTATAGAAAAACATTTATTTTCTATACAAAAATAGTTTTGGGCAAAATTATTTCATTTACCCTATTTAAAACAATACTGTGCCAAATTGTTCCATACAAGTGTTTAGAGATCCCTATCGATAGAGTTGTACGGACAATACCGACCAGAATCCATATACCACTCGACAAACCAATCATCACAATATAAAACAATTTTATATTAACTAACAAATACGCACTCATATCTATTATTACACTCAAACTCATTCTAGAGTACTACTGACTCTATCTCTAATGAGTAACACCCAACAGAGCAGGGTTGTCACTTAACCATATGCTCTGATACCAAATGTAACATCCCGGAAATTTTCGACTTTCGAAAATTCAACATCGATACTCACGTTATCGACTGCTGAGCCATCGAATGCCGGAAACTCGAAAAGTTATGGTTTTAAGAAAGAAGAAAAAAGTAGAAGAAGAAGATAGAAGAAAAAGAAAGAAGAACAACAACAGAACAACAGAACAGCAACAGAAAACAATATCAGAATCTTACACATCGCAGCAGAATAATATACAATATATAATTACTAGTCTTTTAAAACAAAGAACTATATCAGTTTATATATACATCAATCATCAGAGTCAATATACAACAATGGACAGTTATATAAACTTGTCCTCATACAGAATACACAACGGAATAAATACTATCAGATACAAATACTACGTCTCGTCATCCAGCTCATCTCCAAAGCTCCAGAATATCCAGAATATCCTGATAATCTAACTCTAGGCTGCCCGTGTGGAAAATAGTGGGCACCCAGAGTTTAGAAGGGAAACAATAAACTCCGAGTCAGTCATGGTGACTGGTGTGAGATCGTAAAACAGTTATTTATCTTTAAAATAAACAACAGAAGAATTTTAAAGTCAATTCGCAATGCTTTTGGAAAATGAAACTACCATAAGACCTCCCACCACACACACAATGCAAACGCAGAATTGGAGGAGATTTCTTCTTATGATAGTCAAAGATGTTTACTACGCAAAATCAAATTCTTTTTGATATTATTATTAGTGCATAGTGTAGAAAACATTTCGAAAGTATAATATCAATCTTAGCCAACATACGACCAGTATCGTATGCCTACTATAGCTACCATCTAAACAGTGGTGACCACCGTACGTAAATGGCAGGTTCTACAACTAATACCGTACAAATCACGTATTGGAGTTTGGATTTCCAACAAATGGTCAGGCTAAGGAACTTCCTTTTCCACGATGGGTACGTCCCTGGAATAGACGACCCGAGAAATAACCTAACATTACGGTTAGATCTCTGCCAACACAAGCCCGGGTTACCTCTGCAAAAATAGGTAACTACTGACACGCGTATGCCATCCCCCGATCGTAACCGATCTTCCCGAGGATCCCCGATTTCCAACAAACCACATAGATAATAATGCAGCAACCACATAGGTTAAGTATCTGGGCTCCATACCATGATACCACCTCTATCCAGAAGGAATGACATACACTAAGGGGCGCTACTCCCTAGAACCTTGCCGCATCCTTCCTGTTTCGACCATTTCCGGGGTGTGAGGCTCGACGAAGTCTCGTCCACAAAGCTACGCTTTCTCAAAAAGCCCTGCTTCGGGTCAAACAAAAATGATCAACCTATGATCACAAAGATATAAGATCAAACAAATGATCATATCACAAATGATCAAACACTGATCATTTCACAGCAACACTCAGTATGCCACGTTACCAAATTGGGAATATATCGCTGATAAATTTCAACTACATAACCTCTGAGCTCGTACGTCTCAGAGAAGGGTGTTAAGCTAAGAGAATAAATTCTCCGCCACCAACAGATATGTATTTGAAAGAAATCAGCTTTATATCTCAAATTGTAACGTCAGACACACAATCCATACAAGTCTGTTCCGGGATCGAACAGAACCGAAGGCACTTCTCACGAAGCCCTTGCATTTCCGGATAATTTTCTAATCACGTCGGGACTTCCCGTCACTAAGGGTAATAAAACCTCTAAATCGGAGATCAGCCGATGTAGAGTAACTCGACGGTAATCCTTCCGTTTTCAAAAATATCCGGTCTTCAACACCGGTCTTCAAATGTGATTCATAACGACGTATCACATATTCGGAATGGGTTATACGACCCCATGGTCCTTTCCCGGTTAACCCGAATAGTGAGCGCTTATTCAAAAATAAGTGTGGCATTCAAATTCATCCAATTCACAACAAATACCTACTCAAGGTAATTATTGATAGTTAAATAACCGACTATCAATAATTACCTTGAGTAGGTATTTGTTGTGAATTGGATGAATTTGAATTCCACACTTATTTTTGAATAAGCGCTCACTATTCGGGTTAACCGGGAAAGGACCATGGGGTCGTATAACCCACTCCGAATATGTGATACGTCGTTATGAATCGCATTTGAAGACCGGTGTTGAAGACCGGATATTTTTGAAAACGGAAGGATTACCGTCGAGTTACTCTACATCGGCTGATCTCCGATTTAGAGGTTTTATTACCCTTAGTGACGGGAAGTCCCGACGTGATTAGAAAATTATCCGGAAATGCAAGGGCTTCGTGAGAAGTGCCTTCGGTTCTGTTCGATCCCGGAACAGACTTGTATGGATTGTGTGTCTGACGTTACAATTTGAGATATAAAGCTGATTTCTTTCAAATACATATCTGTTGGTGGCGGAGAATTTATTCTCTTAGCTTAACACCCTTCTCTGAGACGTACGAGCTCAGAGGTTATGTAGTTGAAATTTATCAGCGATATATTCCCAATTTGGTAACGTGGCATACTGAGTGTTGCTGTGAAATGATCAGTGTTTGATCATTTGTGATATGATCATTTGTTTGATCTTATATCTTTGTGATCATAGGTTGATCATTTTTGTTTGACCCGAAGCAGGGCTTTTTGAGAAAGCGTAGCTTTGTGGACGAGACTTCGTCGAGCCTCACACCCCGGAAATGGTCGAAACAGGAAGGATGCGGCAAGGTTCTAGGGAGTAGCGCCCCTTAGTGTATGTCATTCCTTCTGGATAGAGGTGGTATCATGGTATGGAGCCCAGATACTTAACCTATGTGGTTGCTGCATTATTATCTATGTGGTTTGTTGGAAATCGGGGATCCTCGGGAAGATCGGTTACGATCGGGGGATGGCATACGCGTGTCAGTAGTTACCTATTTTTGCAGAGGTAACCCGGCCTTGTGTTGGCAGAGATCTAACCGTAATGTTAGGTTATTTCTCGGGTCGTCTATTCCAGGGACGTACCCATCGTGGAAAAGGAAGTTCCTTAGCCTGACCATTTGTTGGAAATCCAAACTCCAATACGTGATTTGTACGGTATTAGTTGTAGAACCTGCCATTTACGTACGGTGGTCACCACTGTTTAGATGGTAGCTATAGTAGGCATACGATACTGGTCGTATGTTGGCTAAGATTAATATTATACTTTCGAAATGTTTTCTACACTATGCACTAATAATAATATCAAAAAGAATTTGATTTTGCGTAGTAAACATCTTTGACTATCATAAGAAGAAATCTCCTCCAATTCTGCGTTTGCATTGTGTGTGTGGTGGGAGGTCTTATGGTAGTTTCATTTTCCAAAAGCATTGCGAATTGACTTTAAAATTCTTCTGTTGTTTATTTTAAAGATAAATAACTGTTTTACGATCTCACACCAGTCACCATGACTGACTCGGAGTTTATTGTTTCCCTTCTAAACTCTGGGTGCCCACTATTTTCCACACGGGCAGCCTAGAGTTAGATTATCAGGATATTCTGGATATTCTGGAGCTTTGGAGATGAGCTGGATGACGAGACGTAGTATTTGTATCTGATAGTATTTATTCCGCTATGTATTCTGTATGAGGACAAGTTTATATAACTGTCCATTGTTGTATATTGACTCTGATGATTGATGTATATATAAACTGATATAGTTCTTTGTTTTAAAAGACTAGTAATTATATATTGTATATTATTCCGCTGCGATGTGTAAGATTCTGATATTGTTTTCTGTTGCTGTTCTGTTGTTCTGTTGTTGTTCTTCTTTCTTTTTCTTCTATCTTCTTCTTCTACTTTTTTCTTCTTTCTTAAAACCATAACTTTTCGGGTTTCCGGCATTCGATGGCTCAGCAGTCGATAACGTGAGTATCGATGTTGAATTTTCGAAAGTCGAAAATTTCCGGGATGTTACACTCCATATCACTTCATAACAGATATAAGATGTAGAAGCTATGTACAAATAGCATATATAAAAAGTGTCAGCCTCCTGTTCATCCTCTGCATAATCCATGCGCTATTTGATTATGTTTCCAAGTCTACTCATTTAATAGTACTTGAGAATATAATAGGCAATGTAAACAAAATCATGTTAGACAATCATCTAGCATGAGAGATCTATAATCTCAAAAATGGATATAAACTCGATGTGATAACCCGGATTTTTGAATGTCTGTTAATTGAGGAATTAACTGATTTTATTAAAGAAATAGTAATTTTTGATAAGTTGAACGAATAAAATTCTAATAATTCAAATATCTGGATATATAAATTGATTTGAAAACTATAATAAATATTGAATTATAGAATATCTGGACACGAAAATCTCATAGAAAATATAAAAAAATAAACTCCATCGTTTAAATTAAGATAAGATAACCATAATAAAATATATATAAATAAGTATATATCAACTTATCATTGTAAAAATAAATAAAGTCTTCCATATATATATATATTTTTGGGAGAACTTTGATCCGGGGATTCAAAATAGAGAGTTTTCAAATATTTAAAATAAAATTTGGCGTATTCGTACTGAATTAATATAAGGCTCTACTATTTAACTTTTGATCTATATATATATGTATTTAATGTAATTTTGGCGATGATGTTTTAAAGGAAAGAAACTATAGTCTTACCAATATTTGAATGTAAGTATAAAATATATGAATGTAAATTAAGTGTTTGATAGTCAAAACTTGACATAGAAATAAAAATAAGCATTTGTGTTAAGATTGGAACTAAATACTTAGGCTAAAAAAATTCATAACATTGACTAAACCAACTTTATATATGTACATGAGGTATGAATACAAACCCAGCTTTGTATGTTTGTTGACTGTAAAATATGTTTGTAAATAGGCAAGCAAAAGAAGGTAAGTGGATACATAAAGTACTCATTTAATTAATGCTAGCACACACATTTGTCATCTCAGATTTACAAAGAAATCTTCTCAGTACAATTAAAAGACCAGCCGAAATGTAAAAGATCAGTTCAAAATTTTAGTAATTAAAAACATAAAATCAAATATGATCAAAATAAGTAAAGTTTGTACCAGTTATAACCTATACTGTTCAAAACCCTTTCCATTTATACATCATCTTATTGTAGTTCATTTCATAACTTAGCTAACCTGAAAAGACAACAATAATAAAATAAAATAAATATCAGGTAAACCATAATTGTGTGTAAACTAAGATGAAGACATATGCATTTAATTAGTACAACCTTTTGTCAATTCGAAATTGCAAGAAATCTTTCAGCCTCCATATACAAAAATCTTGTCTAAACATAACCAGCTGAAGCTTGTACCAGAAGCTCATACTACTTGTTAAAAACTGTTTCTATATATATAAATCATACATCATACTATTTTAGTTCATTCCAAAATTTGTAAACTTAAGAAGCAAACCTGAGAAAAAGGAAAATAAACATCTTTCTTTACAAACTTGACTTCATTCATCAAGGCAGAGAGGATTTTAAGGAATTCAAACTGTAGCTTTTCAATAACACTTGCTTTCTGCTTCAACAATCAGTCAGGTGAGTGAACACTTTTTGTTTATCTGGTTGTAACTAAACTGTCTGTGATGATATTGAATTGCCTCAAATTCTTCAGTACGAATTTCTCTGAATGTAGATATATGTATGTGAGAAGTCTGATTTCATATGCATCCTATACTCTGGGATTCAGGTTGTGATGTTTGTCTTCAAAAATTCAAAACACCAAATCAAATAAATGTTAGATCTCGATGTATAAATTGAAGCTGTTTGTCAACGAATGAAGATGTTTTTTTTATCCCAGGATTATAAAATTAGCAAATGAGTTTTAAAATAGGAAGAACAGTGAAATTTAAATTTTTATCAAAACCTCAATATAAACCATTGATTGATTCATGATAATAATCTATTGTGATTCTTCAAACCGTGATTTTTAGAAAGAGAATCAAGATTTTTAGATGTGAAATTAGAGAGAAATCGTGAGTTGATCGTGAAAACGGTTTTGAGCATTTGTTGGCGATCGGAGGACTAGGGTAGGATGGGCTCGTCACTGGAGGAAGTGGGATGATCGGTGAGTTTGGGAAAAATATCAAGACCCCGATCTGAGCAGGATGGCGATGGTGGTTGAGCGATGAAGTTAGTTGACCTAGTTTTGGTATAGACGAGATTTGGGGGTTGGCACGACCCCTCTGATGGACCGAGCTTCACACTACTCTGGGGAAGGGAAGCATTGGGGTTGTTGAAGACGTGGCTGAAGCCGCTGGTACTCCGGTGGTCGGAGGAGCGAGAAGAAGGTGATGGCCTGAGGTGTTTTACGATCGTGTTCGTTTACCAGCTTGGTGGAGATATCGATTTTTAGTTCGACGTCGATTTTCGTAACTCAACATAGTCGAGATGTTGGTCGAGGTCGATTGCGAGTTGGTGAGGGTCGGAGAGATGGTCGGCGGCGAGATTTCCAGTCGTGCACGTGCACGCGAAGTGATAGTGTGTCAGTTGGTTGTGGAGTTTGTTCTCATCGGGTTGAAGCTCGAGAAAAGATGGGAATTGCTCGAGTTTTGCTCCGTGTTGATCGCGAGATATTAAATAGTAACAGTAAAGTTTAACAGGTTTGTGTCTTTGGAAAAAGGTAGGAGGAGGAAGGAACTCGAGTTCCTGTTCGAGTAAATCGTGAATTTCCTCGGGGAAACGCTTTATTTTCTCAAAGTTTCAAGTTTAACAAATTAAGTTCAACTAATTATCTTTATACTATTTTAAATAATAACTGATTATTAAATGTTTGATAATTAAAGTTGAAAGGTATTTTAAGTATTAAGTTAATCCTTAAGATGTTTAAAAGCTAAGTTAAGCAAATAATTAAGAAGTTTTAAATTAAAGGTTAAGCGTTTTAAATTTTAACTTAAACCTAAAGCATTTAAGTGAATAGGATTCCAAGGTTAATAATTGAAGATTAATAAATGAGGTGATTGAAGATTAATTATTGGTTATTAATTAATAATTAGAGAGTAATTAATCTATGTGGAAATAAGGTTAATTACTTAATGTAATTAAAGAATAATAATTTATTAAAGGGTAATTTCTTAATGTAACTAAAGAGTAATTAATCAAGGGTGATTAATTAAGACGGATAATTAAGGGATGATTGATTAATTGGTTGGTAATTAATTAATGTTAAGTATGCAGGATTTAAAAGTAATTGAAGTAATTAATTTAATTCATTTGTGGTTAATTAAATTAATTTGAGATGGAAGGGTTGATTAATCCTGCTATGAACGATTGAATGACATTGTATGTCTTAGATTAGTTGATATCTTTGGTATGTGATATGGAATGCTATGTGATACAATATGTTTGGTTTAAACAGTGACATCCTGTATTTAAAGTTTGAATTGTATTTCATTGAATAACTTGGTCAAGATGACTTGAGATTCGAAGAGACCGGTGTCGGGTATCAGTGAATACCCGGAACCACTTCGATTCTATATATAAATTGATATGTGATGTCGATTGGCAGGAATGTAATAATATGAACCTTTGAAATAAGTTAGAATACTTAGTATTTGAGTCATAAGTGTCGAGCACAACAAGTAATAAACTCATAGTGAAGCTCGAGTTACCCGGGTTTCCTTTTAAATTGGATTGGTATTTCATGTTATATGGATTTACTCACGCTGGTTTCCAGCCTGACCCGGGTGTTACTTTGATGTAATGCTCGGGTCAGACCGAGTATTACAGATTTTCAGGTAAGGACGTTCTGGAGCTCAGGAGGAGTACTGGATGGCAGGACGTATGGAGTGATTCCGCTGTGACTATTATTTTTGATTTTCTGAGACATATTTGATTTATATATGACCATCGTTGTGTATTGGAATATAACTCTGATGTAAATAAATGTAAATTGACAGTTACAGTATTCTTTTGTAAACTATTATTATTTGATATTATATTTTGTTCCGCTGCGAATGTGAGCATCTGTGTTATGTTTTCTGTTTCTTCTCTTCTATCTCTTCTTCTTTTCATAACTATCTGGAATTTTTGGGTTCGAAATTTCCGGGTCGTTACAGTTGGTATCAGAGCGAAGGTTAAGCGAAAACCTTGGCTCTGGTGGGTATACTCATAAGGATAGGGTCAATAGAACCCTAGAATGAGTTGAGTGTATATATATATGAGAGAACGTACTTGTTATTTTCCTATATAAAGATTTTAAATGATTTTATGTAAGAATAAATTTCGGTATATATAAAGCAATATTTCTTACTAATAAATGTTAAGGTAATTGGTTGTTAAAAATTATTGGAATTAAATTAAGAGGTAATAGAAATACAACCAAATTGAAATTAAATAAAGATAAATTTGAAATGGATCCAAACTAAAATTAAAATCCTGAATTTGTAGAAATGTTTTCAGGATAAAGGTAATAATAAATTGGTTTCTAGATATGATAATCTTGGTTATTATCATAAATGGTTGTTGTGTTTAATAATGAAATGTTGTTAATGAGTAAGCAAGATGAAATGTTTTAGGGAAGTAAAACATTTAGGCTAGTATGACTTATAAATTGGAACCGAAAAGGATATAAATTGTGAAGTTTTAAATCTGAGCCCAGAATTTGAAAATTTGTTTCAAAATGATAAAGAAATAATAAATAATATTATTTGAATGATAAGGCTTGATTCAAACAGGAATTGTTTGGAAATTTAAAGGAATTTGTTTTGAATTAAAACCCAAAAGTGGTTTAAATTTTAAGGATAACTTGGTATGTAAAGGGAATAATATGTATATATGAGGGATATACATGGTATCAAAAATAGTTTGAATAAACTCTAAATGTTGAGTTTTAAATATGGAATGGGATGCCCAAAGTGATAAGTTTTGAACTTAATAAGTGGGAAGATTATTAATGTGAAGTTTAAAGATTTAATGAGGTTGATTGGATTAAGTAAATTGAGTTTAACTTTGTAGAAGTTAAATAAGTTTGAATGAACAATTTGAATTGGGAGTTTCTGTGATCTCAAATTGGGATTGAGATTTGGAAATGGAAATTGAAACTGAATGGATGTTTTTAAAAAAATTGGATGATATCATCCTATTGTTGTTAAAAATCTTAAAATTAAGAATTGGGTTTGTTTAAATGAATAAGAAATGAAGAGTGATAATACATCCATTGTTGGAATAAAAGGGAAACTAAACCTTAATTTGAAATTAAGGATAAGGGGTTACTTTGAACCGAAATTTGAATGATTGAATTTGTAAATTAAAATTTTTTAAGAACTGGTTTCAAATTGGAAGATAAAATTGAGTAATAAATTAAATTTTAAGATAAAATTGTTTTGAATGCTTATTTGAACTTTGGGAAAAGTTAAGTAAAGATAATTTAAAAATGGAATTTTGAGAATTTGACTCAAAATTAAATTGTTTAAAGATTTGGGTTATTGATGTAAAAATAAAAGTTAATTTGGTTTGAAAAGTTAAACCAACCTTTGAGAATTTAACTCGAATTTATATAATTCGAGATGTTTTAAAATTGATATTAAATTTGAATTAGTTCAAATTGAATCTGATTTGAATTAATTGGATTTGAGATTGAAGGTGTATAAGTTTAAAATTTTAAATGGGAATTTTGGATTGGATTAAATTGAAATGATTTGAAATTGAAGTGGGTTCAATCGATAATAGTCTAAAATTGATTGGAATAATTTGAAATTATGATTAAAGTTGAACAGGTTTAAAATCAAATGGAATTTGATTTAGATTGAGAAAGAAATCAGGATTGATCCAACCTGAAGTGGGGTTAAATCAATTTCAATGGAAATTGAGGATTATTTAAATTGGAATTGGGTCAACTTAAATGGAAGTAGAAATTTAAATTGGATTGTTGGGGAAGCGAATAGTTTTGACTCTGGACTATTTTGATATAAGCTTATTTGTCCAAGCTATTTAATGTATACAACCTTTCTTATTAAACCCAATTTTTTATATACTTATTTTATAACTACTTTTGGAGTTATTTGACTATTTTGTAACTGTTTATAAGCTAATTACTGTTTTTCAACTGTTTTCTAAAACTAATTACTATTTTTCTACTACTTTATAAACAAATTACTGTTTTTCAACTATTTTATAAGTAATTACTATTTTCCAATTATTTTACAGTTACTTAACTATTTTACAGCTATTTTACAAATTAATAATTATCTTCCAACTATTTATCTATTTTTAAAAAATTTCAAGCTATTTTGTAAATATAAACTGGTCGGAGTTCAAACTGTTATTGAGTAAATACCCAACTGAGATAAGAATTGAAGTGATAATCCAAGTGGGGATTTAGCCAGATGTGAATAAGTGAATAAATCAAAGTGAAGGTGAATAGAAAGGAAATTGATTTAACTGATAATCAATGAAGATAAATACGTAGGATGTACGTATATTATTCTATTCGCATAGTGATTTGATCCAGATTCGAGCACAGAATTTCGAGATAGTATTATCGATCCGAGTTGGGATTTTTCGCTCGATTTTCGACGGCGAACCTGGATATGGATTTTTGATTGGTTCTGGATATTCTCTATCATAGGTGTGACTATGCAAGGAGAATGACGGTTTCTGATCAAGAAACCAGATCTGAGTCCGCACTAGGAAGTCGGGTGGACGATACTAGTTCGGAAGTGAAATTGTGTGATCGAGTGAACGATCAGATTGGTATTGCGTACGAATGATATCGGGACATCGTACGGGTTTGAATGAAATTGGCATCGAAAATTTGTGGATAAAAACTGAAAAGATTTTTGAAATTGAAAGTATATTTTGAGAAATTGATAATGAATAAAGATGGAAATTTGATTTTGAAGTTGTAGATAAAAGGTTATAAGATGATTTTTGAAATGGAAAATATATTTGTGAATATATGAGGAACTAAAATAAAATAAATTTAAAATCTATATTTCTATGGTAGAAATTAACTTTATGGAAATAAAGTGGAAATTGAATATTTTTCTGAGTTAAAGTTTACTTTATAATAAAAGTAAGAAATTTGGCAAGTGACTTTATAAAGTAATCAAATTTGAATATTTGATTGGGAATAAACAAAGTTATGTATCTTTGTTATATATGATAAAACTCCCCTTATTGAATCCATTGCCAGAAGAAAAGGGTTTTTGAAAGTTTTGAAGTATACAAAGGAAACTTATACAAGTATAAAGTGATTTAAAGATTTCCCAAGAAAATTATATATATGAATATATATATATATATATATAAAAGATTTTATGGAAATGGTTTTGAGAAAAAGGTTTTGGGAACCTTTGGATTTGGAAAGGGTTTTTGATTTTTTGGATAAAATCGATATTGGGATTTGAAAAAGCCTAATTTGAGAATTTTCGATTTTGGGAATCGATTTTGTGTAAAGGAGCTTATATGGAATTCATACTAGGTGTATGATTTGGAAAATACTATATGTGTATAGTATAAAGTGTTTTGAGATTGGCTCTGGGGAAAAAGGCGCTCCCTTAAAATGAACTTCTCAGGAGTGCCATAGGGTGGTACTGCCTTGAGCCTCAAAAGGGCGAGGTTCTAAAGTTAATCCTGTGAGGAGTCCGGACAAAACTAGTTCCTGAGGATTATTTGTGTAGCGAAAGTCGAGGGGCTGGTGCCCACAGAGGCATTTGGGTTATGCTGTGACGACAGTGTAACCCGATGTCACTGCGATCTACTGCAGACCATAGCGAAAGTCGTGTGTGCCGCTGAGAGCCAACAGTTTATGTTTGATTTTACATCGGTAGACTGCGACACTATGGTAACATAGCGAAAGTCTTGTGTGCCGCTGAGAGCCAACAGTCTGCGTTTGATTTTATATCGGTAGACTGAGACCTATGTAGGAGTGGAGAAGTTTCATTTTGACAGCGAAAATCGTGTGTGCCGCTGAGAGCCAACAGTTACATGGACTTTTGCTGCGACGGCAACGTAACCCTGGATGTAACTGCGATCTGTCGTGGGTTCTATGGTGTAATCAGTTACATGGACTTTTGCTGTGACGGCAACGTAACCCAGGATGTAACTGTGACCATGGAAGGGTGTGATGATTTCCAGAGCATTCTCACCAAAGCTATTTTCTCTATTTTAAAAACTGTTTTCTACATTTTCAACAAAATTTATTCTCCAAAGTATTTTCACTGGGTGTTGAAAAAGAGTTTACCAAGTACTTATAGATTTTCAGTCCTACGCCTGATCAACGTATGACCGAATCTCTATAAGAACAAGGATGGACTTGTTGAAACATCGAGTTATAAAAGTATTTTATAAAAACTATTTTGGAATAATAGTATATGGATATTTAAAAGTATTTTATAAATGATCAAGGAAATTTATCAGATTTTAAGCATTTTCAATAAATCTAGCTTCGTTCCTTTTCGAGGACGAAAAGACTCAAAGGGGGAAGGAATGTGATAACCCGGATTTTTGAATGTCTGTTAATTGAGGAATTAACTGATTTTATTAAAGAAATAGTAATTTTTGATAAGTTGAACGAATAAAATTCTAATAATTCAAATATCTGGATATATAAATTGATTTGAAAACTATAATAAATATTGAATTATAGAATATCTGGACACGAAAATCTCATAGAAAATAAAAAAAAATAAACTCCATCGTTTAAATTAAGATAAGATAACCATAATAAAATATATATAAATAAGTATATATCAACTTATCATTGTAAAAATAAATAAAGTCTTCCATATATATATATTTTTGGGAGAACTTTGATCCGGGGATTCAAAATAGAGAGTTTTCAAATATTTAAAATAAAATTTGGCGTATTCGTACTGAATTAATATAAGGCTCTACTATTTAACTTTTGATCTATATATATATGTATTTAATGTAATTTTGGCGATGATGTTTTAAAGGAAAGAAACTATAGTCTTACCAATATTTGAATGTAAGTATAAAATATATGAATGTAAATTAAGTGTTTGATAGTCAAAACTTGACATAGAAATAAAAATAAGCATTTGTGTTAAGATTGGAACTAAATACTTAGGCTAAAAAAATTCATAACATTGACTAAACCAACTTTATATATGTACATGAGGTATGAATACAAACCCAGCTTTGTATGTTTGTTGACTGTAAAATATGTTTGTAAATAGGCAAGCAAAAGAAGGTAAGTGGATACATAAAGTACTCATTTAATTAATGCTAGCACACACATTTGTCATCTCAGATTTACAAAGAAATCTTCTCAGTACAATTAAAAGACCAGCCGAAATGTAAAAGATCAGTTCAAAATTTTAGTAATTAAAAACATAAAATCAAATATGATCAAAATAAGTAAAGTTTGTACCAGTTATAACCTATACTGTTCAAAACCCTTTCCATTTATACATCATCTTATTGTAGTTCATTTCATAACTTAGCTAACCTGAAAAGACAACAATAATAAAATAAAATAAATATCAGGTAAACCATAATTGTGTGTAAACTAAGATGAAGACATATGCATTTAATTAGTACAACCTTTTGTCAATTCGAAATTGCAAGAAATCTTTCAGCCTCCATATACAAAAATCTTGTCTAAACATAACCAGCTGAAGCTTGTACCAGAAGCTCATACTACTTGTTAAAAACTGTTTCTATATATATAAATCATACATCATACTATTTTAGTTCATTCCAAAATTTGTAAACTTAAGAAGCAAACCTGAGAAAAAGGAAAATAAACATCTTTCTTTACAAACTTGACTTCATTCATCAAGGCAGAGAGGATTTTAAGGAATTCAAACTGTAGCTTTTCAATAACACTTGCTTTCTGCTTCAACAATCAGTCAGGTGAGTGAACACTTTTTGTTTATCTGGTTGTAACTAAACTGTCTGTGATGATATTGAATTGCCTCAAATTCTTCAGTACGAATTTCTCTGAATGTAGATATATGTATGTGAGAAGTCTGATTTCATATGCATCCTATACTCTGGGATTCAGGTTGTGATGTTTGTCTTCAAAAATTCAAAACACCAAATCAAATAAATGTTAGATCTCGATGTATAAATTGAAGCTGTTTGTCAACGAATGAAGATGTTTTTTTTTATCCCAGGATTATAAAATTAGCAAATGAGTTTTAAAATAGGAAGAACAGTGAAATTTAAATTTTTATCAAAACCTCAATATAAACCATTGATTGATTCATGATAATAATCTATTGTGATTCTTCAAACCGTGATTTTTAGAAAGAGAATCAAGATTTTTAGATGTGAAATTAGAGAGAAATCGTGAGTTGATCGTGAAAACGGTTTTGAGCATTTATTGGCGATCGGAGGACTCGGGTAGGATGGGCTCGTCACTGGAGGAAGTGGGATGATCGGTGAGTTTGGGAAAAATATCAAGACCCCGATCTGAGCAGGATGGCGATGGTGGTTGAGCGATGAAGTTAGTTGACCTAGTTTTGGTATAGACGAGATTTGGGGGTTGGCACGACCCCTCTGATGGACCGAGCTTCACACTACTCTGGGGAAGGGAAGCATTGGGGTTGTTGAAGACGTGGCTGAAGCCGCTGGTACTCCGGTGGTCGGAGGAGCGAGAAGAAGGTGATGGCCTGAGGTGTTTTACGATCGTGTTCGTTTACCAGCTTGGTGGAGATATCGATTTTTAGTTCGACGTCGATTTTCGTAACTCAACATAGTCGAGATGTTGGTCGAGGTCGATTGCGAGTTGGTGAGGGTCGGAGAGATGGTCGACGGCGAGATTTCCAGTCGTGCACGCGAAGTGACAGTGTGTCAGTTGGTTGTGGAGTTTGTTCTCATCGGGTTGAAGCTCGAGAAAAGATGGGAATTGCTCGAGTTTTGCTCCGTGTTGATCGCGAGATATTAAATAGTAACAGTAAAGTTTAACAGGTTTTTGTCTTTGGAAAAAGGTAGGAGGAGGAAGGAACTCGAGTTCCTGTTCGAGTAAATCGTGAATTTACTCGGGGAAACGCTTTATTTTCTCAAAGTTTCAAGTTTAACAAATTAAGTTCAACTAATTATCTTTAAACTATTTTAAATAATAACTGATTATTAAATGTTTGATAATTAAAGTTGAAAGGTATTTTAAGTATTAAGTTAATCCTTAAGATGTTTAAAAGCTAAGTTAAGCAAATAATTAAGAAGTTTTAAATTAAAGGTTAAGCGTTTTAAATTTTAACTTAAACCTAAAGCATTTAAGTGAATAGGATTCCAAGGTTAATAATTGAAGATTAATAAATGAGGTGATTGAAGATTAATTATTGGTTATTAATTAATAATTAGAGAGTAATTAATCTATGTGGAAATAAGGTTAATTACTTAATGTAATTAAAGAATAATAATTTATTAAAGGGTAATTTCTTAATGTAACTAAAGAGTAATTAATCAAGGGTGATTAATTAAGTCGGATAATTAAGGGATGATTGATTAATTGGTTGGTAATTAATTAATGTTAAGTATCCAGGATTTAAAAGTAATTGAAGTAATTAATTTAATTCATTTGTGGTTAATTAAATTAATTTGAGATGGAAGGGTTGATTAATCTTGCTATGAACGATTGAATGACATTGTATGTCTTAGATTAGTTGATATCTTTGGTATGTGGTATGGAATGCTATGTGATACAATATGTTTGGTTTAAACAGTGACATCCTGTATTTAAAGTTTGAATTGTATTTCATTGAATAACTTGGTCAAGATGACTTGAGATTCGAAGAGACCGGTGTCGGGTATCAGTGAATACCCGGAACCACTTCGATTTTATATATAAATTGATATGTGATGTCGATTGGCAGGAATGTAATAATATGAACCTTTGAACTAAGTTAGAATACTTAGTATTTGAGTCATAAGTGTCGAGCACAACAAGTAATAAACTCATAGTGAAGCTCGAGTTACCCGGGTTTCCTTTTAAATTGGATTGGTATTTCATGTTATATGGATTTACTCACGCTGGTTTCCAGCCTGACCCGGGTGTTACTTTGATGTAATGCTCGGGTCAGACTGAGTATTACAGATTTTCAGGTAAGGACGTTCTGGAGCTCAGGAGGAGTACTGGATGGCAGGACGTATGGAGTGATTCCGCTGTGACTATTATTTTTGATTTTCTGAGACATATTTGATTTATATATGACCATCGTTGTGTATTGGAATATAACTCTGATGTAAATAAATGTAAATTGACAGTTACAGTATTCTTTTGTAAACTATTATTATTTGATATTATATTTTGTTCCGCTGCGAATGTGAGCATCTGTGTTATGTTTTCTGTTTCTTCTCTTCTATCTCTTCTTCTTTTCATAACTATCTGGAATTTTTGGGTTCGAAATTTCCGGGTCGTTACACTCGATATATAATAAAAAAGAGCAACAAAGCCATACTGGCCTGCTATTGCATCCAACAAGATAGCTCATAAACATGTTATTTTACTTTATCTCAGCATATACTTTAGTGTCAAGGAATTAGATCCGATGACACCCACCATCTTCAAAGACAACCATAACAATCATCAATTAGAACCCCTATCATAAACAAGATGGTTTAAGGATGTGATGGCTCATGTTAGTCTAATGGAAATACCACTCAAATGACACATCCTTTGTATTTTTGTTAGATAAGAGCTATTCGATAACCATGTTGATACTTAAGCTGAACCATCCTTTGTATTTCCATTAGATACGGGCTATTTTATTATATATATTATAATATAGTATAATATAATATAACACACGTGCGCGCGTTCATACACACACACATCTATATACACACACACATCCAGTTTCGAGCAAAGTAATTCATTAACAATTTTTAACTGGTCAATTTTATTCCAATAACAAACCAATTTATTTAGCAAAAGCTCACACAATATTTTTATTATCCAAACAGGCCATCAAATTAAACATTCATTTCAATGATTTAAGCAATTATTCATTAAGGTAGCTTGATGTCTACAACATAATCGATAGGTATCGATTAACGTATATATAACTGTAACATCTTTGCATGTAATTAAAAATGCGATGATAACAAAGATTTAAAATATGTTTGTTTAACCAATATTTTGACCATAATATTTATATTTACAAATAAATATATTGATATAATAAGTTATAGGTGATATAATAAAATGATGTTTGTACCTAAGCTTCATGACAATTAATAGTTCAAAATTACCAAAATCAATAATAATATAATGATCTTATAATTTTTATAAATTATTACATAGATGATTTATATGTGCATATAATTGTTATGCATATGTAAATATGAATGGATTAATATTTTAAATCCTGAAAATTAATTGAGTTAAATATTATAGCCGTTGTACATATGTTTGACTTAGTTTAAAAGGTTAATCGATTGGTTAGAGGGGCTAAAATAAAATATACCATGTACATTCCTTCTAAGTCAAAATTAAGTCATCAATGGAGATTAATTACATAATTTTAGCCGGTCCAATATGGGAAATTAGAGGTCAAATGTGTTTGCTCCGTGTTGGAAATGAATGGATATTTGATATATATGGTGTAAACTTATAGCCAATTATTAAATACATATTTTTTTTTACTTATTTGCACAATTTTTACACATCATATAAGGGTAAGAGGAAGGGTCAAATATGGCTGTCAATGAGTACCCAAAAAATTCAAAATCCCTCTCTATCCATGTTAGAAATACGAATAATTATCTGATATTCGATAATTATCCCTTTAGTTTTTATCAAGATCATAGTTAATTTTTTTGTGTATTTTAGCACATAAAATGATTGTCAGTTACTATTTTATTTAGGTAAAAAGTTTAGTATGTGTATTAAAATCAATATTTGCTTCTTAAAATTATTTTTCTTAGCTTTTATTTTATTGTTTATATTTTTTGTACCGAAATGAACTTATAAAGTATCAAAATTATCTAACTATCTTTTTAGATTTATTAGTCATGAATTGATCAAAGAATTTTCAAAAAATATCCAATATCTATTCACACCCGCGGATGTGTATATCCAAAAAAGATTTCAGACATGAATATAGATATAACACTATTTGAATCTGTATCTGACCGTTTATAGGCCAATTGTAATGACCCGCCACTCATTCTACAGAATGACGTATCATTAATAAGAAAGAAAGGGGTAGAAAATAGAAAAGAAGAGAAGAAAGAAAGAAACAACAACAACGATCTCACAGCGGAACGAATAAATTATATTAATAACATAAACTATTACATAGTATACAACAATTTACAGAGTTACACAGCATATACATCACTTACTAGACAGTTATAAACATCTGTCTAGACATTACAACTCAAATACAAGACAAGACACTATCACATATATCAACACAGCGGAATACTATATCTACGAACGCCGAAGCCTCCTGCTCCATTGCTCCTCCAGAATATTCGTCAAAGCTAAACCTGAATCCCTTGGCTACTCGTAAAAATTTGAGTACCCAAGAGTTTATAAAACAGAAATAAACACTTGGGTCAGACATGGGTCTGGTGTGAGTAACAGGTTAAACTTGCTTAACTTCAAAACCTTTAGAAAGAAAAGGTATCACGTAAGACTCCCCACAAATAAACATGGGTAAGTTTTTACCTTACGCTAACCAAAACATTTGATAGGAAATCTGATTTTATTATAATAGGGTCTAGGGTTTTCAAGTAAAATATAGAAATAGCTGAAATGCTTACATCTCACATTCCAACATAGTTGGGCACAACTAATACGTACGGCACTTATTGGAGTTTGGATTCCATACAATGGCAGGGCTACTGGGGTACCGCCCGTCACAGTACGTGGCCTAGATCACCGTACCGAGGAGTACGCCCGCTCCTCTGCAACACAAAGCCGGAACCATCCCTTACTGGATAATTCCGAACAAGATAACCCCGTAGTTGGCGCGACCAACCACACACTAAGCCGAATAAAAAGAAAAGGGACCTCTAGACAGGGATCTATCTTGCTCTCAGTGGGTGCTACCCACGAAGCCTTGCTGCACCTCCCCTGTTTTAGCCATTCCCGGTTGATGAGGCTTGAGGTTACGATTACCTTTAATCAGAACATATCACTTAGAATGCTCATCGTCCGCCTGACGATGTGCTGAAAGCATTCAATCCATACAAGTTCGTTCCGGGTTCGAACGAAACCGAAGGCATTATCTCATTACACTCGTTTTGGAATCACCCTCAGAGTTAACGACAATAACCCTTGCACTCTGAATCTTCATCTTCACTTGAGATTCACGACCTATCGTTAATTTGGATCGATGTGGTATTCGGGTCTCCAGACCTGGAATCCCGGTATACGGAAACCCGATCCCGGTCTCATCGAAATCCAAAACGTATCTTGTAACAACCCGACTTTTTCTCCACAGAAAGTCGCATCGTTAATTAAGAAAGAAAGGGATAGAAGAAGAAAAGAAAAGAAGAAAGAACAACAACAATATCAGAATCTCACAGCGGAACGAAAAAAAATATATTATATCACATAAGATATTACATAGTATCATATACATCAGAGTACACAATTTATACATCACAGAATAGACAGTTATAAACTTCTGTCTATTATACAACACAAGTACATCAGTACTATACAGACTACTACAAACACAGCGGAAACTCTATATATCTACACGCTGAAGCCTCCTGCTCCTCAGCTCCTCCAGTATTCGTCAAGATTAACCTGAATCCCTCGACTACTCAATACAATATTGAGTACCCAAGAGTTTAATAAAACAGAAAATAAACACTTGGGTCAGACAGGGGTCTGGTGTGAGTAAACGGTTAGATTGCTTAACTTTGAAAACCTTTGAAAACAAAAGTATCACGTAAGACTTCCCACAAATAAATATGGGTAAGTTTTTACCTTACGCTAACTAAAACATTTGATAGGAAATCCAGTTATATTATAATAGGGTCTAGGGTTTTCAAGTAAAATACAGAAATAGCTGAAATGCTTACATCTCACATTCCAACATAGTTGGGCACAACTAATACGTACGGCACTTATTGGAGTTTGGATTCCATACAATGGCAGGGCTACTGGGGTACCGCCCGTCATAGTACGTGGCCTAGATCACCGTACCGAGGAGTACGCCCGCTCCCCTGCAACACAAAGCCGGAACCATCCCTTACTGGATAATTCCGAACAAGATAATCCCGTAGTTGGCGCGACCAACTACACACTAAGCCGAATAAAAGAAAAGGGACCTCTAGACAGGGATCTATCTTGCTCTCAGTGGGTGCTACCCACGAAGCCTTGCTGCACCTCCCCTGTTTTAGCCATTCCCGGTTGATGAGGCTTGAGGTTACGATTACCTTTAATCAGAACATATCACTTAGAATGCTCATCGTCCGCCTGACGATGTGCTGAAAGCATTCAATCCATACAAGTTCGTTCCGGGTTCGAACGAAACCAAAGGCATTATCTCGTTACACTCGTTTTGGAATCACCCTCAGAGTTAACGACAATAACCCTTGCACTCTGAATCTTCATCTTCACTTGAGATTCACGACCTATCGTTAATTTGGATCGATGTGGTATTCGGGTCTCCAGACCTGGAATTCCGGTATACGGAAACCCGATCCCGGTCTCATCGAAATCCAAAACGTATCTTTTAAGGCCAAGTTGTTTAAAGGTTTAAACAATTTAACTTATCTATACAGATAGATAATTCACAAGTCACAATTGATAATCACATTATCATTTAAACAGATGATTTATAACAAAATAGGTAATCCATATCAACATCACAATAGTTAATTTATATTACCATCATAATGCAACCAAGCATTCATATCACACAACATTACTTATCTCATTTCTGAGATTACATCCATTCAAGACAATCAATGTCATTCATTCTTATATAAGCAATGCTTTACTTAATCATAACATAATTAATTTAATATGAATTAAATTAACTATCTCTATCTTTAATTAATTTAAAGTGAATTAAATTAATTACTTCATCTCTTAATTAAATTAAAGTAAATTAAATTAATTACTTATCATTATAAATCTTACTTATATAATCATTAATTAATTACAATAATTTAATTAATCCTCCTCTAATTATCCATTTTAATTAATCACCTTGATTAATTATACTTTAATTACATTTAAGTAATTATCCTTAATTAATTTCACAAATTAATTACTCTTAACCAATATAGTAATTAACCTTTAATTACTTCATTAATTAATTAATTAATTATAATCAATTACTTTAATCCTTAACTAATTATAATTAATTAGTTATCATTTGATTAATTAATCTTAATTAATCAACTCTTAATCACATCATTAATTATAAACTAATGATCCCTAATTACACCTTTAATTATTTTATTAATAACATTAAGTAATTATTCTTAATTAATCCATAATTATTAATCACCTTTGATTAATCTAATCCAGTAATTAACTTCCCTTAATTACTTCCATTAATTAATTACTTTAATTAATTACCTTCATAAATAATTAATTACATTATTAATTAACCTTAATTAAACCACAATTATTAATCATCTTTGATTAACCTAATCCTTTAATTAATTTTATTTAATAAATTATTAAATTAATAACAAGTGATTAACTCTTAATCATTTTCATTTAATAAAATAATTATCTTCTAATTACTTATTAAATATTTTATCTTTACTAAATTACATTCAGAAATTATTCCTTAATTACTTCAACAAGTAATTATACTTAATTTATTTATAAGTGATTATCTTTAATTAATCACTATTAATTACTTAGTTAATTATTTAACTAATTATTTAACTAATTAAATAATTTCTTAACTCCTTATATTTAAGAGATCTTAATTAAGAAAACAATTTATCTTAATTAAATTAATTAAATTGACCAATAATTTAATTTATCTTCCCATATTAATTTATCTTTAATTTATCAAAACTCTTAATTACTTAAGATAACTCCTTATTTTAATTGATTACCCAATCTGAATCTTTAAACTTTATTTAAAATAAAATACTTTAGAATTCTATTATAACTTAAAACAAATTTAGATATTCAAAATTTGACTTTTAAATCTTTAAAAGTTTTCTAAGTTATTTGAATTAAATTTTAATACGAAAATTATTTTGAAAATCTTCTTTCCTATTCTTTAAAAACTTATTTATTTAAATATCTAAAACATGTTAAAACAATTATTCTAGAAAATAAATTAGTTTAAAAGTTAAAATCTTGTTTACCTTTATTTTTAAAACTCAGAAAACATTACAAAAACAAATTTTCTTTTGTTTAAAACTTTAAAACATTTCCCTTTTAAAATCTTAATGCCTGCTAATTCCAAACTCGAGTAAAACGATCAAAAACACGAAGAACTCTCGAGTTCAACCCACACTTTCCCGCTTCGAGTAAAACTCGAACCTTTCCCGAACGAAACCCGGTCAATCGCTATCTTCCCCAAACCAGATTCTCAGATGCACGTAACCGTGCACATAAACGTGCACATCCACGCCGGTCGATGGTGAACTCCACGATGGCCTCCGACAAGTCAACTTTGACCATAACATCACGAACGACCAATCCAATCTCCTCGATTCGAACGAGAATCGAATTCGACCATTTCATCCACGATCTGGAACGAAACATTACCAGAAAGATCCTCGTCATCGTTGATTCCAGCCTCGAGAAGCCTCGCCCTTCTTCCTATAGATCCGTCTTGTCTTCCAGTACCCACGACGAACTCGCGATCGCCTCAGATTCCATCTTGATGTCGCGAAACCCATAGAATCATCAACGTAAAAACAGTGTCTTAAACTCTTCTTCCTTATCGAATACCCATTCCAGTCATCTAAAAATTAAATCTCCATTTTTCTGTTAAACTCCATCATACAATAAATCTTCAAACCTAAATATGACGTCCAGTTCGTCGTTGATCGATAGAAATCGATCAAAATACCAAAATCAAGCAACTCGAGAAAGCCCCCTAAATTCCAAACTAAAAATCGAGTTATACCTATTAAAATTCATGATTTCCTAAATGGAATCTAATCATGCAATCAAAACTGTAAATTGAATTAATCAATTTTTTGACCAAATTTATATTTTACTGTTGTTTATAAAATTTCAAGTCAAATATTTTATAAAAGTTTCACAACTTATTTTCAATAATGAAATCATATGATTTTAAACATCTTTTATTCACAAATCAAGGGCTAATAGTGATTAAATGATGAAATAATGGTTTTGATTAAGAGATCATGTCTACTATCACTAAACAGAGGCTAAATTATATCTATACAGGAAATCAAACTCTCATATACAAGCATGCATATATTTAATTCCAGCATTTCAGGTAACAGGATATTTTCGTTCAAAATCATCTAACTGAAATCCAATTTAAACTGTTTTTAAAATATGTTTACTCACCATAAACTTTGAACAGAGAACAGGTTTGTTCCAGTCTTGTTTCAGGTTTGCATGTTTGATTTGCAGACTGATTTTGATTTTTAAACTTGCTTAGTTGAATTTTAAATCTTGTTGTTTGATCTCTCTTATCTGGTTACATGACTTCAGATTGCATACGAACATTTGAAGCTGCTATTTAAGTTTTGCCTTTGATCTCCTTCTGATTTGCAGTTGAATTCCAGACTTTCCTTTTCCAGATCATTCTTCTTTGAATTTGAATTTCAGATCTTTTATTAAATTTTAGGTTCGAATATATTTTTAGTGGAGAAAATTGAAGAAAGATGAATTCAGCTGAAAAGTGAAAACCAATTTCCTCTTTTTATTTTTATTTATTTATGACCTAATTTTCAAAAAAATAAATTTAAGCCACTTGTCCCCTTTAGTATTAATTTGCTTACACATATGCTTTTATGTTTACAAATGTCTCTAGACCAATTTAATATGATTACAAGTGTAAATTCTTGTTTTATTAATTTATTTAAAACATATACATGTATTTAAGAAATGTTTGTATACATAAAATGTATTTATCTATTATAAATAAGCTTTTAGATTTTTATATATATATACAAATGTGAATTTATGTAAACAATTATAAATTACTTATGTTTTGATCATATTAAATGTATCATATGCCTGAGTATTTTTGTTTTACTTTATATATATATACTTTCATAAAACAATTTATCTTATGATAAAAATTAAAATAAAAGACTATTAAAACAATGAATCCTTGATTTAAATCTTAAATATCATTTTCAAAAGTATTAAATCAAATTAACCTTTCAAATTACAAATTATATATATATTATTAAAGTTTGAACATACTTTATTAAATTCAAATCCAATATTCTTTCCATTTCAATATATGCAAATATATATATTCTAAATGGAAAATACTTTTAACATTAGCTTTTATAATTATTATATTGAATTTTATAACATAATTCCAAATAACAATATATATATACATATATATTATAAATTTGAAAACTTATCCTTTCATTAAATTAAAGACTCCCTATTTATAATATATATACCTATATATATATACATTATAAATATAAACACTTATATTAGTTTTAGAAAGATAAATCTTCTCAATTTAAAATTGTTAGAAAAGATATTAATAAATATTTCCAATATTAAAATTATTATTAGCCTTTTAAAAGAATAAACTTGTCAATTTATAAAATAAAATCATCAAATTAATTTAATTATTAATAAAGATTATTAAATTGATATTGCCAAATTTCCGGGATATCACATTCCTCCCCCCTTAAAATAATTTCGTCCCCGAAATTTAAAAGCAAAGATAATTTAATAACCCAGTAAAATTTTTTAATTTTAACAGCAACAATACATATCAATCATATTCTAACAACCATAGCAAACAATTTAATCAAACAAATTTAACTATCCAGTCAAAATCTGGATAGAATTTACTCGAGTTTCCCCAAGTATATATATATATACCGGGAGACTCGTTCTACAGGATCTAAACTAACTATCTACAATAATCTAGAAGTCCATCCTTTCTAGATCACAAATCTGAACAAGATATCAGACTAACTCAAAACCATCCCAACTATCCTTCTGAACTGCTGATTCCATCACTCGATGAATCATACACATATTCCTCAGAGATATGTGAAATAAAATGAATTCCAGTTATCCGAACTGGCAACTCAATCCTGGGGATCAAAATCTAATCTCCAAAGAACACAAAAAAATCTCATAATACTTCCGGAGCTAACTCTTCAGTCTTACTAAATCTTATATCTCCTTTGATCGGAGAAAACTTAAACAATATCCAAATTCAACATCAATTTCCAAATTCCATCAATTCTTAACTGCATAACTTTCCTGATAATCCTGAGTCACTTCATTCTTCCTGATCAGCTTAGCCCTTGCTGATGCTTCCTGGAACAATCTAGACCAACATCAAACCAATTTCCGGATCCTTCTCAACAAAATGGTTTCCCAAAAATCACCGAAATCCAGAACACAATTCTACTCCACAAACATTAGAGAACTATGAACTACTTCTCCTACCTGGAATAGCCAAAACAGTTGCACTTGACAACCTTATCTCCAAATCCTGAAAATTTCTTCACACATAGAGATACACTTGAATTTCCTATAGAAATTCTCTATTCCAAGAAAATTACAACTCCCGAATGCTTCCGTTCTAGAATAGTTACTACCTTGCTTTCGCTGCACAACTCTGATCTGGAATAGATGAGAATGCCATCGGAGAAACTCGAGCACAAACTTGATCATCCAAAGTTCACCATACCATAAAATCTTAGTGAACCATTCCACTTGGTCAAAAACATCCCAGTAGAATCCCCTCCAGAAAATTAGGACTGATCAATCCTTCTCCAAAGAATCCTGAGCTGCTTCACCAAATTCTTCTCTAGAAGACATCCTTCTACTAAGCTGAATTTCTGGTAACTCCACGAATCAAGTTGATACGAAATCTCAATCTCCAATAATCCCAAGAGAATACTTAAACAATCGCAAGTCACTTTTGCGATCAGCTCGGCCTAATTTCCAAAGATAACTGTTCTCTCTTCACTAATCAGAACAGCTTATATTTGACTAACCAATCCATCGAAGAAATGGATTCACTCTACTGCTCCTGAACTTCACCTTCCGAAAATCTGCTCAGCCAGAAACTTTCTGCCAACATAGAACACTCCGAGTCGCATTGCTGCCACAAACCAAAGACTTCTTATCCGAAACTCCTCGAGAAACTCGGACCTCAAAGCAAATAGAAACACCCCACTGGACTCAGCCACAACACCGAAACAGACTCACTTCTTCAAACTTGTTCCAGAAGAAACATCTTCAGAAACGTCCATAGTCACTGCGTCTCACTATACAGCTACTACTTCTTGAAGTTACCAAAATACTATAACTCGCTTCAGCTCATCCAATAGATCTACTCTATTCATCCAACTTCAAAGATAAACTCCGAACTTAAACAGTTTCCTTCGGAGATTGATAAAATCTTTACACCACAACAAAGCTCACTCGAGACGGTATTAGGTCTACAGTCTCGTCAGATACACTTCCAACCTCAACACTCAAACTCTAACCATTGGTAATTATGTTACACACACTACCACCCTATCTACCTTTATAACTCATATTGGAAAACCCGAACAGGTAACCCAACAAATAGGTAGAAATAAATATATATATATATATATTTAAAATGATACTTTTTATATAGAAATTATTTCTGGGTAAAATTATTTCATCTACCTCTTTAAAAAATATTGTGTCCGTTGGCCTGGTTCAAGTGTTTAGAGATCCCTATCAATAACGTTAGCTACTCGTATTGACCAGAATCCATATACCACTCAACCGATCAATTAACACAATATAAAACCATTTTTATATAACTAACAATTACGCGCTCTCAAGATAGACACCACTTCAGAGCCTAGGTATTCACTCAACCTACTGCTCTGATACCAAATGTAACAACCCGACCTTTTCTCCACAGAAAGTCGCATCGTTAATTAAGAAAGAAAGGGATAGAAGAAGAAAAGAAAAGAAGAAAGAACAACAACAATATCAGAATCTCACAGCGGAACGAAAAAAAATATATTATATCACATAAGATATTACATAGTATCATATACATCAGAGTACACAATTTATACATCACAGAATAGACAGTTATAAACTTCTGTCTATTATACAACACAAGTACATCAGTACTATACAGACTACTACAAACACAGCGGAAACTCTATATATCTACACGCTGAAGCCTCCTGCTCCTCAGCTCCTCCAGTATTCGTCAAGATTAACCTGAATCCCTCGACTACTCAATACAATATTGAGTACCCAAGAGTTTAATAAAACAGAAAATAAACACTTGGGTCAGACAAGGGTCTGGTGTGAGTAAACGGTTAGATTGCTTAACTTTGAAAACCTTTGAAAACAAAAGTATCACGTAAGACTTCCCACAAATAAATATGGGTAAGTTTTTACCTTACGCTAACTAAAACATTTGATAGGAAATCCAGTTATATTATAATAGGGTCTAGGGTTTTCAAGTAAAATACAGAAATAGCTGAAATGCTTACATCTCACATTCCAACATAGTTGGGCACAACTAATACGTACGGCACTTATTGGAGTTTGGATTCCATACAATGGCAGGGCTACTGGGGTACCGCCCGTCACAGTACGTGGCCTAGATCACCGTACCGAGGAGTACGCCCGCTCCCCTGCAACACAAAGCCGGAACCATCCCTTACTGGATAATTCCGAACAAGATAATCCCGTAGTTGGCGCGACCAACTACACACTAAGCCGAATAAAAGAAAAGGGACCTCTAGACAGGGATCTATCTTGCTCTCAGTGGGTGCTACCCACGAAGCCTTGCTGCACCTCCCCTGTTTTAGCCATTCCCGGTTGATGAGGCTTGAGGTTACGATTACCTTTAATCAGAACATATCACTTAGAATGCTCATCGTCCGCCTGACGATGTGCTGAAAGCATTCAATCCATACAAGTTCGTTCCGGGTTCGAACGAAACCGAAGGCATTATCTCGTTACACTCGTTTTGGAATCACCCTCAGAGTTAACGACAATAACCCTTGCACTCTGAATCTTCATCTTCACTTGAGATTCACGACCTATCGTTAATTTGGATCGATGTGGTATTCGGGTCTCCAGACCTGGAATTCCGGTATACGGAAACCCGATCCCGGTCTCATCGAAATCCAAAACGTATCTTTTAAGGCCAAGTTGTTTAAAGGTTTAAACAATTTAACTTATCTATACAGATAGATAATTCACAAGTCACGATTGATAATCACATTATCATTTAAACAGATGATTTATAACAAAATAGGTAATCCATATCAACATCACAATAGTTAATTTATATTACCATCATAATGCAACCAAGCATTCATATCACACAACATTACTTATCTCATTTCTGAGATTACATCCATTCAAGACAATCAATGTCATTCATTCTTATATAAGCAATGCTTTACTTAATCATAACATAATTAATTTAATATGAATTAAATTAACTATCTCTATCTTTAATTAATTTAAAGTGAATTAAATTAATTACTTCATCTCTTAATTAAATTAAAGTAAATTAAATTAATTACTTATCATTATAAATCTTACTTATATAATCATTAATTAATTACAATAATTTAATTAATCCTCCTCTAATTATCCATTTTAATTAATCACCTTGATTAATTATACTTTAATTACATTTAAGTAATTATCCTTAATTAATTTCACAAATTAATTACTCTTAACCAATATAGTAATTAACCTTTAATTACTTCATTAATTAATTAATTAATTATAATCAATTACTTTAATCCTTAACTAATTATAATTAATTAGTTATCATTTGATTAATTAATCTTAATTAATCAACTCTTAATCACATCATTAATTATAAACTAATGATCCCTAATTACACCTTTAATTATTTTATTAATAACATTAAGTAATTATTCTTAATTAATCCATAATTATTAATCACCTTTGATTAATCTAATCCAGTAATTAACTTCCCTTAATTACTTCCATTAATTAATTACTTTAATTAATTACCTTCACAAATAATTAATTACATTATTAATTAACCTTAATTAAACCACAATTATTAATCATCTTTGATTAACCTAATCCTTTAATTAATTTTATTTAATAAATTATTAAATTAATAACAAGTGATTAACTCTTAATCATTTTCATTTAATAAAATAATTATCTTCTAATTACTTATTAAATATTTTATCTTTACTAAATTACATTCAGAAATTATTCCTTAATTACTTCAACAAGTAATTATACTTAATTTATTTATAAGTGATTATCTTTAATTAATCACTATTAATTACTTAGTTAATTATTTAACTAATTATTTAACTAATTAAATAATTTCTTAACTCCTTATATTTAAGAGATCTTAATTAAGAAAACAATTTATCTTAATTAAATTAATTAAATTGACCAATAATTTAATTTATCTTCCCATATTAATTTATCTTTAATTTATCAAAACTCTTAATTACTTAAGATAACTCCTTATTTTAATTGATTACCCAATCTGAATCTTTAAACTTTATTTAAAATAAAATACTTTAGAATTCTATTATAACTTAAAACAAATTTAGATATTCAAAATTTGACTTTTAAATCTTTAAAAGTTTTCTAAGTTATTTGAATTAAATTTTAATACGAAAATTATTTTGAAAATCTTCTTTCCTATTCTTTAAAAACTTATTTATTTAAATATCTAAAACATGTTAAAACAATTATTCTAGAAAATAAATTAGTTTAAAAGTTAAAATCTTGTTTACCTTTATTTTTAAAACTCAGAAAACATTACAAAAACAAATTTTCTTTTGTTTAAAACTTTAAAACATTTCCCTTTTAAAATCTTAATGCCTGCTAATTCCAAACTCGAGTAAAACGATCAAAAACACGAAGAACTCTCGAGTTCAACCCACACTTTCCCGCTTCGAGTAAAACTCGAACCTTTCCCGAACGAAACCCGGTCAATCGCTATCTTCCCCAAACCAGATTCTCAGATGCACGTAACCGTGCACATAAACGTGCACATCCACGCCGGTCGACGGTGAACTCCACGATGGCCTCCGACAAGTCAACTTTGACCATAACATCACGAACGACCAATCCAATCTCCTCGATTCGAACGAGAATCGAATTCGACCATTTCATCCACGATCTGGAACGAAACATCACCAGAAAGATCCTCGTCATCGTTGATTCCAGCCTCGAGAAGCCTCGCCCTTCTTCCTATAGATCCGTCTTGTCTTCCAGTACCCACGACGAACTCGCGATCGCCTCAGATTCCATCTTGATGTCGCGAAACCCATAGAATCATCAACGTAAAAACAGTGTCTTAAACTCTTCTTCCTTATCGAATACCCATTCCAGTCATCTAAAAATTAAATCTCCATTTTTCTGTTAAACTCCATCATACAATAAATCTTCAAACCTAAATACGACGTCCAGTTCGTCGTTGATCGATAGAAATCGATCAAAATACCAAAATCAAGCAACTCGAGAAAGCCCCCTAAATTCCAAACTAAAAATCGAGTTATACCTATTAAAATTCATGATTTCCTAAATGGAATCTAATCATGCAATCAAAACTGTAAATTGAATTAATCAATTTTTTGACCAAATTTATATTTTACTGTTGTTTATAAAATTTCAAGTCAAATATTTTATAAAAGTTTCACAACTTATTTTCAATAATGAAATCATATGATTTTAAACATCTTTTATTCACAAATCAAGGGCTAATAGTGATTAAATGATGAAATAATGGTTTTGATTAAGAGATCATGTCTACTATCACTAAACAGAGGCTAAATTATATCTATACAGGAAATCAAACTCTCATATACAAGCATGCATATATTTAATTCCAGCATTTCAGGTAACAGGATATTTTCGTTCAAAATCATCTAACTGAAATCCAATTTAAACTGTTTTTAAAATATGTTTACTCACCATAAACTTTGAACAGAGAACAGGTTTGTTCCAGTCTTGTTTCAGGTTTGCATGTTTGATTTCCAGACTGATTTTGATTTTTAAACTTGCTTAGTTGAATTTTAAATCTTGTTGTTTGATCTCTCTTATCTGGTTACATGACTTCAGATTGCATACGAACATTTGAAGCTGCTATTTAAGTTTTGCCTTTGATCTCCTTCTGATTTGCAGTTGAATTCCAGACTTTCCTTTTCCAGATCATTCTTCTTTGAATTTGAATTTCAGATCTTTTATTAAATTTTAGGTTCGAATATATTTTTAGTGGAGAAAATTGAAGAAAGATGAATTCAGCTGAAAAGTGAAAACCAATTTCCTCTTTTTATTTTTATTTATTTATGACCTAATTTTCAAAAAAATAAATTTAAGCCACTTGTCCCCTTTAGTATTAATTTGCTTACACATATGCTTTTATGTTTACAAATGTCTCTAGACCAATTTAATATAATTACAAGTGTAAATTCTTGTTTTATTAATTTATTTAAAACATATACATGTATTTAAGAAATGTTTGTATACATAAAATGTATTTATCTATTATAAATAAGCTTTTAGATTTTTATATATATATACAAATGTGAATTTATGTAAACAATTATAAATTACTTATGTTTTGATCATATTAAATGTATCATATGCCTGAGTATTTTTGTTTTACTTTATATATATATACTTTCATAAAACAATTTATCTTATGATAAAAATTAAAATAAAAGACTATTAAAACAATGAATCCTTGATTTAAATCTTAAATATCATTTTCAAAAGTATTAAATCAAATTAACCTTTCAAATTACAAATTATATATATATTATTAAAGTTTGAACATACTTTATTAAATTCAAATCCAATATTCTTTCCATTTCAATATATGCAAATATATATATTCTAAATGGAAAATACTTTTAACATTAGCTTTTATAATTATTATATTGAATTTTATAACATAATTCCAAATAACAATATATATATACATATATATTATAAATTTGAAAACTTATCCTTTCATTAAATTAAAGACTCCCTATTTATAATATATATACCTATATATATATACATTATAAATATAAACACTTATATTAGTTTTAGAAAGATAAATCTTCTCAATTTAAAATTGTTAGAAAAGATATTAATAAATATTTCCAATATTAAAATTATTATTAGCCTTTTAAAAGAATAAACTTGTCAATTTATAAAATAAAATCATCAAATTAATTTAATTATTAATAAAGATTATTAAATTGATATTGCCAAATTTCCGGGATATCACATATCTTTTAAGGGCCAAGTTGTTTTAAGGTTAAAATAATTCAATTCTTATCTATATACACAAAGATAGATAATTCAATAGATAATCTACATTATCATCCCAAACAGATAATTCACATTATCATTATAATTCAACCAAACATTCATATCATATATCAATCATATCTCATCAGAGATATCAAACAATGAAATACATTCAATCTCATTCATCCATCCTTAAGCAATGATTTATATCATCTAATTAATTTAAAGTGAATTAAAATAATTACTTCATTCTATAAATCCTGCTTACTTAATTATTAATTAAACCAATTAATTAATCATTACTCTAAGTATCCATCTTAATTAATCATTCCTGATTAATAATCCTTTAATTACTTTAAGTAATTAATACTTAATTAATTTCACAAATTAATTATCTTAAACCATTTCAGTAATTAATCTTTAATTACTTCATCTAAAAATTAACTGTACTTAATTACATTACTCCTTAATTAATTATAATTAATTAATTACTTTAATCACTTATTATTTATTAATTAATCTTAATTAATCAATTCTTAATTACATCATTAATTTTATTAATTAATGATCCTTAATTACTCTTAATTAATTATCTTATTTAAATTAATTACATTTAATAATTAATTAGTCACATTTATTAATCACCTTTGATTAATCTCATTTAGTAATTAACTTCCCTTAATTACTCCACTTCATAAATTAATTACTCCTTAATTAATTATCCTTTAATTAATCCTTTGATTAATTATTCAAAAGTAATTAAACTCAAATTACTTTCATTATTAAAATCATCTTTAGTTAATTATATCCATTAATTAACTTTAATTACTTTCCTAAGTAATTACACTTCACTAATTACATTTAAGCAATTACTTATCAATCACCAAGTGATTATCTTAATTTAATTAATAAATTAAACTTATCAAATTTATCTAATTAATTACCTTAAGAAATAAATTACTTTGATTACTTCCATTAAGTAATTTACACTTAACCAATTTCATAGTAATTAATCTAATTGATTATCAAAATTAATCACATTAATTAATTATTTAATAATCTCTAATTAATGATCTCTCATCAATTATCAATTCCTTATTTAAGTAATTAAACTTAAATCAAACATTATTAATTACAAATAAATTAATTCTCAATTAATAAATCTCTAATTACTTAATTTATTATTTAATTAATCTTTAATCCCTTGATTAATTAATCCCTAATTATTTATTAATAATCTATACTTATCTAATTAAATGATCCTTACTTTCAAATTAATTAACCCTTAATTAATTTACTTAAAATCTTAATTATTTTAATTAATTAACATTAAATCATTAATTAATTAAATTATTAAATTACTCTTTAATTTCCTTATTAATTTAATGAATCCTAAATCATTAAACCTTAATTAATCTTTAAAATAAAGTATTAACCTTTATAACTACTTTAATTATTATTAACAAAAAGACTTGAAACATTTTACCTTAAAATCTTTCTTTTAATTCATTTTAAATTAAAGATTTAAATTTGAATTACAAATTTAACTTTAACCAAATTCAAATTAAATTTACAAACCCTTTTAAATCCAAATGTTAAAGAAACACTTAACATTTAAAAGATTTTTAAACCAATTTATTTAAATTCAAACCCCTTTTAAAATATACTTTAAATGCTTTAAATTTGATAAAAACATTATAAATTTATAAACTTATTTATTTCCAACTAAGATACAAATTAACTTGAATCCATACTTTAAATTTGATTTTAAATTTTATTTAAAATCCTACTCCACATTTAAACTTATTTTAAATTTGAAAACAATGTCAGGTTTTTAAAACTGTTATCATCAAATCTACCCGAGCCCAACATTAAAATACCCGAGTAAAAACTGGAAACCCCCGAGACACACTTCGAGTTTCCCTTCCCCTTTTTATTAAAACTTGACATATTAAAATTTAAAACTGCTATAACCCACACGAGTTTTCCCCAAACGAACCCGAGCCAAGTCCCTATTTTCTCGAGTATGACTTCGAGCTTCCATCCTTCTTCTCAAACTTCTCAACACTGATACATGAAAATGCACGTACACGTGCACTGCTAATCGCCGGAGCTCCGGCCACCCACGACAATCTCTACATGTCGACAATCATCCACATACCCTAACTCGATCACCAGATCTTCGACAACCCCTCGAATTTGAAATCGAGTATCCCATCACCATCAAGTGCAGGAACCCAAGTCTGGAAAGACGCTCGAACACCTTTCTCCGACCATCAGATCATCTGTGCTTCCAGCCAAAGCTTCGTCAACGTCCCCACTTCCAAATTCCAGAAACTGGTGGCACTCGATCCACCAGAGCTTCCTTGACCACCAAAATCTCGACCATGCCCAAAATTAGGTCTACAGATTTAATTCGATTACCATCGCCACCATCGTACCTTAATTACCTTCCTAGCATTTTTACCAAAGTCCCTGATCATTCCACTTCCTTCCCTAGTGACCACGACCTTCCAGATTACATCGATCGCCAGAATTCGACCATTTCCCAATTTCCGTTCATACTAGCATATCTCAATTTATACAACACTAAAAATTATCATTTTACTTTTAAAATTCATGTTTTAAGATAGGGTTTTAGATTATATGCCTGTCTTGATAAATTTAGATACTTAAATTTTCACCTATTTTAAACATGCACTATAGTTTCTAGTTCCTAGAGACATTCCTGTTTATTTTAACTTAATTAAATTTTTAAAACTCTAATCTATGATAAAACAAGCAATTATCGTTTTTACTTAAACCATAATAGTAACTAAGTCAAAAGATACAAGATTTAAATCAAACTTTGAACTTGAAACTGAGAACAGAGCAAATAACAGACATGCACACCAACATTCATATACATACATGCACAGATATTTACTTAAAAATATACTCACAGTCAAACTTATTTCAGAGATAAGCATGCAACCAGATTTTATCCTTAAATTTAAAAATATTGTTACTCACTTAATTTGAAGAAGACAGAGCTTCCAGATATGTTTTGAAAAGCTTTTGAATCTCCTAAAACTGAAATGCCTTAACTTCTGGGCTTTGATTTGAAACTTGAATTGTTTGCTGGAAACTTGCATTGCATGCCATTTATCTTGTTGAGATAATGCTTTAGATTCCAGGTTATTGCTTGTTTCCAGATTTGAAGAGAAAACAGGCCTTTGCTTCGATTGAAGAAATATTTACAGGCTAAAGAAATGCAGGCTTTTGAAGAAGATGTTTACGTGCAATTCAGATTTTGGAAAATGAGTTACAGGGGTTTGCTTTAGAACATATTTTGAAAATGTTACAGGGATTTCAGATGGATTTCTGGATTTGAGGAGTTGTTTTACAGATTGATGAAAAGCCTTGCAAACTTGGTTACAGAGATTTGCTTTGAACTTGAAAAATGTATTACAGGGAAGTGATTTACAGGGTTTTCATTTTGATTTGAAAATGAACTATTGGTTTTGAAGATGATTACTGAATTGTTTGTGGATTCTCAGATTTTCACTTAGCTTAGATTTAGAAAAAGAATCAGAAAAGAATGGAAGGGAAGAAGGAAATGTTTATATAAGCTGAAATACTTTAAAAATAAAAATAAAAGAAAAACTAAATTTAATTTGACACTTGTCCTTCTCATATCTTAATCTTAGAACACATATTATAATGATGCCTTAGGAATTTACACATGTTAAAATAAAGTCTTAGAGATTTACACTTGTCTTTTTTTTTTACAAAATCTAATTTATTTTAAATGTAAATAATAACCCTTTACTTAATTTATTAGTTACTTATCTATATATATATATATATATAAAACAATACACTATTAATATTGTGTTTTAAACTTATCTATATATATATATTCTTAAATCTTATTTATTAAGCAATATTTAAAAAGAAATAAAATAATCCTGATTATTAATCTCATTTCAAAACCATATAGTTATTTTGTTTAAATAGCTTTGAAAAACTTATATCAAATAAATCATAATTTCCAAACTATCAAAATATATATATTAGAAATTTAAAAACAATATTTTATTTATTTATTAAATTTCAAACCAAAGCTTATCTATTTACAATATATACACACATATATATACACATTATAAATAGAAATCATTTTATTAGTAAAATTCACTAATTAAATATTTATTTAATTAGATTATTAAACCAATTCAAATTTTATTATCAAAGATTATCAAATCAATTTAATTATTTAAACAGATTATTAAATTGATATTGCCCCAAATTTCCGGGATATTACACCAATGGTCAAATGGTGAGAAGTGAATAGAGATAAATATATTTAAATTTAGATATAAAATGCAATGCAACTAAATTAATTATAGGTCAAAAGTCCAACTCATATTTATCTTTACATTAAAAATGCTGAATTTTCAACTTTTTTTTGTTTTATTGAAAAGGAAATGAATATATCATTTTGGTACAGAGTATGTAGTGATATTACATCATACCGAACATAATTTCTTGTTCATTAATAGAATAAATGTTTTATCTCTTCAAATTTATATTGTCCAAATGTCATCTTCATATTACAATACATTGCAAGTGAGTGTTCTTGAATTTTCAGGTATAAACTACTAACATATTCACCTTCAAAAAAAATATCAAGATAGTATAATTTTTTCAACTTAATGCTAAAAACATCTGAATTCATAAGTTTGAAAATAATTGATCATTGAAAATCATTAGAGAAAAATTAATACAATTGGAGATGACCCTTTAAATATTAACCAGGAAAATTTCAAAGGTTATCCCTAAATGATAATTTACCTAAAGGTCATGTTAAAATTAACAATTAAGAATTTTATAATATACCAAAAACATAAGCTAGCTAAAATCTTATGAGATTTATTGTGTAACAACCCAGAGTTTTATAGCCGTTGAATCTGGTCAAATGACAATTTAATTCGATTAGCAATTGCAAATGAAGTTTTAAATTTGAGTGAAATTCTTTCATAAATTGTAAAGAGGGATTGTGGGCTTTAAAAATTTAATTGGCCCAAATCTTTCTCTTGTTACCGTGATAAGGGTATAACCCGATCCCCTCTTCCATTTGGAATGGAAAAAAACCCTAAATCAAACAAAATACGAACGAAAATAAATGGCGGTCGTTCCCTTCTTACTCAATTCGAAACCGTTCCCTTCACTTCCTTTTTTATTGATAACCCCAAAAACCAAAATGGAACGAGAGAATAATGGCAGCTAGGTTTCGAATTCGACCTCGCTCGATTTTGGTGGCCTCAGCTTCAATTTCGACGTTCGTCTCCAAATTTAGGGCTTCGGCATTCGATCAATTTCTTCGTCCAAGTTAGGGATTCGGCCTCGCGTTCGCTCCTGTGAAGATCGACCACGGCTTCGTCTTCGATTATCTCGCATTCATTCGCGACCGCTTCAAGTCAAGGTGAGTGAATCGTCCCTCACTCACATCTAATTGAAATTCCTGCTTTTGTTCTATTCGAATTTATTGGTTGTTGTGTTCGATCGAGAGGAATTCGACTTCGTCTCGGTCATTCAATTTTGTTTCGATGTTGATGTTGTTCGATTTATGCTTCAGTTATAATTTTATTGCTGTTCGTGATGAAGTATGGTATTCTTGTTGCTTTATGGTTTATAATTGCACTTGTTATTCTCGGTCAGTCGAGTATTTTTGATGATGATGATTTATCTTAGCCAATTGATTTTATTTTGTTCGAGCTTACTGAATGTCATTAGTTTGAAACTGTTATAGGACTGTGGCCAGTTGATAATTTGTAATATCTTTTGATATCTTGAAAGTTTGATTGAACCTACGCGTAAATATTTTTCTTTGCAGTTTTGTGACCAATTTGTACGTCTTCACCTGTATTTGCTTTTCTTATGCGCCATTGCCTTGATTCTTTTAGTCATCGATTTTCACCTGAGTTTTTATGTTATGTTCACTTGCTTATGTCGTGTAGCTGTCCACATTCAAGTTGTTGATGCATTTATGTGTGAGTTGCGCATCCTTGTGCTTCTGACCTTAATGTTGTGCATGTCTATTTTGCACCTATGCACACTGTGCAGTTTGCATTTGGGTTGTACTGTTTTGAGCTTGAGTACATGGATCATTAGCTTGACCCTTGTGGCTTGTTGCATTGTTGGATTCATTGTTTTATATAAGTTTACTGATATGATTTGTAGCCGTGACCTTGCATTGCTCCTGATCATATGTCACTGTATATCAGAGAACACTTTATACTGCATCTATATTCATTCACTACTATACTTTTGAGCAAACATCATCACGAAATTCCACTACTACTAGGTGTATCCACTGTTGCATTCCTGTATATGCTTTGAGTCATATTAGCAGCGAGTTGAACTGGTAGCCTTTGGTTAATAATTCTGATTCATTGGTGACCTTATTGTTGTTTGGATTGACTCGTTTACTTCGGCCAGCCTGATTAAAATACTAGTGATTTGTGTGAACTGAACCATACAGTTCCATGTTGATGAAGTCTGGTGCTTTTGTTTATTTTCAGCTTCATAAGAAAAAAAATTTGGCATGTCTGCATCCATATATGCATTCATCCTTGAACTGACCAGTTTTACAGTTGCATGTATGTTATAATTTTTGTGCACTTGGTTTGTGATTCAAGTCCATTGCTTTCACTACCCACTACTATTATATACATTTACTACACCTCTTCTTCATACAACACACTTGTAGTTGAAGTATCCTTCGAGTTTGATCATTCATTACGGCTGTCTTAACCATTGAGGCAGTTTGCATATATGTGTTCGTGTGTTCATGTTTGTGACCATTCAGGTTGCTTGTATCGAGTTTGATTCTCCTGTAGCATATTTTGATAGAACCATTGCATTGAAAATATTTTATACATAATCATCTTGCTGTCAAAAACAAAAAGGCATAACAACAGGTGCCATGTTTCCTCTAATGCATTTCCTTCTGGCTAGCAAATCGAGTCGGTTGACATTATTTAGTGTATATGTACAGTTTTACCTGTTTTAGCTAGTGCATTCGAATTGTTTAGCTTGCTTCACTTTGGTAATTGCAGTTTCACTACTGTCTCTTTAATTTGAGTATGCACATGCATCGGTCACTGATGCATTCATTTGCACATCACTTGGTTGCCTCTTTTATTGCCTATTCTTCGAGGCATGTTGTCATGAGCACTTGATTTAAAAGTTACAACATGAGTTTCATTTTTGTTGGCAGTTGCGTTGAGTCATGACAGCCGTGACTTGACCTCTGCAGTTTCGATTTGTTGTTAATAATCGTAGTCGTGATGACATCACATACTGTACTGGCGAGGCAGTGCACGCGTGCGTGTACTACAGCCAACGAAATATTGATTTTAATTGATAATTCTTTTGCTTTTGATCCATCGATCTTTTGCGTATTTCATATGCCGTATTGGCGAGGCAGTACACGTTAGCGTGTACTGCAGCCAATTAGAATTGATGTTTTTAAGTGATATTTCAATTGTTTAAATTGATTTAGTTTCAATTGATCATTTTGTTGTTATCTAATTATCTATTGATAATTAGATTCTGAGTTCTAATTATTATTTAATAATTGGATTTTGTTGTTAATTGCCATTTAGGCAATTCTGATGTTTTCTAAATTATCTTCATTGATATTCTTTTCACTTATCTCTATTGATGATCTGAATCTGCTGATTTATCGTTTAACACTGTTAAGTGTTATATTGACCGTTATCCGGTTTCTTTGTTTAAAGAATCGGATAGGCGGGAATTATTGTGACTGTCGTCTATTTAAATTATTACTGCCTATATGCCCTAATAAACTGGTTTGAATTAGACTGACCTGGGTATTATTTTCTTTTGAATGTAATACTCGGGTCAGACCCGAGTTATTTCAGGTTGTAGATTTTCTTCTTTGAGTTGCTGTTCGGGATTTGAAGACTTTTCGCATCTTCTGAAGTTGTCAGTGTCATTTTGTAGTAGTCGTGTCATTGTATAGAACGATATGTATTCATGTATATTAGTCGATAATGTACGTGTATATATAACTTCTAGAGTCGACAGTTGTAGTTGTATCATATGTATTGTGTCAACTATGTATTAACTGACATCAGTTATATATATATGAGACTTTTGTTTTTATATGTGTTCCGCAATTATATTATCTGTGTTATTGTTATATCTAATGTCCTAAACTATTATGAACTATCGTAGTTTGTTTTATACTGATAATTGGATATGTCGATGGGAGTAAATAAATAATAGATGAAAAATAAAAAGTATATACCACTCCTATCGAGATAACCAATAGTAGTGTAAGGCCAATTACGGATGGTCGCTCCTATCCAGCCTTATTCTTCGTAATAATAGACAGTATTTCTTTTAATACTCTTTGTTATTATGAGCATAGAGGTGGGGCGTCACAGTTGGTATCAGAGCTTGGGGTTTATGGACATAATATAAAACATAACTTGGATGGAACATATGTTACAACTATTGGTCGATGTTTTATCTGTGATTTGAGTCAAAACTAAAGTTTTGAAATTTTGATGAAATTTTTAAATATCTTTATTTAAAAATAAAAGTGGAATTGTGTTTTGTTGTTTTGATGAAATTGTGTTCTGATGATTGGATTGATTTGTGTTCTATTTATCAGAGTGCGCAGCGGTAACAGTGAAACTGTCTTCGCTGGGTACAACTGATAATCTATTTGATTTAGAAATTGAAATAAATTTCATTTGTTGTTTACTTAGCTGTAATTATTTTGTTTCTTTGAGAACTTCGAATCCGAATTGAGGATTCGAAGAAATTACAGTTATTTGGTTTTTGTTGAAATTTCCGCTGGCTTTCTTTTGTACTAATCATCTATTGATTAGATTTTTGCTGTTTTAAATTATCTTCATTGAAGATACCTTCGATTGATTTCTTTGTTCATTTTGTAGTACGTGCACAATTTGAATTGCACGTTACTGCATTTATTTTACGTTGAACCGATGCTAGGTTAGGAAACGCATTTTGTTGCCGTTATTTTTGTAACGGGATTTTTACACCAATGCTAAATTCTTGAAGCACGGTGTTTTATGGCATTTTGATGAATGAAAATTCTCTGATATTACATTTTGATGTAAATTGTTTTGATGTGATTTTGACGTTTAAAATTACTGTCGCTTTGGCTTCAGTAACCGTCAAATTTTAAAAGTGGATTTTCAAGCGGTTATTCCGCAATGCTGTTTTGTGACCGTTTTTACGGTATTTTGAGAAGTACAATTTCCTTATCGAAATTGTTACTAATATTGCTGCTTTAATCACGTGATTGGAAAATTGTTTTAAAAATGAAAATTGTTTTATAAAATTGTAACAGTTTGCGTTTTCAAAAGAATGAGAAAGCGACTTAAACGATTCAGCAAAATCGAGGATTATGACCCCTTTCTTTTACTGATTCGCTTAATTCCGGACTTGTCCGTTTGAGAATGTAAAGTGTATTTTTATAAAATACACAATTTTGCACTTTCAAGGAAACGATGAAGAGATTTAAACGATTTAGCAAAAGTGCGGAGTATGGAACCACACTTTTACTTTTTCGGTTAATTCCGGACTCGTTAATTGAATATCTGTTGTTTTGATGATTTTGATGAATTTTACACTTTCAAGGAAACGATGAAGAGAATCAAACGATTTAGTAAAACACGTGGTATGGGACATGTGCGTTTGCTATTTCGGTTAATTCCGGACTCGTTAATTGAAATATTTGATGCTTTCGTGTGCTTTCGAGCCACTATGTTGGACCTTCGGGTCATATGTTGGACCTTCGGGTCAAATACCAGTACTAGACCTTCGGGTCATATGTTGGACCTTCGGGTCATTTGTTGGGCGCCAAAATTATGTTGAGTACTTGGTAGGCTTCGGCCATATGTTGTTGCACGTGCGGCGAATTAAAAACTCGCCATCTGATGGGATCGATCCAAGCTTTTATGTTGATTTTCTAGTCTTCTTAATTGATTTCTAGATATTTGTTGTTTCCAATTATCTGCAGGTAATTGGATATTTGTTGATATGAGTTCTGATTATCATTTTTGATAATCGGATATTTGTTGTTTCTAATTATCGCTTGTGATAATTAGATATTTGTTGATATGAGTTCTGATTATCGTTTTTGATAATCGGATATTTGTTGTTTCTAATTATCGCTTGTGATAATTAGATATTTGTTGATATGAGTTCTGATTATCGTTTTTGATAATCGGATATTTGTTGTTTCTAATTATCGCTTGTGATAATTAGATATTTGTTGATATGAGTTCTGATTATCGTTTTTGATAATCGGATATTTGTTGTTTCTAATTATCGCTTGTGATAATTAGATATTTGTTGATATGAGTTCTGATTATCGTTTTTGATAATCGGATATTTGTTGTTTCTAATTATCGCTTGTGATAATTAGATATTTGTTGATATGAGTTCTGATTATCGTTTTTGATAATCGGATATTTGTTGTTTCTAATTATCGCTTGTGATAATTAGATATTTGTTGATATGAGTTCTGATTATCGTTTTCGGTAATCGGATATTTGTTGCTTTTAATTATCGCTTTTGATAATTAAATATTTATTGATTTGAGATTTAATTATCGCCTGAGATAATTAAATATTTGTTGATTTTAGATTTAATTATCGCTTGAGATAATTAAATATTTGTTGATTTGAGATTTACTTATCGCCTGAGATAATTAAATATTGGTTGATTTGAATTTGATTATCGCTTGAGATAATCAAATATTTGTTGAATTTAAAATTTGATTATCGCTTGGGATAATCAAATATTGGTTGAATTTGAAATTTGATTATCGCTTTTGATAATCGAATATTTGTTGATTTGAGAAATTTGATTATCGCTTTTGATAATCAAATATTTGTTGAATTTAAAATTTGATTATCGTTTTTGATAATCGAATATTTGTTGAATTTGAAATTTGATTATCGCTTGAGATAATCAAATATTTGTTGAATTTAAAATTTGATTATCGTTTTTGATAATTGAATATTTGTTGATTTGAAATTTTAAATTACCGGTTGTAGTAATTAGATATGTGCTGATTTGTTTTCTGATTATCGGTTGAGATAATTAGATAAATTGATGTTTGCTGATTTTATTGATATGAGATTTTCTAGTCTCCAATTGATTCTAGAATATGCTGATTATGAAGTTCGTGTTTTCTATTTATCCGTTCGACAACTAGATATTTGCAGTTTTGCGAATGGTGATTTGTGCTTTCTATTCATCTCTGTTGTTAATTAGATTTCGTTGAGAATTCGTAAATTTCTTTTATGAAAGTAAAGGATTCCTTTGGTGTTTGTGTTCTCGATCTTTATTTTTCTAGCTTAACCAGTTTATGTTAGAAGAATAATCGTTATAGACGACTTTCATTATGAAAATTGCGGGGACGCAATTCTTATATGGAGGGGAGTCTGTAACAACCCAGAGTTTTATAGCCGTTGAATCTGGTCAAATGACAATTTAATTCGATTAGCAATTGCAAATGAAGTTTTAAATTTGAGTGAAATTCTTTTATAAATTGTAAAGAGGGATTGTGGGCTTTAAAAATTTAATTGGCCCAAATCTTTCTCTTGTTATCGTGATAAGGGTATAACCCGATCCCCTCTTCCATTTGGAATGGAAAAAAACCCTAAATCAAACAAAATACGAACGAAAATAAATGGCGGTCGTTCCCTTCTTACTCAATTCGAAACCGTTCCCTTCACTTCCTTTTTTATTGATAACCCCAAAAACCAAAATGGAACGAGAGAATAATGGCAGCTAGGTTTCGAATTCGACCTCGCTCGATTTTGGTGGCCTCGGCTTCAATTTCGACGTTCGTCTCCAAATTTAGGGCTTCGGCATTCGATCAATTTCTTCGTCCAAGTTAGGGATTCGGCCTCGCGTTCTCTCCTGTGAAGATCGACCACGGCTTCGTCTTCGATTATCTCGCATTCATTCGCGACCGCTTCAAATCAAGGTGAGTGAATCGTCCCTCACTCACATCTAATTGAAATTCCTGCTTTTGTTCTATTCGAATTTATTGGTTGTTGTGTTCGATCGAGAGGAATTCGACTTCGTCTCGGTCATTCAATTTTGTTTCGATGTTGATGTTGTTCGATTTATGCTTCAGTTATAATTTTATTGCTGTTTGTGATGAAGTATGGTATTCTTGTTGCTTTATGGTTTATAATTGCACTTGTTATTCTCGGTCAGTCGAGTATTTTTGATGATGATGATTTATCTTAGCCAATTGATTTTATTTTGTTCGAGCTTACTGAATGTCATTAGTTTGAAACTGTTATAGGACTGTGGCCAGTTGATAATTTGTAATATCTTTTGATATCTTGAAAGTTTGATTGAACCTACGCGTAAATATTTTTCTTTGCAGTTTTGTGACCAATTTGTACGTCTTCACCTGTATTTGCTTTTCTTATGCGCCATTGCCTTGATTCTTTTAGTCATCGATTTTCACCTGAGTTTTTATGTTATGTTCACTTGCTTATGTCGTGTAGCTGTCCACATTCAAGTTGTTGATGCATTTATGTGTGAGTTGCGCATCCTTGTGCTTCTGACCTTAATGTTGTGCATGTCTATTTTGCACCTATGCACACTGTGCAGTTTGCATTTGGGTTGTACTGTTTTGAGCTTGAGTACATGGATCATTAGCTTGACCCTTGTGGCTTGTTGCATTGTTGGATTCATTGTTTTATATAAGTTTACTGATATGATTTGTAGCCGTGCCCTTGCATTGCTCCTGATCATATGTCACTGTATATCAGAGAACACTTTATACTGCATCTATATTCATTCACTACTATACTTTTGAGCAAACATCATCACGAAATTCCACTACTACTAGGTGTATCCACTGTTGCATTCCTGTATATGCTTTGAGTCATATTAGCAGCGAGTTGAACTGGTAGCCTTTGGTTAATAATTCTGATTCATTGGTGACCTTATTGTTGTTTGGATTGACTCGTTTACTTCGGCCAGCCTGATTAAAATACTAGTGATTTGTGTGAACTGAACCATACAGTTCCATGTTGATGAAGTCTGGTGCTTTTGTTTATTTTCAGCTTCATAAGAAAAAAAATTTGGCATGTCTGCATCCATATATGCATTCATCCTTGAACTGACCAGTTTTACAGTTGCATATATGTTGTAATTTTTGTGCACTTGGTTTGTGATTCAAGTCCATTGCTTTCACTACCCACTACTATTATATACATTTACTACACCTCTTCTTCATACAACACACTTATAGTTGAAGTATCCTTCGAGTTTGATCATTCATTACGGCTGTCTTAACCATTGAGGCAGTTTGCATATATGTGTTCGTGTGTTCATGTTTGTGACCATTCAGGTTGCTTGTATCGAGTTTGATTCTCCTGTAGCATATTTTGATAGAACCATTGCATTGAAAATATTTTATACATAATCATCTTGCTGTCAAAAACAAAAAGGCATAACAACAGGTGCCATGTTTCCTCTGATGCATTTCCTTCTGGCTAGCAAATCGAGTCGGTTGACATTATTTAGTGTATATGTACAGTTTTACCTGTTTTAGCTAGTGCATTCGAATTGTTTAGCTTGCTTCACTTTGGTAATTGCAGTTTCACTACTGTCTCTTTAATTTGAGTATGCACATGCATCGGTCACTGATGCATTCATTTGCACATCACTTGGTTGCCTCTTTTATTGCCTGTTCTTCGAGACATGTTGTCATGAGCACTTGATTTAAAAGTTACAACATGAGTTTCATTTTTGTTGGCAGTTGCGTTGAGTCATGACAGCCGTGACTTGACCTCTGCAGTTTCGATTTGTTGTTAATAATCGTAGTCGTGATGACATCACATACTGTACTGGCGAGGCAGTGCACGCGTGCGTGTACTGCAGCCAATGAAATATTGATTTTAATTGATAATTCTTTTGCTTTTGATCCATTGATCTTTTGCGTATTTCATATGCCGTATTGGCGAGGCAGTACACGTTAGCGTGTACTGCAGCCAATTAGAATTGATGTTTTTAAGTGATATTTCAATTGTTTAAATTGATTTAGTTTCAATTGATCATTTTGTTGTTATCTAATTATCTATTGATAATTAGATTCTGAGTTCTAATTATTATTTAATAATTGGATTTTGTTGTTAATTGCCATTTAGGCAATTCTGATGTTTTCTAAATTATCTTCATTGATATTCTTTTCACTTATCTCTGTTGATGATCTGAATCTGCTGATTTATCGTTAAACACTGTTAAGTGTTATATTGACCGTTATCCGGTTACTTTGTTTAAAGAATCGGATAGGCGGGAATTATTGTGACTATCGTCTATTTAAATTATTACTGCCTATATGCCCTAATAAACTGGTTTGAATTAGACTGACCTGGGTATTATTTTCTTTTGAATGTAATACTCGGGTCAGACCCGAGTTATTTCAGGTTGTAGATTTTCTTCTTTGAGTTGCTGTTCGGGATTTGAAGACTTTTCGCATCTTCTGAAGTTGTCAGTGTCATTTTGTAGTAGTCGTGTCATTGTATAGAACGATATGTATTCATGTATATTAGTCGATAATGTACGTGTATATATAACTTCTAGAGTAGACAGCTGTAGTTGTATCATATGTATTGTGTCAACTATGTATTAACTGACATCAGTTATATATATATGAGACTTTTGTTTTTATCTGTGTTCCACAATTATATTATCTGTGTTATTGTTATATCTAATGTCCTAAACTATTATGAACTATCGTAGTTTGTTTTATACTGATAATTGGATATGTCGATGGGAGTAAATAAATAATAGATGAAAAATAAAAGTATATACCACTCCTATCGAGATAACCAATAGTAGTGTAAGGCCAATTACGGATGGTCGCTCCTATCCAGCCTTATTCTTCGTAATAATAGACAGTATTTCTTTTAATACTCTTTGTTATTATGAGCATAGAGGTGGGGCGTCACATATTTCCTTTTGAGGAGCAGCCTTTTGATATCAGTTAGAGAATATAATCATGTGCGACTGAAGTCGTTTAAAGTTCAAATCATTTGAGAGTAAAATAATGTGGAAACCAATTTGTGCTTTGGATATGAAGAATAGATAATGGAATCGATCTAATAAAATCAATCCAAAATTACGGAGATCGACGAAGAAGAATTATTAGTTTGTTTAAGAGAAAACTAACAAAGTAAATTGAAATATATGGTTTTGATGTATGCGTATTGGTAGAAAAGTAATCTTCTTTTCATTATCCTTATGGCTAATAGAATTATAAGCCTTCCTTGTAATTATAGTTAGTTGGACTGGAAACCCCTTTATAAAGATTCTTAATTAATCTCTCCTTATTCATTTTATCTAAAATAGGAATTCATCTAACTATTCCATGGTAAATTACATAAATACCTTAAAAGAACATGCAATTAAATGTAGCGTTTTTGTTAATTAGAAAAAATTTCAAGAAATTTGGTAAAAACAAGTTATTTCCTTTTCTTTTATTTTACCTTAACTTTCTGTCTTTCCGGCACTTGAGGGCTTGGCACACGAATACCGTGGATGTATTTCATATCAACATTCAAGGATAGAAAATTCGGGTTGTTACGCTGTTTTATTGAAATCATAGTTCTTGTTTAAACATCTAGGTCTCATAAACTATCTGATGTTATTTGGCCGACTAAATAAACATCTTTCCTAGAACACTCTAAGTTAAAAGGGTTGAAGTAGTAGACTCAGTTTTAACTTTTAAGACTATATTTTGTTTGGGCCTCAATTTGAATTTTGAACAATAAAATAAAATTGACATTTTTCATATACCATTAGGATTTAGAAGAATATTATATAAGTAAATAAGGAAGGAGTAAGTTTTAAATTTAACATTTTATAATCATTTTTCTTTATAAAATGTTTATAAACTTTATTGAAAATTTATGATGAATTCATAAATAATTTTAGTATTGAGTGAAATAATATAAACGAGAATGGAAGTGATTTAGAAAAAAATTGGTGTAATTAAGAAACCAATCAGATTAAGTACATAAGTTATACGTAGATCATTTTATTCACATAGTTTTTTATCTAAGATTCGAGTACATAACTTCAGGGTGATTCACACCAGTTCAAAAAAGGATTTCTCACTCGATACATCTCAGCAAACACTTGATTCCGATTATTGATATGATACCGAGGTTTTCTATCATAGTATATGGCTATGTAAGGATAATAGGGGTTTCTAATTGAGTAATATGATCGGAGTCCATACTAGGGAGGTCGAGTGAGCGATACCAGTTCAGAAGTGAAGATTTTGTATCCGAGCAAGTGATCGGATCAGATATTGCATATGGATGATTTATGTACATCATATGGGCTTAAGTGTATTTGTTTGCAATGTAGTATGGCTTAAGAAAATTTGGAGAGTGACTTTTAATTTGTTCCGAGGAAGCATAGATAATCTTTTAAGCTATAACCAAAGGCTGATTAGCGTGATGGTATGCTTAAATAATTATCTATATCCTTGGACGATCGAGAAAGTTGTGAACCAAAGCAAAATTCTAAGAATTGCTTCTTAGTCACTTAACATTTTAAATAATATTAAGTGTTAGTTTATTCCTCTATGAAATTTGATTTTATTGATAGTGTGATTTTATAGACTACGGTATATAAAGTGTTGTTTATTAGGACTCAAAAAAGATGCTTTTGAAAAAAAGGCGATTTTGAAAGAATCCGTGATAGAAATAATAATATAATTTTGAGAACTTCGGTAAAGTATTGTTATTTCAAGATATTTGAAAGGAGTTTTGTGAAGTGATTTTTCAAATATTTTTGGTTATTACTAAAGTTAGGCGATTGGAGGTTTTTTGATTTGTAAGGCTCGGTAGGTATATTCCAAACAAGCCATCAAATTAAACATTCATTTCAATGATTTAAGCAATTACTCATTAAGGTAGCTTGATGCCTATGTTGGGGTGTCTCGCATTGTGTGTGGGTAATGGACGCACATTGGAAAGAAGAATAGTCCCACATCGTGAAAAATAATTGAGGCGGAGTGGTATATATACGAGTTTGGTCGCATGTAAAAACAAGGGATTCATTTTGTTAAAACGTGTTGATCAAACTCATATGTTGTTCCCACGTAGTGATGTGCCAACATGATTTCTACATGGTATCAGAGCCGATGGTAATGCTTGGGGAAATGGACAATGTGCGAGAGATCTGTAAATCGTGGTAGCTAGTAGTGTAAGCCTAAGTAGTCAGATTTAAGGAGGAGCTAGATCATGGTACGTTGGATCTGGTAGAATGACACGGGAACAAAGTCACGATATGGTGCAGGCATCCTGTTGGCGTATTGGAAGACAAATATATGGATGCGAGCCAAGGTGGAGATCTGTTAGGGTGCCTCGCATTGTGTGTGGGTAATGGGCGCACGCATTGAAAACAAGAATAGTCCCACGTCGTGAAAAATAATGGAGGCGTTGTGGTATATATATGAGTTTGGTCACATGTAACAATGAGAGATTTCTTTTGTTAAAAGATTTTGGCTAAACTCATATGTTGCCTTCGCGTAGGGATATGCGGACCAGATTTCAACAGTCTAAAATATAATCAATGGGCATCGATTAACGTATATATAACTGTAACATCTTTGCATGTAATTATAAATGCGATGATAACAAAGATTTAAAATATGTTTGTTTAACCATTATTTTAACCATAATATTTATATTTACAAATAAATATATTGATATAATACGTTATAGGTGATATAATAAAACAATGTTTGTACCCAAGCTTCATCACAATCAATAGTTCAAATTACCAAAATCAATAATAATATAACGATTTTATAATTTTTATAAATTATTACATATATGATTTATATGTGCATATAATTGATATGCATATGCAAATATGAATGGATTAATATTTTAAATCCTGAAAATTAATAGAGTTAAATATTACAACCGTTGTACATATGTTTGACATAGTTTAAAAGGTGATTGGTTAAACGGGCTAAAATAAAATATACCATGTATATGTCTTTTAATTCAAAATTAATTGTAATGACCCTGAATTTTTGACATTTGAAAAGTGAATATTTAATTGAGTTTAAATATTCGAATGATTGTTTAATTTGAAATTCAAATATCAGAATGAATTTGGCGATTAAATTATTGAATTTAATTATTAAAACTGGGTAAAAATTTGAATTTTCAGTTTTAAGCTGATTAAAAATATTTTCAAGGCTTAGAAAATTTATATTTATAATTCTGAATGTAATAGAAATTTCAGAATTGAATTTGAAACTGTTTTGTTCAGTTTTGAATTTTATCGTTTAAATTGATATTTAAAAATAGCGTTCCGGGGCACAGTCTCGGAATTCGACGAAACCAGTTCCATTAGATCCGTAATATTGTATTATTATTGGATTTCAATTTTCGTAGTAATCAGAGTTGTTGTGTGAGCGTACGATAAGCAAACGCGCTGAAATTTATATCGAAATTCAATATTATAACAGGTCCAAAAAGCTATCTTCTCCATACGATTGAGTTTGGACTCGAAACCTCTTCCATTGTGTTCGGAATAGGCGTATAACATTACGAACGCCTAGCGGCATGCCTCAATTGGTTGTCAAAATTTTGAGTTGCATTTATCGAGACAATTTGAATTTAAATTAAAATATATTTATATATCTAAAGTCAATAGCTGAGATTCCTTTCAACTCAGCCATCCTACTCCTGAGCAAGCCAACCTACTCTCTGCTAAATCACGTTCTCTTGTCTCCCCATTTCCTTTACAAATCTCATATGAGATCAGTTCGTTCAGAAAGAAAAAAATAAAACAAAAAAAAATGGCCGAAGCCTCCTTCATTCAGAAACGAATCGCGAGCCAGTTAAAATTAAAAATCTCAATTTCCTTCCCTCTTCGTAAATCAAAACGAAAACCCTTCTTCTCGTTTGTTTCAAAATTCAAATCATGACCGCTTCCCTCTTTCATTTTCGAAATCAAATCAGAGAAGGAGGCAGCGCGTAATGCAAGGATGGCGGCGATCGACTGGCGACGTTAGGGCTGAGGGTTTTGCGAGTGGGCGGCGCTTGCTGGAGAGTTTCGCGAGCAGTTTCGCGAGCAGTTAGGATTGAATAGCTCGATTTCGAGCGACGTGTTCGTGGTGGTCGGCAAGTTCGTGGTCGTGAAGCTCGCATTCGATTGGAGGTAGTAAGGGTTCGCGAGTTGATGGTCGCGATGGAGGAGACTCAGTTGAAATCGCGACTGAGCACGCGAGGCTCGGGAAGGCGATGGTTTCGACTACAACGTTCAATTTCGAGAGTAAGGTAAAGTTTTTAAGTCAATTTCAATTTAATCTAGATCTGGAGATATATATTGTTTCTATACAGTAGGATAGATTACTGCTGTTGTTTTCAAAAGTAGATTGAAAAAAAAAACAAAACAAAGTTATATGTTACGGTAAACTGGAAATTTATATAGGAGTTTATATAAAATAAATTTTTAATCTATATAGATTATTTCTTATAGACATATATAAATATACATTTTTAAACTTGCAATTTATTTTAAAATAAAGAATTAAGGAGATAAATTTGTTTAAAATTAACTTATTTAATTATTTTAGCTACTAAGGAATTACTAGAGGAAAATATGTACACGATTTTAAACTAATAATTTAATTTTAAAATGATATTTAAGGTGATTAAATTATTAGTTAATCAAATTGTTAAATGGCAATTGATAATTCGATTTATTTCGAATATTAATAGAATTGTATAAATTGTTTATACAAGGTTTAAAACCGTGAAGAAATGATCTAAACGGAAGTGGATTGCAAAATTAAAGCAAAGGTGAGATCTTCTCACTCAAACAAAGGGTTTTGTTTAATTTTAAATAGTTATATTTAAAATTATTGATTGTGTTGATTGTGTGCTTGAATGATAGTATATATATAGTAATATATAGCAATATATATATTGGAATATGTATATATTGGTGATTGATTTTCCCGCATTATATAGCGGATGAGACCCTATTGCGCTGCATAATAGCGGATGATATTTATAAATCCCATATACCACGATATTCCACCTTGAAGTGGAATTGGTATTGTGCTAAAGTCTGTGGATGCAGTGAAACAGGTTGGAGGGATCCAACTGGATTCCTCAAATTATATGAATTTGTTCATATGTTGTATGAATTTGTTTCACATGTTGTGTGATTATTTATTTATAATCTGTGAATGATTATATTGACGATTGAATGTGTTGAAGGCTAAAATTTAGCCGAATGTATTTTTGGTATCGTTGGATACCAGAAATAAATAAAACTGGATTTTTGAAATTAAAGTATGAAATTTTTATTAAATTTCTTTTTAAAGAATCGGGTAAATTTTAAAGAAGGAATTTTTAAAAGCGTAAAGTTGATTTTTGAAATCTTATCGAATTATTTCCAAAATATGGGAAAAGATTTTTATAAATGAATTTTGAATAGTATTATTCGAAAGTTGGGAAATTTATTTAAAATGGAATTTTAGATGGTTTGGAAGAGATAAAGGAATTCGTTTTAAAAGGTGATAAATTTTTTTGAAATCCAATTGATAATTGATTTAGTATTTGAAGATAAATCTTTGGGAAATTGATATGAAAATTTATTTAACGTTGAATGAAAATTTGATTTGTGTTGAAATAAAGTGGAAATCGATTTGTAAAATGATTTGGGATTTGAAATAAACTTAGAAATCAATTTGTAATTGATTTGGGGTGGAAATAAATTTAGAAATCAATTTGTAATTGATTTGGTGTTCGAAAGTGGATATTTGGAAAACGACTTGAAAATCGTATATAAGTGGATATTTGGAAATTTAAATTCATAATGGAATTTATAAAGGAAAGGGAAATTTGTTTTAAAAATAAACATTGATTTATTTTTAAAGTGTGGAAATAAATTTACAAATTTGGAATGTAAATTTGAAATAAATCGATAAGGATTTATTTAATTGGTTTAAATGGACCATTTTGTGATGAAGTGTGAAAAGTAATTTGAAATTGGTTTTCAAATGTTAAAGTGTGGAAAAATATATATCTTGTGAAGATACTTTGAAAATAAATAATTTGGGAAAAATTATTTAAATTGGTTGATTGTTGTGAATGTTGTTGATAGTTAAATAACTGAATATCAATATTTGCCTTTGAAATGGCACTTGATTTGTTTCTAAAACAAACACTCATTATATGGTTAAGCCGGGAGAGGACTTTATGTCATATAACCCATTCCGAATAATGATACGTCGTGAATGGATTGCATTTGAAGACCGGTGTGAAGACCGGGTATTTGTGAAAATGAAAGGACAACCTATCGAATGTCTCTGCACCGAGTTGCTCCGGTATAGAGATTTATATCACTCTTCTTGTGATGGGAAGTCCGAACATGATTAGTGAATACCCGGATTGCAAGGGCTTCTTTGGAAGTGCCTTCGGTTCCGTTCGATCCCGGAACAGACTTGTATGGATGTGTGTCTGACGTTACACTTTGAGATGTAAAGCTGGTTTCTATCAAATACATTTCTGTTGGTGGCGGAGAATTTATTCTCTTAGCTTAACACCCTTCTCTGAGACGTACGAGCTCAGAGGTTATGTAGTTGATGGTTACTAGTGATACATTCCCAATTTGGTAATGTGGCATACGAAGTGCTGTTGATCAAAGCGTGGCTTTGTGAAAAAAGCGTGGCTTTGTGAAAAAGCGTGGCTTTGTGAAATAGCGTGGCTTTGTGAAAAAGCGTAGTTTTGTGGACGAGACTTCGTCGAGCCTCACAACTCGGTAATGGTCGAAACAGGAATGTTGCGGCAAAGGTTTTAGGGGTAGCGCCCCTAGGGTATGTCATTTCCTTCTGGATAAAAGGTGATATCATGGTATGGAGCCCAGATATTTTACCTATGTTGATGATGCAAATTTATTATACTTTGTGGTTGTTGCTTTGTGGTTGAGGATCCACGGATAAAGGTCGGTTGTTAACTCCTCTTTTCCGCGACCCAGTGATCTAGAGTGATAAGCGACCTAACGACCTAAAGAACCAACGACCTAACGACCTATCGGAACAGCGACCTAACGACCTAAAAGTATAAGCGACCTAACGAACTAAACAGATGACGACTTAGCAATTAGCACAAGCCAGAACGAGCTAGCGACCTAAAGGATGGAACGACCTAGCGACCTAACTATCAACACGGGGCAACAGTATACCACAGCAGATAGATGTAGCGACCTAGCGAACTAACGTCACAAGCGAACTAGCGACCTAAGGTTATCATGACCTATCAAGTGTACGACCTATGACTTACAAGCTTCACATCCTTATGTCGCTTAAGATATAGGATGACCCACACTAAATCGCTGCTACCCTCGCAACTTACCTAGGTCGCTCCACTAGGTATCTCAACATGGTTAAGTCGCCAACTACTCCCTTAGGTCGCTCATGACCTGCAACTCACAACCTACCTTAGGTCGCTCGCGACCTACGACCTACCTTAGGTCGTTCACGACCAATGGCTCATCACAGTTTTTCCTTATAAATACTGCACCTGCTCCAACTGAGAAGGGACTTTTTCCAGACTTAGAAGCGCCGATACTCTGCTGTTTTCTCGACTCATCCAACACTTCAAACACTCCAAACACATAAGACACTTGAACGAACTTTTGGAAGAGATCCAACACATTCAACATGGATTCAAAAAGCTCTCCTCCATCCAAGTTCTAGCTATTTGTCTTAAGTGTGTTGTAATCAAAGTTCATTGTAAAGAGTTGTAATCGAATCAGCAATAAAGAAGCTTAAAGTGGACGTAGGCTTAACATAAGCCGAACCACTATAAAAACTGTTGTCTTTTTACTGCTTTTACATCGTTTTCTGCTTATCTCTAGTTCCCGTACCAATGGGTGGTGCTTTCACTTTATATCTACTTACATCGGGGTGTTAGCGTTCAATTTTTAGCGTTAACATTTTTGGTGCTTTCACTGAGAACCCAACTCAGGAATATTTTCACCATTGCTTCGCAAAAGTTTTCTGAAAGAATCTCTCTAAAGACCAAAAGTCTATCTAAAATCATGGCTCCTGGAAGAAAGAGTAGATCTACCAGATCTGGAAATTCTCTTGGGGGGCCTCCGCTTCCCCAGCAGCAAACCAGGCAACTCCTACCGTTGGAGTCACAAGGGTTGAATTAGACGATGTAGTGTCTGGATTATACCAACAAATCGAAGCTCAAAATGCTTTGATGATGGACAGATTAAGCGCTCTGCTTGGGGCAAATCGACAACCAGAAAACAATGAAACAACCTTTGCCGAAGATGCCCATAATTCCCAAGAGAAAGGTATTCCTCAAAGAGCAACTAGCACCGCCAAAGCGCCACCTTTCCAAGCTGAAGGTTCAAGGCCGCAGCCAACTTTTCGCGAACATTTGCCCAGGCAAACTTCCGAAAGAATAGCTGACGTCTGCCCGGCGATGCCTTTGAACAATGAGGAGTACCTATCAGGGATGGTTCGCCGAATCATGAAAGAGAGCATGCAGAGGGAAGAAAATGAGAGCGACTGGGGATTTGCTCCAAGCAAAACACCGTTTACTGAAAGGATCCTGAAAGCAGAATTTCCAAGGATATTTGTACCTCCTACTATCCCGGCCTATAGGGGGAAAACTGACCCTAATCATTTCCTATATAGGTATGACTGGCATATGACCGGTGCAAGAGCATCAGATGAGATTAAATGCCGATACTTTCCAGTGTACTTGGAAGGAGTGGCTCTACTTTGGTTCATAAAGCTACCAGTTCGGTCCGTAGATCAATTCTCCGACTTAACTCGAAAATTCAAGGATCAGTTCAGGTTGTATGCTTCAAAGGCTAAGGATATAATGTCACTGTCCAGCCTTGAACAAGCTCCCGGAGAATCTGTCAAATCTTTCTTGAACCATTTCAATATAGCCTTGGCCGAAGGATAATGCAGAACCCCGTATGATCCTGACTTACTTGATGCGAGCCATCGACAAATCAAGTGAATTCGAAAGATGGTTAAAAATGAAGGAACCGAATTCACTTGAGAAGTTTTATAAAAAGGCCAACGAATTCATGCGCCTAAAAAGCCTTTCTGCACCAGCGAAAGTAATTGTTGCCGAAGTCAAGAATAACGATGTTGCTTCTAACAAAAGAGAATCTGGAAACCAGAAAAGGGAAAATGACAGAGGAAAGAAGCAGAGGAATGGGAAGAAACCTCGCCGCTGTAATCCTTCAGATTTTACTCCCTTAACTGATACACCGGAAAATATCTTCTTCACAACGAAGGATGTTGTCGAGTATCCCAAACCACCTGAGATGGGGAGAGGTGCAGTGCATAATGGGAAATTCTGTCGATTTCACAATCAACCTGGCCATGACACTAGCCAATGTCGCCAGTTAAAGAATGTGATTGAAGAGTTGCTGAAACAGAATAAACTACAACAATATGTGAAGAAAAACAGAGTCGACCCAACCTCATCCACTCAGGGGCAACAACTTCCTGCCCATCAATCCGGCTCAGGCGAAAAAACTGCAGTGCAGGAATCCGAGAGGCTTGTCATTGATGTTGTCACATGGGGTCCTCACCCAGCAGGCAGAATTTGGGACGAGTTGGAGAGATATGCTTATGCTTTGAGATGAAGTTAATCAAAGTGCTGCTAACTACCCACAAAACTGCAACTGGGCACCTTTCATTCTGTCTGGCATATGGATCCAAAACTATGAATCCAGTGGAAATAGGAGTCTAATCCCGAGACCTGGGAATAGCAATGACTGCGTCCATATTTTACTTAAAAAGCATTGCTTAAATTTGTAAAATATTGATGGATGTATAACTCTTGTATTGTAAACCACTGAGAAATCAGTGCGAATCAATAATAAAGAACAATAAATCTTGTGTTCTTTAATACCATAAGATGCCTGTCTCATTTCGATATGCAAATATATTAAAAATATTGCTAAAATGTCGATTTAATATTGCAGGCTATCAAAGCAAAGCTTACCTATTCAACACATCACGAAGCCAAGCGATCCCTACAAATCACTCGATAAATAAATGACAAGCCATAAAGTTCCAAAATTCAACTCCTACAAAAGAAGTGCTATTCACAAACAGTTGATGGTTCCATCAAAGCGGGCACCTTCCTAACGAGAAGGTTCCAGACCCTTGCTAACCAATCGCGATCGTTTGTGCAAACGAACATCCGGTAAAGTAGCTTGCGTCTGCCTCATGGATTCACTCAACGATAAAGTACACTTCTCTGGCAAAAAGCAAACAACTTGCAAAAGAATGGGACATGTACTTGAAGTGATAACGAGGAATCGCTAAGAAGCAGATGGTGGAAGGACACAAGTAACAAAGCCCTCTTCGGAGGCCAAATGCTCCTCTTCGGAGGCCAAAGCTCCTCTTCAGAGGCCGCCAAAGCCCCTCTAACGAGGCACAAGCCCTCTTCGGAGGCACAACTCTTCGGAGGAGACCTCTTTGGAGGCAAAAGCCCTCTTCCGAGGCACCGCAAGCCCTCTCCCGGGGCACCACAAGACCTCTTCGGAGGCACGTCCCAAAATGAAATGCTCTTCTCAAACAACAAAGTTGACGGAACCACCGGAGGGGCTCCTTCACAACATGAAGGCACATGGCCCTTGTTAATTGGCTATGATTGCTTTTGCAAACGAACATCCAATCAAGTAACTTGCGTCCGCTCCGTGGATCCGTTCAACTGTGAGGAAGTAATATCAAGCGAACAGAACAAAAAAGCCCTCCAACGAGGGCACAATAAATAAAAAAAAGGCCCTCTTTGGAGCCACACTTCAACTCTCAAGAGAAGATTAACTTGTTCATCTTGAAAAAGTTCTTCCCCAAAAGTTGAAGTGCTAAATAAAACCCTCTTCAGAGGCCCGCTTTACTGCGTAGGAGAGTCCACTTATCAGAAATAAAAAGTGACCATCTCCGAAGGTTGAAGCGTAAAAACTTCTCCAAAACGAGGCACACTCTATGAAAGCAGAATAATATTTCCTCAAAACGGAAGAATTATTCTCTAGAATAAGAGTACATGTCTTTTCAGAATATTGCAATTAGCCGTGGTATGGGGGCATAATATAGCTATATTATTAAAAACAACGCTCAAACAAGCATACCACGAGCTTACTGCAGTATCGTACAAAGAAAATAAAGAAACTTGTGTAGAAATAAGGAATAAATGCATTCTCAAATATAGACAGAAGTTTGTACAAGCAAAAAGAATCATTTTATTCCATACTATAAAATTTTTTTATACATGTGCAGGTTTCAAAAAGCGGGGGCCGGTACCCGCACAATCTCCGGTCGATATAAGCTTTTATGTACAAGCAAAAAGCAAAACAAGAAGCGTAAAGTCAAGCTCATTACTCCTTCTTCCCGCCACCTTTAGAGCTCTTGCCCGGCTTGATGATTAATTTCTGAAGCCGGCGTGGATGGGTCGGGGAGGAAGGAGAAGGAGGGGTAGCCGGATCTGTTTCCACTTTTTCTTCACCAGCAGAAGCGCTTTTCTTCTTCTTCTTCGAAACTGCGCGTTTCCCTTTCTTCTTTGAAGAAGACTCACTTCCCGGAGTAATCAATGCAGAAAGCTTTATGTCATCGTCATAAGGTTGCTTCGGGGTCTTCTCGCCCTCCTCAAGTTCTTCCGCCTTCTGTTCTTGCGAAGCATCCGGATCGTCCAAGTCTTGAATAGCTTCTATTTTTCTTCCTGCGACCCAGGTTGAGAAGCAGAAGGAGGAGTAACTTGAGAAGATGGAGGAGCAACAACTAGAGGAGGTATGTACAACACTTGGTGATCTCACTACAGAAGAAGAAAAGTTAAAATCAGTATTCTTCGCAAAAAGAGAAGATAGTGGCTCATCAAGACTTAAGTAATAAGCGCGACGTTCATCGAGCTCAGTTGAATCGAACGAGTAATCCACTTGAACTGGATTAACGTCAATGTTACCTGGAGAGTTCAGCTTTGCAAGTTCAATCTCGAATTTTTGGGCCTCGACATCTTCTGGGGCCTCTTCTTCAGTGGGAGGCTCAGTAATTGCGGTTTTAACTTCGGCTTTCGCAGGAGGTAGAGAATGAGAACTAGAGCCAATGGTATCAGGGCCGACCGAAGCCGAAGGACGAGCGGGGTCGGTTAAAGGCGCCTTCTCCAAACGCTCTCCTCCTGCTGCTTCGGCTCGCTCCCTGGCAAGCTTTTCTTTCCCTCTAGTAAGGGCAGCATGACCATCATTGTCCAAATGACAAGCTTTCAGGTCCTCCTCCGCATAGCCCGTATCTTTATACATGTCAATTATTGCCTCCCACACCTCTACCAGAGTGATCTCATATTTCGGGCCCAAGAACGAAAGACTTCCGCATCCCAAGACACTGAGAACATAAAACTCAAAAAGAGTGGAGCTGATGGTGGCCTTGGTGGTTTCATGCGATTCTTCAGCAGCCACTTTTCCAGCCAAAGCATCATCATGCTCCTTTTTTACTGTTGAAAGTTGAGCTTTTAACGCTGCAATCTCCAGGTCTTGGGAGTTAACTCTTTCCCGCAGCTGAACGGTATTTTTGCGGTATTTTTCAATTACATGCCGCTCTGCCTCAAGTTTCGTCTCATCATCTCTCTGGGCGGCATGTGCATCTCTCACCTGCTTTTGAAAAACCTCTTCCTTTTGAGAATGAGAAGCGGAAGAGGTAACAAGGTCTTCTTTGAGTTTCTTAACTTCGGACTCAAGTCTCTCGTTTTCATCAGCGATGCTCTTCATTTCTGCATCATGTCGCTCAAGAACTTTCTTCCACTCCGACTTGTCGCTTTCCATCGTTAGCATAGCCTCAAGATTTAGGCGATTGATTCTTTGAAGCTCGTCGAAAAGTTTTTGCCATCTAGACATTCTCTCAATGTCAAGTTTAACGGCGTCAAGATTGCTCAACATAGCTTGTTTGTCGATGGGAACCAAATCAAGATCAAAATGCAACCCTTTTAAGCACCAGTGTGGAAATCGACTTTGAAGAGCAGTCAGAGCATTCTCAACTTGATATGATGGCCTGTTGAGGATCGTTTGAATATCAGTTCTTTGGAGAGTAGGAGATCTAGAAGCAGTTTCTAAAGTTAGGGGAGCAGCGGGCTTTTCAGAAATTGCAGAAGCAGGCTTTTCGCTAAGTCGGGCCCGTTTACTTTGGTCCTCAACTATATGACTCTTCCCTCTATCGTCGTGAGATTTTCTTTTGTGAGATCATCGTCTTTCTGGGAAGAGTCATAACGCTCATCTTTTCTTCCGTAGCGCTCCTCATGGGCCCTCCTTTCTTAAGCTTTTATGGCCGCTCTTTCTTCGTCGGTCTCCCTGGGAGCAGAGATGTGGCGCCTGGAATCATAGTAGTAGTCACGCTTTCTGTAGCGCATAAAATCATCATAGTACGAACCGCTTCGTCCCATTGGAGAACCTAAAAACGAAAAAGAAATAGAATATAGAAATCTCTAGAAAAAGAAGCTAAGTGCGTATAAGTGCCAAAAATCCTAAGTGTGTGTGATGTGCAAACTACGCGCGTCAAACTACAAACCACTCTTTGGCTTAGGAGCGGTGACGACTTTTGCAACCGGTGTCAACTCTTGAGCTGACGGAGCTTGTTGCAGGGCGGATGTCGCCTCAACTACTGGAGAAATAACTTTAGTAGTAACAGGGTCATCCTTAAAAAGCTCCTGTAAAGTTATCATCAGGTCACTCAGTCCACCATAAATATCGTCACCGTCATGCCCAATGGAGTTTTCTTTTTCAACTCCTTCTTCAATCACCGGGGAAAGTGTAAGCTTGCTGGATGACCCCGCGACATCGGCAGGGGTGGAACATTTCACTAACGAAGCTCCTGCAGCAGTTTCCTTCGATGCGTCTTCTTCGGTAGAAACCGGGGCAGCTGATGTTTCAGTCTCAGAACTAGAAGCTTCATGAAGCTGAGTAGATCGAGAGGGATGTAAAAGCCCAAATTGGTGTAGAAACTCGTCTTTCAGCAGAAACTTAATGCTTATCTCCTCAGCTGCCACGACACTTAATGTTTCGAAGGTTGGCTTGTGGCTGGGATCTCTAAGCGGAGGAGGAAGTGCTACAAAAAGTAAAGATTGAAGTTAAGTACTTGGCAATTCGATTTCCAAGAAATTTAGAAAAATGAAGTGAGCGGAAATAGGCAATCTTACTTCCTATTCTCCAGATGGCATAGAACCCTGGGGGGCAACGAACATTGAAGAATTGACTTTAAAACCCGTGTGCACTCTCGGGCAAGTCTAAAATCAATTTACGGTTTCTCGCGCCTCTCACGAGAATAATTGAAGGATGATCTTTGTTCTTTGCAAAAGTGCACAAATAGCAGACTTCTTCGAAGCTTGGAAGACGGTCAAGTGTCCTTCTCAATAGCACACACAACCCCATCAAGATGGCGTAGCCATTGGGGTGTAGTTGGAAAGGAGAGATGGTTAATCGGAGAAGGAGCGTTCGAAGAAAGTCATTGAAAGGAGGAATAGCTCCATTCAAGCACATCTGTTGGTTAACTGCAATGAAGCCATGAGGTGGCCTATCAACAGTATCATTTATCCCGGGAAGCCGAGCGTCTGCTTCAGCAATGCCAAACTAAATGCACAACTGACTGAAAACTTTGTGGTTCAAAGTGGTCGAAGCTCTTTCCGGAGGATCATTCAACGAGTTAGCAATTGGAAAAACCTCTCCAGCTTGCCCTATTTCTTCTTGTTGAGAAGTCATTCTACACAAGGAACTGGGTATTCAAATATGAAGATGCACTTTTCCTAAAAGTGTGAAGTGTTGTGCAAAACTAGTAAAATGACAAGCAAATATAATTGGAATCAAATTAGTTGACATTTGTCAATTATAGAGTTTCAGGGCTTGTTATTTTAAGTCCAAGTACAGTGTTGATGCAAACAAATCAGCTTTAGTTGATTATTTTAGCTTTGCTTTAATACTTCACTTGAACTTGTTGACTCACAGCATTTCATTCACACAGTTCACTTAAGTTGATTATTCTTTATCGACTAATCTGTCATTCGATGTGGGTAATCAATGGCAGTATATTCGCCCTAGTTTTCTGCAAATGTTGTATTTAACAGGTTGCTACCTTAAAAGTTAATATAATCTATGAAAAAGTGCAACAAGTTCAAGCAGTTCATTCAAGCTGTTCAAGTTGGAAACTCAATCAAGTTCTGTCGAATTTTACAAGTGTTCAAGTTTTGTTCATCTCTTAGGTCGTCCAGATTGTGCTCAAACGACCTAGCATAGGTCGGGTTTTCCTTAAGTCGTCCTGCTTGGAATTCATGTGCAAATCTAGCTAAGTCCTAGGTCGTTTGAATTCCAGCACGACCTAAAAATTAAGTCGCAAAAGGTGATGCTACAGGAAGTTAAGTCGTAAGGATCCTTAGGTCGCAAGAATTCTTAGGTCGATCGGTTCGTTAGGTCGGCCAAATTTAGTTAGGTCGTAAAGGTTTGTATGTCGCTCAGATTCCCTAAGTCGCTTCTGGTGTAACTCAGCAATCTCAAGCTATCTCCTGTCTAAACCGCTATGCCCTACTCTCCTTAACCCACTAACTCCTCTCCACCTAATAACCCGCTATCTCGCTAACTCACGATCCGATAACCCATTATCACCTACACCATGAAATCCATTATTCTCTCAGTGAAATCTGTTATCTCTCCATACCACCAAATCACCCAAAACTAATTCAAATCATCTCAGATTTGTAATTTGTCCAACACCCTGCTGTGTTCTCGTGAATCACAACGATAACGTAACCAATGACGATTGAAAGTCGATAGCAACATTACTCAAAGTGTAACGCGACACACGGAATTGGACTAGGGTCAGAAGATGGGGATTCACAATTTGGCGGTGATCATGGTTGGATAGAAATCGAGTTCACTTACGTAATATGATGGTAAAAATGAATCGATGATCGGTTAGCTTGGATTCGCCTTTGAGAGCTCGAAGTTTCGATTAATGGCAGATCAGGTTGTCAAAGTTGCGAAGTAAAGAGGGCGAAGCGAGTTAATGGACTATAAATGAGGAAAAGAGGAAGGCGAATGGGCACGCGAGTTAACAAATCTCTTAGGTCGCCCACGACCTAGAGGAATTATGTCGAAGCACACGACCTATGACATAGGCATGCACTTCGAGGGGAAAGTGTTAACTCCTCTTTTCCGCGACCCAGTGATCTAGAGTGATAAGCGACCTAACGACCTAAAGAACCAACGACCTAACGACCTATAGGAACAGCGACCTAACGACCTAAAAGTATAAGCGACCTAACGAACTAAACAGATGACGACTTAGCAACTAGCACAAGCCAGAACGAGCTAGGGACCTAAAGGATGGAACGACCTAGCGACCTAACTATCAACACGGGGCAACAGTATACCACAACAGATAGATGCAGTGACCTAGCGACCTAACGTCACAAGCGACCTATGGTTATCATGACCTATCAAGTGTACGACTTATGACTTACAAGCTTCACATCCTTATGTCGCTTAAGATATAGGACGACCCGCACTAAATCGCTGCTACCCTCGCAACTTACCTAGGTCGCTCCACTATGTATCTCAACATGGTTAAGTCGCCAACTACTCCCCTAGGTCGCTCACGACCTACAACTCACAACCTACCTTAGGTCGCTCGCGACCTACGACCTACCTTAGGTTGTTCACGATCTATGGCTCAGCACAGTTTTTCCCTATAAATACTGCACCTGCTCCAACTAAGAAGGGACTTTTTCCAGACTTTGAAGCGCCGATACTCTGCTGTTTTCTCGACTCATCCAACACTTCAAACACTCCAAACACCAAAGACACTTGAACGAACTTTTGGAAGAGATCCAACACATTCAACATGGATTCAAAATGCTCTCCTCCATCCAAGTTCTAGCTATTTGTCTTAAGTGTGTTGTAATCAAAGTTCATTGTAAAGAGTTGTAATCAAATCAGCAATAAAGAAGCTTAAAGTGGATGTAGGCTTAACATAAGCCGAACCACTATAAAAACTGTTGTCTTTTTACTGCTTTTACATCGTTTTCTGCTTATCTATAGTTCCCGTACCAACGGGTGGTGCTTTTACTTTATATCTACTTACATCGGGGTGTTAGCATTCAATTTTTAGCGTTAACATCGGTGAAGACTGGGGGATGACATAGCTCGTGTGTTAGCTACCTAGTTACAGCTTGGTTAAAGCGTGAGGTAGTGTCGGCCTTGTGTTTGCAGAGAGCAGGTTGACTCTCGGGGCATCTTTCCAGAGTTGTTTCCATTTCTGTGTAAGGAAGTTCCTTTGCTTGACCATTTGTTGGAAATCCAATGAAAAAATACGAACCCTGTACGGTTTTAGTTGTATAACCTGCTATGGAATTTGGTGGTAACCTGCTATTGAACATAGTAGCTATAGTAGGCATACAATAATGGTTGTATGCTGGCTAAGATTAATATTATACTTTCGAAGTGTTTTCGACACTATGCAATAATAATAATATCAACTGATTTTGCGTAGTAAGCATGTTTGACTATCATAAGGAGAAATCTCCTCCAATTCTACGTTTGCATTGTGTGTGTGGCGGGAGGCCTTATGGTAGTTTCATTTTCCAAAAGCATTGCGAATCTGTTCTATTTTCTTTGTGAAACTAACTATTTTACGATCTCACACCAGTCACCATGACTGACTCGGAGTTTATTGTTCCTTTTCTAAACTCTGGGTGCCCATAACTTTCCACACGAGAAGCCTAGAGTTATGTTATCAGGATATTCTAGAGCATTGGAGATGAGCTGGATGGCGAGGCGTACTACCGTACTTGTTTATTTATTCCGCTGTGTATTCTGTATGAGGACAAGTTTATATAACTGTCCATTGTTGTATTGAGTTGTATATTGACTCTTATTGATGTATGTATAAACTGATATAGTTCTTTATTTTAAAGAATAGTCATTCATCTATTGTATATTGTTCCGCTGCGAATGTGAGATTCTGTTGTTGTTTCTGTTTTTCTGTTTTTTCTTTTCTTCTGTCTTCTTCTACCTCTTCTTTTTAACCCTAATGATTTGGTTTTCTGGCATTCGATTGTGCGGCATTTGATACAGTGGACGTATTAATGTCGACTTTCGAGCGTCGAAAAATCACGATCATTACATGTGGTATCAGAGCTATTGGTTAAGCGACAACCCTGGCTCTGTTGGGTGTTACTCATTAGAGATGGAGGCAGTAGTACTCTAGAATGAGTGTGAGTGTAATAATAGATATGAGCGTGTATTTGTTAGTGAATACAAAAAATTGGTTTTGTATTGTATTGACTTATCGATTGATTGTTTATAGATTCTGGTCGGTGCAGTCTGGCCAACTGTAATCGATAGGGGTTTCTAAACTCTTAAACAAGATAAATTGACACATTATTGTTTTAAAATAGGGTAAATGAAATAATTTTGCCCAAACTATTTTTGTATAGAAAAGAAATGATTTTCTATGAATTATTATAGTATATGGATGCTTGGTTGTTAGGAAGCGACGATATCTAATTATTATCACTATTATATGGAATTGAATAAGAAATTAAAATAATAACCAAAGATTTGGAGATAAATTCATTTAACAAATGAAATTTATAAATATGAATTGAAAAAGATAAGGAAATAAAATTCATATACGAATGAAATTTGTAAGTGTAAATTGTAAATGCGATTTATAATTTGGAATAGAATTCCAAGGAAGTATTTGAAATAAAATTAATCAATGGAATGTAAATAAGTTGATAACTTATAAAGTATTTGAAATTGGATTGGAATAAGATTCAAATTGAAAAATGAATGAATTTATGAATGAACAAATGAAGCTACATTTGTAAATAAATGAAATGGAATTGAAAAATGAAGTGAGATTTGATTTGAATCAAGTGAATAAAAATCCAAACTTGGAAAAGTAAAATAAAATGAAGTGGATTGAGTTCAAGTAAACTAACTTGATAAATTATTAATTCATGAAATAATGAATTGGAGGTTTAATTGGTTAAATTAAAGTTGAATTGTGAGCTGAACGAAATGGTTTGAATTTGTATATAAATTCGAGTAAGTAGTAGAAATGATTTGAAATTTCCTGGTTAAAGATAAAATAAATTCAGAATGAATTGAATATGGAAATTCAAAATTTAAAATGGATAAGTGAATATACTAATTTAATTAAATTAGTAGATGGAATGGATTTGATTAAATGAAAAAAAATCAAATCGGAGATTTAAATTGGAAAATTGTTACAAGGAAATTATAATTTGAGTTTTGGTTGAAGAAAACTTAAGAAAAATTTATGGAATGGTTGTTATCGACTTTTATTGAATGGTTTTGAATGAAATTTGTTTGATCAATGGGATCATGTTGATGGGATCATGTTGATTGATCATGATGTATGCTAGCGTAATTCGAGGGGTGTGATGCCTACAGTTACAAGCGATTCCACTGGGATAGTGGCGCAACCGCCGTGTAAACTGCGATCTATGGCAACAACCATGGCGAAATTCAAGAGATGTGAAATCTACAGTTACAAGTGATTCTACTGGGATAGTAGCATAACCTCCGAGTAACTATGATCCATGGGGAACGTGCTTTCCATATCCATTTTTAAAAGGATTTTTAAGTATTTTCGCTGGGAGTTAGAAAAAAATTTGAAAATTTGGAAAATTTTGTTAACGAAAAAATTGATTTTCAAATTGTAATGGAAACGTAGGAATTGAACTAGAAAATGAAAACCATTGTTTTGGTCGAAGTTAAAAGTCCTGGAAAAAGGTGAACATCGAGTTTCACTAAGTGAATTTTTGGTTTTTGAGGATAAAATGAATTCAAATAGAATTGGAAGTGTAAATTGAATTCCAATGGAATTGAAAATGCAAAGTTAAATGGAAATAAATATATAACTTTGTTTGTGAAGTGAAAATAAATATAAGAAGTATGTAGATACTTATATTGAACTTAAGAAATAAAGAATGAAATTCTTAAGTATAATGGGTATTTGGAAATCCAATAAGTGAATTTGGCCATTGTTGTTAAGTAAAGTATACAGGGATTGTAAAGGCTATAGGAAAATGGAATTGGATTTTGATTTCGAAGTTGAATTTGAATTTCTTAACAAAAGGTATGCATTTAAAATTTCAGTATGAAATTTAACAGAGTTGTTGATTTTGCCACTTGGCATTTTGTTTTCTATTGGAATTTGGGAGTCCGTAGGGACATTTTGTAGTCGTACCGTGTTAGCCGCGCAAAGGAGACGCTGGCAAAAATTTTCGGAAATTTAAAGAGTTAGAAAATTTTTGAGAAATTTTGATAATTTAAAATTTGAATTCAAATTTAAATTTGAATTGTGAAGTAAGATAGAATTGTTTGAAAACTATGAAAGTGTTTGGAAAGTTAGTTGAAATGATAATTACTCTCTAATAAAAAGATTTATTTTGGCAAGTTGTTGAAAACGGTTCGGTTTTGGTAAAATGATAAACGGGTATTGGAGCATTCTTCTTAACTTGTAATTTCGGGACGAAATTCTTTTAAAGGGGGAAGATTGTAACGACCCTGAATTTTTGACATTTGAAAAGTGAATATTTAATTGATTTTAAATATTCGAATGATTGTTTGATTTGAAATTCAAATATCAGAATGAATTTGGCGATTAAATTATTGAATTTAATTATTGAAACTGGGTAAAAATTTGAATTTTCAGTTTTAAGCAAATTAAAAATATTATCAAGGCTTAGAAAATTTATATTTATAATTCTGAAGGTAATAGAACTTTCATAATTGAATTTGAAACTGTTTTGTTCAGTTTTGAATTTTATCGTTTAAGTCGATATTTAAAAATAGCGTTCCGGGGCACAGTCTCGGAATTAGACGAAACCAGTTTCATTAGATCTGTAATATTATTTTATTATTGGATTTCAATTTTCGTACTAATCAGAGTTGTTGTGTGAGCGTACGATAAGCAAACGCGCTGAAATTTATATCGAAATTCAATATTATAACTGGTCCAAAGAGCTATCTTCTCCATACGATTGAATTTGGACTCGAAACCTCTTCCATTGTGTTCGGAATAGGCATATAACATTACGAACGCCTAGCGGCACGCCTCAATTGGATGTCAAAATTTTGAGTTGCATTTATCGAGACAATTTGAATTTAAATTAAAATATATTTATATATATAAAGTCAATAGCTGAGATTCCTTTCAACTCAGCCATCCTACTCCTGAGCAAGCCAACCTACTCTCTGCTAAATCACGTTCTCTTGTCTCCCCATTTTCTTTACAAATCTCATATGAGATCAGTTCGTTCAGAAAGAAAAAAATAAAACAAAAAAATTGGCCGAAGCCTCCTTCATTCAGAAACGAATCGCGAGCCAGTTAAAATTAAAAATCTCAATTTCCTTCCCTCTTCGTAAATCAAAACGAAAACCCTTCTACTCGTTCGTTTCAAAATTCAAATCATGGCCGCTACCCTCTTTCATTTTCGAAATCAAATCAGAGAAGGAGGGCATCGCGTAGCCTAATCGCGACGCAGTAAGCAGCGCGCGATGCAAAGATGGCGGCGATCGACTGGCGACGTTAGGGCTGAGGGTTTCGCGAGTGGGCGGCGCTTGCTGGAGAGCTTCGTGAGCAGTTTCGTGAGCAGTTAGGATTGAATAGCTCTATTTCGAGCGACGTGTTCGTGGTGGTCGGCAAGTTCGTGGTCGCGAAGCTCGCGTTCGACTGGAGGCAGTAAGGGTTCGCGAGTTGATGGTCGCGATGGAGGAGACTCAGTTGAAATCGCGACTGAGCACGCGAGACTCGGGAAGGCGATGGTTTCGACTACAACGTTCAATTTCGAGAGTAAGGTAAAGTTTTTAAGTCAATTTCAATTTAATCTAGATCTGGAGATATATATTGTTTCTATACAGTAGGATAGATTACTGCTGTTGTTTTCAGAAGCAGATTAAAAAAACGAAACAAAGTTATATGTTACAGTAAACTGGAAATTTATATAGCAGTTTATATAAAATACATTTTTAATCTATATAGATTATTTCTTATAGACATATATAAATATACATTTTAAACTTGCAAGTTATTTTAAAATAAAGAATTAAGGAGATAAATTTGTTTAACATTAACTTATTTAATTATTTTAGCTACTAAGGAATTACTAGAGGAAAATATGTACACGATTTTAAACTCACAATTTAATTTTAAAATGATATTTAAGGTGATTAAATTATTAGTTAATCAAATTTTTAAATGGCAATTGATAATTCGATTTATTTCGAATATTAATAAAATTGTATAAATTGTTTATACAAGGTTTAAAACCGTGAAGAAATGATCAAAACGGAAGTGGATTGCAAAATTAAAAGTAAAGGTGAGATCTTCTCACTCAAACAAAGGGTTTTGTTTAATTTTAAATAGTTATGTTTAAAATTATTGATTGTGTTGATTGTGTGCTTGAATGATAGTATATATATAGTAATATATAGCAATATATATATATATATTGGAATATGTATATATTGGTGATTGATTTTCCCGCATTATATAGCGGATGAGACCCTATTGCGCCGCATAATAGCGGATGATATTTATAAATCCCATATACCGCGATGCAGGGAAACAGGTTGGAGGGATCCAACTGGATTCCACAAATTATATGAATTTGTTCATATGTTGTATGAATTTGTTTCACATGTTGTGTGATTATTTATTTATAATCTGTGAATGATTATATTGACGATTGATTGTGTTGAAGGCTAAAATTTAGCCGAATGTATTTTTGGTGTTGTTGGATACCAGAAATAAATAAAATTGGATTTTTGAAATTAAAGTATGAAATTTTTAGTAAATTTCTTTTTAAAGAATCGGGTAAATTTCAAAGAAGGAATTTTTAAAAGTGTAAAGTTGGTTTTTGAAATCTTATCGAATTATTTCCAAAATATGGGAAAAGATTTTTATAAATGGATTTTGAATAGTATTATTCGAAAGTTGGGAAATTTATTTAAAATGGAATTTTAGATGGTTTGGAAGAGATAAAGGAGTTCGTTTTAAAAGGTGATAAATTTGTTTGAATTCCAATTGATAATTGATTTAGTATTCGAAGATAAATCTTTGGGAAATTGATATGAAAATTTATTTGATGTTGAATGAAAATTTGATTTGTGTTGAAATAAAGTGGAAATCGATTTGTAAAATGATTTGGGATTTGAAATAAACTTAGAAATCAATTTGTAATTGATTTGGGGTGGAAATAAATTTAGAAATCAATTTGTAATTGATTTGGTGTTCGAAAGTGGATATTTGGAAAACGACTTGAAAATCGTATATAAGTGGATATTTGGAAATTTAAATTCACAATGGAATTTATAAAGGAAAGGGAAATTTGTTTTAAAAATAAACATTGATTTATTTTTAAAGTGTGGAAATAAATTTACAAATTTGGAATGTAAATTTGAAATAAATCGATAAGGATTTATTTAATTGGTTTAAATGGACCATTTTGTGATGAAGTGTGATATGTGATTTGAAATTGGTTTTCAAATGTTAAAGTGTGGAAAAATATATAACTTGTGAAGATACTTTGAAATAAATAATTTGGGAAAAATTATTTAAATTGATTGATTGTTGTGAATGTTGTTGATAGTTAAATAACCGACTATCAATATTTGCCTTTGTAATGGCACTTGATTTGTTTTTAAAACAAACGCTCATTATTCGGTTAAGCCGGGAGAGGACTTTATGTCATATAACCCATTCCGAATAATGATACGTCGTGAATGGATTGCATTTGAAGACCGGTGTGAAGACCGGGTATTTGTGAAAATGAAAGGACAACCTATCGAATGTCTCTGCACCGAGTTGCTCCGGTATAGAGATTTATATCACTCTTCTTGTGATGGGAAGTCCGGACGTGATTAGTGAATACCCAGATTGCAAGTGCTTCTTTGGAAGTGCCTTCGGTTCCGTTCGATCCCGGAACGGACTTGTATGGATGTGTGTCTGACGTTACACTTTGAGATGTAAAGCTGGTTTCTATCAAATACATTTCTGTTGGTGGCGGCGAATTTATTCTCTTAGCTTAACACCCTTCTCTGAGACGTACGAGCTCAAAGGTTATGTAGTTGATGGTTACTAGTGATACATTCCCAATTTGGTAATGTGGCATATGAAGTGCTGTTGATCAATTGTTGATCAAAACGTGGCTTTGTAAAAAAAGCGTGGCTTTGTGAAAATGCGTGGCTTTGTGAAAAAGCTTAGTTTTGTGGACGAGACTTCGTCGAGCCTCACAACCCGGTAATGGTCGAAACAGGAATGTTGTGGCAAAGGTTTTTAGGGGTAGCGCCCCTAGGGTATGTCATTTCCTTCTGGATAAAAGGTGATATCATGGTATGGAGCCCAGATATTTTACCTATGTTGATGCTGCAAATTTATTATACTTTGTGGCTTTGTGGTTGAGGATCCTCGGATAAAGGTCGGTGACGACCGAGGGATGACATAGCTCGTGTGTTAGCTACCTAGTTACAGCTTGGTTAAAGCGTGAGGTAGCGTCAGCCTTGTGTTTGCAGAGAGCAGGTTGACTCTCGGGGCGTCTTTCCAAAGGCGTTTCCATTTCGGTGTAAGGAAGTTGCTTTGCCTGACCATTTGTTGGAAATCCAAAGAAACAATACGTACCATGTACGGTTTTAGTTGTATAACCTGCTATGGAATTTGGTGGTAACCTGCTATTGAACATAGTAGCAATAGTAGGCATACAATAATGGTTGTATGCTAGCTAAGATTAATATTATACTTTCGAAGTGTTTTCGACAGTATGCACTAATAATGTGATATCCCGGGTTTTTGAGCAATATAAATTTAATAATCTGTATTGATAATTTAATTGGATTGATAAATTTTCTTTATAATTTTAATTTAATTTGGTAATTTAATCTTTTAAAGGTTAATAAATATTTAATCTGGCAATATTGATAAGACTTGTTTGTTAAAGCTAATAAAATTTTAATCTATTTATAATATATATATTTTGCTATATATATTGTGAATAGAAATCTTTTGTTTAAATAAAAGATGAATTTTTCAAATTGTAATATATATATAGATATATGTTATAATTTGGATTGTTTGAAATTTAATTAAATCTATTGATAAATATATATGTATGAATTGTGATTTAAAGCTTTGTTTTAAAATTTATATTTTTCAAAAGATAATTTAAGTTTAATTCAATTATTTTCAAAATATAAGATAATTGTTTATTTTAAATATGATAGTTTAAAAAAAAAAAGGGTTTAATCAAAGTTTTATTCTAGTTTTCTTTAAAGTGTTAAATTTTAAATGGTTATATAAATGTTCTAGATTTTAAAATACATGTATAAGGAATTTATTTATATTTATAATTACTTTTAACATATATTCTTTTAAAGGTAAACTAACATTTATTAATTAAGTAACTTAAAAAGTAAGTTTATATTTACATTTAAATTAAATAAAATTTATTTAAAAACACTTAAGTAATATGTGTAAACATATTAACATGATTAAAGACACTTGTAAGCTAAATGGATGTACATGGACATTTGTCCAATTTATAAAATAAACAAGTGGCAAGATTTTATTTTCTTTAATATTGAATTAAATTAATTTAATGATACAAAATATCATGTGTTAGAGAGAGATCTGGTTTTCTTCATTTCTCAGTTCGAACATCTTCTTCCTCACAATCTTTTCTATCTTCCTCTAAAAAGAAAAATCACACAAATCCTGAAAACAATAATAATCAAACCTGGAAATCAAATGAAACCTGAATTAAGCTACAGCAAAACAAAGATTTAAGCTTCATCAAGTAATTTCAATTTCAAGCTATAGACTCAAATTGAAGGCATGCAAAGGATTTCAACAACAAAGTGAAATTAAAAGTTTTTTTGCCCGAATTCAAAAATTTAAAGCCTGGAAAATATGCTCTGTTTTGGTCTCTGGAATTAAAAGGTGAGTAAATATTTATTTTAAAAACAGTTTTTAAATTTTGATGCATGTGATAAATATATGGAAATTGTTGTATGATGGATTGCATGACTGATCTGGATACATATATGCTTTGAAATTGCTCTGTTGAAATGTGTATATCTGTTTATATATATATATATATATACATTACCTGTCTCTCTGTTTTAATAAAAAGGTGAGTAAACTTTATTTAAAAACAGTTTAAAAATCTGATACTATGTTGATATAAATGTTGCAGTAACATGATATATAATGTTTACATGAATGGTAGATGTGAATCCATGTTACAAAAGAGATTTGCCTGTGAAATAATCTGTGAATATGTATATACATCTCTGTTTTTGTTCCAGACTAGAATTTTCATTTAAATTTTTATATCTACCTATATAATCATCTTCAAGCTATGATTCCTGATAAGGAAATAACTGTAACAATGTAAAATAAATTTTAAGAATGGTTACAAGTAATTAAATTTAGAAATTAAATTAAAAAAAAATAAAAAATTTCAGTGGAAAATTTATTTAGTCAGAAATCAAACTTTTAAATTCTCCGGTTTGATTATCCTAACTGATTCGTATTTGTAAATGGTGAATTTTAAGGGTAATATTATGATTTTTAGATTAGAAACTGTCGTGCTTTTCATAGTTGATCGGAATTGGTATTTTCGCCAAATTCCAACGAACGTAGTCGAGATCGACGTTGGGCTTCGGTCTGGAGAAGGGTGGTAGCTTGGAGATCACTGGAAAAATTGTAGTTGATTTTATTTTTGGCTGTGGTGATCGGAACGAGATGAACTAGGGTTTAAGTTCGTATTTTGTTCTTCTGGACTATCGAGGCAATGGCGAGGGATAAGGGAATCGGAGATGTTCGCGATAGGGGGTAAAGCTTCGTTGATGTGTGACGATGCTTCAGTAAAGGGGCCCAGTGATCTCTTGGTCAGAGGTGATGGGGAGAAGTGAAATTCCGACAATGGCGTTTCCAGTTTTGATCGAGAATGGTCGAATTTCGATTCGTGATTGGATATTGGATTCTGGGTTGGTGGTTGGGATGTCGAGGTCGTATGGGACTGGTCGGCGTTCAGGTGGTAGGTCGGAGCGACGTCGAACAATTGTGCACGTGCACGGTGCACGTTGGAGTGCTGGAATTCGAAACTTTGGAGAAGATGAAGACTCATCGGGTTGAGCTCGTGCAATTTGCTTTTTGTCTCGAAGCAGGTAGGTATTCGTGTGGACTCGGGGTGGACTCGGGAAGAAAGTGTTGTGGCTCGGGTTGTTTTATTTAACCTGGTTTGAAATTTTAAAAGAAAATTTTATCTTGGTTTTAAAATTTAAAACATGAACAAGTTTATTTATAAAACTAAATTTGTTTAAAGTTAAGTTTTAAACAAAGTTCTTGTATTGGGAAATATAAAAGTTTTAAAAATAAGTAAGTAGATTTTAATAATAAGTTGTATTAAATTTATTTAAATAACTTTGGGAAGTTCAAAGATTTAAAAAGTTATAATTAGCATGTTTAAATTATTTTAAATTATGATTGATTTATAAAGTGTTTATTTTAAATAAGTTAAATAATTAAGATTTAGAAATCAATTAAACAAGGATTATCTTTAGTAATTTAGAATTTTGATTTAATTAAAGATAGTTAATAAGTAAAATAAATTAAAGATTATTACTTATTTATAATTAAGAATAATTACTAAATGAAGTAATTAGTGGAAATGAATGTAATTAAGAAAGAGAAATTACTTATAGAAGTAATTAGTGGATAATTACTAATGGAAGTAATTAAATGGAAGTGATTAAGGGTTAATCACTTGATGTTATTAATTAAAGTATTAATTAATATAATTGATTTGAAATTAATTAATTAAAGAGTAATTAATTAATTAAAGGATTAAGGTTAATTAATAATGTGGTTAATTACTAGTTAAGGTAATTAATTAAAAGAGAATAATTAATTAAGGTAAGTAATTACAAGATGGTAAATTACTGTTAAGATTAATTAAGGTTAATTAATAAATATAGTTAATTAAAGATTAATTATTTAATTAACTAGAAGGTAATTAATTAATGAAGTAATTAGAGGATTTTTAATGGAATTAATCAAGGTTGATTAATAAAAGTAATTAATTAAAGTATGATTAATTAATTATAATAAATTGAGGATTTATGCAAATAATTAATTAATTAATTAATGGAAGCAAATGAAGGATCAATAATTATTGTAATTAATGATAGTAATTAAAAGTTAATTACTGTATATGGTGAAGGATAATTACTTGAATGTAATTAAAGTAAAATTAATCAAGGAAGATTAATTAAGGAAGATCATTAAGAGATGATTAATAAATTGATTTGTAATTAATCAATGATAGTAAGCAGGATTAAGATAATCCAAGTAATTAAAGGATAGTAATTAATTTAATTAAAGGTTAATTAAATTGATTAGAGTAAATCAATTCTGTTTAGATAATTGATTAATACTGGATGTTTGATATTGGGTGATTGGTTGATATTGGATGATTTGTATGTCTCTGATATATATATGATATATGCTGCTTTGTGAGATGAATGTTGATATGAATTATCTATTGTGATAATGTTATTTATCTATCTGTTTATATCATCCTGAATATAAGTTTAAATGTTTAAACCTTTAAACAACTTGGCCTTAAAAGATACGTTTTGGATTTCGATGAGACCGGGATCGGGTTTCCGTATACCGGTATTCCAGGTCTGGAGACCCGAATACCACATCGATCCAAATTAACGATAGGTCGTGAATCTCAAGTGAAGATGAAGATTCAGAGTGCAAGGGTTATTGTCGTTAACTCTGAGGGTGATTCCAAAACGAGTGTAACGAGATAATGCCTTCGGTTTCGTTCGAACCCGGAACGGACTTATATGGATTGAATGCTTTCAGCACATCGTCAGGCGGACGATGAGCATTCTAAGTGATATGTTCTGATTAAAGGTAATCGTAACCTCAAGCCTCATCAACCGGGAATGGCTAAAACAGGGGAGGTGCAGCAAGGCTTCGTGGGTAGCACCCACTGAGAGCAAGATAGATCCCTGTCTAGAGGTCCCTTTTCTTTTATTCGGCTTAGTGTGTGGTTGGTCGCGCCAACTACGGGATTGTCTTGTTCGGAATTATCCAGTAAGGGATGGTTCCGGCTTTGTGTTGCAGGGGAGCGGGCGTACTCCTCGGTACGGTGATCTAGGCCACGTACTGTGACGGGCGGTACCCCAGTAGCCCTGCCATTGTATGGAATCCAAACTCCAATAAGTGCCGTACGTATTAGTTGTGCCCAACTATGTTGGAATGTGAGATGTAAGCATTTCAGCTATTTCTATATTTTACTTGAAAACCCTAGACCCTATTATAATACAATCGGATTTCCTATCAAATGTTTTAGTTAGCGTAAGGTAAAAACTTACCCATGTTTATTTGTGGGGAGTCTTACGTGATACTTTTGTTTTCAAAGGTTTTCAAAATTAAGCAATCTAACCGTTTACTCACACCAGACCCATGTCTGACCCAAGTGTTTATTTTCTGTTTTATTAAACTCTTGGGTACTCAATATTGTATTGAGTAGTCGAGGGATTCAGGTTTAGCTTTGACGAATTGTGGAGGAGCAATGGAGCAGGAGGCTTCGGCGTTCGTAGATATAGTATTCCGCTGTGTTGATATCTGTGTTAGAGTCTTGTATTGTATTTGAGTTGTAATATCTAGACAGATGTTTATAACTGTCTAGTATGTGTTGTATAGTTGTGTAAACTCTGATAAGTGTTGTATACTATGTAATAGTTTATGTTATTAATATAATTTATTCGTTCCGCTGTGAGATCGTTGTTGTTGTTTCTTTCTTTCTTCTCTTCTTTTCTATTTTCTACCCTTTCTTTCTTCATAATGATGCGACTTTCTGGGCATAGGAAGTCGGGTCGTTACATATGGCATCAGAGCATAGGTTGAGCGAATGCCTAAGCTTTTGGTTAAGTGAATATCAAAACACTAGGTTGAGTGAATACCTAGGTTCGGAAGGATTGTTCATTAGAAATAGGATCTGTAGCAACCTGTTGAGTCTGAGTATATATATACGAGAGCGAGTATTTGTTAGTTATATAAAATGGTTTTATATTGTGTTAATTGATCGGTTGAGTGGTATATGGATTCTGGTCAATACGAGTAGCTAACGTTATTGATAGGGATCTCTAAACACTTGAACCAGGCCAACGGACACAATATTGTTTTAAAGAGGTAAATGAAATAATTGTACCCAGAAATAATTTCTATATAAAAAGTATCATTTTAAATATATATATATTTCTACCTATTTATTGGGTTACCTGTTCGGGTTTTCCAATATAAGTTATAAAGGCAGATAAGGTGGTAGTATGTGTAACACAATTACCAATAATTGGAGTTTGAATGTTTGAGGTTGGAAGTGTATCTGTCGAGACTGTAAACCTAATACCGTCTCGAGGAAGTTTGGCAGTATGGAGTAAGGATGTCTTGGATCTCTGAAGGAAATCTTTTTCAAGATTCGGAATCCATTATTGGAGTGTAAGATTGGTTGAGTTTGGGTGAGCAGATTTTCTAGAGTTAAATCTGTCGATTGTGCAGAAGTAAGTGATGGTAGCTTGGCGACTTCAGGAAGGAGCAGCTGTGTGATGGAACGCAGTATCTATGGATGTTCCCGAAGAAGATGTTCTTTTTGGAGCAAGATCAAGAAGGTATTGGAGGAACAGTTGATGTCTACCGCAGGAAAGACTCGGCTGTATAGGAATTCTCTGATATCGAGTAAGAGAGTTTTATCTATTTTGAAGTATGGGACTAAGGTCGATTAGTTGTTTCTTCGGACATGGTCTCATTGTTTCCCTTAAGATGAGTAAGTTGTTGGCGTTTGGTTTGGAGCCCGAGTTTCTTTTGGGATGTCTGCCATCTCGGAAGTCCGTTGTGAGATTAGTTGATGGTTTTAGTTTTGAGAAGCCTTTGGATTAGAAGTTCATGGTTAGCTGTGATAGCAGTGCAGCTCGGAGTGTTCGGTGTGCTGTCGAGATAGAGTTTGGAAGCAGCAGTGTGGTTCGTTTCTTCGATGGTACCGGAATCTTTGTGATTCTTCTATCAGCAGTCCGAGTAGATGGTGAAGTTTTTCTTGAAGGGTTAACCTTGTTTGGAAAAGCTTAAGGCTGTTTTAATTGGTAAAGAGAGAACAATTTCTTTGGAATCCGAACTAGGTAGGATCGCAAAAGTGACTTGCGATTAGTTTGGGAATTTATCTTGAGTAATCTTTTGATTAAGATTGAGGTTTCTCAAGTGGAAGTAGGAGCTACTGAAGTAGTCAGAGATTTTTCCGGATGTATTCGAGGAAGTAGAAGTTTGTCTGCATTTGGAGTTAGAGTTCCGTATCGACTTGATTCCAGAAGCGAGACCGGTGATTAGTCTGGTAGTAGGATGGTTCTTAGAGAAAGAAGAGTTGGTGTAGCAGCTCAGAAATTTTTTGAAATGGATTGGTCAGATCTAATTTTCAAGTTTGGATTTCAGCTGATTTTGGAAGGATCATCTTGTTGACAGGATCTAGAGATCATTTTTGTTCTTGGTTCAGATTTGTTTCAAGAAGCATCAGCAAGGGTTGAGCTGATCAGGAAGAGATGAGGTAGCTCAGGATCATCTGGTGAGTTATGCAGATATGAGACAAGGAGTTTGGAATTCGGAGTTGGAGATTGGGAAGTTGTTTAAGTTTTCTCCGATTAAAGAGCTATAAGATTTGGTAAGTCGGGAAGCTAGCTCCGAAATATTTTGGATTTTCCTGTGTTCTCGAGAGAAGTAATTCTTTGTCTACAGAAATGAATGGCCAGTTTGAATAGCTGAAATTCATTGTATTTCACGTATATCTGAGGGAATACGTGTATGATCTATCGTTGGTTGTGGAATATGTAGTTCAGTTGGATTTGGAAGTTGAGCTGAACTTGAGTGTGGTCTGATATTCTATTCAGATTAGTAGATCTAGAGAAGAGAGGAGCTCTGGATTATAGTGGTGTTGTCTGTTTAGTTTCTGTAGAGCGAGTCTCCCGGTGATTTATACTCGGGGAAACTCGAGATAGTATTATGAAGTCTATTCTGATTTGTATCAGAATAGTTAGTTAAGTTTGTTTGTTTGATTGGTTGCTTTGATTGATAGGAATTGGATGATAGGTTTGTGTTTGAAATTAAAATCTTTGCTGGATTATTAAATTAACTTTGCTTTTAATTTCGGGGACGAAATTATTTTAAGGGGGGAGGAATGTGATATCCCGGGTTTTTGAGCAATATAAATTTAATAATCTGTATTGATAATTTAATTGGATTGATAAATTTTCTTTATAATTTTAATTTAATTTGGTAATTTAATCTTTTAAAGGTTAATAAATATTTAATCTGGCAATATTGATAAGACTTGTTTGTTAAAGCTAATAAAATTTTAATCTATTTATAATATATATATTTTGCTATATATATTGTGAATAGAAATCTTTTGTTTAAATAAAAGATGAATTTTTCAAATTGTAATATATATATAGATATATGTTATAATTTGGATTGTTTGAAATTTAATTAAATCTATTGATAAATATATATGTATGAATTGTGATTTAAAGCTTTGTTTTAAAATTTATATTTTTCAAAAGATAATTTAAGTTTAATTCAATTATTTTCAAAATATAAGATAATTGTTTATTTTAAATATGATAGTTTAAAAAAAAAAAGGGTTTAATCAAAGTTTTATTCTAGTTTTCTTTAAAGTGTTAAATTTTAAATGGTTATATAAATGTTCTAGATTTTAAAATACATGTATAAGGAATTTATTTATATTTATAATTACTTTTAACATATATTCTTTTAAAGGTAAACTAACATTTATTAATTAAGTAACTTAAAAAGTAAGTTTATATTTACATTTAAATTAAATAAAATTTATTTAAAAACACTTAAGTAATATGTGTAAACATATTAACATGATTAAAGACACTTGTAAGCTAAATGGATGTACATGGACATTTGTCCAATTTATAAAATAAACAAGTGGCAAGATTTTATTTTCTTTAATATTGAATTAAATTAATTTAATGATACAAAATATCATGTGTTAGAGAGAGATCTGGTTTTCTTCATTTCTCAGTTCGAACATCTTCTTCCTCACAATCTTTTCTATCTTCCTCTAAAAAGAAAAATCACACAAATCCTGAAAACAATAATAATCAAACCTGGAAATCAAATGAAACCTGAATTAAGCTACAGCAAAACAAAGATTTAAGCTTCATCAAGTAATTTCAATTTCAAGCTATAGACTCAAATTGAAGGCATGCAAAGGATTTCAACAACAAAGTGAAATTAAAAGTTTTTTTGCCCGAATTCAAAAATTTAAAGCCTGGAAAATATGCTCTGTTTTGGTCTCTGGAATTAAAAGGTGAGTAAATATTTATTTTAAAAACAGTTTTTAAATTTTGATGCATGTGATAAATATATGGAAATTGTTGTATGATGGATTGCATGACTGATCTGGATACATATATGCTTTGAAATTGCTCTGTTGAAATGTGTATATCTGTTTATATATATATATATATATACATTACCTGTCTCTCTGTTTTAATAAAAAGGTGAGTAAACTTTATTTAAAAACAGTTTAAAAATCTGATACTATGTTGATATAAATGTTGCAGTAACATGATATATAATGTTTACATGAATGGTAGATGTGAATCCATGTTACAAAAGAGATTTGCCTGTGAAATAATCTGTGAATATGTATATACATCTCTGTTTTTGTTCCAGACTAGAATTTTCATTTAAATTTTTATATCTACCTATATAATCATCTTCAAGCTATGATTCCTGATAAGGAAATAACTGTAACAATGTAAAATAAATTTTAAGAATGGTTACAAGTAATTAAATTTAGAAATTAAATTAAAAAAAAATAAAAAATTTCAGTGGAAAATTTATTTAGTCAGAAATCAAACTTTTAAATTCTCCGGTTTGATTATCCTAACTGATTCGTATTTGTAAATGGTGAATTTTAAGGGTAATATTATGATTTTTAGATTAGAAACTGTCGTGCTTTTCATAGTTGATCGGAATTGGTATTTTCGCCAAATTCCAACGAACGTAGTCGAGATCGACGTTGGGCTTCGGTCTGGAGAAGGGTGGTAGCTTGGAGATCACTGGAAAAATTGTAGTTGATTTTATTTTTGGCTGTGGTGATCGGAACGAGATGAACTAGGGTTTAAGTTCGTATTTTGTTCTTCTGGACTATCGAGGCAATGGCGAGGGATAAGGGAATCGGAGATGTTCGCGATAGGGGGTAAAGCTTCGTTGATGTGTGACGATGCTTCAGTAAAGGGGCCCAGTGATCTCTTGGTCAGAGGTGATGGGGAGAAGTGAAATTCCGACAATGGCGTTTCCAGTTTTGATCGAGAATGGTCGAATTTCGATTCGTGATTGGATATTGGATTCTGGGTTGGTGGTTGGGATGTCGAGGTCGTATGGGACTGGTCGGCGTTCAGGTGGTAGGTCGGAGCGACGTCGAACAATTGTGCACGTGCACGGTGCACGTTGGAGTGCTGGAATTCGAAACTTTGGAGAAGATGAAGACTCATCGGGTTGAGCTCGTGCAATTTGCTTTTTGTCTCGAAGCAGGTAGGTATTCGTGTGGACTCGGGGTGGACTCGGGAAGAAAGTGTTGTGGCTCGGGTTGTTTTATTTAACCTGGTTTGAAATTTTAAAAGAAAATTTTATCTTGGTTTTAAAATTTAAAACATGAACAAGTTTATTTATAAAACTAAATTTGTTTAAAGTTAAGTTTTAAACAAAGTTCTTGTATTGGGAAATATAAAAGTTTTAAAAATAAGTAAGTAGATTTTAATAATAAGTTGTATTAAATTTATTTAAATAACTTTGGGAAGTTCAAAGATTTAAAAAGTTATAATTAGCATGTTTAAATTATTTTAAATTATGATTGATTTATAAAGTGTTTATTTTAAATAAGTTAAATAATTAAGATTTAGAAATCAATTAAACAAGGATTATCTTTAGTAATTTAGAATTTTGATTTAATTAAAGATAGTTAATAAGTAAAATAAATTAAAGATTATTACTTATTTATAATTAAGAATAATTACTAAATGAAGTAATTAGTGGAAATGAATGTAATTAAGAAAGAGAAATTACTTATAGAAGTAATTAGTGGATAATTACTAATGGAAGTAATTAAATGGAAGTGATTAAGGGTTAATCACTTGATGTTATTAATTAAAGTATTAATTAATATAATTGATTTGAAATTAATTAATTAAAGAGTAATTAATTAATTAAAGGATTAAGGTTAATTAATAATGTGGTTAATTACTAGTTAAGGTAATTAATTAAAAGAGAATAATTAATTAAGGTAAGTAATTACAAGATGGTAAATTACTGTTAAGATTAATTAAGGTTAATTAATAAATATAGTTAATTAAAGATTAATTATTTAATTAACTAGAAGGTAATTAATTAATGAAGTAATTAGAGGATTTTTAATGGAATTAATCAAGGTTGATTAATAAAAGTAATTAATTAAAGTATGATTAATTAATTATAATAAATTGAGGATTTATGCAAATAATTAATTAATTAATTAATGGAAGCAAATGAAGGATCAATAATTATTGTAATTAATGATAGTAATTAAAAGTTAATTACTGTATATGGTGAAGGATAATTACTTGAATGTAATTAAAGTAAAATTAATCAAGGAAGATTAATTAAGGAAGATCATTAAGAGATGATTAATAAATTGATTTGTAATTAATCAATGATAGTAAGCAGGATTAAGATAATCCAAGTAATTAAAGGATAGTAATTAATTTAATTAAAGGTTAATTAAATTGATTAGAGTAAATCAATTCTGTTTAGATAATTGATTAATACTGGATGTTTGATATTGGGTGATTGGTTGATATTGGATGATTTGTATGTCTCTGATATATATATGATATATGCTGCTTTGTGAGATGAATGTTGATATGAATTATCTATTGTGATAATGTTATTTATCTATCTGTTTATATCATCCTGAATATAAGTTTAAATGTTTAAACCTTTAAACAACTTGGCCTTAAAAGATACGTTTTGGATTTCGATGAGACCGGGATCGGGTTTCCGTATACCGGTATTCCAGGTCTGGAGACCCGAATACCACATCGATCCAAATTAACGATAGGTCGTGAATCTCAAGTGAAGATGAAGATTCAGAGTGCAAGGGTTATTGTCGTTAACTCTGAGGGTGATTCCAAAACGAGTGTAACGAGATAATGCCTTCGGTTTCGTTCGAACCCGGAACGGACTTATATGGATTGAATGCTTTCAGCACATCGTCAGGCGGACGATGAGCATTCTAAGTGATATGTTCTGATTAAAGGTAATCGTAACCTCAAGCCTCATCAACCGGGAATGGCTAAAACAGGGGAGGTGCAGCAAGGCTTCGTGGGTAGCACCCACTGAGAGCAAGATAGATCCCTGTCTAGAGGTCCCTTTTCTTTTATTCGGCTTAGTGTGTGGTTGGTCGCGCCAACTACGGGATTGTCTTGTTCGGAATTATCCAGTAAGGGATGGTTCCGGCTTTGTGTTGCAGGGGAGCGGGCGTACTCCTCGGTACGGTGATCTAGGCCACGTACTGTGACGGGCGGTACCCCAGTAGCCCTGCCATTGTATGGAATCCAAACTCCAATAAGTGCCGTACGTATTAGTTGTGCCCAACTATGTTGGAATGTGAGATGTAAGCATTTCAGCTATTTCTATATTTTACTTGAAAACCCTAGACCCTATTATAATACAATCGGATTTCCTATCAAATGTTTTAGTTAGCGTAAGGTAAAAACTTACCCATGTTTATTTGTGGGGAGTCTTACGTGATACTTTTGTTTTCAAAGGTTTTCAAAATTAAGCAATCTAACCGTTTACTCACACCAGACCCATGTCTGACCCAAGTGTTTATTTTCTGTTTTATTAAACTCTTGGGTACTCAATATTGTATTGAGTAGTCGAGGGATTCAGGTTTAGCTTTGACGAATTGTGGAGGAGCAATGGAGCAGGAGGCTTCGGCGTTCGTAGATATAGTATTCCGCTGTGTTGATATCTGTGTTAGAGTCTTGTATTGTATTTGAGTTGTAATATCTAGACAGATGTTTATAACTGTCTAGTATGTGTTGTATAGTTGTGTAAACTCTGATAAGTGTTGTATACTATGTAATAGTTTATGTTATTAATATAATTTATTCGTTCCGCTGTGAGATCGTTGTTGTTGTTTCTTTCTTTCTTCTCTTCTTTTCTATTTTCTACCCTTTCTTTCTTCATAATGATGCGACTTTCTGGGCATAGGAAGTCGGGTCGTTACAAATAATAATATCAACTGATTTTGCATAGTAAGCATGTTTGACTATCATAAGGTAAAATCTCCTCCAATTCTGTGTTTGCATTGTGTGTGGCGGAAGGCCTTATGGTAGTTTCATTTTCCAAAAGCATTGTGAATCTGTTCTATTTTCTTTGTGAAAATAACTGTTTTACGATCTCACACCAGTCACCATGACTGACTCGAAGTTTATTGTTCCCTTTCTAAACTCTGGGTGCCCATAATTTTCCACACGGGCATCCTAGAGTTATGTTATCAGGATATTCCGGATATTCTGGAGCATTGGAGATGAGCTGGATGGCGAGGCGTACTACCGTACTTGTTTATTTATTCCGCTGTGTATTCTGTATGAGGACAAGTTTATATAACTGTCCATTGTTGTATTGAGTTGTATATTGACTCTAATTGATGTATGTATAAACTGATATAGTTCTTTGTTTTAAAGAATAGTCATTCATCTATTGTATATTGTTCCGCTGCGAATGTGAGATTCTGTTGTTGTTTCTGTTTTTCTGTTCTTTCTTTTCTTCTGTCTTCTTCTACCTCTTCTTTTTAACCCTAATGATTCGGTTTTCCGGCATTCGATTGCGCAGCATTTGATACAGTGGACGTATTAATGTCGACTTTCGAGCGTCGAAAAATCGCGATCGTTACAATTAAGTTATCAATGGAGATTGATTACATAATTTTAGCCGGTCGAATATGGGAAATTAGGGGTCGAATGTGTTTGCTCTGTGTTGGAAATGAAGGGATATTTGATGTATATGGTGTAAACTTATAGCCAATTATTAAATACACATTTTTTTTACTTATGTGCACAATTTTTACCCGTCATACAAGGGTAAGAGGAAGGGTCAAATATGGCTGTCAATGAGTACCAAAAAAATTCTAAATCCCTCTCTATTTGTATTAGAAATATGAACAATTATCTGATATTCGATAATTATCCCCTTAGTTTTTATCAAGATCATGGTTAATTTTTTTGTGTATTTTAGCGCATATAACGATTGTCGGTTACTATTTTATTTCGGTAAAAAGTTTAATATGTGTATTAAAATCAATATTTGCTTCTTAAAATTATTTTTCTTAGCATATATTTTATTGTTTATATTATTTGTACCGAAATGAATTTATAAAGTATCAATTCTCTTTCTATTTTTAGATTTATTAGTCGTGAATTGATCAAAGAATTTTCTATAAATATCCAATATTCGTTCGCAGCCGCGGATGTGAATTTACAAAAATGATTTCAAACATGAATACAGATATAACACTATTTGAATCCGCATCCGACCGTTTACAGGCCAATGGTCAAATGATGAGAAGTGAAGGAGATAAATGTATTTAACTTTAGAGATAAAATGCAATGCAACTAAATTAATTATAGGTCAAAAGTCTAACTCACATTTATCTTTACGTTAAAAATGCTGAATCGTCAACTTGTTTTTTTAGTTTTATTGAAAAAGAAATGAATATATCATTTTGGTATAGAGTATGTAGTGATATTACATCATACCAACTACAATTTTTGGTTCATTAATTGAATAAATGTTTTATCTCTTCAAAATTATATTATCCAAATGTTATCTTTATATTACAGTATACTGCAAGTGAATGTTCTTGTATTTTCAGGTATAAACTACTCACATATTCGTCTTCAAAAAAATATATCAAGATAGATGAATGTTTTCATCTTAATGCTACAAACATTTGAATCCATCAGTTCAAAAATAATTAATCAATGAAAATCATTAGAAAAAAATTGATACAATTGAAGATGACCCTTTAAATGTTAACTAGGAAAATTTCAAAGGTAATCCCTAAATGATAATTTACCAAAAGGTCATGTTAAAATTAACAATTAAGAATTTTATAAAATTTGATTCATTTAAATTTTGTTGCATTTATAATATACTGAAAAACATAAGCTAGCTTATGAGATCTATTGCCTTTTGAGGGACCGCCTTTTGATATCAATTAGAGAATGTAATCATGTGTGATTGAAGTCGTTTAAAGTTCAAATCATTTGAGAGTAAAATAATATGGAAATCAATTTGTGCTTTGGATATGAAGAATTGATAATGGAATAGGTCTAATAAAATCAATCCGAAATTTCTAAAATCTATGATGAAAAATTATTAGTTCGTTCAAGAGAAAACAAACAAAGTAATTTGAAATATGTGGTTTTGATGTGTACGTATTGGTAGAAGAGTAATCTTCTTTTCATTATCCTTATGGCTAATAGAATTATAAGTCTTCCTTGTAATTATAGTTAGTTGGACTGGAAACCCCATTTATAAAGATTCATAATTAATCTCTCTTTATTCATTTTATCTAAATTAGGAATTCATCTAATGATTCCATGGTAAATTACAAAAATACCATAAAAGAACATGCAATTAAATGTAGCATTTTAGTTAATTGGAAGAAATTTCAAGCAATCAGGTAAAAAACAAGTTAATCACACAATTATGGAAAGTAGGTTTCCAAATTGCATTATTCAAGCATTGTAAATACAAGTAAATACTCGGTATTTTAATTGCCCTACAAGAAATGAAAAAAATTATTTAAAATAGGCAGATAATCTAAATATCCTTAAAATCACATAGCTAATAGACAAAGATTTAGCAATTCAAAGCGAAAATTAAGAAATCCAAAAATACGTTATTTATCTAAAAATCATGATAAATAATTGTTTTCCAAATTAGTCTATCCTAAAAGTGGAATGGTAAATAAAGTCAAAGATTTAATTAGTAATTAAGAAAATTAAAGTAACTTAAAATAAATGGTAAGAAAATTTTCCAAATCTTTTCGCTCACATGGAAATAAAATTTCCAAAATTTTAAAATCTAAACTATATATATTATGCATATAGTTGATAACGTGTTCCATTTATCTCCTTCATCCTATTTCTCTTTAAGCATTTACTCTTCTTCCTACTTTGTAAGTATTTTTATCTTATCCATACCTTAATTTTTTTTCCTTTTTGCGTTTAATCTACAACACATTAGAATTTAGTGTTACTTGCTAATATTTTGTCATGCCACGGACTATTACATTCAAATTTACAAGTAGTTGGCTTTATAGATTAGATACATATAAGCACATATATTTTTATGTATTCGATTGTGGTTTATGTTGCATTACCAGGAATGAAAATCGTATTAATTGATCATAAAGTAGTTTACATAATCATTAAAAAAACATTGTAAAATTTAGGACAAAAATGCCTTTATATTTCTAAAATTTTAAATTCAAAGTTCTTATAAACAATTTAAGTTGAAAATATAAACTCGCTTCATGCTATTTCAAGTATGAGTTTGAATCATTTAATTTTTTTATATTTTTAAGTTAAACTAAGAGTTTTATCTTAAAAGTGGATTTCGATATAAGGTTTAAATTTTGTACATGTTAGTTAATAGAAATTATTCATATTACATAAGGGAATTGTTGAAGGTGAAATTGTTTGGCTAAGAAAACCAAAAGAAAAAAGCATCAAAAAGAATTTTTTAAGGAAAAATTGATACATTAGTTCTCCCCTTATGAAAAAAAATTTAATTACCAAATTCTCCTTTTCGGAATCATCCTTTTTTTATTTTTTCTATACCATGAATTCGAATGATATTATATTTTAGTTATCTAATTTGAAGATTTTCAATTTCTTAGTCTCCTTCAAAATCCCCACCAAAAATGATGTTTTGGATATTAATTTTTTCATTGTATTGAAGATTCTAATGATATCTTTGAATTACTTCTAAGAATTTAATGTTTTAACTATGTTTCAAAATAAGATATCAAATTATATAGATTTTGCAAATTATTTTTTATGGTCCAAACAAAATTAATATCAATAATATTCATGTTTCTTTAGTCAAAATGTCATAAATAAATTTTAACTAAAGATAGCAAATATGAAGATCTCTCTAATCTTGTTTAACCTTCTAATTTTACAATGAACTTTTTTGTAGTGAGAAAGGCATGTTTATTAGAAGATGAGAGGAAGGGGAAATAATTGGGTATTTATGGAATAATAGGCTATAACCTATACTTACTATGATTGCTAAGTTCGGTTTCTATAACCAAAACTCTATTCAATTTCGTACATAAATTTTAATCTCAAAGGTTGCAAATTTTTGTTTTTCTTTTCGGTGCGGGTATGTGCATCTTTCTCATCTTTTTGTTTCTTTTCAACGAGTAATTTATATGTCTTTTCAATAACTTAACCCTATTTTGAAAAAAGACTAATGGTCGTCCTTTCCTCCTCCCCCAATAATGTCTAACCCTAATTTGAAGTCATCTAACAACCGACGTTTCCTCCATAGACTTTCCCGACGCTTGGCCATCGTGTCGTCGCCTATTGGATTTGCTGTCGTTTGACCTCGCTTCGTCGGTGAGGACTATGGCGCTTTTCCATTTACAGCCGTACGCTTTTGGTGATTGCTTCAAAGTTTCCACTTCTGCCATTAGGTAATCTCCTATGCCAACTTTCCCTCCTCTCCATTCTATTTCCTATCTTGGTAGAAAATTAAGGCCCCTTTATTGTTAACACGATTTATTTATTCTGAGAAGCGTCGTTGCTAACTTGCTATTAACAATGGAAAATGTGTTTGAGTTTATGTTAGTATGCCATGTGTAATGTGGTCCTGTATGATGGCAATAAAAGTTCTTATTGGGGTTTCAAATAATGCAAAATCGATGATAGCATCAGCAAGCAACTATTAGTTATGGACAGTGATATTCGTTGAAAATATTAAATCCTAAAGATGCATTTGTTGGTATTAATTAAATTTATCACTTAGTTACTCATTATGTTTCCAAAGATTTTATACTGACCAATTTTGTTCTATGGTTAGAATGGATAAATCATATAAGTCCTCATGACATAGATAAGGTACGAGTGTTATATTCAAATTTATAACAAACTAGGGTCTTTTTGTTTCATACAACTTACCAAAGAAGTTTGTTATTCAACTTTATAACAAACTAGCTTCTTAACCATTTACAAAGGTTACAAACAAAGTGTACAAATGAACTATGAAAATATTTTTGTAAATAATACAAAATTGATGATATCATATTGTTTTCAAAATCTATTTCACATATTTGCACGGTTATTTCACTATTGTACAAATGAACTATGAAAATATTTTTGTAAATATAATTCTACAGTATTTTGGTTAGCTCACATGCTACATCATGATGTAGAGGATATTGAAGTTGAAGTTGGAAGGTTACCGACATCATGTTGCATAAATGTTGGAGGGGCGAGGCTATAATGGGCTGATTTCAAGTTAGAAGGTACTGTGGCAATCGTTGATCAGTATAAACTTCCATATTTGCATACATACATTTTCACATAGATATTTTTAACATGAATATATCCTTTTCCATTTGTTATTTTGATCGCTTTCTATTACCTCCAACAAAACTGTGATGCTACACTTTGTCATCCATAACTTGAATAATTTACTTCATAGTATCATTTTCCTTTGGCTATCGAGAGATGATCCTTTTTTCCCATATTCTACTTGTGTAACGACTCGTATTTTTCGCGTTCGAAAATCAACATCCGTACTTCACCTTGTACTAGAATGCCGTAGATTCGACCGTTCAAATCCGATTCGCCGGAGCTATAACAACATTAAGTAAACAACACAGCGGAAAAGAAAAAGAATATAGATATACAACATCTGATACAATGATGATACAATGAATATCTATATACATCAGAGATATGATACAAGAAATAGCAGCGGAAAGAAAATAGATAACACCAGCAGCGGATAGAATGTCTCCAATAGAATGCTCCAATAGAATGCTCCAAGATAAGCAACGTCAGTCCATGAACTCCAAGAACTGAACTAGCTCCAGATAATCTACTCAACCTGAATATCTGAGAAAACCCAACTCTAGACTGCCCGTGTGGAAAATTGTGGGCACCCAGAGTTTAGGAAGGGAACAATAAACTCCGGATCAGTCATGGGACTGGTGTGAGCAACAAAAACAGTTTATCTTTAAAACAACACAAAAGGCTTTTAAACATTGAAATCCGCAATGCTTTTCGAAAATGAAACTACCATAAGGCCCCCCGCCACACACACAATGCAATCGCAGACTTGGAGGAGATTTCTCCTTATGATAGTCAAACATGCTTACTACGCAAAATCAAAACTCTTTTGATATTATTACTAGTGCATAGTGTAGAAAAACATTTCGAAAATATAATATCAATCTTAGCCAACATACAACCATTGTTGTATGCCTACTATAGCTACTACGTTCAATAGCAGGTTACCGCCACATTCCATAGCAGGTAATACAACTAAAACCGTACAGGGTTCGTATTGTTTCTTTGGATTTCCAACAAATGATCAGGCTAAGGAACTTCCTTACCGAAATAGAAACGCCTCTGGAAAGACGCCACGGATCCTAACCGGATCTCCGCAAACAAAAGGCCGACGCTACCTCACGCTCTAACCGAGCTGTAACTAGGTAACTAACACACGAGTCATGTCATCCCCCGGTCGTTACCGACCTTTATCCTGGGATCCCGAAAACCAACAAAGCAACATCATACAGTAATAAATTACCGTGTCCACATGAGTTAAGTATCTGGGCTCCATACCATGATACCACCCTTTATCCAGAAGGAAATGACATACCCTAGGGGCGCTACCCCTACAAACCTTTGCCGCAACATTCCTGTTTCGACCATTACCGGGTTGTGAGGCTCGACGAAGTCTCGTCCACAAAGCCACGCTTTTTCACAAAGCCACGCTTCGATCAACAAATGATCAGCAGCACTTCGTATGCCACATTACCAAATTGAGAATGTATCACTAGTAACCATCAACTACATAACCTCTGAGCTCGTACGTCTCAGAGAAGGGTGTTAAGCTAAGAGAATAAATTCTCCGCCACCAACAGAAATGTATTTGATAGAAACCAGCTTTACATCTCAAAGTGTAACGTCAGACACACATCCATACAAGTCTGTTCCGGGTTCGAACAGAACCGAAGGCACTTCCGAAGAAGCCCTTGCAAATCCGGGTATTCACAATCTCGATCGGACTTCCCATCACTTAGGGAATCTCTATACCGGAGCCATGATGCAGAGAAAATCGATAGGTCATCATATCGCTCTCGCAAATACCCGGTCTTCACCATCGGTCTTCAAATGCTATCCATATCGTCGTATCACTATTCGGAATGGGTTCTATGACACAAAGGTCCTCTCCCGGCTAAACCGAATAACGAGCGCAATTAAAAAATCATATGGATACTGGGGTCTCAGTTAAATCACAGCTTAAAGCCCAAAACTTTTCATTCGAATGGTTAAAACAATTTACCATTTCCAATCTTTTAAACAAAAAGATTCATTTCAAAAACCTTCACTGGTTTAAACAATTTCCACACTTTTAATCCTTTAAACAAAAAGATTCAATTCACAAAGTTAACCCCATTCACAAAGATTCATTCATAGAATTTCAAATCGATTTCCATTTCAATTGAATTAACTCGTTAAATCCTTAAATCAAGATTTAACTTATAGCTTTTAAAACAATTCCATTTCAAGTTAGATTAACTCATCCGGTCTTTGAAATAAAGACTCATTTCATAGTTTTCAAAACATTTCAATTCTATTTCAAACTTGAAACCGTTCAACACAATTTGGAAATCCTTTCTTATGTGAAAGCTTTTACTATTTGAAAACAAATAGTTTCATTTCAGAAAAATCCAGTTATATTTACATGAGTTAAAACCCTTGAATTAAATTCAAATTCCCAAATCAATATCTTTAAAATGGTTTAACCCATATATAACTTGTACAACATCTTTAATCCCTAGTTTCAAATCATAGAATTCAATTTCAAACTTGAATTCAAATTTAAATCAAATTATTTAAATTTTCAAAACTCGATTAAGTTATTCAAAATAACTTTTATCTTTGAAATTCCATTTCAAAAGCTTTTTACTTTAAACCCCAATTTCCAATTTCAAAATCAATTGAAATTAAAATTTCAATTTCAAACATTAAATTTACATTATCTGTGACTTAACCGATTTCCACGTGAAATCCATATTTGTGTGTGTAAAAGTGTAGTCCAGGGTTTTCACACACAATAGTGCAACAACATCAATCATCATAGATATATCAATATCGATAAGCGGTATAATCCACAACGCTTATCTTCATTCATAGATTCATAGATAAAATAAATTTATCAGTCACAAAGATTCACTATTACAATTCGATGTGGGTTTCGGATAACCAACTGGAATCCGACTCCCTGTCGCATCGAAATTCAAATGTCGTTTACGGGTCAAGGGTTTTCATATCAGTACAGAATAAAATACCCTATCAAAATCCAGCACAGAGTAATTCACATCTCATAGCATCATAATTATAAACAGAAATATCAATTCATTATACAACAAATCAGATATCCTACATACACAATCCATAAGCAATCATCTTTAATTCTTATTAATTCAAATTTAATCAATTACTTGAGAATTAGTTACTTAATCCTGTTTAATTAATCATTAACTATCAATTTATTACTTATTTCATTTCAAATTAGTTAATCAAATCAATTCTTAATCATTTATTAATTAACCATTCATAATAAATTAATTAACCTTTTATTATTAAATAATCATTCTTTAAAAACTTGTTCATACTTTATATTAAAACCCAGTAATATAATTGTTTAAATAAAATTTATCTTCTTTACCCATTTAATCCGGTCAAAACCAAATTTAACAAGAAAAAGGAACCCGAGCCTATCTCCAGATTACCCGAGTAACACACGAGACATCACTAATCCCTCATCACTTCGAGTCCACTCGCAAACAATCACGATATTAACCCGAGGAAAAGCAGCTTCCTGCCAACTTCTTACTCATCTGATACGTCGTGCACACGGTGCACATGCACCGTCGCCTCTGGCCATCGGTGATCGATGCGGCCACCTTCGACAATCATTCGTACCCATACGTCCACGAGACAGCACCCAGATTGTAACGACCCGGAAATTTCGAACCCGAAATTTCCAGATAGTTAGGAGAAAAAGAAAAAAGATAGAAGAAAGAAACAAAAAGAAGAAAGAAGAACAGAAAACACAATATCTCACATTCGCAGCGGATTAAATATAATAACAAATAATAGCATTTTTATAAAAGAAAGCTGTAATTGTTACTTTCAATACAATTAATCAGAGTTACAATCATTACAATAGACTGGACAGTTATATCAACCTGCCCCATACTACTATCAATACAACTCTCAAATACACAGCGGAAAACACTCTATACGTTCCTGCCATCCAGCTCGCCTCCTGAGCTCCAGAACGTCCTTACCTGGAATCTGTAATACTCGGTCTGACCCAAGCATTACATCAAAGTAACACCCGGGTCAGGCTGGAAACCAGCGTGAGTAAACTCATCTAACATGAAATTCCAATTCATATAACTTATTTAAACCCGGGGTACTCGTACTTTACTATAAGTAAACAACTTATATAGTCAACACTTATTGTCACAAAACAATATCTAAATATCCAACTTAGTTTAATTGGTCCATATTTTTCCAAACTGGCCTATTTGATTTCACATATCAATCTATAAAGAATTATATAAGATTTCAAATCGAAGTGGTTTCGGGTATTAACTAATACCCGACTCCTGTCTCTTCGAATCCAATGTCATCTTAACCCAAGTTATTCAAATGAAATACAATTCAAACTTTAAATTCAGGGTGTCACCTTTACACAATAATTCGTCATTGATAGTTACCCACATTATCATAGTTTAGACCAAACATAACATATCACATAGCATCACATATTAGAGATATCATCTATCTAAGGCATACAATATCATTCAATCATCCATAACAAGATTTATTTGATATGTAATTCCAAATTAATTTAATTAATCTCCAATTAAATTAATTATCAACTTTATCATTTAAATTACCTCAATCCTGTATACTCAACCTTTATTAATTTCAACCTAATTTATAAATCATTCTTTAATCATTCATCTTAATTTATCATCCTTGATTAATTATCCTTTAATTTTATTAAGTAATTAACCCTTAATTACCCCATAGATTAATTAGCCTTAACCATTCACATTAACTTTTAATTAATCTCCTTCATTAATTAATCACATTAATTAATACTTCTCTAATTACTTAATTAAAGCAATTACTTAAGAACTAATCACTTAACCCTGCTTAATCAAACATTAATTAACTACAAACCATTTAATTAATAAATCATCCCTTGATTACCTTACAAAACAATTTATTAATCTTTAATTACTAAATTAATTACCCCTTGATTATTATTTAATTAATCCTTAATCACTTCCCTTAAGTAAATATTTTTTTTTAATCATAAATTAATTAACTTTAAATTATTAATTTATTATCCTTAACCATGAAGTCGATTTACCTAAATCAATCTTTAATTAGTAATTATCTTTTATTACTTTCATTTATTTAATTAAGCTTTAATTAATTTCATTAATACATCACCTTGGTTAATTATCCATTAGCTTAACCCTTTAAGTTAACTATCCTCTAAAACACTTCCTTTTTCTTTATTTTCCCCTTAATTAAAATATTAAGTTTGTTTAAACTTCAAAAACAAAGGTTATAAAAGATTTTAAAACACTTTAAAACTTGGCTACATAAAATTGTTAGAACTTATTATTATCATTTTTTTTTCTTCTTAAAACTGGTTCATTATTTATTCTAACCTGTAATAAAACTTACCCTAAAGTCTCGTAACTTAATACAAATCAACTCAAGACCAAAGACAGTTTTCCCCGAGCCAAACCAATATCTGCTTCGAGTCGACCCACAAATACTTCGATTTCTTCCTACAGAACCCTTCTTCCCCAAATCATAACACGCAGATATCACGATATATCGTGCACGTGCACACGAGGTCTGGCCACCTCCGGCCATTGTTCTGATCACCAGCAAGTCGAAGATGCTCTCCTCCATCGTCACGAACACTCAGGTCACTGAATCTCACCGTCGTTCAAAATCGAGCAAGTCAAAGCATACTGGAACCCAACACTGTTCGACAAATCCACCTCGTACCATCGCCTCCGACCACCTGAAACATTGCCACTGCGTCCAGACCCTCGTCAAAGACCCACGCTGCTTTTCCCCCACCACCGATCGAGTTCATCGCGATGATGACGCCGCATTGGCCACGAATCCAACATCGACCCAGTCGGGGTTTTAAACCCTACTTCACCACCGTCTCGTCGCCACGTTAATCTGAAAAATCAAAGGCCATTTTTCCCGAACTCCTCGAGCAACAAGCTTGCTCCAGCAACGAAGTTGACATCCCTAGAACCCTCGATCGCCGGAAATTGATGAGTACCCAATTTCCGTTCAACTCTCAATTCCCACCCAAAAACTCATTTAAAAATCTTGATATTATTACTAAAAATCATGGTTTTCTATAACAAATCAGATCATGGAAATGAACCAATAAATCTAGGTGTTCGAATTTTCATACTTTTGAATTCTTACAGTGTTTTCAAATCTTACTAGGAGATTATTAACTATTTATACTTGGAAATATTTTTAAGGTTAAGATCATGTTGATTCAAACAATTTTTTGTCTCAACATCAAATCCTGAAAAGGATTAAGAAATGAGGATTTCAATTTCTCAAATTGTTAAAGCCTGTAAGTTTTTAAACAGAGTAGTATATTCATATATACAGATCTACATTCATTAGACCTTCAGATATACACACATGCAAACATGATTTACATCCATTCATAAATGATTATCACATGCAGATCAAGATACAAACTGATTTAAGATGTTCAAGGATAGTTTACTCACCAGGAATTAAATAGAGAACAGAGAGAATAGAATTTTATTTTCCAGGCTTGTTTGATTTTGAACTTCTTTTGCTTTTGTTGAATTTAAATTCTTGCTGTTTGATCTTTGAGTTGTTTGATTGATTTCTTTTTCTGATCTTCAGGTTGTATTTGAAAATCTTGAGACTGCTATTGAAATTGCCTTCATCTTCTTGTTTCAGATTTGAATTTCCAGTTTTATTTCTTTCTTTGAATTTTGATTTCCAGATTTTATCTTTTCTTTTGATTTGAATATATTTTTAGTAGATAAGAAGAAAAAATGAATTCAGCTGAAAGTAAAAATAAATTTCTTCTTTCATATTTTAATTTATTTATTTTAATTATCAAAGGAAATGTGGACATTTGTCCTTTTAGGTGTTAATTAGCTTACACATATGCTTATATTTTTACAAATGTCTTTAAACCACTTTAATATGCTAACAAGTGTTACTCTTGTCTTTCATTAATTTATTTAAGTCATATATATGTATTTATGAAATATTTACATGTATATAAAATGTATTTAACTTTTTATAATTTAAGCTTTTAGCTTTTAATAATATAGAAAAGTGAATCCATGTAAGCAATTATAAGTTATTATGTTTTGAATTTTAAAAATGAAAGAATATTAAAACAAATGAACTTCTAATTTAAATCTTATTTAAATCTTAAGCTTAAAAATATATATTTATAATAAATAAGAAATTATCACTTGAAAAGTATTATGTTAAAATATAGTTTCCAAATTACAAATTATATATATATATATATATATTTAAAGTTTGAAAACTCTTTATTAAATCATATTCCTTATTATTATATATATATTTTTTTTATAAATTTTTATCTTATGTTTTGAGAAAATATAGAATTCACTTTAAATACCTTTGGAAAATTATTATATTTGCAAATCCACTTATATACATCTAGATATTTTCCAGAATTTTATTCATTCAACTTATAAATCAGTACTTTTAATCCAGTTAATTACCGATTAACAGATGTTCAAAAATCCAGGTTATTACATTCCTCCCCCCTTTAAATCTTTTCGTCCTCGAAAAGGAATGAAGCCCAAAATTTATTTATTTACTTATTATCAGATAAATTTCTTGTTGAGCATTTTAAACTATAAACTCCCTTTATATTAACCTTTAAAATACTTTAAAATCTATATAATATTACAAAAATAGTTTTTTTTTATATAAAAATACTTTTATAACTCAATGTCTCAACAAGTCCATCCTTGTTCTCACAGAAATTCGGTCATACGTTGATCAGACGTAGGACTGAAAATCTATAAGCACTTAGTAGACCCGTTTCAACACCCAGTGAAAATACTTGGAAAATAATTTATTGAAAATATAGAAAACATTTTTGAAATCGAGGAAATATCTTTGGTAAGAATGCTCTGGAAATCATCACCCCCATCCATGGTCGCAGTTAACCCGATGGTTACGTTGCCGTCCCGGCAAAATCCACAGATAACTGTAGGTCTCCGCGCTCCTCGATTACGCCATGGAACCCGCTACAGATCGCAGTTATACCCGGGCCTTACGTTGCTATCATAGCACAAACCCATATAACTGTAGGCATCAGCGCCACCGAATTTCGCTGCCAAATAATGAAACTTCTCCCACATAGGTCGCAGTCTACCGATATAAAATCAAACGCAGACTGTTGGCTCTCAGCGGCACAAACGACTTTTGCTATGTTACCATAGTGTCACAGTCTACCGATATAAAATCAAACGTAGACAGTTGGCTCTCAGCGGCACACATGACTTTCGCTATGGTCTGCAGTAGATCGCAGTGACACCGAGTTAAACTGTCGTCACAGCATAACCCAAATGCCTCTGTGGGCACCAGCCCCTCGACTTTCGCTACACAAATAATCCTCAGGAACTAGTTTGTCCGGACTCCTCACAGGATCAACTTTAGAATCCCCCCTTGGGGTTCAAGGCAGTACCACCCAGTGGCACTCCTGAGAAGTTCATTTCAAGGGAGCGCCTTTTTCCCCAGAGCTATACTCAAAACATTTTATACTATATACTTATAGTATCTTCAAATCATACCCTTTATGATTTATCAAAATCTCCTTTACACAAAATCGATTACCAAAATCGATAATTCTCAAACTAGGCTTTCCAAAATCCAAAATTGATTTTCCCAAAAATCAAAAGCCTTTTCCAAATTCATAGGTTCCCAAAACCTTTTCCAAAATCATTCTCATAAGATCCTTTATATATATAGATATAGATATATATAACTTTGAAAATCTTTGGATCATTTCAAACTTGTATAAAACCTCTTTTATACTTCAAATATTTCAAAACCCTTTTTATTCTGGCTAGATTCAATAAGGGAAATTTATCATATTACAAAATATAACTTTATTTATTGTCAAATCAAATATTCAAGTTTGATTTCTTTATAAAGTTATTTACCATTTACTTACCTCCATAAAGTAAATTTCAACCAAAGAAATACCCAATTCCATTATATTTCACATAATATACCTTTCATTTTCGAAAACCATTTCAAATTTCTTATCCTCAAATTTTAAATGCCAATTTCATTCAAATCCGTACGATGTACACATATCATCCGTACGCTATATCAATCTGATCGCTCAATCGATCACACAATTTCACTTCCGAACTAGTATTGTCCACCCGGCTTCCTAGTGCGGACTCAGATCTGGTTTCCTGATCAGAAACCGTCATTCTCCTTGCATAGTCACAACTATGATAGAGAATATCCAGAACCAATCAACAATCCATATCCAGGTTCGCCGTCGAAAATCGAGCGAAAAATACCAACTCAGATCGATAATATTATCTCGAAATTCTGTGTTCGAATCTGGATCAAATTACTATGCGAATAGAATAATATACGTATATCCTACGTATTTATCTTTATTGGTTATCAGCCAAATCAATTCTCATTTCTATTCACATTTCCTTTAGATTCCTATTCACTTATTCACAATTTCTCCCAATTCCAATTGAGTTATTGTTTCAATTACAAACAGTTTGAACTCTGACCAATTTAAATTTAAAAATAGCTTGAAAAAGTTTAAAATAGATAAGTAGTTGAAAAATAATTATTAGTTTATAAAATAGCTGTAAAATAGTTAGGTAGGTACAAAATAGTTAGATAATTGCAAAATAGTTTTTTAAATAGTGATTAGATATAAATAACTGAAAAATAGTAATTACTTTATAAGACAGTTTCAAAATAGTTAAATAGTTCCAAAATAATTGTAAAATAAGTATAAGATAGTTTGGGTTTAAAAAGAAAGATTGTATAGTACATAGTTTGGAAAAATATATTTGTATTAAAACAATTTATTTTGAAACATAATCCAGAGCCAAACTGTTTAATTTCCCAATTTCCATTTCCAATTAATTTCCCATCAATTCAATTTAAATTTCCACTTCCTTTAAATTGACTCAATACTTCAATTTTCATTGAAATTGATTTAATCCCAATTCAAGTTGAATTAACCTTAATTCCTTTCCAAATTCAAATCGAATTCTATTTGATTTTTAAACTTATTCAACTTTAATCACAATTCCAAATTATTTCAAATCAAATCTAATTTGAACTAATTAAATTTAAATCTCAACTTAAAACCATCTCGAATTATATAAATTCGAGTTAAATATTTTAAATATTGATTTAATTCCTTAAATCATAATTCCTATACTTTTAAATTAATTTAACCTTTATTTTTAATTTCAACAAATTAAATCTTTAAACCATTTAATCCTGAATTCAAATTTCAAAATTCCATTTTTAAAATTATCTTTACTTAACTTATTACAAAGTTCAAATAAGAATTCAAAAACAATTTAATCTTCAGATTCAAATTTATTATCATTTTAATTTCTAGATCTCAAACCCATTTTGAGATCACTCATAACTCCCATTTAAATCCATTTAACTACCCATGTTAAATTTAAATTTCATCTTGAAATTTCCAATTCAAGTTATTCATTCAAACTTATTTAACTTCCTCCAAGTTAAATTAAATTTACTTAATCCGGTCAACTTTACACAATTTGAATTCCTATTCAAATTTTAAACTTCAGATTAATAATCTTTCCCTTTTTAAGTTTAAAAACTTACTTCACTTTGGGTTTCACATCACATCCCAAGGAAAATTTAAAATTCAATACTTTAGAGTTTATTTCAAACATCTTTAATATAATGTATATTCTCATCTATACATATTTATTTCCTTTACACTTCAAGTCATACTTAAAATTTTAAACCATTTTTGGTTTTTAATTTCAAAACAAACTTCTTTAAAACAATTTCAAGTTTTCCGGATTTAGATTTAAAATTTCACAATTTTTAAATTATCTTTAATTCCAATTTATAAGTCATACTTACCTAAAAGTTTATTTCACTAAAAACTTTTCATTTTACTTAATCATTTACACATTTCATTATTAAACACAACCATTTATGATAATAACCAAGATTATCATATCTGGAAACCAATTCATTATTATCTTTATTCTGATAACACTTCTACAAATTCAAGGTTTTAAATTCAGTTTGGATCCATTTCAAACTTATCTTCATTCAATTTCAATTTGGTTGTATTACTATTACCACTTAATTCTTATTATTTTATTTAATTCCAATGATTCAACAACCAATTTCTTCAATATATTTAATAATTAGAAAATTTATTTCTATATATATATAAAGATAAATTTATATAAAAATAATTTATTTTTAAAACCATTTTAAAACCTTTATATAAGAAAATAACAAGTACGCTCTCATATATATACACACTCAACTCATCTTAGGGTACCATTGACCCTATCCTTAATGAGTAATCCCACCAGAGCCAAGGTTCTCGCTTAACCTTTGCTCTGATACCAACTGTGACGACCCGGAAATTTCGAACCCGAAATTTCCAGATAGTTAGGAGAAAAAGAAAAGAGATAGAAGAAAGAAACAGAAAGAAGAAAGAAGAACAGAAAACACAATATCTCACATTCGCAGCGGATTAAATATAATAACAAATAATAGCATTTTTATAAAAGAAAGCTGTAATTGTTACTTTCAATACAATTAATCAGAGTTACAATCATTACAATAGACTGGACAGTTATATCAACCTGCCCCATACTACTATCAATACAACTCTCAAATACACAGCGGAAAACACTCTATACGTTCCTGTCATCCAGCTCGCCTCCTGAGCTCCAGAACGTCCTTACCTGGAATCTGTAATACTCGGTCTGACCCGAGCATTACATCAAAGTAACACCCGGGTCAGGCTGGAAACCAGCGTGAGTAAACTCATCTAACATGAAATTCCAATTCATATAACTTATTTAAACCCGGGGTACTCGTACTTTACTATAAGTAAACAACTTATATAGTCAACACTTATTGTCACAAAACAATATCTAAATATCCAACTTAGTTTAATTGGTCCATATTTTTCCAAACTGGCCTATTTGATTTCACATATCAATCTATAAAGAATTATATAAGATTTCAAATCGAAGTGGTTTCGGGTATTAACTAATACCCGACTCCTGTCTCTTCGAATCCAATGTCATCTTAACCTAAGTTATTCAAATGAAATACAATTCAAACTTTAAATTCAGGGTGTCACCTTTACACAATAATTCGTCATTGATAGTTACCCACATTATCACAGTTTAGACCAAACATAACATATCACATAGCATCACATATTAGAGATATCATCTTTCTAAGGCATACAATATCATTCAATCATCCATAACAAGATTTATTTGATATGTAATTCCAAATTAATTTAATTAATCTCCAATTAAATTAATTATCAACTTTATCATTTAAATTACCTCAATCCTGTATACTCAACCTTTATTAATTTCAACCTAATTTATAAATCATTCTTTAATCATTCATCTTAATTTATCATCCTTGATTAATTATCCTTTAATTTTATTAAGTAATTAACCCTTAATTACCCCATAGATTAATTAGCCTTAACCATTCACATTAACTTTTAATTAATCTCCTTCATTAATTAATCACATTAATTAATACTTCTCTAATTACTTAATTAAAGCAATTACTTAAGAACTAATCACTTAACCCTGCTTAATCAAACATTAATTAACTACAAACCATTTAATTAATAAATCATCCCTTGATTACCTTACAAAACAATTTATTAATCTTTAATTACTAAATTAATTACCCCTTGATTATTATTTAATTAATCCTTAATCACTTCCCTTAAGTAAATATTTTTTTTTAATCATAAATTAATTAACTTTAAATTATTAATTTATTATCCTTAACCATGAAGTCGATTTACCTAAATCAATCTTTAATTAGTAATTATCTTTTATTACTTTCATTTATTTAATTAAGCTTTAATTAATTTCATTAATACATCACCTTGGTTAATTATCCATTAGCTTAACCCTTTAAGTTAACTATCCTCTAAAACACTTCCTTTTTCTTTATTTTCCCTTTAATTAAAATATTAAGTTTGTTTAAACTTCAAAAACAAAGGTTATAAAAGATTTTAAAACACTTTAAAACTTGGCTACATAAAATTGTTAGAACTTATTATTATCATTTTTTTTTCTTCTTAAAACTGGTTCATTATTTATTCTAACCTGTAATAAAACTTACCCTAAAGTCTCGTAACTTAATACAAATCAACTCAAGACCAAAGACAGTTTTCCCCGAGCCAAACCAATATCTGCTTCGAGTCGACCCACAAATACTTCGAGTTCTTCCTACAGAACCCTTCTTCCCCAAATCATAACACGCAGATATCACGATATATCGTGCACGTGCACACGAGGTCTGGCCACCTCCGGCCATTGTTCTGATCACCAGCAAGTCGAAGATGCTCTCCTCCATCGTCACGAACACTCAGGTCACTGAATCTCACCGTCGTTCAAAATCGAGCAAGTCAAAGCATACTGGAACCCAACACTGTTCGACAAATCCACCTCGTACCATCGCCTCCGACCACCTGAAACATTGCCACTGCGTCCAGACCCTCGTCAAAGACCCACGCTGCTTTTCCCCCACCACCGATCGAGTTCATCGCGATGATGACGCCGCATTGGCCACGAATCCAACATCGACCCAGTCGGGGTTTTAAACCCTACTTCACCACCGTCTCATCGCCACGTTAATCTGAAAAATCAAAGGCCATTTTTCCCGAACTCCTCGAGCAACAAGCTTGCTCCAGCAACGAAGTTGACATCCCTAGAACCCTCGATCGCCGGAAATTGATGAGTACCCAATTTCCGTTCAACTCTCAATTCCCACCCAAAAACTCATTTAAAAATCTTGATATTATTACTAAAAATCATGGTTTTCTATAACAAATCAGATCATGGAAATGAACCAATAAATCTAGGTGTTCGAATTTTCATACTTTTGAATTCTTACAGTGTTTTCAAATCTTACTAGGAGATTATTAACTATTTATACTTGGAAATATTTTTAAGGTTAAGATCATGTTGATTCAAACAATTTTTTGTCTCAACATCAAATCCTGAAAAGGATTAAGAAATGAGGATATCAATTTCTCAAATTGTTAAAGCCTGTAAGTTTTTAAACAGAGTAGTATATTCATATATACAGATCTACATTCATTAGACCTTCAGATATACACACATGCAAACATGATTCACATCCATTCATCAATGATTATCACATGCAGATCAAGATACAAACTGATTTAAGATGTTCAAGGATAGTTTACTCACCAGGAATTAAATAGAGAACAGAGAGAACAGAATTTTATTTTCCAGGCTTGTTTGATTTTGAACTTCTTTTGCTTTTGTTGAATTTAAATTCTTGCTGTTTGATCTTTGAGTTGTTTGATTGATTTCTTTTTCTGATCTTCAGGTTGTATTTGAAAATCTTGAGACTGCTATTGAAATTGCCTTCATCTTCTTGTTTCAGATTTGAATTTCCAGTTTTATTTCTTTCTTTGAATTTTGATTTCCAGATTTTATCTTTTCTTTTGATTTGAATATATTTTTAGTAGATAAGAAGAAAAAATGAATTCAGCTGAAAGTAAAAATAAATTTCTTCTTTCATATTTTAATTTATTTATTTTAATTATCAAAGGAAATGTGGACATTTGTCCTTTTAGGTGTTAATTAGCTTACACATATGCTTATATTTTTACAAATGTCTTTAAACCACTTTAATATGCTAACAAGTGTTACTCTTGTCTTTCATTAATTTATTTAAGTCATATATATGTATTTATGAAATATTTACATGTATATAAAATGTATTTAACTTTTTATAATTTAAGCTTTTAGCTTTTAATAATATAGAAAAGTGAATCCATGTAAGCAATTATAAGTTATTATGTTTTGAATTTTAAAAATGAAAGAATATTAAAACAAATGAACTTCTAATTTAAATCTTATTTAAATCTTAAGCTTAAAAATATATATTTATAATAAATAAGAAATTATCACTTGAAAAGTATTATGTTAAAATATAGTTTCCAAATTACAAATTATATATATATATATATATATTTAAAGTTTGAAAACTCTTTATTAAATCATATTCCTTATTATTATATTTTTTTTTTATAAATTTTTATCTTATGTTTTGAGAAAATATAGAATTCACTTTAAATACCTTTGGAAAATTATTATATTTGCAAATCCACTTATATACATCTAGATATTTTCCAGAATTTTATTCGTTCAACTTATAAATCAGTACTTTTAATCCAGTTAATTACCGATTAACAGATGTTCAAAAATCCAGGTTATTACACAGATCGTACGCAAAATCCACGAATCGAAATCGAGCTATCAACCCAACCAAACCCAAAACGCCATGGCCAGAACTCCTCGATTTCCGACGCCATTGACCAACGAGAAGCCTCGCCAACCTTCCCAAAACTTCGTCAACCCTTCCTACTATCATTTCCAATAACCTCGTGCAACTCGATGTTCGAACCAGGCCTCTACGCTCAATTTCACGACCTCAGCTCAAACTAGGTTTAGAAACTTTTACCCCACGCCGCCGACTCCATGACGAACGTGAGCATGTTCGACTATTTTTCCCAACATCGTCGTACACCATTCTACCTCCATGCCAAGCCCCGACCATCAACCATCCTTCGATCGCCTAAATTCGTTCGAAACCCAATTTTTGATCAACCCAAAACTGCTCTCACAATACCCAACTAAAAATCATAAAACTCGTCCTAAAAATCCTATCTTCTAGTGTCGATTCATATTATATAATTGAACCACTAATTCGTGACATTCGAATTTACCCGAATTTAAGTTTCCCTCTGTAAAATTAAGTTTTCCCATACTGTATGTACTTATACTTCTTTGAAACTATTTTTAAATCATACTCCATACTTAAACACATATATTTACTTTTGAAACCAAAGCCTGATACTGAGTAGATAATATGTAATTGAATTTCTTTGGTCGTTTCTACCCTGTGGGCCAAAACAGAGAGGAAGATGCATGCTTCAGCATTGTCAAATGTAAATATATATTCAGAGCTTCATGCCTACAATACACTATATATATCTATGCAAAGATTAAACAATTCTTAAGGGTTAACAGACTGTTTACTCACAGAAACAAAGGATTAAGGTGGGAAATTTTGCTCACCTTTGATTTTGCAGCAGAGATAATGAACTTGATATTTTTGAAAACTGGAAGTTGGACAGAGAAGCATTTTGTTTGTGTCTAGCTGCCTGTTTTGTTTTCTTGAACTTTGAATGATATTTTGAGTTTTCAAAATAATGTTTGCTTCCATTTTTCTCTCAGTTGTGATAATCAAACTGAAGCGAAAAGATGATATGGGGAAAGTAGTTTACAGGTGATGATTATAACAAGCTACATGGTGTATCATACTTTATACAAAACAGTGTACTCTTTGTACAATTATCAGGGATAGTTTTATGTTTGGAGGCTGATACCATTTCGAATTGACCATTTGTTTATGCTAGAGATGAAAGCATTAAATGAAATGGTCCTTTATGTCTTCAAAAACTCATCCCCTACCTTTCGTATGTACTTAGAAATCTTACACAAGTTTATTTTTGGTTTGACTTAGATGCTAAGCATACTTACTCTACTTACATTCGTATACACTGAGATGATATTTTTGAGCAAAGAGGAGATGGGGTATTAAATGTATGTGTACTTTTTTACTTTGTTTTCTTTTGCTTATCCTAGCCTTGCATTATTTTACTCGGCTGATTAAGATGTTATCTTCTTTTGTTTTGCAAACTTGAATATACTTTCTTTGTTTATATTTCTTCTTTTTGTTTTGTTGACAAATACTTTACTTTCTTTGTATATGAATACATAGTGTTTCTTTACTTTTGCTTTGTAATTTCTAGTTAATATGTTGTTGTATTTTTAGCTAATGTATTCACTTATATCATAACTACATAACTTATCTTATTTATTTATATTCCAATTATAACCCATCAGATTCTAATTTAAATTATTTGTTTTACTTACTTTTATACTTGTGTCAAATATCTATATATTTTATAATTATTTTAAATGATTTATACAGAAATTATTTTACTTCGGGGAAACTCGCATCACTAAAATCAATTGATTTTACAGATTTTATTCAAAAATACAATTAATTATAAATTTAAATAAATTTAAATTCATATAAAATTCGGGGTCGTTACAAACTTCCCCCCTTAAAAGAATTTCGTCCTCGAAATTTGCCAAGGAGACAAAAAGATAGATGAAGAATATTTCATCAACTCAAACTGAACAGCTATTCTGCATTTGGCTTACCAAATCAGAATATCACGAACGAATCTGTTTTAACACTTTACAAGATACGCGGGTTATCCAGATCTACGAAATATACAATGGCATCGGTTAGTTCAAAGGGATAACTAACCATTCGTAGAATATATCGGGACCCAAAGAATAGATAGATATATAGATACAATTTCAGAACTTCCAGTTTAGAAACTAAAGTATACCTATCAACCATAGCAATCAAAGCAATCAATTCATCCAAACAAACAGTTTTGGTCAATTCGGAGTTTACGTCCCATATTAATATATATCGAATCTTCTTTCTGGATCTACCAGAAACTATCGAAGAATTGAGAAAAAAATGCTAATCAAAAGAGATTGATAGAGAAAAGATTACTTCCTCGTTGTTACAGGGTATTGACCGATTATAGTCATATTCCCCTGTCCCCTATCTCGTCCTCTTCTTGCACTCATACTCACTATCAGTAGATAGCAAGAGAATTTACTGAGGCTTTCGAACGGATATCTGAGAAATACTCATTCTAGGGTATACTTCACCCTATCTCTAATGAGCTACTTAACGTGTTATACTCCTGAGCTAAAGTTCAACCTTAGCTCTGATACCACATGTAACGACTCGTATTTTTCGCGTTCGAAAATCAACATCCGTACTTCACCTTGTACTAGAATGCCGTAGATTCGACCGTTCAAATCCGATTCGCCGGAGCTATAACAACATTAAGTAAACAACACAGCGGAAAAGAAAAAGAATATAGATATACAACATCTGATACAATGATGATACAATGAATATCTATATACATCAGAGATATGATACAAGAAATAGCAGCGGAAAGAAAATAGATAACACCAGCAGCGGATAGAATGTCTCCAATAGAATGCTCCAATAGAATGCTCCAAGATAAGCAACGTCAGTCCATGAACTCCAAGAACTGAACTAGCTCCAGATAATCTACTCAACCTGAATATCTGAGAAAACCCAACTCTAGACTGCCCGTGTGGAAAATTGTGGGCACCCAGAGTTTAGGAAGGGAACAATAAACTCCGGATCAGTCATGGGACTGGTGTGAGCAACAAAAACAGTTTATCTTTAAAAAAACACAAAAGGCTTTTAAACATTGAAATCCGCAATGCTTTTCGAAAATGAAACTACCATAAGGCCCCCCGCCACACACACAATGCAATCGCAGACTTGGAGGAGATTTCTCCTTATGATAGTCAAACATGCTTACTACGCAAAATCAAAACTCTTTTGATATTATTACTAGTGCATAGTGTAGAAAAACATTTCGAAAATATAATATCAATCTTAGCCAACATACAACCATTGTTGTATGCCTACTATAGCTACTACGTTCAATAGCAGGTTACCGCCACATTCCATAGCAGGTAATACAACTAAAACCGTACAGGGTTCGTATTGTTTCTTTGGATTTCCAACAAATGATCAGGCTAAGGAACTTCCTTACCGAAATAGAAACGCCTCTGGAAAGACGCCCCGGATCCTAACCGGATCTCCGCAAACAAAAGGCCGACGCTACCTCACGCTCTAACCGAGCTGTAACTAGGTAACTAACACACGAGTCATGTCATCCCCCGGTCGTTACCGACCTTTATCCCGGGATCCCGAAAACCAACAAAGCAACATCATACAGTAATAAATTACCGTGTCCACATGAGTTAAGTATCTGGGCTCCATACCATGATACCACCCTTTATCCAGAAGGAAATGACATACCCTAGGGGCGCTGCCCCTACAAACCTTTGCCGCAACATTCCTGTTTCGACCATTACCGGGTTGTGAGGCTCGACGAAGTCTCGTCCACAAAGCCACGCTTTTTCACAAAGCCACGCTTCGATCAACAAATGATCAGCAGCACTTCGTATGCCACATTACCAAATTGAGAATGTATCACTAGTAACCATCAACTACATAACCTCTGAGCTCGTACGTCTCAGAGAAGGGTGTTAAGCTAAGAGAATAAATTCTCCGCCACCAACAGAAATGTATTTGATAGAAACCAGCTTTACATCTCAAAGTGTAACGTCAGACACACATCCATACAAGTCTGTTCCGGGTTCGAACAGAACCGAAGGCACTTCCGAAGAAGCCCTTGCAAATCCGGGTATTCACAATCTCGATCGGACTTCCCATCACTTAGGGAATCTCTATACCGGAGCCATGATGCAGAGAAAATCGATAGGTCATCATATCGCTCTCGCAAATACCCGGTCTTCACCATCGGTCTTCAAATGCTATCCATATCGTCGTATCACTATTCGGAATGGGTTCTATGACACAAAGGTCCTCTCCCGGCTAAACCGAATAACGAGCGCAATTAAAAAATCATATGGATACTGGGGTCTCAGTTAAATCACAGCTTAAAGCCTAAAACTTTTCATTCGAATGGTTAAAACAATTTACCATTTCCAATCTTTTAAACAAAAAGATTCATTTCAAAAACCTTCACTGGTTTAAACAATTTCCACACTTTTAATCCTTTAAACAAAAAGATTCAATTCACAAAGTTAACCCCATTCACAAAGATTCATTCATAGAATTTCAAATCGATTTCCATTTCAATTGAATTAACTCGTTAAATCCTTAAATCAAGATTTAACTTATAGCTTTTAAAACAATTCCATTTCAAGTTAGATTAACTCATCCGGTCTTTGAAATAAAGACTCATTTCATAGTTTTCAAAACATTTCAATTCTACTTCAAACTTGAAACCGTTCAACACAATTTGGAAATCCTTTCTTATGTGAAAGCTTTTACTATTTGAAAACAAATAGTTTCATTTCAGAAAAATCCAGTTATATTTACATGAGTTAAAACCCTTGAATTAAATTCAAATTCCCAAATAAATATCTTTAAAATGGTTTAACCCATATATAACTTGTACAACATCTTTAATCCCTAGTTTCAAATCATAGAATTCAATTTCAAACTTGAATTCAAATTTAAATCAAATTATTTAAATTTTCAAAACTCGATTAAGTTATTCAAAATAACTTTTATCTTTGAAATTCCATTTCAAAAGCTTTTTACTTTAAACCCCAATTTCCAATTTCAAAATCAATTGAAATTAAAATTTCAATTTCAAACATTAAATTTACATTATCTGTGACTTAACCGATTTCCACGTGAAATACATATTTGTGTGTGTAAAAGTGTAGTCCAGGGGTTTCACACACAATAGTGCAACAACATCAATCATCATAGATATATCAATATCGATAAGCGGTATAATCCACAACGCTTATCTTCATTCACAGATTCATAGATAAAATAAATTTATCAGTCACAAAGATTCACTATTACAATTCGATGTGGGTTTCGGATAACCAACTGGAATCCGACTCCCTATCGCATCGAAATTCAAATGTCGTTTACGGGTCAAGGGTTTTCATATCAGTACAGAATAAAATACCCTATCAAAATCCAGCACAGAGTAATTCACATCTTACAGCATCATAATTATAAACAGAAATATCAATTCATTATACAACAAATCAGATATCCTACATACACAATCCATAAGCAATCATCTTTAATTCTTATTAATTCAAATTTAATCAATTACTTGAGAATTAGTTACTTAATCCTGTTTAATTAATCATTAACTATCAATTTATTACTTATTTCATTTCAAATTAGTTAATCAAATCAATTCTTAATCATTTATTAATTAACCATTCATAATAAATTAATTAACCTTTTATTATTAAATAATCATTCTTTAAAAACTTGTTCATACTTTATATTAAAACCCAGTAATATAATTGTTTAAATAAAATTTATCTTCTTTACCCATTTAATCCGGTCAAAACCAAATTTAACAAGAAAAAGGAACCCGAGCCTATCTCCAGATTACCCGAGTAACACACGAGACATCACTAATCCCTCATCACTTCGAGTCCACTCGCAAACAATCACGATATTAACCCGAGGAAAAGCAGCTTCCTGCCAACTTCTTACTCATCTGATACATCGTGCACACGGTGCACATGCACCGTCGCCTCTGGCCATCGGTGATCGATGCGGCCACCTTCGACAATCATTCGTACCCATACGTCCACGAGACAGCACCCAGATCGTACGCAAAATCCACGAATCGAAATCGAGCTATCAACCCAACCAAACCCAAAACGCCATGGCCAGAACTCCTCGATTTCCAACGCCATTGACCAACGAGAAGCCTCGCCAACCTTCCCAAAACTTTGTCAACCCTTCCTACTATCATTTCCAATAACCTCGTGCAACTCGATGTTCGAACCAGGCCTCTACGCTCAATTTCCCGACCTCAGCTCAAACTAGGTTTAGAAACTTTTACCCCACGCCGCCGACTCCATGACGAACGTGAGCATGTTCGACTATTTTTCCCAACATCGTCGTACACCATTCTACCTCCATGCCAAGCCCCGACCATCAACCATCCTTCGATCGCCTGAATTCGTTCGAAACCCAATTTTTGATCAACCCAAAACTGATCTCACAATACCCAACTAAAAATCATAAAACTCGTCCTAAAAATCCTATCTTCTAGTGTCGATTCATATTATATAATTGAACCACTAATTCGTGACATTCGAATTTACCCGAATTTAAGTTTCCCTCTGTAAAATTAAGTTTTCCCATACTGTATGTACTTATACTTCTTTGAAACTATTTTTAAATCATACTCCATACTTAAACACATATATTTACTTTTGAAACCAAAGCCTGATACTGAGTAGATAATATGTAATTGAATTTCTTTGGTCGTTTCTACCCTGTGGGCCAAAACAGAGAGGAAGATGCATGCTTCAGCATTGTCAAATGTAAATATATATTCAGAGCTTCATGCCTACAATACACTATATATATCTATGCAAAGATTAAACAATTCTTAAGGGTTAACAGACTGTTTACTCACAGAAACAAAGGATTAAGGTGGGAAATTTTGCTCACCTTTGATTTTGCAGCAGAGATAATGAACTTGATATTTTTGAAAACTGGAAGTTGGACAGAGAAGCATTTTGTTTGTGTCTAGCTGCCTGTTTTGTTTTCTTGAACTTTGAATGATATTTTGAGTTTTCAAAATAATGTTTGCTTCCATTTTTCTCTCAGTTGTGATAATCAAACTGAAGCGAAAAGATGATATGGGGAAAGTAGTTTACAGGTGATGATTATAACAAGCTACATGGTGTATCATACTTTATACAAAACAGTGTACTCTTTGTACAATTATCAGGGATAGTTTTATGTTTGGAGGCTGATACCATTTCGAATTGACCATTTGTTTATGCTAGAGATGAAATCATTAAATGAAATGGTCCTTTATGTCTTCAAACACTCATCCCCTACCTTTCGTATGTACTTAGAAATCTTACACAAGTTTATTTTTGGTTTGACTTAGATGCTAAGCATACTTACTCTACTTACATTCGTATACACTGAGATGATATTTTTGAGCAAAGAGGAGATGGGGTATTAAATGTATGTGTACTTTTTTACTTTGTTTTCTTTTGCTTATCCTAGCCTTGCATTATTTTACTCGGCTGATTAAGATGTTATCTTCTTTTGTTTTGCAAACTTGAATATACTTTCTTTGTTTATATTTCTTCTTTTTGTTTTGTTGACAAATACTTTACTTTCTTTGTATATGAATACATAGTGTTTCTTTACTTTTGCTTTGTAATTTCTAGTTAACATGTTGTTGTATTTTTAGCTAATGTATTCACTTATATCATAACTACATAACTTATCTTATTTATTTATATTCCAATTATAACCCATCAGATTCTAATTTAAATTATTTGTTTTACTTACTTTTATACTTGTGTCAAATATCTATATATTTTATAATTATTTTAAATGATTTATACAGAAATTATTTTACTTCGGGGAAACTCGCATCACTAAAATCAATTGATTTTACAGATTTTATTCAAAAATACAATTAATTATAAATTTAAATAAATTTAAATTCATATAAAATTCGGGGTCGTTACAACTTGGTTGTTTGTAGAGTGAATAGTAGAAGGAAGGTGAGAGAAAAAGTTAACACACAACTTATCAATAGATCTGAGTATAAATGATCAGTTACTTGATTATGCATTTTCAGAATAGAATTGCCTTAATTAAAGTTCTTGGTATATACAACATTTAACCTTCATGTATCCTACTACTTGAAATGGTTAAAAACTTATCACACTTTTGACACAGCATGGGCACTAATATTTTTTGCATAAGCAACTTCCAATATATAGAAAAAGAATACTTTTACTTATTTCGGATTGTGTAGCTCTAACACCATAAAGGTATAGAATTGAGTATGTAATTCGGCTTATATTTTTGTAGTATGATGTATATAAATAAATCTTTCTCTTAGTTTGTTAAAGTCGTTGAAAAAGTTTTCCTTTTTGATGGTGAAATGCTTAATTATGGTGAATAATCGGCTATTTCCAAGAAAAATATCCTAGTTAATGAAATTAAACATATTGAAATAAAAAGGTGAATATCGTTTTATGGAATTGGTAGATGTCTTTAAAGTTAGAGATATCAAAAGAATAAAGTATCTTTCCTAAAAGAAGAAGTATCTTGACCTTAAGTTAGTGACTTACGATTGGACCCAATTAGTACTAAGAATAAAGTATGATGACTTGTACTTTATTAGGTTAATAAAGTTGGCCCTAGATGTATGAGTTAGAATTTTGGATGAACCTACAAGAATTACAAAGACCTTAACAGTGTGGCATTAGTTCTGTAAATGTATATTGTTTCTACGATGTAATTCAATTCATTATTTTTAGATTTGAGATAGGTGATTAAAGTATGTTTCTCATTCCGCTCCACTCCTGCTCCAAATCATTCCATATCCCATTAAAATCTCCACTTTTATTTGATTTGCTAAGAGATGAACACGAACATGGTTAAATCTTAGGGATTCGCAAATTGATTTTACTGTTATACATGTCGATCATCACCATTTACCTAGCTTAGATCTGGAAATAATGAATTGAATTCGATCGTAGAAACAATATATATATTTATAGAACTAATGCTATAACCATCAAGGTCTCATTAATTTGCAGAATAATGTATGGCTATTGCACCATTAATTCTTATATGATCATCCAACGTTCTAACCTCATAACATCCTAGGGCCATCATTTTAGTCATTGTATTTTATTTTTAATACTAATTGGGTCCTATCTTAAGTCACCAACATAAGGTCAAGATGCTTCTCCTTTTTGGAAAGATACTTAGTCCTTTCAATTTCTCCAACTTTAAAGACATCTATCGATTCCATAAAAATATGTTCTACCCTTTTATTGAAATTTGTTTAAGTTTCATCAAGTAGGATAGCTTTCTTGGAGATAGCTGAATATTCATCATCGTTATGCATTTCTCCATTACAATTCAAAACCTTTTCAACGACTTCAACAACCTAACAGAAAGATTTATTTATATATACCAAGTTACAAAATATAAGCTGAGTTATAAAGTCGTTCATTAAAAAAATTTATTCATATTTTGTTATCAAAAATGATATAACGATAAAGTTTAAAGATGAAAGAGCATTTAAAGATTTCACATCGAGAAAGCAATAAATAGTTCTCTTTTTGTTTAGCTAATGTTTTCTACATATTTCATTTGCATGTTGGGTACCTAATATGCAATACCTATTAACATCAATACATTTTTGGATGATATAGACAAATCTTAATATCAAAGATGCTCATTTCAGATAGATCATCTAGACATGACATGTCAGATGCTCATTACAAAGCGTATTTATGTGATGGAATCAACATCAGCTGCATAAATGGTGAGGTTATGCCTGGTCAGTTAATTATGATTAACGTAAACATGTCAGTGTTCCTTGCATCCGTATTTGGTTTTACATATGTGACACACTGTATCAAAAATAAATCTTACTTGTTCTGCCGCTGGAGTAGCAGTAAAAAAGTTCCTACACCAATAATGCCTATATCCATTTTGCTGCACAAAAACTATAGCAGCTAACTGTTGCATGCTCATGGTAGTAATGAGAGTCAATAACATGTCTAGCTTCTTAGTTTTTCTTCAAATTATTTGCTCAAGTAAACCTTGGTTTATTTCAATGCAGCTACTTCGATGAGTATAAAATTCAGATGCAACATCCGAATCTATTGATGAAGCTTGGAGCATCATAATCAGAGTTGATACTCAAGTTAGAAAGGTTGTAAAAGTTGTGGATGGTATTCCTCAGTACAAGTTTGGATTCATTAACGGCAATGTGTTGCCGTTTGAGTAAACAAAAACGGTCAGTTGACTAGTATGCTCTTTTTTTCCTTTATAATGTTTTACATTTGTTGACTGCATCAATTACGAGAAATCATAACCACAACTGAGTGTTGGACATGAATTTATGTAGGAGCTGTACTCTGTGCAATGTCCAACATACTGCAAATAATGAAGAAGGATGGAACACAGTCCGCCAATTCACTAGGTTCGCATGTTCACAATATCCCTATAAAACCATTATTAAATGCAGTTGTATTAGTATAGCCCTCCTTTTTTCAGTGGAAAAATAGTGGTACTCTCTCTATGGTTTGTGGGAAAGAACAATTGGTTGAGGAATCTTTAATTGATACATTCCTAAACCATGTCCCTATTGTTGTTACATTGACATCAGTGTCTATTTTCTATAAGCAGATGTGCAACCCATTTCAGATTGCATAAATTGGAGCAAAATGTTTTGTACTACAGGTTCGTTCACTTATGACTCGAGTAAAGCAACAAAGATGTATTCAAATATCAAAATTCCAGTAATTGACAAATATTTTGAAAGGAACAAATTTTTTCCGTTTTAACATGAAATTTTTACAGTCTTCAAAAACTAATTATGTGTTTTTACTCATTTTCCAGTTTCAAATCTTAGTATATCAGTGGCAAAACATTAATTTTGCTAAGCAATAATGCATCTGGTCATGTATCTACAAATGTTGAAACAGTTCAGTCAAGCATCTCATATCTAATGGAAGAGACTAGAAATGCTTACTATCGAGTACATGTTATTTTTTTCAGAAGAACTTTTTTATCTCATTTTATATCCTTTTAGCATCTATTACAACTCCTATACAACATGTTTTAAACTGTTTTTTAATAGGAAATACTGCCTATCAGTTTGTTCATTTTGACATTGACCTAGTGTTAGGTGGACATTTGGTTCGTTCTGTTCTTTTCACTCTTTAAAGAGCATGAATAAACTGAATTCAGCTTTATCCATAAAAAAAATAAAAATAGAAATAGTTAAAGAAATTTGTATGAAGAAATTTATTGATATTTATTTTTGGTTCAACTTTGTGAAATTTCTTTACAGGAAATTTGTTATGAATTAAATTCATGCCATATGAGTTTTACAAAGAAAAGGGTATAAGAAATTTGTTGTGAACTGATTTCTTATATTGTTTAGATTCTAAATCCAAAATATCTTAATATACTTTACTTGCTAGCTGGCTCTAAAGTTATCAGATCTATATCCAGCTTCAATTTTGAATTTGGTGTATGTCAAATTCAAATATGAATTATATTATACCATCATCGTTTTCTTAACTTGTTATAATTAATCATAACAAATTCACACCAGCAATGCATTATAGAAAACAAAACTAGGAAAATACAGTCCATTTTTATCATAAAATAAAAACGGAATTGCAGAATTTCAATGTTTGGTGACAGTTGTTAACAATCACTTTTGATGTAGATCCTTAATTCCAGTAATTGAATTTATTTCAACTTATTCGACCTTTTCTCATTTAACTTACGGTTGCATTTCAGGATATTAAATGATTTGTATCCTTAATTCTAGGAACCCATTAGTTTCATCTGCTGCCATAAATGGCCTTAATCCTTATGGCCTATGATCCTTCACAATAATTTTTGGTCATATTTATTGAGTGACGCTCATATTCTCTATCACCAAACTTTCTACTTCTTCATGCAAACTTATACCAAGTTATTGGTTGATCATAAGTAATATTGTCAGCATTGTATATTTATTGATTGACATTCTAATATATTTAAGGATTATGTAACTTTTGTTTAGTAAAATTGTATGTTTCTAGAATTGTTCAATGTACGGGTGTAATTATTCAGGCTTGCTTAAATATCTAGGTAAGTTTCTGCACATAGTCGGTATTTGATTATTAATTTAAATGCAAATATGTGGTTACATCTTTTATGTAATATAATGTTTTTAAAAATTTGTTGATTCCATGTTACCTATTTCATTTAAACTCATAAGTTTGACCATCTATGCATTCATTAAAAATTTAGGCAACATGTCATGTTGTTAATCACAATTCCACTTTCCATGGGTTTAATGAAAAAGTAATTGTTAGGCATATAATTTTGTCTTTTCACTTATATGTTAATTTGTATTAGTGCCATCTCATATTGGATTCTAATTTTTTTGTATGTTATCTCAGTAACTTTTTACCATCAATTTATGCCTAATCCTAGTCAAAGTATTATCCTTCTTTTATCTTATTATTTTACTATTTCTCACCAGATACCTTTTCCATTATCTATAATAATAAAAAATAATTGCTGCAACTATGTTCATCTCAGGTTTTTGCGACTATAAGGTATTCACGTAAGCCTCTACATTATAAGTTACTTTTTGCTTGCCATTTCAAACTTGCCAGGTAAAAAGTAAAAACTATACCTTTGTTCTTCCATCCTTATTCCCTCTCTAGCCTGTATTTATAAATTATTAAAGAGCAAATTAACTTTAATAAGTTAACACCCTTCACAAATTTTAATATTTTAGAAAAGAGCTAATATGAAGATGCAAAAGTCAGGAAATGTGGGAGCTCAAGTATGTATTTTATTACATGAGGTATACCATGTGAAATACTGAATTTCCTTTGAATAAGTACCACCATGGAGAAACCTTGAAAATACTTCTATTTTTCTTTGAATTTTCTGATTAGTTATGAAGATTTCTTCAAAAATGAAGAAAAGGAAGATGTCTTGGAGTATACAACAGATTTATTTGTTATTTGGGGCAGTTGTTGTCATATAGGTTTCCTCCGTTGAAGTTACCCTGGTATAATTTAATGTGACGCCCCACCTCTATGCTCACAATAACAAAGAGTATTAAAAGAAATACTGTCTGTTATTATGAAGAATAAGGCTGGATAGGAGCGGCCATCCGTAGTTGGGCCTTACACTAGTATTGGTTACCTCAATAGGAGTGGTATGTATTTTTATTTTTCATCTCTTATTTATTTACTCCCATCGACATACCCAATTCCAGTATAAAACGAACTACGATGGTTCATAATAGTTTAGGACAATATATATAATAATAACACAGATACTAAAAATGCGGAACAAAGATGACAAAAGTCTCATATATATATATATATATATATATATAACTGATGTCTATTACAATACATTTGACACAAGACATATGACACAACTACAACTGTCGACTCTGGAAGTTATATATACAAGTACATTATCTCATAATACACATGAATACATATCAACCTAAATCAAGTACACTGTCTACTACAAAATGACGAAGACTACTTCAAAAGATACAAAAAGACTTCATAGCTCAAGCAGCAACCCAAAGCAAGATATCTACAACCTGTAATAACTCGGTCTGACCCGAGTATTAGAATCAAAAGAAAATAATACACGGGTCAGTTTAATTCAAACTCAGTTATTAATGCACATGAGCAATAATAATTAAATAGCAAATAGACGACAGTCACAATAAATATCGTCTATCCGATCCTTTAACAAGAAATCAGATAACGGTAAATATAACACTGAATAGTGTTAAACAATAAATCAGCAAATTCAAATCATCAACAAAGATAAATAAAAGGATTGTCAATGAAGATAATATGAAAACCCCAGAATTGTCTAAACATCAATTAACAACAAAATCCAATTATTAAATAAATAATTAGAAACTCAGAATCTAATTATCAAAAAGATAATTAGACAATCTCAAAATGATCAATCAAACCAAATTCTGTGTGGCTGCAGTACACGCACGCGTGCACTGCCTCGCCACTACAGTAAGTCAAAACTGCAAAGGTCAAGTCACGACTAGCATGACTCAACACAATTGCAAACAAAAGCAAACCAGTATGCAACTGCCTCGATGAATCGAAAGCAAATGGCACCAACATAATTCAAAATGAAAAGTGACATGCACTAGAAGCACACATCAATGCTACATATGAACCAAGTTCATATATACAACAAACCCAAAGTCAACAGTGATCAAATGGAGTATAGCCGCAAATACCAAAGTACACAAAACCTGGGTCAGAATCAAACAAGTCCAGATGAATACAAGCATCATGTAGCAGTGCAACCCGAAGTCAAGAACAACAGCTACAACTCAATGCAAAACTCAATGAATCAAGTGAACACTTGTATACATATACAAGAAAATGAAGTGCAACCACAAATGCAATCATGTCTCGAAGACCAGTGAACAACCAGATGACAGGTAGACATCAAGATGGACAAAGTTCAAGGCAAGGCAATGCACAATGTAGACTACATATAGAACTGCAGACTAACCAGGTTAATAATGCAAACTGACTCGGTGGCTCAACAACATCAAAATGCACAAGCAAGGCTACTACATAGTGTGCAGACATGATGATCCACAAAGTATACAAGAACTAATACACAGTGACTCAAGGAATGGTTCAAATGGCCAAACTTAACAATGCATACCTATCAGACAACATAAGTACAAATGACAAGTCCCAGAGGAAAAAATCAACAGAGAGATGCACAAAGTAATGTATATACACAGTGCATATATACAACAAGAACATATCATCATTAAATGAACCAGACCATATGGAAATAGATCACTTCAAATAGCATACATGAAAACCAACATCAATGCGTATGAACTCAGGTGGATAGTACGACCAAGAACATGTATATGAAATGCATCAGTGGACAAATGCAAGCAATCAAGTATAGCAGCCTCAACAAGTATATCAGTCAGAAATATCATCACCGAAGACAACAGGGAATGAAAGAACTGCACTTACAAGAGTATGGTACAGTTCGAACAATATCACCAGCATTTTAAGAAATCAAAATGAACACGATCAGTGTCAAGGCGAAGTCATCAAAAAAAAGGAAGTCAAAGTACCAAAGAATTCAAAGCCGTGGCAATCAATAAATCAGTGCCAAAGTCAACATTGAACCAAGTCAGATAAATCACCATCGATCACAGAAAAATATATACGAATTGAAAAAGGTTAGAAATCATCACAAAGCATTCAAGCATAATCACACGGCCGAGAAGAATTCAAGCATAATTATCAGACGAAGTCAAATAAATATATACGACGAAAAAAAGGGATTCAAAATCGCGGAAGTCACAAAATCACATGTAGGCGAAGTTTGAATTAGATGTGAGTAAACTCACCTTTGATTCGACGAGCAAAGAAGAACTCAAATCCAAACTGCGGCCGAAAGTATAGATCGAAGAATCGTAATCGAAGCTGTAGCATCACGAAGTCGATCGAATGAAATCGGCAGAAGCCCTAATTTTTGGAGACGAGCAAGAATAAACGAGGCCGCCATTTTTCTTTTCTTTCGTTCGATTGTTTAGGATTTCGAAAATGAATGGATCGGTTAAAGGAACGACAATAATAACCATCTCGGTAACAAAATAAAACATGGGCCAAAACAATTTTAAAGCCCACCCAACATTTAATAGAGTTATAAAAGAATTTAAATTCGATTTAAATTTCAATAGCAATTAACAAACAATTTAATTGTCATTTTGACGATAATTAAAAATTACAAAATCCCGGGTTGTTACAGACTCCCCTCCTTATAAAAATTGCGTCCCCGCAATTTTCATAATTAAAGTCGTCAATACAATTATTTTTCTAACATAAACTGGTTAAGCTAGAAAAATAGTGGTCGAGAACACAAACGCCAAAGAAATATTTTAATTCCATAAAAGAAATTCACAAATTCCCAACAAAACCTAATTATCAAATAGATAATTAGAAAACAGCAAAACTGAATAAATACAATTATCAACGATATTCAATTATCAATTAGATAATTAGAATACAGAAATTACAAAACAGCAATATCTAATTATCGATACGATAATTAGAAAACAGCAAAATCTAATTACCACAAACACAATTAGAAAACACAAATCACAAATTGCGAAACCGCAATTATCTAGTTATCCAGCAAATAACTAGAAAACACAAACTCCATAATCAACAAACTCTAACTATCAACAAAAATAGATAGAAAATAGCAATTCAATAAAATCAGCATACTCTGGAATCAATTAGAGACTAGAAAACCTCATAATCAGCAAAACTAGCAAATGTCCGATTATCAAAAACGATAATCAGGAAACACAATTATCTAATTAACAAAACGATAATCAGAAAACATCAGATAATCAGAAATCTCAAATCAACAATTATCTAATTATCAAATACGATAATCAGAAATCTCGAATCAACAAATATCTAATTATCAAAAACGATAATTAGAAATCTCAAATCAACAAATATCTAATTATCTAAAACGATAATCAGAAATCTCAAATCAACAAATATCTAATTATCAAAAACGATAATCAGAAATCTCAAATCAGCAAATATCTAATTATCTCAAACGATAATTAGAAATCTCAAATCAACAAATATCTAATTATCAAAAACGATAATCAGAAACAACAAATATCCGATTATCAAAAACGATAACCAGAAACAACAAATATCCGATTATCAAAAACGATAATCAGAAATCTCAAATCAACAAATATCTAATTATCAAAAACGATAATCAGAAATCTCAAATCAGCAAATATCTAATTATCTCAAACGATAATCAGAAATCTCAAATCAGCAAATATCTAATTATCAAAAACGATAATCAGAAATCTCAAATCAACAAATATCTAATTATCAAAAACGATAATAAAAAACAACAAATATCCGATTATCAAAAACGATAATCAGAAACAACAAATATCCGATTATCAAAAACGATAATCAGAAACAACAAATATCTGATTATCAAAAACGATAATCAGAAACAACAAATATCCGATTATCAAAAATGATAATCAGAAATCTCAAATCAACAAATATCTAATTATCAAAAACGATAATCAGAAATCTCAAATCAGCAAATATCTAATTATCAAAAACGATAATCAGAAATCTCAAATCAGCAAATATCTAATTATCAAAAACGATAATCAGAAATCTCAAATCAACAAATATCTAATTATCAAAAACGATAATCAGAAACAACAAATATTCGATTATCAAAAACGATAATCAGAAACAACAAATATCCAATTACCTGCAGATAATTGGAAACAACAAATATCTAGAAATCAATTAAGAAGACTAGAAAATCATCATAAAAGCTTGGATCGATCCCATCAGATGGCGAGTTTTTAGCTACGCCGCACGTGCATCAACAAATGGCCGAAGCCTACCAAGTACTCAACATAATTTTTGGCGCCCAACAAATGACCCGAAGGTCCGCAGAGTGACCCGAAGGTCTAGTACTGGTATTTGACCTGAAGGTCCATCATATGATCGAAGGTCCAACATATGACCCGAAGGTCCATCATAGTGGCTCGAAAGCACACAAAATCATCAAAATCATCAAAACAGCAAATATTTCAATTAACGAGTCCGGAATTAACCGAAATAGCAAACGCACATGTCCCATACCACGTGTTTTACTAAATCGTTTGATTCTCTTCATCGTTTCCTTGAAAGTGCAAAATTGTGTATTTTGTAAAAATACATTTTACATTCTCAAACGGACAAGTCTAGAATTAAGCGAATCAGTAAAAGAAAGGGTTCATAGTCCTCGATTTTGCTGAATCGTTTAAATCGCTTCCTCATTCTTTTGAAAGCGCAAACTGTTAAAATTTTGTATTTTATATAATTAACATTTTACGTTCTCAAACGAACAAGTCCGAAATTAAGCGAATCAGTAAAAGAAAGGGTTCATAGTCCTCGATTTTGCTGAATCGTTTAAATCGCTTCCTCATTCTTTTGAAAGCGCAAACTGTAAAAAAATTTAAAACAATTTTCAGAACACGTGATTAAAACAGCAACCTCAGTAGTAATTTCGAAAAGGAAATTACACTTCCCAAAACATCGTAAAACGAATCTCAAAATCAGCATTGCGGAATAACCGCTTGAAAATCCACTTTTAAAATTTGACGGTTACTGAAGCCAAGGCGACAGAAATTTTTATACGTCAAAATATCATCAAAATAATTCACATCAAAATGTAATACCAATGAATTTTCATTCATCAAAATGTCACAAAACACTGCGCTTCAAAAATTTAGCATCGGTGTAAAAATCCCGTTATAAAAATAACGGCAACAAAATACGTTTAATCCAAACACCGGTTCAACGTTAAATTAATGCAGTAACGTGCAACTCAATTTGTACGTATACTACAAAATGAACATAGAAATCATTCGAATGTATCTTCAATGAAGATAATTCAAAACAGCAAAATCTAATCAATATGTGATTAGCATAAAAGAAAACCAGCAAAAAATCTCAACAAATATTACATAACTTCAATCGCTTCGAATCCTCAAATCGGATTCAAAATTTTCAAAGAGACAAAATAAACCCAACTATGTAAACAACAAATGAAATTTATTTCAATTTCATATTTTGATTTTTAAATCAAAGAGGTTATCAACTGTACTTAGCGAAGACGGTGTCACTGCTTCCGCTGCGAACTCTGATAAATAGTACCCAAATCAATCAAATCATCAAAACACAGTTTCACTATTATTTTTAAATAAAGATATTTAAAAATTTCATCATAATTTCAAAACTTAGTTTTGACTCAAAGCACAACTAAAACATCGACAAATAGTTGTAACACATGTTCCATCTAAGTTATGTTTTATATTATGTCCATAAACCCCAAGCTCTGATACCAACTGTGACGCCCCACCTCTATGCTCACAATAACAAAGAGTATTAAAAGAAATACTGTCTGTTATTATGAAGAATAAGGCTGGATAGGAGCGGCCATCCGTAGTTGGGCCTTACACTAGTATTGGTTACCTCAATAGGAGTGATATGTATTTTTATTTTTCATCTCTTATTTATTTACTCCCATCGACATACCCAATTCCAGTATAAAACGAACTACGATGGTTCATAATAGTTTAGGACAATATATATAATAATAACACAGATACTAAAAATGCGGAACACAGATAAAAAAAGTCTCATATATATATATACCTGATGTCAGTTACAATACATTTGACACAATACATATGATACAACTACAACTATCGACTCTGCAAGTTATATATACAAGTACATTATCGCATAATACACATGAATACATATCAACCTAAATTAAGTACACTGACTACTACAAAATGACGAAGACTACTTCAAAAGATATGAAAAGGCTTCATAGCTCAAGCAGCAACCCAAAGCAAGATATCTACAACCTATAATAACTCGGTCTGACCCGAGTATTAGATTCAAAAGAAAATAATACACGGGTCAGTCTAATTCAAACTCAGTTATTAATGCACATGAGCAATAATAATTAAATAGCAAATAGACGACAGTCACAATAAATCTCGTCTATCCGATTCTTTAACAAGAAATCGAATAACGGTAAATATAACACTGAATAGTGTTAAACAATAAATCAGCAAATTCAAATCATCAACAAAGATAAATAAAAGGATTATCAATGAAGATAATATGAAAACCCCAGAATTGTCTAAACAGCAATTAACAACAAAATCCAATTATTAAATAAATAATTAGAAACTCAGAATCTAATTATCAAATAGATAATTAGACAATCTCAAAATGATCAATCAAACCAAATTCTGTGTGGCTGCAGTACACGCACGCGTGCACTGCCTCGCCACTACAGTAAGTCAAAACTGCAAAGGTCAAGTCACGACTAGCATGACTCAACACAATTGCAAACAAAAGCAAACCAGTATGCAACTGCCTCGATGAATCGAAAGCAAATGGCACCAACATAATTCAAAATGAAAAGTGACATGTACTAGAAGCACACATCAATGCTACATATGAACCAAGTTCATATATACAACAAACCCAAAGTCAACAGTGATCAAATGGAGTATAGCCGCAAATACCAAAGTACACAAAACCTGGGTCAGAATCAAATAAGTCCAGATGAATACAAGCATCATGTAGCAGTGCAACCCGAAGTCAAGAACAACAGCTACAACTCAATGCAAAACTCAATGAATCAAGTTAACACTTGTATACATATACAAGAAAATGAAGTGCAACCACAAATGCAATCATGTCTCGAAGACCAGTGAACAACCAGATGACAAGTAGACATCAAGATGGACAAAGTTCAAGGCAAGGCAATGCACAATGTAGACTACATATAAAACTGCAGACTAACCAGGTTAATAATGCAAACTGACTCGGTGGCTCAACAACATCAAAATGCACAAGCAAGGCTACTACATAGTGTGCAGACATGATGATCCACAAAGTATACAGGAACTAATACACAGTGACTCAAGGAATGGTTCAAATGGCCAAACTTACCAATGCATACCTATCAGACAACATAAGTACAAATGACAAGTCCCAGAGGCAAAAATCAACAGAGAGTTGCACAAAGTAATGTATATACACAGTGCATATATACAACAAGAACATATCATCATCAAATGAACCAGACCATATGGAAATAGATCACTTCAAATGGCATACATGAAAACCAACATCAATGCGTATGAACTCAAGTGGATAGTACGACCAAGAACATGTATATGAAATGCATCAGTGGACAAATGCAAGCAATCAAGTACAACAGCCTCAACAAGTATATCAGTCAGAAATATCATCACCGAAGACAACAGGGAATGAAAGAACTGCAGTTACAAGAGTATGGTACAGTTCGAACAATATCACCAGCATTTTAATAAATCAAAATGAACACGATCAGTGTCAAGGGCGAAGTCATCAAAAAAAAGGAAGTCAAAGTACCAAAGAATTCAAAGCCGTGGCAATCAATAAATCAATGCCTAAGTCAACATTGAACTAAGTCAGATAAATCACCATCGATCACAGAAAAATATATACGAATTGAAAAGGTCAGAAATCATCACAAAGCATTCAAGCATAATCACATGTCTGAGAAGAATTCAAGCATAATTATTAGACGAAGTCAAATAAATATATACGACGAAAATAAAGGGATTCAAAATCGCGGAAGTCACAAAATCACATGTAGGCGAAGTTTGAATTAGATGTGAGTAAACTCACCTTTGATTCGACGAGCAAAGAAGAACTCAAATCCAAACTGTGGCCGAAAGCAAAGATCAAAGAATCGTAACCGAAGCTGTGGCATCACGAACTCGATCGAATGAAATCGGCAGAAGCCCTAATTTTTGGAGATGAATGAGAATAAACGAGGCCGCCATTTTTCTTTTCTTTCGTTCGATTGTTTAGGGTTTCAAAAATGAATGGATCGGTTAAAGGAAGGACAATAATAACCATCTCGGCAACAAAATAAAACATCGGCCAAAATAATTTTAAAGCCCGCCCAACATTTAACATAGTTATAAAAAAAATTCAATTCGATTTAAATTTCGATAGCAATTAACAAACAATTTAATCGTCATTTTGACGATAATTAAAAATTACAAAATCCCGGGTTGTTACATTTAATTTATTTTGTTTCAAAATTTTATCTATGTATGTGTATTATATCACAGGTCTGCAATTTGCATAATAGGAATTTAGTTGCAAATTATGGTTAAAACCATGATTTAGATATTTAGTTTTATTGAGAATTCTAACAGGTAGGATAACTAAGGCCCGACCTAGTTACTAACATTGAGCTAGCCAAATGAGATCAATTTTTTGTTTGAAAAATAAGTCAAAAAATGTATTTTATATATAAGGAAAAACTATAAGTTACAACTCTTTTGTAGAGACAGGTATAATAGTGCATTGAAAAATACGCTTTCTTGAATAAAATTGCATCTCAAATATTTCACATCATTAGGAACATAAATGGACATGAAAAATCTTTATTTAACATATGAAAATCATAGTGCTAGAATTGGATTCTTATCTTCAAGAATTAATAAATGGACATGAAAAATCTTTATTTAGCATATGAAAATCATATTGCTAGAATTGGATGCTTATCTTCAAGAATTACCTTTAAGGAAAATATTTCACATCATCGGAAACATAAATGGACATGAAAAATCTTTATTTAGCATATGAAAATTATAGTGCTAGAATTGGATTCTTATCTTCAAGAAATTATCTTTAACGAAAATATGAACTATTTCGATTTTTAAAATATTGATGTAATTGTTTAATTTCCTCTTAAAACATAAACAAGAAAAATCAATTATTAGGCGTTTGAGGTCAAACTAAGCTTATTAACCCTTAACATTCTCCATCCAAAACTATGTAATAGGTTCCTTTATCATTTAACATCTGCAAATTAGTTGACTATGAACCTAAGTAAAGATGCAGTTTTTATATCCTTACTTTTCCTAATAGTTCATTGGATTGCTGTTTTGGTTTCAAATTGATCAAAATATACGTTTAATTGTGAGATTCCTCCTTAGAATATAAGACAAAAATATTGTGAAAGAAAACAAAGAAACTATGCTCCTACTACTCGTATATTTTGGAAATTATTTGCTTAGAAAAGCATGATGTTCACATTGGTACTCTACATATGTGGCCGTAGATTAGCATACATAAAATTATATTATCAATACAATATTATCTGAATTGTTGATAAATCTTTTCCACATAAATTGTAATTTTAATATGAGATTGATTTGTTTCATAAAAATATTATCATCTTCTTGTTTAATTTGGAAGAGATGTTTGATACTATTTTTCCCTATGGTGTTCGCAGTAGTTTTAATGAAATAAGTGACTTATGCAATGCTATATTAGAAGTGAGGTCACAGGCCCTTATATACTTTATATATGCTTGAAAATCTCAATTGTAAAGGGAGTTTATGTGTCTATCGAGGCTCTACGAAGGATTATGGCCAGGTTACTCACTTAAATTTGCCATAAGTATATAAATGTTGGGTCAAATTTATATAAACTTCTATTTATTCTACTAAATTAACGAATAAACTGTTAAAGCATGATTTTGTGATTAGTTTCCTTAAAGTATCTGAAAACCGAAAGATTAAAATAGAGCTTAGTACATCTTTTGTTTTTCTTTAGGATCTACTTTTCACATATTAAATACCATTTGATACCCACATATATCTTTTTTTTGACATCTTTTACAGCATTCAAGTTGGTCTATAAGAATCATTGCATTTTTTTAGGTTTCTACCTTTCTTACATATTACTTTTTTGGGTTTAGGCAATCTTTGTACTACTATCTAGACTTGAGTTAATTGTTTATTATATGGATTTAACTAAATACGGGCTCATATCTATTATTACACTCACACTCATTCTAGTTTTATGCGATATTATAAAGATCCGCTTGAGAAGGATGAACTTGATGCATGGGGCTGGTATAAAGAAAATTGCTAGAAAAATGAGTGATGCCTCTGGTTCACAAGTCAAGGCAAGTATATGTACATTATTTATACGCATGTTGTGTTGATTGATAATAGAAATGAAACCCGTGTGTATTATTCAAATTTTACCAATTGGAAGTAATGGAAGCTTATCTACCTTTGTGATCTTGTAATTGAATTTAATTTAAAACAATATTGTTTTAGGTTGTGTGCGCATAAGCTACGTGCCACAAAAGCAATGCTAAGAAATAGAGGTACTTGAGGAATGCATCTGCAGATTAGAAGTATTACGAAATGAAATAAACCAAGGCTGTCATTGGTTAAGAATTTATGTGAAAAGGCCAATCGGATCAACCCACCAAACCGATCTCTAATCCATATTTGAGCATGTTGTTTGCCTTGTCAGAATGGATGTTATTTCTTAGAAAGCTGAGTTCATGTTTACCTTGTACGTTTGTAATTGCAACCTTTTATGTTGGTTAACCATATGTATGTATTTATGACATGGTCATAAGCTTGTACTGCAAAAACCGTGTAAACATAATTTGAGTTTGAATGTATTTCTGGATTTCGCATAAAGAATAATGATATAAAGTCATAATTAGATGAACATTATTTGGATATATATAGTTGTGAATGTTAGATTATAGACATAAATAGCGTTTGATAATGCCAAAGTCAACTTCTTTTGACTATTGTAAAAGAGTTTCTACAATGTTTGAAATGTGTTTGTAATCTATTTTTTTATAATATCTACAAGACATTGTGGAAAGATTGTTAAATAACATATGAGACTTCTATTACGATTGAAAAATGTTGTGAATATACAATCCACAATGGTGTATGCAACTCTAAGTAAATGTTGTAGAAAGTAATTTTTTTTTGCAACTGTGGATATAACAACGGCGAGCTAAATGTTGTTAAAGTGTTATAACAACGTTTATTGATCATTATAAAATACCTTTTTTCCTGTAGTGCATTCATGGCAAGATTTATATTCAGGCATGACATCTAATTAAAAAATATTACTACTAAATATAGAATTGCAAATATAGAAAATCAATTACCATATCCATTGCATGTCCAATAAAATATTTAATAATCTAGTTTTCTTATGGAATATTTACTATAATAAACAAAAATTATCCTAGTCTATTTAGATGTATAACTATAAATATAACTCTTGTTGAGAACATACACTACCATATAATCCAATTCATTTCAAGACAATGATTCTTTAGTGTAAGCCATTATGATCAAGTTTCTTCTCTCTCACAAATAAGGTTATCTTAGGAAAAGGCGACAACACTTGCTTTTGTTTAAAACGACTTTATGGCTTTACATTATTTCATTAAGTATTGGTTGGTCCTTTATGTTTTTTATAAGTTATACATCTATTTATTCATGTCTGTGCCAAGCCATTATGATCGATGTTAGGTGTAGCTCGCTTTGGGAAATGGAGTGTGCGTGGATTGGATGGTTTAAAGTCCCACAACGTAGGATATTTGAAAAATCATGTTATATATATGAGATTGATGACATGTAACATTGAGGGTTCCTTTTGTTACATTGTATTGTCAAGACCAGATTATATGCCGATGGGAGACGATGAAGGAATGTTTAATCGGAATGTCAGCATAGGAGACTTCGACTGTTGGCTCCTGCTAGACACAGTGAAGCGTACGCGTACGGAATGCTAAAATACCGAAACTCAACATGGTATCAAAGTTCCATGGTTCAAGAGGTCAGTATGATGCAACATAATCAAAACATGGGTCCAAAGCGACTTGAGCATGGGTTGTTCATTAAGGTGGAGATGGTTAAGCAGTCTGGCTTCTCCTGTTTATGAGAATTTGAAGTAGCAGCCTAATCCCACTACGAAGAGGACTCGGTATAATTTCAAAGGTGATTTGAGCAATAATCGCCAGTGTGGAGGTTGTTAGGTGTGGCTTGCATTATAAACGAAGTGAGTGTGTGGATTAGATGGTTTGAAGTCCCACTTCGCAAGATATTTGAAGAAATCGTGATATATATATATATATATATGAGATTGGTGACATGTAACATAGAAGATTCATTTTGTTACAATGTGTAACCAAGACCAGATTATATGCCCGATCGGAGGCGATGAAGAGACGTTCAATCGGGACGCTAATATAGGCGACTTTGATAATTGACTTCGGCTAGACACGGTGAAGCATACACGTATGGAACGTGGGAATGTCGAAACTCAACAATCAACAACATCAACCTTTGATAATTTGTACAACTCATATGAAGCGGTCATTGTTATCCAATAAGTAATGGACAATCATTTGCTTTCTTATGATATCTTTTTATAACAGTCATTAATTAATATATTGGAATCAGCATGTAATGTATTATAGATATAAGATACCTTTTGTTGCCTATACTTCTTAAACATCTTTTGAAAAGCCTTCATTGTTTTGGTTGTGATTTTTGCTAATTTAATTGCGATTGTAAATATGATTTCTAAATCTTATACCTGTTCTTTATAGGTAACTGGACTTCCTCGGTGAAAACAAGTAGCAACATGTCATAGAAAATTAGCGATGTGAAGTTCTTTTCTATCTGTAACTACTTTTATTTAAATATATAGGATTTATATTTAGTTCTTTAGAAGGACTCAACCTCAGCACACATGGATAATGCATTTTTGGCCTATGAAAATATGAACAAATACATGCCATGTTCTTTTTCATGGAAGTAGTTATAATTAACTATATCACCATAAAAATTAGTTGATGTACACTTATTTATTTTCTTTTTTGCTTATAGATATAAGATAATGATTTTTTTTAACTTCATAGCATGGCCCATTTTGTGACTGATAATACTGCTCCAAATTTGGGAAGATCATTATGTATGATAACTGCTTGATGGAATAACGGTAAAAAGAATGAGTGTTTTTCTATTCTTTTTAATTATTACATTCCTGAAGATACGTATATTTGACATATTCTATAATTTCAAGAATGAAGCATCCCTTTGACTTTTTCGAAAGGTTCTATTGTAGCTATCTCTCTTTTCTAATCCTTCTTTTATATTATTCCTGGTTTCGACAAAGTTGAAACGAAGACTGATGGTTACAAAAAAAATTTTAACCGGCCCAATAACATCAAGTGACTTTTAACTAATTATATGTTAAAATTAAAAAATGGTTTAATAAAACAAAGTTTGTTAAACCTTTTTAATAAATTTAATCCAATTAAAACTTTATTAAATATTCCATTTTAAATCAAGATACCCTTATAATTTTGGATCTTAAGAGTCAAGTACCTGGATATTTAAGAGAAGTGTCTACCAAACAGTATTATAAATTCCCTTACCATAACATATATATTTATAGCCCGAGTAATCCCAAAATAAAACAAAGGAACTGGGTACTACCAAACAGTATTATATATTCCCTTACCAGGAAAGGTAATACTTAAGAGAAGTATCTACCATCCGGACAAATTCCCTGCCCATTTTTAGTTACTTTCGAGCCATTCGAACTAGCGAATTTAAAAAAACACATTTCTTCTTTTCAAATCCCTTTTTGAAGCAATACTTTATATATTCCTAAATAAATAGTTTTAACAAAAATATCAATTTTGAATATGCTTTGGGTTTGTTCGAATTCGAACTCGTCTCAACCACACAATGACAAAGAGAATAATTTACTAAGTGCACAATGTCGTTTGCCTAAGCAAACCTCCGATCGTCACTTAGATGATTATTCCGATCATCACAAAACAAATCGGGGCTCATTCCCCGAACCAATCCAAAGAAAGTGTACTTTTTCATTAAAATTTTCTCTTTCAAAAGTATTTATACTTGAAAATGTTGTTAAGTAAACTACTGCCATTATTTCCTAAAATATTTATACTTTAAACTCTTTCAAGTGAAATTAATACTTCCTTTCCCATAAATCGTTTGAAATAATAATATACATCTTTCCTTTTTTATACCAAATCATGCCTTTGGGATTTAATCAAAATCTGTTTTTACCTGGACAAATCTATAACAAAATTCATTTTTAAAATACCTATATTTGTAAAATATCCTCAAATAATATTATTATTACATTCTTAAAACTTTGAAAACCATTTTCCAAAAGCATTGAGATTTAAGTTCTCAAATTCCTTTTATTTATAAAATACATTTTTATAAATAAAATTACTCCCTTCAAAGGAAATCATTTCTCAAATATTTATTTCATAAATATTCTAGCTACCTTTTTCACAAAACAGCACTTATTAAAACCTAATTTTATAAAATCAACTTTTATATAAAATCTTTCCTCAATATTTAGTTTTAAATATTTATCAAACCGACCGTTAAGGAGGTTTACTTACTGTCACTAGCCGAAATCAATTTCTCTAAAGCCAAAATAAAGGGCCGCTGTTTCGTTTTTTTTCCCGTATACTTCTCCTCTAAATTTTCTCTTCACCACAGCGTATTCTCCATTTGAAAATTTCACCTCCGTTTTCTCCGGTCAATCTTCCCCTTCCATCTCCTATTTATTTCTCCCTAAACCAAATAAAACCCTAACCCAGTATGAGATATTGTTCCACAAGCTCCTCTTCTCGAACGCTCCTCCTCTCGACCATCGCGCTTCTGTCACATCACCAGGTTCTTAAAGTTTATTCTTTTTTTAATTGCCAATTGAATTTGTTATTGCGATGATCACATTTGTATAAGCTGATGTCTAACTTTTGGATGTGCTTGTACACAGTTCTATAAGCTTATTTTTATGCTAAACTATTGTGATTTAATTCAATTAGAACTCCTGATTAGAATTAAGGTTAAGATTAAAATTAAGTACTATTTGAGAACTGAATACGTTAGGCAAAATTTTGATAGACTTGGCTCAAATTTGAAGTTCTGCTATAAAATGTGAAAAACAAGGTTGTATATCAATTAAAATTAACTAGGAGTTTTGGGTGTGCATATAAAATTGAATGTAAAGACTACAGTTTTTGGATTATACACAGTTTTAGGTACCTGTATGAGATAGGTTTTTTGCTTTGTTCCAATGAATTTGTGTTCTTATTTATGGTTTCACTATCTCTTGCATCCTTCTCAATTTATTTGTTAATAAAGTACCGTCCTCTAAAAAAATATAATTACATATTGTTTAATGATCAAAACTGTCATGTATGTAGACTGTAAAGTTTTAGGTACCTGTATGAAATATAATTACATATTAGTTAATTTGTTTTGTGATAATAAATGGTTATTTGATAAATTGCAAATGAGGATCGATGAGTGAACAGCTAATCAATGGTTATTTGATAAATTGCAAATATATACTCTATTATTATCTTTGAATCAATGGTTTCTTAGCCAAATTAGATTTTTTTCCTTTTTTTTGTATAGATGTTGTTTAAGTGGGAAGACTAAATTTCGGCTTTGCCCTTTGCTCATACAAAGAAACTAATATGATTAGATAATTATCTCAACTTTTTTAACTTGAATTTCTTACATACATAGCACAGATGTCTTGTATATGAGTCGTCTGATCTATAATTGGGTATTTGAACTAGCATACATCACATATGATCTTCCCACTTAATACTTGGCGTGGAAGAAACAAACAAAGAAGTTCATAATCATTTTGATAGTTTGTAATCTAGCATGCATAAAGGTTCCATATTTGTTAAAATTAACTAATACTGTTATGGATATAGGAAATAATGTGTCAAAATTAAATAATATTATAAATGAGTGTTCATGAACTGTGGCTCAAAACCCTACTGAGAATTGTATTACAGTTAACAAGTAATTAAATTAGATTAATAGTGATGATTGAAATCCACTTAGATTATTATTATTTTAATAAAAAAAATGATTTTTTGTTAGTAGATCTTGTCCTAGCAGCTTATGTGGAACTTGTATTCTGGCAGGAAATCCTACTTTATCATTTGCAGTTGACTTTGTACAGTTTGTTGGATGATTAATTTGCATTTTATGTTGAATTGTCGTGAGAGTAGCCGTACAACTGGGAATTTATATTATGTAAATAATAATACATGCTTGCATACATAATATATTTTCAACATTTCTAATTTGTTTTGTGATGTTGTGTAGCTTTCTAATATGATATCAAACTTAGGTGCATTTCTTGTTTCAGGCTTAACAAGCATATTTGTTTGGTGACAGTCAATAAATGCCCACAAATTTGGTTTAAGATATAAAATACCACAGTTCATACTATTAATTTGTTTTGTGATAATAAATGGTTATTTGATAAATTGCAAATGAGGATTGATGATAGAACAGCTAATCAATGTTAAAAAATTGAACCTTTTTACCACTTGGCTCTGCCATGTTGTTTCCACGGTTTACTTTGAAATCTTGAAGCTTTGTTTCTACCCTATAAGTACAGCAGCCATTAGTAATTCAGTGATAAAAAATTCAAAAATATTCAATGCTACTAAAATTAGGAATATTCAACAATGTTCAATACTACTAAAAAATTCAGATGCAACGTCCAAATCTATTGATGAAGCTTGGAGCACTATACTCAGAGTTGATACTCAAGTTAGAAAGGTTGTAAATGTTGTGAATGATATTCCTCAGTACAAGTTTGGATTCATTGACAGCAATGTTTTGTCGTTTGAGTAAACAAAAACGGTCAGTTGACCGGTATGTTCTTTTTCCCCTTTATAATGTTTTACATTTGTTAACTGCATCAATTACGAGAAATCATAACCACAACTGAATGTTGGACACGAATTGATCCAGGAGCTATACTTTGTGCAATGTCCAACAAGAAGGATGGAACAATCCGCCAATTCACCAGGTTCGCATGTTCACAACATCCATATAAAACCATTATTAAATGCAGTTGTATTAATATATCCCTCCTTTTTTTAGTGGAAAAACAGTGGTACTCTCTTTATGGTTTGTGGGAAAGAACAATTGGTGGACAAATCTTTAATTGATACATTCCTACACCCTGTCCCTATTGTTGTTACATCGACATCAGTGTCTAATTTGGTAAGAGGATGTGTAACCCATTTCAGATTGAATAAATTAAAGAAAAATGTTTTGTACTGCAGTTTCATTCACTTGTGACTTGAGTAAAAGCGACAAAGGTGTATTCAAATATCAAAATTCCAGCAATTGATGAATATTTTGAAAGGTACAATTTTTCTCTGTTTTACCATGAAATATATACAGTCTTCAAAAACTAATTATGTGTTTTTACTCATTTTCCACTTTCAAACCTCAGTATATCAGTGGCAAAAAATTAATTCTGCTAAGCAATAATGCATCTGGTCATGTATCTACAAATGTTAAAACAGTTCAGTCAAGCATCTCACATTTAATGGAAGAGCTTAGAAGTGCTAACTGTCAGGTACGTGTAATTTTTCTTTCGTAAGAACTATTTTATCTCATTTTATATCCTTTTAGCATCTATTACAACTCATATACAACATGTTTTAAACTGCTTTTTTACAAGAAATACTGCCTATCAGTTTGTTCATTTTGACATTGACCCAGTGTTAGGTGGGCATTTGGTTCGTTCAGTTCTTTTCGCTCTTTAAAGAGCATCACTAAACTCAATTCAGCTCTATCCATCAAAAATAAAATAGAAACGGGTTAAAGAAATTTGTATAAAGAAATTTATTGATATTTATTTTTGGTTCAACTTTGTGAAATTTCTTTACAGGAAATTTGTTGTGAATTAAATTCATGCCATATGAGTTTTACAAAGAAAAGCGTATAAGAAATTTGTTGTGAAATGATTTCTTATATTGTTTAGATTCTAAATCCAAAATAACTTAATATATTTTACTTGCTAGCCGGCTCTAAAGTTATCAGATCAATATCCAGCTTCAATTTGAATTTGGTTTATTTTTGGTGTGTTATTAGGATACCGGTTATAAAATGCAATAATTCATTTTTCGAGGTGTTTGATTTGGATATCAACTATGAAGTGTAATATTTTACAGAGAAAATTATATCAATCTATACATAAATCATAGAGGAGTTTATATGTTAAGCATGAATTAGTTTTAATATTAGATTTTGATAATAAATCACAGAACTGACTAATTAGAACTTCATCTACATGGGAGTGTTTTTTTTATCTTTACCAAAACGGGTTGTCTTGACTTTGAACATGGTACATGCATTCATGGAATAACGAGATTCTTTGAAAGCTCCATGAATTGTTATTGCATATACTGTTTGCTATAGCAACAACAAGATGCTCAGTCTCTGAATGCAAATTATGTTTGAAAGTCTGATACTATCATGTTATGAAGATGTGCACGAAATTGCAAATGCCACTGCACCAGAGAACAATCCACAATACAAAACTTTTTATGTTGGATACCTTGCTCCTGAGGTATGCAAACCATTTCTCATATATATGCACACATGCGCATCATACACGCACACAAGCTTAAACATTTTTGTTTAAGAAATCTCAATCTTTTTCGCTATGCAGGTTATACAAGTTGATCTTCACAGGCATTTCTACAATCTTGGTGTTGGAGTTATTGAAGAGGTTCAAATAATAAGAGAAAAGGGAGTTGGTTTCATTAGATATAGTAACCATTCAGAAGTTTCATTAGCTATTCAAATGGGTAATTCTAGCCTGCTTTGTGGAAAGGTAATAAAGGTAATTTGTTTGTCCTCCATCCATAATTACTTTCAACTCACATATACATCGTACCACTTATTGCTTCAAATGATAAACTGTTCAGATTAGTATGTAACATTTCTTATTGGGGTATACTGTATAACTATGAGAGCATATTCAAAACTATACTAATTTAAAACTTAGCTTTCAATTCAAAGAACCAAGATTAAGTATATGGACAAGATTAGAGAAGCACATCAAATTGTGTTGTTGAAATAATAACTCTCTGTTGAATAATAAAGAGCTCGCTCCCCATCTGATGCAGTAGCATACCTGGAATCGAGAACGAGTTCGCTAGGTCGCTCCGCCTTGAGTGGCGATGAAGTCCTGGCTCGCAAAACAGCTCCAGTCGATCGTTCCTCTTCTTTAGGTCGTGAACGACCTACCCTGGGTCGCGGCAACCGTAGATCGCTCCACCTAAGTCGCTATCACCTCCTAGGTCGCGACCGACCTTCGCGTGTCGCACCACCTCAGATCGCTCCGCCTGAGTCGCTCCTCCCGAAGTCGCGAACGACCATGATCGCGACCCAACTCAAGCACCGACCTAAATTCGCGAAGACTAAATCGCTCCACCATTAAATCGCAAAGCTTACATCGCGGAACTGCTTAGGTCACTGCCGATCACCTAGGTCGTTGTCATCGCTGCTTGGATCGTTGCTGTGTATTTTTTAAGTCGCGTGTGTATTTTAAGTCACGTGTATTTTTTTAAGTCGTTTTTCTTTTGTACTATGTAACGGTCGAGTGTTGAGTGTTGTAAGCCTATAAATAGGCGGGTTTGTGTCATTTGTAAGGTTGTTGAATTTGAATAAAATTTCTTTTGTGTGCTCTTGTGCCACCATTAAAATTGGTAGTTGAGTGTTATCTCCTATCTCCACCTTCGGATATTCGAGTGCGCTTGAATCAACGATTGTTGAAGCTGATTCACGGAATCTAGTGCGCTAGATCAACATTCGAAGAATCGTAGATCTTCTCTCATGGCATCGTGCGCGATCAACGTGTCGAAGATAGCTAAAATCCTGTATCTCGCGAGATCAACGGATTTGGGCATTTGGGAATTTCAATCCATCGATTCTGCATCAATTCACCGATTAATTCCGCTAATCGGATTGGATCCTGGACGGATTCGATTGACATCGTCGAATTCGCTTATCACGCTGCGTCATTTAGTATCAGTGCTAGATCGTAAGGAGTTTGCGTAGATTTTTGGAGTTTGTGCGAGATTTGCTTCATTTGGAGAATTGGGTTCTCGAGATTTTGAAGAGATTTGTTCGTTTGGTGATTTTTTTGAAGATTTCAACAAGTGGGTAGTTTTGATTTGAAGATTTTTAGATCGAAGTGAAGTTTTTGTTGGAATTTGTTAAAGAGTGATCATGCCTCCGAGAAGAGCTAACCGTTATCGCAACATTGATGCTTTGTATGGGAGAGAAGAGGCCGATGAGATGGAGCAAAGAATTAACGAAAACTTTAATGAGAAGCTTAATGAAGGGATTGGTCGATTAGAGAGAATGGTGTTGGAGATGAATCAAAATCAGAGAAGGGTTTCACCTGAATCTAACCATGGGGGAAGTAGAGTTTCACCACATTCAAATCGAGAGAGAAGTGTTGATAGTGATCATAGAAGTGTGGATCGAGATTGTGATAGAAATGTTGATGATCAAAATCGTGATAGAAATGTGAATGATCGTGATCGGAGGAATGTAGATCGAAGGGATGTTGATGGAAGAAATGGTGGTAGTAGAGATGTTGGTGGTCAGGATCGACATCGATATGCATCAGATTTCGAAGAGGAGTTTGATGGTGGTAGTGTTCATGGACGAGGACGAGGATGAGGTCAAGGAAGAAATCATTCGGAGTATGATCACAAATGGAAGTCCGGGATGAAAACTGAAATACCGGAATTCAAGGGAGGTATGCAGGCCGAAGAGTTTCTTGATTGGCTAGCTTATGTTGAGGAAATTTATGACTTCAAGGATGTTTCGGAAGATCGTAAAGTGAAGTTGGTTGCTACTAGGTTGAGGGGGAGAGCTATGGCATGGTGGCAGCAAACCAAACTTACTAGAGAGCGGATGGGGAAGTAGAAGATTGTTGCTTGGGAGAAGATGAAGAAGTTGATGAAGGCTACTTTCTTGCCTTACAATTACCAATCACTGATGTATCAGAGATTACAGAACCTGAGGCAAGGGACGAAGACTGTTACTGATTATGCTGATGAGTTCTACCAGTTGATTGCTCAAAATGACATTATGGAGACAAAAGAACAATTGACCGCTAGGTTTGTTGGGGGACTTAGAACACAGATTCAGGATATGGTGAACATGTTCGACCCTATATCTATGGCAGAAGCACATCAAAAGGCGTTGGCTTGGGAGAAACAAGGTAGACGTGGGGGAGGTGTGTTTCCAAGTTCTACGGGGCAGAACAAAGGAGCGGGTAGTAGTTCTAATGTTCCTAAAGCATCGAGTAAGCCGGTTGTTCATGAAGTGGCTAAACCAAAAGTCAACACCAATTTCAAATGCTATAATTGCCAGGAAGTGGGTCACAAGAGCAACGAATGTCCGAAACCGAAGAAGAGAACTATGATTGCTGAAGTGGAAGATGAGGATGTAGAAGAAGATCTCAATTCACACCGTGATGAGGAGGAAGAAGAGGTGTCGGGAGACGAGGGATGTAATCTGATGCTATGGAGATCTTGTTTAACCCCGAAGCAGGAAGAGGAGTCGAGTTGGTTGAGGAGTAACATTTTTCAATCAACGTGCACTATTTTAGGGAAGGTCTGTAAATTTGTCATTGACGCTGGGAGTTGTGATAATATCATTTCAATGGAAGCTGTGAGGAAGTTGAAGTTGAAAACGGAGAAACATCCTAGTCCTTATAAACTTGCTTGGTTGAGGAAAGGAGGAGAAGTGAAGGTAGAGAGGCGAGCTCATGTTCCATTTTCTATTGGGAAGAAATACAAAGATGAGATTTGGTGTGACATGGTTGACATGGATATTTTCCATTTGCTGTTGGGAAGGCCGTGGCAGTACGATCGGGAGGTACAGCATAATGGTCGAACAAATAGCTACAGTTTCTTGTTCGAGGGCACGAAAATCACTTTATTTCCGAAGAAGCGACAGCAGAATGAGAACAAGCTGGAGGAGATTGAGGAATTGAAGACTTTGTTGTCCTTGAAGGAGTTCGTGGAAGAGGTAGATGAGAGCCCTGAAGTTTTTATGTTGATTGGGCATGAAAGCAGTGAAGTTACTAAAGTTCCAGAGGAAGTGAAGCCAGTTTTGGAGGAATTCAAAGATGTGTTTCCAGAGGAGTTGCCGAAGGAGTTACCACCGCTTAGAGACATACAGCATCAAATTGACTTGGTGCCAGGTGCTGCATTGCCTCATAGACCGCACTATCAGATGAGTCCAAAAGAACACGAGTGAGAAGACAGGTGGAGGAATTACTGGAACAAGGGCGTGTTCAGGAGAGTTTGAGTCCTTATGCAGTGCCAGCTTTGTTGGTGCCGAAGAAGGATGGAACGTGGAGAATGTGCACAGATAGTAGAGCATTGAATAAGGTTACGGTGAGATATCGATTTCCTATGCCGAGACTGGATGATCCGTTGGATCAGTTGAGCGGTGCTGTTGTGTTTTCGAAGATTGACTTGAAAAGTGGATACCATCAGATTCGTATTAGACCGGGTGTTGAGTGGAAGACTGCTTTTAAAATTCGGGAGGGTATGTACGAATGGTTGGTGATGCCGTTTGGCTTGTCAAATGCTCCGAGTACATTCGTGAGAGTCATGAACCAGATTTTTCGACCATTTATCGGGAAGTTTGTAGTGGTATATTTTGATGACATCTTGATCTACAGTGGAAGCACTAAAGAACACCTACAACATTTGCGGGAAGTGTTGTTGGTTTTACGACGTGAGGAATTTTATGCTGCAACGAAGAAGTGTACCTTCATGACTACAAGTATTCTATTCTTGGGCTATATTGTGTCGAAGGATGGTATTCAAGTTGATCAGAGTAAAGTTGAAGCTATTCGAAATTGGTCACAGCCTAAGACAATAACAGAAGTGAGGAGTTTTCATGGTTTAGCATCATTCTACCGAAGATTCATTCCACACTTCAGTAGCGTGATGGCACCAGTTACAGATTGTATGAAAGGGAAGAAGTTTGTTTGGACTGAAGAGGCTGATTCTGCTTTTCAGAGAATCAAGACACTCTTGACCACAACGCCCATTCTTAGATACCCGGACTTTCAGTTACTCTTTGAGCTAAATACTGATGCGTCCAAGGTTGGAATTGGGGGAACGTTGAGTCAAAGGGGTCATCCTATTGCCTATTTTAGTGAGAAACTGATGGGAGCTAAAACGAGATACAGTACTTATGACTTGGAATTCTATGCTATAGTCCAAGCCATAAAACATTGGAGACACTATCTATTTCATAAATAATTTGTGCTGTACACTGACCGTGAAGCTTTGAAACATTTGCATGGGCAAGATAAAATTTCAGCAAGGCATGCTTCGTGGGTTGCTTATTTACAACAGTTTACTTTCATTGTGAAGCACAAATCAGGAGTTACTAACCAAGTTGCCGATGCATTGAGTCGTAGAAATCATTTGCTGACAACTATGCGAGTGGAAGTAGTGGGATTTGATTTGTTGCCAGAGTTGCTTATTTCAGATTCTTATTTTGCGAAAGTGATGGATCAGGTGCAGGAAGGGAGTTCTGATGATTTTGTGATGAAAGATGGATTCTTGTTCAGAGGAAAACGATTGTGTATTCCGGATTGTAGCTTGAGGTTGAAGATTGTCAAAGAATTGCATGAAGAGGGTCACATGGGCAGAGATCGTACCTTGTAGTTGGTGTCACAATCTTATTTCTGGCCGTCGATGAGAAAAGAAGTTGAAAGATTTGTGCAGAGATGTCACATTTGTCAAGTTTCCAAGGGAACAGCTACGAATGTGGGATTGTATATGCCATTACCCGTGCCTACTAGACCATGGGTTGATATTAGCATGGATTTTGTTTTGGGTTTGCCGAGAACTCAACGTGGGAATGATTCCATATATGTGGTGGTGGATAGATTTTCCAAGATGGCGCATTTCATAGCTTGTAAAAAGACCGCAGATGTAGTCCGTGTTGCTCAGTTATTCTTTTAAGGAAGTGTATCGACTACATGGGCTACCTAAATCCATTGTTTATGACCGGGATACGCGATTTCTAAGTCATTTTTGGTTGAGTCTGTGGAAGATGGTTGGAACGAAGCTGAATTTTAGTAGCGCCTATCATCCACAATCACATGGGCAAACGGAAGTGGTGAACAGATCATTGGGAAACTTGTTGCGATGTCTTGTGCAGGATAATTGGAAGAGTTGGGATATGAAATTATGTCAGGCGGAATTCGCACACAATCATGCTGTCAACCGTAGTACGGGTTTCAGTCCATTTCAGATTGTATATTCAAGCTTGCCAAAGGGGCCGTTGGATTTAACGATAGTGCCACAACCGAAGGGGACAGTTAAGCGGGCTGCTGATTTTGTTGATGGGTTGACAGAATGCCATAGAATCGTTCAGGAACGATTGGAGAAGACGAATGAGAAGTATAAACAACTAGCAGATAAGAAGCGAAGAAGTGTGGACTTCAAAGAGGGTGATTTTGTGTACGCGGTGTTGACGAAAGATCGTTTTCCAGTTGGAACGTACAACAAGTTGAAAGCTCGAAAGATTGGTCTAGTAGAAATCTTGAAGAAGATCAATGATAATGCATATCGGTTGAAGTTGCTAGATCATATTCATACTGCAGACATTTTCAACGTTAAGCATTTGATTCCGTACCATGGGGATGATCTTGTTGAGGTAGAGAGAGGTACAAATTCGAGGTCGATTTTTTGTCAACAAGGGGAGGATGATGCAATAGCATACCTGGAATCGAGAACGAGTTCGCTAGGTCGCTCCGCCTTGAGTCGCGATGAAGTCCTGGCTCGCGAAACAGCTCCATTCGATCGTTCCTCTTCTTTAGGTCGTGAACGACCTACCCTGGGTCGCGGCAACCGTAGATCGCTCCACCTAAGTCGCTATCACCTCCTAGGTCGCGACCGACCTTCGCGCGTTGCACCACCTCAGGTCGCTCCGCCTGAGTCACTCCAACCTAAGTCGCGAACGACCATGATCGCGACCCAACTCAAGCACCGACCTAAATTCACGAAGACTAAATCGCTCCAGCATTAAATCGCAAAGCTTACATCGCGGAACTGCTTAGGTCGCTGCCGATCACCTAGGTCGTTGTCATCGCTGCTTGGATCGTTGCTGTGTATTTTTTAAGTCGCGTGTGTATTTTAAGTCGCGTGTATTTTTTTAAGTCATTTTTCTTTTGTACTATGTAACGGTCGAGTGTGAGTGTTGTAAGCCTATAAATAGGCGGGTTTGTGTCATTTGTAAGGTTGTTGAATTTGAATAAAATTTCTTTTGTGTGCTCTTGTGCCACCATTAAAATTGGTAGTTGAGTGTTATCTCCTATCTCCACCTTCGGATATTCGAGTGCGCTCGAATCAACGATTGTTGAAGCCAATTCATGGAATCTAGAGCGCTAGATCAATGTTCGAAGAATCGTAGAACTTCTCTCACGGCATCGTGCGCGATCAACGTGTCGAAGATAGCTAAAGTCCGGTATCTCGCGAGATCAACGGATTTGGGCATTTGGGTATTTTCAATCCATCAATTCTGCATCAATTCACCGATTAATTCCGCTAATCGGATTGGATCCTGGACGGATTCGATTGACATCGTCGAATTCGCTTATCATGCTGCGTCACCATCCCATGACCATCCCATTTCCTTTTTCCAATCTTATTTTGATTTCCTAGGTTTCATTATTATAAATTTCAGTCTCCTACACGATTTAATTGAAAAAAAGGTCAGCTTTAGAAGCAAGGTTCGAGATCTTAGTTTCGGTCTCGGTTTCGGTAGTTTGTAATTTTAGGAATTTTGATCTATTTTACAAATTTTCGAACTTTCAATATTGATATTAAAATGAAGATTGAGACGTGGACGCTAGGGGACAATACCAACTTTTGCTAACTATACAGAAACTTGATTTTATTAATGAAACTGGAAGAACAATTTCATATGTTAACTTAAGAAAATGAATATGGGTCTTTAGAGTTTATAAATGCAAGTATATTTATAGAGAATCGCTATTACTCTTAAACTAAAATTTATGATGTACTAATATTCGAACTATATAAAGATACTAGTATAACAATTTAAATGCACTACTCCATACAAACTTGATCCATTAATTAGTATTCAAGATCACTTTATGAATTCAACTAAAATACTGTAATTGCATGGTGAAAACTAAAACATCAAATGCAAAATTAATGTAGCGAAAAACAAAATCGTATGTGCCTTGGAGAAACTGATTTATTTTTCCTTTTTATATAAGCTACATGAGAAATTAAACAAATAATATCACATGAGAAGACCATCAAACATAGGCTCCATCAGCTCATAAATTTCTTTTTAAGTATAGATCACATCTCAATAAACAAATGTAAAGTAGACTGTTAAGTTCATTCCCATACATCTCGTGCAGCTATAGTGTGCAGGATACTACGAAAATTGGACAGATAAAAAGCATAGGTTTATTTCAAAAAGCAATGATAAAATCATTTTGACTTTCACATATTAAATGACATATCACAATAATATTTAAAAAATTGATGTTGATAGGAATAGAGCTTCGGGTCTATAAATTTGATAGGTTTGACCTGAATTTTTTTACATCATTGTTCACTGAATAGAGTAGTCATTTCACCCAATGAATGATATTTGATTTCAGGTGTTAATGTTTCATTTCCCATTACATAAAAGTGCCTATCTGGCATGTTAAAACATTTTAAGTGCTAAACATGTAGCCTTTATCATTTCTCCCTATCATGGTTTCCTTTGTGTCTTTTCTTTTGCAGTTCCACCTTAATATCATTGCTGGTTGTATATAGTTGCACTGTTGGAACTGTACTAAAGCATAAATAGTACATTAACATTAGAACAAAGTATATGTGTAGTAGTATTAAATAGAAAATGCAAGTAACAACTGTTGCAGCAAACCATATAGAACGCAACTATTACAATAAACAGTTATTACCGCAATTTAATAGATTGAATGAAACAAATTAGTGGTTGGAATTTTTCTATTCCTTTTTTTTGAGTTATATTTAATTTTTTGAACCCCATTAATAGGAACAGTAAAAATACTCAGTACCAAAGAAAAACTCGGTAATGATTTAATTTATCATAAAATTCCTTTCTTCTTTTGGAATTAGAAGTAAAATTGGGTACTATAACTTGATTTTGCCTTAAGGGTGAATTAGTGGCATGAAATTTGAGTTGCAAAATTATGTCATAAAATTTGGACATGTAACTGATACTAGTATATGGTGTAAAAGTACATGTATCCATAGTAATTACTTGCCCGATAAAGCATAATATTAATCATTATTTAATTGTACATAAATAGTGCATAAATAGGTGAAATAGCTGGTAAAATAAAATACAAATGAAGTACTTTTCCTCATTAACAAATTTTTATATGCCAAACTGAACTTATAAAGGAAAGTTAGTTTAAAACAAGATAATAGAGGCAGTAAATATCATAAGGAAAAGGGAGAATGAGAAAAGTATGAATCATGCAAAATCAAAGGAAGGGGGATTTCTAGGAAAAAGATACAGTGAAATCTATATTAAAAAGAAGGCTGGTTATAATGATGTACAATCTTTATTAATGGTTGGAATAGAGCTGTGGTCCGACCATAAAGTTTCAAAAATACCTTTATATACATACAAGAGATCAGCAGTTCGGATCCCGATCAAAGCCAAAATTATATCTATATCTATATGAACATTTTGATACATAAATTATATCACAATATCAAATTATAGTTCCAACATAATTTTTACAATGTTTTTCTTTATAATTTTGAACTTTACTTATCAAATATATATTAAAAAATTAGCGTTTTACGATTTTATATCATTATGGAAGGGTTTTTTTATATGCATGTGCATTGCACGTGTCAAAAATTCTAATATTCAATAAATGTGGTACCGAAGATATAGGATTACCATAAACTGCAGGAGACTTATTTCTTGATCTCTTTCCTTGATTATCCATCACATAATTTTCTCAAAAGGAAGAGGGTTACTTGGATGTTCAAATTGAATGTTGCAATACAGTGTAAATCGTAGCAATAAGGTTATTTTTTCCAATTTTAAAGTTTCAATGAAATATTTAATTTTGAAAAACACTGATCAGTTAAACATTATTTCCTTATTTCTTTAAAAAAGCAAAGATATTAGTACAGTTTTTTGCGAACCTATGTTAAAGTTAAAATATATGTTAAAGTTAAAATATATGAATTTGGTAGTTCCGTAGTAACTCTGTCATAGTTGTATTAATATCCAAAGAAATGTTCAGTAAAATAAAAATAAAAAACTCAACATAATGAATCATGCATAAGATATTGCTTTGGAACTACGTATTATGAAATTTACATAATATATTAATTTTAACATCATCATTCAAAATTTTGAAAATATCAGAACTAACCAATATTTAGCCAGGCATGAAATAAGAATTTATGTGATATCCTCCTTTACTTCTTCCTTTGAATCTACTAATTTTGTAAATTAAAAATAATAATGTATTGAATTAATTAAGTTTAGACTTTTACTACATGAAGTAAAACTAATATATAGATATAGGAAAATTAAGCGTATATAGGGTTGTAAAGTTTAAAAGAGATGAAAATAGAAGTAAAATGTGTCCTACTTTAAGCAATAAAAAAGACTTACCATTAATGTGAAAATTCTTGCTCCTCTACCGAACCGGAAGATATAACAATATGAATAAACGTGAAAGACTAAAAATTATTGTAAAGGAGAAGAAAAATGATGCCAAATGAAATCATATTTGAGTGAGGGTGGACAAATTCAAAATTATAGAAAAACATAGTAGTATTTACTCGAAATGCATATTTATTTCAAAACCATTTAGGTTGAAAATAACTAAAAACTAAATAAATATACATTAGTTTATTAATCCATTCATGGCAAGATTTATATTCAGGCATGGCATCTAATTAAAAAATACCACTTCTAAATATAGAATTGCAAATATAGAAAATCTATTACCATATCCATCGCAGGTCCAATAGAATATTTAATAATTTAGTTTTCTTATGCAATATTTACTATAATAAACATTAATTATCCTACACTATTTAGATGTATAACTATAAATATAACTCTTGTTGAGAACATACACTACCATATAATCCAATTCATTTCAAGACAACGATTCTTTAGTGTAAGCTAAAAGATGCATATCAAGAATTTCCAACGCTTATTTGATTAAATATGTTCTATTAAACTATTCTTTTACATTTCAAACTTCAGTGTTGTTCCGTAGAAGTTTACTTCTAATGCGTAGTTGCCTAACATGCAAAATTACAGGATGTATTGATGTATTCATGAATCATGCTAGTGACATGCAGAATAACTTTCGCTTTCACTTTCACCAGAAGAATAAACAAGTGAAATTGGAACTTTGGAAAGAAGCGGAAAGGTATGGTGATTTCCAGTTGATGAGGCTTGTGGACTACTATAATTTGATCACTTTGGAGATGGTAGCAGTCTGCTTTCTTCAGGTAAATGTCACTCTCTTTTGAAGAATATCAAAAGCTAGATTATTTTCAATAATGTCAAATCATAAGCTCTACGTCTCTCTGAATATTAAATTTACCTTTTTCCGTCGTTTTCTCGTATCATTTAGTTTGGAGACTTGCATTTTCTTACAAGCTCATTGGAAGATCATCGTTCTTCTCTCTCACCAATAAGGTTATCTTTGGAGGTGACAACACTTTCTTTTATTTAAAATGACTATATGGCTTTACATTATTTCATTTAAGTATTAGTTGGTCCTTTATGTTTCCTGTAAGTTATACATCTATATATTCATGTCTGTGCCAAGCCATTATGATCGATGCTAGGTGTGGCTTGCATTGTAAATGAAGTGTGTGTTGATTGGATGGTTTAAAGTCCTACATCGTAGGATATTTAAAAAATCGTGGTATATATATGAGCTTGGTGACATGTAACATTAGGGGTTCCTTTTGTTACATTGTATTGCCAAGACCAGAATATATGTCGATGGGTGGTAATGAAGGGATGTTCAATCGGGACGTCGGCATAGGAGACTTCGGTCGTTGACTCCATCTAAACACAGTGAAGCGTACGTGTACGGAACACTAAAATGTCGAAACTCAACATGGTATTAGAGCTCCATGGTTTGAGGGACTAGTATAATGCAACATGACCGAAACATGGGTCCGAAGCAACTTGAGCATAGGATGCTCGTTAAGGTGGAGATATGGTTAGACAGTTTGGCTTCCCTTGCTTATGAGAACTCAGAGTAGCAGCCTAATCCAACTGCGAAGAGGACTCGGTATAACTCCAAAGGTGACTTGAGCACTACTTGCCAATGTGGAGATTGTTAGGTGTGGCTTGCATTGTAAATGGAGTGGGTGCGTGGATTGGATGGTTTAAAGTCCCATGTCGCAAGATAATTGATGAAATCGTGATATATATATATATATGAGATTTGTGGCATGTAACATAGGAGATTCCTTTTGTTACAATGTGTTACCAAGACCAGATTATATGCTAGATGGGAGGCGATGAAGAGATGTTCAATCAGGATACCGACATAGGAGACTTCGACCATTGACTTCGGCTAGACATGGTGAAGCGTACGCGTACAGAACGTGGGAATGTCGAAACTCAACAATCAACAACAACAACCTTTAATAATTTGTACAGGTCATATGAAGTGGTCATATCCAATAAGTAATAGACAATCATTTGCTTTCTTATGATATCATTTTATAACAGTCATCAATTAATATATTGGAATCAGCATGTAATGTATATTATAAATATAAGATGCCTTTTGTTGCCTACACTTCTTAAACATCTTTAGAAAAGCCTTCATTGTTTTGGTTGTGATTTTTGCTAATTTAATTTCGAACGTATATATGATTTCTAAATCTTATACTTGTTCTTTATAGGTAACTAAACTTCCTCGGTGAAAACAGGTAGCAACATGTTGTAGAAAATTAGCGATGTGAAGTTCTTTTCTATTTGTAACTACTTTTTTATCCATGATCGAGAAAATTTTAACTTTTTCGGTCATTTAGTGTTTGTACTCTTAGGGAATTGTTTATGAAATAGTGAGGTGTATGAATATTATATACATTTGGTTATGTCCAATATAGCGTGTTGATTACTAATTCTGTCTTCAATATAAAAAGTTGATTGTTGAATGTTTATGTTGTATAAATGTAGTTAGTATGACAGTAGAATTTTTATCGAATAATATTATAATGTATATTTGCTGAAATTGAGCTATGTTTATAAAGTAATGGTTGTGTATGTTCTACGGCTTTAGTAGCATTTCAAAAATCCTATTGAAACTTTTAACATCATTTTTAGATGCCGTTAAAAGTTGTAGCACATACACAACCAAAAGGGTACTCCTAGCGTTCCAAAAATGCTATGAAGAATTTGAATTGTCACAGTTTACACATGCTATAGCGTTTTAGAAACGCTATTCAAAAATTCTATAGCAACGGTAGAAACGCTATAGAAAAGGCAATTGTATCAAAAATATACTCAAAGATGACAATAAAAAAAATGCTAAGACCACCTTTAATAGAGATTTTAAATATGCCATGGTATGTTCTAAACATATTACAACTTGTCATTTTACAGCGTTTACGAAAACCTTATAATAGCCTTAGCGGTTTTGAAATGCTATAAAGGGATGGATTGTTGTAGTGATAAACTAGAACATTGCATCCATCACATCACCATTATTTATATCTCTAACGTGCCTAATGCTCATGCCACCAAGCTCTCATGCTTATCTACTATGTCGCTAATGTCCGTGCATCGCTAGTGAATGCTGTACACATATTAAATCACTTTTCTTTTTTCCGTGATTTATTCTTCCCAATTGTCATTCGTTCTTGTCACCTCCGCTCATTTTAAGTTGAGCGCTCCCAAACACCAACGGTCAAATCTACATATAGCTGCCCTAACAGCCTCCATCTTTTCAAGTCATGATGTTATCACAGTCGTGCAACTCAATAATTCCAGGTCATCACTAAGGTCGCTTCAGGTTACAGTTCTGCTACTATTTTTTTCTCGATTTTCAATTTTTCCCATTTCTTTTGTGATTCAATTTCAGGAATTAAAGCAGTGAGAGACGAATGGGGCCGGGTTTAGATATGGGAGAAAGGAAGGCAGTTTGATAAAAGGGATAAAGACAAGGGATTTTTATATTAGTTTTTCATTTAAATACAGTTAACAACCAAAAGACTTAAAGTAAGATGTCTTTCCCATTTTAGTTACTACTCAAGACATTTTCAAACTTTTATTTCATTTTCTAACGATTTATCTTTTATTAAATTATCTCCTATTGGCTTTAAGCAATTTTATAATAATAGTTTATTTCTCGAAACAATTTCAAAATTTCAAAAATATTACTTATTTTGCCAGAACAAGTTTTAGACACTTTTGAATTTTTAAAACATAATTCAAATTTGAAATCTGAATTTTAAGTCAATATTCTGCTTTTATTATCAAATGAATCAAGAATTCTAACTGTTGAATTAAATTCAAAAATATCCATAACTTTTTAACTTTGAGCTAGGATGCTACATATCAACAGCTGTTTAAATATCCAAACAAAAAAAACTCATCCACTTCCTTTTGTAGATTTTTAAGGAAATGGTACCAAGTCATTGGCCGACGTGGAAAATGCTTTTACATTAGGTCGATGTATTATTGTATAACTAGGGTGAAATCACATTTCGCTATACGAGTCCATCATATTACCATTCCAACTATATGAGTCTATCATATTACTTCTCTTGAAGGCTACCACTTTTTCTTTGCTATAAGAATGCAACACTTTGTCGATGGATTGCAAGTTTTTTATGTTACTTGAGATGGGTTTCTACATAAATTATTATATAATAAATCCACAAATCCAATAGCCTTTCGTTAGATGTGTTTGTAATGTACTTTTTATTTGTCAGTTACTATATAGTGAATGCATAAAACCTATCTCGTAGCTCATATGTCTTACATAAATGGTTGCCATTCTTAACCATTAAGGTAATGGGATGATCGATCAATGAAGAACTTGTCATATATCTCATAGCACACAAATAAAGTATAGTAACAACATAAATATAAAATGGACGAGATAGTGGTATAATAAAAATAAACCAAATAGAATCAGAGCACAACTTAGGTTTATTAGGTTATAGAAAGCAGAATACACGAGTTTATGCATCTCCATCAAGGTTTTAAATCTCCCCGAGATCAGCCGAGATGAAAATCCGAGATATTAGCCAAAATCCGAGATTTGGCAGCTTGGTTAGTTATAAGTCTTTTAAATATCGCCCGAGATAGCCGAGATATTTGCCCGAGATATTGGCCAAAATCCGAGATTTGAAACCTTGATCTCCATACATCAAATAAAACTCATAGTAACCATCTCTTTATAAAAATAAAGTGCTAAATAGCTCCATATCACTTCATAACAGATATAAGATGTAGAAGCTATGTACAAATAGCATATATAAAAAGTGTCAGCCTCCTGTTCATCCTTTGCATAATCCATGCGCTATTTGATCATGTTTCCGAGTCTACTCATTTAATAGTTCTCGAGAATATAATAGGCAATGCAAACAAAATCATGTTAGACAATCATCTGGCATGAGAGATCTATAATCTCAAAAATGGATATAAACTTGATATATAATAAAAAAGAGCAACAACGCCATACCTGGCCTGCTATTGCATCCAACAAGTTAGCTCATAAACATGTTATTTTACTTTATCTCAGCATATACTTTGGTGTCAAGGAATTAGATCCGATGACACCCACCATCTTCAAAGACAACCATAGAAATCATCAACTAGAACCCCTATCATAAACAAGATGGTTTAAGGATGTGATGGCTCATGTTAGTCTAATGGAAATACCACTCAAATGACACATCCTTTGTCTTTTTGTTAGATAAGAGCTATTCGATAACCATGTTGATACTTAAGCTGAACCATCCTTTGTATTTCGATTAGATACGGGCTATTTTATTATATATATTATAATATAGTATAATATAATATAACACACGTGCGCGCGCTCACACACACACACATATATACACACACACACATCCAGTTTCGAGCAAAGTAATTCAATAACAATTTTTAACTGGTCAATTTTATTCCAATAACAAACCAATTTATTTAGCAAAAGGTCACACAATATTTTTATTATCCAAACAGGCCATCAAATTAAACATTCATTTCAATGATTTAAGCAATTATTCATTAAGGTAGCTTGATGTCTACAACATAATCGATAGGTATCGATTAACGTATATATAACTGTAACATCTTTGCATGTAATTAAAAATGCGATGATAACAAAGATTTAAAATATGTTTGTTTAACCATTATTTTGACCATAATATTTATATTTACAAATAAATATATTGATATAATAAGTTATAGGTGATATAATAAAACGATGTTTGTACCTAAGCTTCATGACAATTAATAGTTCAAAATTACCAAAATCAATAATAGTATAATGATCTTATAATTTTTATAAATTATTACATAGATGATTTATATGTGCATATAATTGTTATGCATATGTAAATATGAATGGATTAATATTTTAAATCCTGAAAATTAATTGAGTTAAATATTATAGCTATTGTACATATGTTTGACTTAGTTTAAAAGGTTAATCGATTGGTTAGATGGGCTAAAATAAAATATACCATGTATATGCCTTCTAAGTCAAAATTAAGTCATCAATGGAGATTAATTACATAATTTTAGGCGGTCCAATATGGGAAATTAGAGGTCAAATGTGTTTGCTCCGCGTTGGAAATAAATGGATATTTGATATATATGGTGTAAACTTATAGCCAATTATTAAATACACATTTTTTTACTTATTTGCACAATTTTTACCCGTCATACAAGGGTAAGAGGAAGGGTCAAATATGGCTGTCAATGAGTATCCAAAAAATTCAAAATCCCTCTCTATCCATGTTAGAAATACGAATAATTATCTGATATTCGATAATTATCCCTTTAGTTTTTATCAAGATCATAGTTAATTTTTTTGTGTATTTTAGCACATAAAATGATTGTCAGTTACTATTTTATTTAGGTAAAAAGTTTAGTATGTGTATTAAAAACAATATTTGCTTCTTAAAATTATTTTTCTTAGCATTTATTTTATTGTTTATATTTTTTGTACCGAAATGAACTTATAAAGTATCAAAATTTTCTAGCTATCTTTTTAGATTTATTAATCGTGAATTGATCAAAGAATTTTCAAAAAATATCCAATATCTGTTCGCAGCCGCGGATGTGTATATCCAAAAAAGATTTCAGACATGAATATAGATATAACACTATTTGAATCCGTATCTGACCATTTATAGGCCAATGGTCAAATGGTGAGAAGTGAATAGAGATAAATGTATTTAAATTTAGATTTAAAATGCAATGCAACTAAATTAATTATAGGTCAAAAGTCCAACTCATATTTATCTTTACGTTAAAAATGCTGAATTTTCAATTTTTATTTTATTTTATTGAAAAGGAAATGAAAATATCATTTTGGTACAGAGTTGATATTACATCATACCGAACACAATTTCTTGTTCATTAATAGAATAAATGTTTTATCTCTTCAAATTTATATTGACCAAATGTCATCTTCATATTACAATACATTGCAAGTGAGTGTTCTTGAATTTTCAGGTATAAACTACTAACATATTCACCTTCAAAAAAAATATCAAGATAGTAGAATTTTTTCATCTTACTTCTACAAACATCTGAATCCATCAGTTTGAAAATAATTGATCATTGAAAATCATTAGAGAAAAATTGATACAATTGGAGATGACCCTTTAAATATTAACCAAGAAAATTTCAAAGGTTATCCCTAAATGATAATTTACCTAAAGGACATGTTAAAATTAACAATTAAGAATTTTATAATATACCAAAAACATAAGCTAGCTAAAATCTTATGAGATTTATTGCCTTTTGCGGGGCAGCCTTTTGATATCAGTTAGAGAATGTAATCATGTGCGACTGAAGTCATTTAAAGTTCAAATCATTTGAGAGTAAAATAATGTGGAACCAATTTGTGCTTTGGATATGAAGAATAGATAATGGAATCGGTCTAATAAAATCAATCCGAAATTACGGAGATCGACGAAGAAGAATTATTAGTTTGTTTAAGAGAAAACTAACAAAGTAAATTGAAATATGTGGTTTTGATGTGTGCGTATTGGTAGAAAAGTAATCTTCTTTTCATTATCCTTATGGCTAATAGAATTATAAGCCTTCCTTGTAATTATAGTTAGTTGGACTGGAAACCCCTTTATAAAGATTCTTAATTAATCTCTCCTTATTCATTTTATCTAAAATAGGAATTCATCTAACAATTCCATGGTAAATTACATAAATACCTTAAAAGAACATGCAATTAAATGTAGCGTTTTTGTTAATTAGAAAAAATTTCAAGAAATTTGGTAAAAACAAGTTATTTCCTTTTCTTTTATTTTACCTTAACTTTCTGTCTTTCCGGCACTTGAGTGCTTGGCACACGAATACCGTGGATGTATTTCATATCAACATTCAAGGATCGAAAATTCGGGTTGTTACGCTGTTTTATTGAAATCATAGTTCTTGTTTAAACATCTAGGTCTCATGTTAACGCTAAAAAGTGAACGCTAACACCCGGTGTGTGTGGTTGAGTTGTGAAAGCACCACCCGCGTGACGGGAACAGAATTTAAGCAGGAAAATAGCAGAGAAAGCAGTAAAAGACAACAGTTTATAGTGGTTCGGCTTGAGATTAAGCCTACGTCCACTTTGAATCTCTTTATTACTGAATCCGGTTACAAATCGATACAAATCTCTTATGAAAACAATACAATTTGATCACAAGAAACAATCTTGACTACTAGCTCAATCTTCGACGATGAAACTCGATGAATCCGTGTTGGATGTAAGGAATTCCTCTCGAAGCTTGTTGTAGCGTCTCAAATGTTTGAAGATCTTTGATTGCTGAATGAGTGGAGAGTTCGACAGAGTAACGGCGCTTGAAGAACTGAATGGCCAAAAGTCCCTCTCTCGTTGGAGTTGGAGCCCTATTTATATGATTGGTTCTGGGTGAAATTTTGTTCGCCAAGTCCTAGGTCGGAGCCGACTTATAGCAAGCTGTAGGTCTTAGGTCGGCGACGAGATAGGAGTTCTTGCCTTTTAGTTATTCCTGAATACGAGCTATTCAACTGAAGTCCTAGGTCGGCAGCGACTTAACGTAAGTTGTAGGTCTTAGGTCCCTTAAGTCATCAAGTTGGCAACAGCCTTAAGTCGTAGGCTTTTTGAGTCGGACCATTTTGACTCGTACACTGTTAGGTCGGAGCATTCCTTGACTCGGAGCATTCCTTAGGTCGGCAACCTACTTAAGTCGGTGTTAGCTCTTAAGTGATAGATTATCTTAAGTCGTACGCTGTTAGGTCGGACCTGTAGCTTAGGTCATATGCTGCTTTAAGTTGGACCGGTTAAGTCGGCACACTTTAACTCGTACGTTTTTAGGTCGGAACTTTCTTAACTCGGTAGGTCGTAAGTTCCCATAGGTTGTTAAACTTCTTGAGTCGGAAGCCCTTGTTAACTCGCAATTTGTTAATTCGGTAAGCTTCCTTAGGTCGTAGCCTGTTAGGTCGGACCTGTTGAGCCGGAATCGTCTTTAAGTCGTTATGTCATAAGTCTTAGGTCGCGAACGAAAGAGGATTAACATTTGCCCCTCGAAGTATATGCCTAAACCATAGGTCGTATGCTTCGATTCTCTTAACTCTCTTTGGTTAGGTCGGAAACGACTTAACATATGCCTTAGGTCGTACACCGTACAAGTCGACTCGCCTTCCAGTGTATAAATAGTTAAGACATCCTCCCTCTCTCTCACTTATCGTTCTTCTCGAATCAGCCATTGACGCAATTTAGAGCTCCCAGAGATAAATTCCAACCATCCAATCGCCGATCATCCTCCTGTTATACTCCGTAAGTCGATCCAATCTTCGTTCACCCATGTCCATTGTCGAATTGATAACCTCCCAATTTTCGATTCCCACTTGTTTTTAGGCGCCGCGATTCACCATGAATAACCCTTCGATTGTCCTGCAATTTCCATCGACCATGTTGTAGTTGTGATAGGATAACAGTACATGGATTCGCAGCAAATCTGAGGCGATTCGAATTGGCTTTTTGGGTGATCGAACGGTGTGATGGAATGAGGATCGCCATTGGCAGTGAGGCTAGTGGGTTAACGGGTTAAGAGTTAGGGAGGAAAATTGTCGAGGTACTGGCCCGGTCACGACTTAGTGATTCCGTGTGACTCAGTGACTTCCATGGTTTAAGTCGGAACCGACTTAACAGTTTCGAGCGACCTACGCTTTGAGTCGCTTCTGAGTTAGGACTTGAAGGATTTCTTGTTGCCTTGAATTGGGGCCTTTTCTTCTTTCTCCGACTTAAGACTCAGGGACTGCCGGCCTGATATGCCAATGACTTGTAGTATAAACTACTTACCCTAGCTTGTCCCATAACCTTTAAGTCGTGGACGAGTTAGCACATATGTTCTCGAACTGAAGCTTCATAGCTCTATAAGTGTTATGGCTGATGACCCAAAGAACTAGAGGACCAACGACTTAACTTAACCCATAGGAAATCTTTCTTAAGTCGTCACCGAGTTAGTACTTGAGTCTTCGGCGACTTAGCACTTGACTTTTAAACTTTGCCTGGACTTCGAACTGTTGAACTATGAACTGTGTTGCATGTATTTCTTTTTACAGATTTCTTCAATTTGCAAGCTAACAATCCTGCTTAATACAACATTTACAAAATACTGGGTCGAATATACTGTCGCTGACTGCCCACATCGAACGACAGATTAGTTGATAAAGAAAAAGTTAAATTGAATGAATATGAATGAAATGCAGTACAATAACCAATTCAAGTGAAGTATTAAAACAAAATCGTAATAGTCAATTGAAACTGATTTGTCTGCATTAACACTGCAATTGAACATTAATAGGTTCTGAAATTTTGTAATCGATTGATTGTCAACTAGTTTAATTCCAGTTATGCTTGCCTTTTACTTTCATTAGTTTTGCACAACACTTCACACTTTTTAAGAAACGTGCACCTTCACATTTGAACATCCAGTTGATTGTGTAGAATGTCTTCTCCACAAGAAGAAATAGAGCAAGTTGAAGAGACATTTCCAGTTGCTGTCCCGCTGAATGATCCTCCAGAAAGGACTCCTACCACTCTGAGCCATAAAGTCTTTTGTCAATTATGCATCCAGTTTGGCATTGCCGAAGCTGACGCTTTGTTCCCTGGAATAAATGATACTGCTGATAGGCCGCCCCATGGCTTTGTCGCAGTTAACCGCCAAATGTGTTTGAGTGGGGTTATCCCCCCATTTAACGATTGTCTTCGAGAACTTCTCCTCCGACTATCTATTTCCCCTTTTCAACTACACCCCAACGGCTACTCCATCCTACTGGGACTGTGCGTGCTTTTTAGGAGAACGCTGGACCGTTTTCCCAGTTTTGCAGAAATTCGCTATCTGTGCACTTTCGCTAAAAACAAAGATCATCCTTCTATCACAGTCGTGAGGAGTGCTAGAAATCGTAAGTTGATCACCGGTCTCCTTGAGAGTGTTCATAGTTTCCTAAGCCAGTTTTTCTATGTTCGCTGTCCCCCGGGATTTTACGCTATCTGGAGAGTAGGAAGTAAGATCACTTGCCTCTATTTTTCATGTTCTTTCAAACTTACCAAAGTCCGAGTTATCAAGTGCTAACTTTGCCTTTTTTCTTTCCAGCACTTCCTCCTCCTTCTAGAGATACCGGTCACAAGGTGACTTTTGAGAGGCTTATGGCGGTGCCGGTTGAGGAAAGGAGTATTATAATAACCCGCCACTCATTCCACAGAATGACGCATCATTAATAAGAAAGAAAGGGGTAGAAAATAGAAAAGAAGAGAAGAAAGAAAGAAACAACAACAACTATCTCACAGCGGAAAGAATAAATTATATTAATAACATAAACTATTACATAGTATACAACACTTATCAGAGTTTACACAACTATACAACACATACTAGACAGTTATAAACATCTGTCTATATATTACAACTCAAATACAATACAAGACTCTAACACAGATATCAACACAGCGAAATACTATATCTACGAACGCCGAAGCCTCCTGCTCCATTGCTCCTCCACAATTCGTCAAAGCTAAACCTGAATCCCTTGGCTACTCGTAAAAATTTGAGTACCCAAGAGTTTATAAAACAGAAATAAACAACTTGGGTCAGACATGGGTCTGGTGTGAGTAACAGGTTAAACTTGTTTAACTTTGAAAACCATTTGGAAAGAAAAGGTATCTCGTAAGACTTCCCGCACATAAACACGGAAAAGTTTTTACCTTACGATAACCAAAACATTTGATAGGAAATTCGATTGTATTATAATAGGGTCTAGGGTTTTCAAATAAATATGAAATAGCCGAAATTGTTACATTATTAAATTCCAGCATACATAAGTATACAATCAAGTCCGTTATCACTTATTGGAATTTGGATTTCCATACAATGGCAGAGCTACCGGGGTACCGCTCATCACAGTACGGGGCCTAGATCACCGTACCGAGGATCACTCCCAATCCCCTGCAACACAAAGCCGGAACCATCCCTTACTGGATAATTCCGAATAAAATCACCCCACAGATGGCCGTCGCCAACTGCACCACTAAGCCGAAATAAAAGAAGGAACTTCTCTAGACAGGGATGACCTTACTCTCAGTGGGTGCTACCCACGAAGCCTTGCTGCACCTCCCCTGTTTTAGCCATTCCCGGTTGATGAGGCTTGAGGCTACGATTTACCTTTAAATCAGAACACACCACTTAGAATGCTCATCGTCCACCTGACGATGTTCTGATAGCATTCAATCCATACAAGTTCGTTCCGGGTTCGAACGAAACCGAAGGCATTATCTCGTTACACTCGTGTTGGAATCACCCTCAGAGTTAACGACAATAACCCTTGCACTCTGAATCTTCATCTTCACTTGAGATTCACGACCTAACGTTAATTTGGATCGATGTGGTATTCGGGTCTCCAGACCTGGAATTCCGGTATACGGAAACCCGATCCCGGTCTCATCGAAATCCAAAACGTATTTTAAGGGCCAAGTTGTTTTAAGGTTAAAACAATTCAATTCTTATCTATACTACACACAGATAGATAATTCAATAGATAATCTACATTATCATCACAACAGATAATTCATATTATCATTTCAATTCAACCAAACATCTATATCATATATCAATCATATCTCATCAGAGATATCAAACAATGAAATACATTCAATCTCATTCATTCATCTTTAAGCAATGATTTATATCATCTAATTTAAGGTGAGTTAAACTAATTACTTCATTCTATAAATCCTGCTTACTTAATTATTAATTAAACCAATTAATTAATAATTACTCTAAGTATCCATCTTAAATAATCATTCCTGATTAATAATCTTTTAATTACTTTAAGTAATTAATCCTTAATTAATTTCACAAATTAATTAACTTAAACCATTTCAGCAATTAATCTCTAATTACTTCATATATTAATTAACTGTACTTAATTACATTAATCCTTAATTAATTACAATTAATTACCATAATCACTTATTATTGATTAATTAGTCTTAATTAATCAATCCTTAATTACATTATTAATTATATTAATTAATGATCCTTAATTACTCTTAATTAATTATCTTATTTAAATTAATTACATTTAATGATTAATTAGTCACATTTATTAATCACCTTTGATTAATCTCATTTAGTAATTAACTATTCTTAATTACTCTACTTCATAATTAATTACTCCTTAATTAATTATCCTTTAATTAATCCCTTGATTAATTATTCAAAAGTAATTAAACTCAAATTAATTTTATTAAACCATCTTTAGTTAATTACATCCACTAATTAACTTTAATTACTTTTCTAAGTAATTTATACTTCCACTAATTACCTTTAAGTAATTATCAAATCACCCAGTGATTATCTTAAATTAATTAAACAAATTAATTTAAACTTATCAAATTTATTTAATTAATTACCTTAAGTAATTAATTACTTTAATTACTTTATTAAGTAATTTACTTAACCAATTTATAATTAACTAATTAATCTAGTTGATTATCAAATTTAAACATTATTAGTTAATTATTTAATATTCTCTAATTAATGATCTCTCATTAATTTTTAACAATTCATTATTTAAGTAATTAAAATTAAATCAACATTATTAATTACAAATTAATTAATTCTTAATTACCATTTAATTAATTCCTAATTACTAAATTAATTACCTAATTAATCTCTTAATCACTTGATTAATTAATTTCTAATCATTTATTAATAATCTATTCTTATCTAATTAAATGATCCTTAATTTCAAATTAATTAATCCCTTAATTAATTTACTTATCATTTAATTAATTATAACTAAATTAATTAATAAATTAAATTAATAAATTATTCTTAAATTACCTTATTAATTTAATTGAATCTTAAATCATTAAACATTAATTACTTTCTAAATTTAAGTATTTACCTTCCATCTACTTTAATTATTATTAACCAAGACTTTAAAAGATTTAACTTTAAAATCTTTCTTTTAATTCATTTTAAATTAAAAGATTCAAAATAAATTACAATTTAACTTTAACCAATTTTAAATCAGATTTACAAAATCTTCTTAAATTCAAATGTTAAGAAACACTTTAACATATATAAAAGAAATTTATAAGATTTTTAAATCAATTTATTAATATTCAAAACCTTTTTTTTAAAAAAAATATTTTTAACAATTTAAATTTGTTAAAACATTATAAATTTATAAACTTATTTTATCTTAAGCTAGAATACAAATTAACTTGGATTCAAACTTTAAAAATTGATTTAAACTTTGCTTAAATTTCTATTTTTAATTTTAAATTAAATTTTTAAAAACAACCAGGCTTAAACCTGTAACAAACAAATCACCCGAGCCTCCCCTGAAATGCTTCGAGTTTTCCCTTCGAATCCCCGAGCCAAAACCTTATTTCCCCGAGCACGACTTCGAGTCGAACAGAGACTTCATCTTCTCGAACCAAGAAGCAACCCAGGCTCCAAGTATCTCGTGCACGTGCACAAGCGAGTTGATCGCCTCCGACCATCACTCCCAACTCCGGCATATCGACTTCGACCACCCCTCACGATCGCGACCTCCAGAACCACGAACAACCACCTCAATCGAATTCGAGAAATCTCGATCACAACCTGGAAACAGTGAACTCCTCCCAACCCAAACCTGTCAACGTCTCGCATCCCCTCCTCCGATCATCAGAACGTCTGTGCTTCCAGCCAAAGCTTCGTCAACGTCCCCACTTCAATTCCCCAAAATCTGATGGAACCCGATCCACCATAGGCGCCGTGATGATTGAAACTTCCGATCAATCGAAAACTAGGGCTACAGACAATTCCGATCAACCCCAATCGCCACAGTGCTATTCACCACCAACATATATTTTTCTCGAACTCTCCGATCATTCTTCTATCTCCAGAATGAACCACGACTTCCCCGAAGACTTAGATCATCAGAGATTCCCCAAAACATTAATTCCAGTTCAACTCGAACTGCTCTCACTTCCTATTTCTAAAAATCGTGATTCGAATTTTAAAAATCATGTCTTCATACCAGGATTCAGATCATACGCCTGAATCAATGATTTAAGTAATTCAAATTTTTACCAAAACTTAAGTTTTCCTGCTTTATTTAGTTTCCAGAACAAATCCCCATTTTCATTTGTTTAAATAAAATTTAAACTTTAAATCATGATTAAACAATCGAGTTCCCTTTCAATCTTAAGTCTATACACAGATCAAATTAAAAGATTTTGGATTTAAATCAAAATATGAACCTGAGAACTAAAAAAAATAGAGAAGACTCAGATAATAAACAGACATGCATATCACCAATTTCCATCCATATATACAAAAATATACATACATTCCAAACATATTAAACAACATGCAGGCATAGATTCAAGCTTACAAACAGATATCATATACTTAAATTTTAGAAATAAATGTTACTCACCATTTTAAAAGTAAACAGAGCTTCCAGCTTAAATTTGAAAAGCTTTTGAATCTTTTAAACTGGAATGCCTTAGCTTCTGGACTTTGATTTAAAACTTGAATTTCCTCTTTGTTTTGATTTAAAATTTCATGCTAACTTGTTTGTTGAGATGGTGCTTTAGAACAGGCTTACTTGCTTCCAGACATGAATAAGAAATTGCAGGCTTAAACTTTGATTTGGAAAAATGAGTTACAGGGTATTTGATTTGAGGGGTTTGATTCTCCGTTTTGTTTGAGAATTTACTGAGTATTTTGTTTACAGGCTGAAAGTTTCTTGCTTTTGAAAATGAAGATTTGCAAAAGAAATGAGAAGGAGGAAAACATCTTTTTATAAATATACATGGTTTATTTTAAAATAAAAGAAAAACAAAAAACAAAAATGACACTTGTCTTTATATGTGTTAATTTGTTTACATTTGTTATAACAAGGTCTTTCAAGAATTACACATGTCCTTTTGATTATATTTATTTCAAATGTAAATAAAAGCTTTTTTCTTTATTTACTTAAATACTTTTCTATTTATAAATTACTTTTAAAAGAAAATAAAATCAATTGTATATGTATAAATAAAAGCTTATACATGTATTTTGAATCCAAATATTTTAAAATATCTATCTTTGAATTTCAAAACTAATTTACATTCAAATTCAAATTATATTTAAAATCCAAATTAAAGTAAATTTAAAACAACACATTCAAATTGCAAATAACATACTATTTATATAAAATCTATATATTATAATTATTATTTGAAATAACAAATTTATCAATTTTAAAATAATTTATAAAAGATATTATAAATTATTACTCTTACTAATTGAATTAACATATCATATGTAAATTGTATTTTAAACTTATATATATTAGAAATTTAAAAACAATATTTTATTTATTTATTAAATTTCAAACCAAAGCTTATCTATTTACAATATATACACACATATATATATACATTATAAATAGAAATCATTTTATTGGTTTTTAAAAGATAAAATTCACTAATTATATATTCATTTAATTAGATTATTAACCAATTCAAATTTTTATTATCAAATATTATCAAATCAATTTAATTATTTAAACAGATTATTAAATTGATATTTTCCATAAATTCCGGGATATTACAAGTATCCAGTTTCTATTGACAGACGAATTTTTACATCAATTCGGTCTTTTACACTCTTCTCACTTTACCCAGCCTCGTGAAGTTTTAAATCTTCCAGCACAGACATCAGATGCCCCAGCTTCAACGGAAGAGATGGCTTCAAAGGAGCCAACTGTAGACACTACATTAGTAAAGTGTTCTACTTCTATTGGCGTTGCGGGAACGTCCAGCAAACTGGCGCTTGCTCCAATTATTGAAGAGGAAGAAAATCCTCGAATTTCTGAAAAATCAGCCGATGTGGAAGTTGAAAAGGAGAATTCTGCTGAGCATCCTAATGATGACACCTTTGATGACTTGAGTGACATAATGATAACTTCTCAAGAGCTTTTCAAGGATAATATTCCAAAAGCGAACTCTCCTGTCGTTGAAGCGACTTCCTCTTTGAAACAAACTTCGATGCCTTCTACACCTGTCGTCTCCGTTCCCGCACTAAAGCGTGGTTTGTAGTTTGACGCACGTAGTTCGCACGCCGCACACACTTAGGATTTTTCAGCACTTATAAGCATTTATCCTCTTTTTCTGGAAATTTCTAAACTTTACTTCTTTTTCGGTTTTCAGATTCTCCGATGGGGCGTACCGGCTCATACTATGACTCATTTCAGCGTCATGGAGGTCGTGGATCTTATGACTTTAGGAGATATCTTGGTGACCAGAGAGAGACAGATGAGGAAAGGGCTCAAAGGAAGGCTCAAGAAAAATGGGATTATGAGCAGCGGCAGAGAAGAAGAGACGCTGATCGATATGATTCTTCTTACAGAAGTTACGATTCTCATAAGCGAAAGTCTTATGATGACAAGGGGAAGACTCATATTACTGACGAATCGAGCAAACGGTCCAAGCCAAGTGACGCGACTGTAATTTCTGAGAAAACTGATGCTCCTATCCCTTCTGATACTCCGGCCGGCTCTCCTCCTTTAAAGAAAACCGATATCCAAACGATCATCAGCAGGCCCCAATATCAGGTTAAAGACGGCCCTCCAACACTTCAAAGCCGGTTTCCGAACTGGTGCTTAAAAGGAGTGCGTTTTGACCTGGATTTGGTCCCAATCGATAAGCAAGACATGCTTAAATGTCTTGATGCAGTTAGGCTTAACATTGAGAGGATGTCGCAATGGCAGAAACTTGTTGATGAACTCCAGAGAGTCAACCATTTGAATCTTGAAAACATGCTGACTCTGGAGAATGATAAAGCTGAATGGGATAAATGGTGCAAGCAGCATGACATGGAGATGACGAATATCGCGGATGACAATGCAAGGCTTGAATCTAAAGTCAAGCAGCTTAAGGAAAATCTCGCCTCTTCTTCTGCATCACATACTCAAAAAGAAGAAGTCTTTCAGAAGCAAGTGCGGGATGCACATGCTGCACAAAGAGATGTCGAAATGAAGCTTGCCGCCGAACAGCACATTGTTGAGAAATATCGCATAGAAAATGCTGAATTACGGGAAAAAGTTACTTCCCAGAACGTGGAGATTGAATTACTGAAGTCTCAACTTGCTAACGCTGAGAAAGAGCGTGATGAGGCCGTTGCTGGTCGAGCTGCAGCTGTCGCCGAAAAAGAGGCGGCCGAGCAATCACATGAGACAACAAAAGCTAACATCAGCTCCACCTTATTTGACTTTTATCTGCATAGCGTTCTGGGTCATGGGAGCCTCTCTTTTCTGGGTCCTGACTATGAGGTTACCCTGGCCGAAGTATGGGAAGTAGCAGTTGACATGCTTGGCGGGGCCGGCTATGATGAGGCGGAACTCGAGGTACGCTACCTTGACGAAGAAGCTCGTGCTGCTCTTGCCAAGGGAAAAAAGCAACTTGCTGAAGCCAGAGCTGGAATATTGGCAGAAGAACATCTAGAGAAGAGAATATCTTTGACTGCCCCTGTCCACACTTCGACTTCAACTGACGTCGATATTGTTGGTTCCAGCTCTCACTTTTCTTCTCCTGCAAAAACCGTGGAGGCCAAGCCCGTCACAACCGAATCTCCCCTTACTCGTATTGAGGAGCAGAGCCAAGAAGACACTGAGGCTGATAAATTTGAAATTGACTTGTAAAAACTGACTTCTCCAGGTAATTTTGGTGTCGATCTTCTCTTTTCTCGGAGAATACCGATTTTAACTTCTTTCCTTCTACAGCGGAGGCACCAAAAACTGCACAAGTTTCCACTCCTTCAGTTGCCGTTCCTCCATCTTCATAGATTACTCCTCCTTCTGCTTCCCAACCGGGATCACATGAAGAGAAAATCGAAGCTCTTCAAGGCCTGGATGATCCGGCTGTTTCGCAGGAGCAGAAGGCGGAGGATCTTGAAAACATCGAGAAGACCCCGGAGCGGTCTCTAGATGATGACACGAAGCTTTCAACATTGCTTGCTACTCCGGGGAGCGAATCTTCTTCGAAGAGGAAGGGGAAGCGTGCCATAAGGAAGAAGAAGAGAAGTGCTTCGACAGGGGAAGACAAAACAGAAGAAGACCCAACCACTCCTCCTTCTCCGTCCCGCCCACATCGGATTCCGAAATTAACTATTAGGCCAAGCAAAGGCTCCAAGGGTGGCGGGAAGAAGGAATGACAAGCTGAACTTTCTACTTCTTATTTTGCTTCTTACATGTACAGACCGGAGATTGTGCGGGTACCGGTCCCTGCTTTTTCTTTTTTGAGATATCTGCACATGTAAAGAATTTTCATAGTACTAAATAAAACAGTAATTTTACTTGTACAAATTCTTGTTTATGTGAGAACGCATCTGTTTCTCTGTTTTAGTGTAGGATAAACGATTCCTTTTACTTGTACAAACTCTTTGTCTATGTTTGGGAATACATTTATTCCACATCTATTTTTCGTGATATTGCAATGAACTTGTAGTGTGTTGCTTTTATTAATATAATTGAATTGTATAGTGTTGCCCCCATACCACAAGTGCATTGCAATATTTCTAGCTTTTACAAGACAAATATTCTCACTTTAGAGAATAACAATTCTACTTTTAGGGGAAGAATCATTCTGCTTTTAATAGAGTATATCTCGTTTTTTGGAGAAACTTTTATTTTTTCTTTCTTTCTGAAGAACACTTCAACCATCGGGGATGATCACTTTCATTTGTCAAAAAAGAAAGTAGATTTCCCTATGCAGTGAAATGAACTTTTCTGAAAGAATTTTGTAGCATTTCAACTTTTTTAGGAGGAACTTTTTGAAATGAACAAGTTAACCTTCCTTTGAGAGTTGAACTGTGCTTCCAGAGAAGGTTTTTCGTTCGAGTATTCTATTTTGGGACATGCCTCCGGAGAGGGCTCCTCTTAAAGAGTTGTGCCTCCGAAGAGGTCTTGTGCCTCCGAAAAGGGCTTCTGCCTCCGAAGAGGGCTTGTGCCTCCGAAGAGGGCTTGCGGTGCCTTGGGAAAGGGCTTTTGCCTCCGAAGAGGTCATGTTCCTCCGAAGAGGGCTTGTGGTGCCTTGGGAAAGGGATTTTGCCTCCGAAGAGGTCATGTGCCTCTGAAGAGGGCTTGTGCCTCCGAAAAGGGCTTGTGCCTCCGAAGAGGGCTTTTTGATTGCCTGGAAGTTACTTTCTCATGGTTGGATGGATCCACGGGGCAGACGCAAGTTGTTTGGTTGGATGCTTGTTTGCACAAACGATCGCAATCAATTAACAAGGGCCCTGTTCCTTCAGCTTAGGAAGGTGCCCCTCCGGTGATTCCACCAATCTTTTTTTTGATTGAGAGAGGTACTTTCATTTTTTGGCGTGCCTCGTTAGAGGGCTTTGTTGACCTTTGAGAAGAAACGTTGGTTGGTTGTTGTGCCAGGGGGGTTGCGTCTCAGGGGCGAGTAGATCCACGGGACGGACGCAAGCTGCCTGATCGGATGCATCACGATCAGTTAGCAAGGGCCCTGTTCCTTCTGCTTGAGAAGGTGTCCCTTCGGTGGTTCTTACCGGCCCTTTTATTGGGAAGCATACCTCCTTTTGGCTGCTTCTTTGTTTGCTTGGCAATGTTCTCTCATCATCTGCTCATTAGCGATCTTTTATTATCGTTTCCAAGCGCATCTTCTTTCCTTTTACAAGTAAATTGCTTCATCCGAAGAAGTGGACTTCACTGTTGAACGATTTCACGGGACAAACACAAGTTATCTAGTTGGATGTCTGTTCATATCGACAATCTCAACCAATTAACAAAGGTTTGCCACAGTGGAGTCGCCAACTTTTTATGTGAAGTTCTCCTTGTATAGGATTTGAATTTGGAATTTTTTGTCGCTTGGTATTTGCGTAATAGGTGATTTATAGAGGTCGCTTGGCTTTGTGACGAGCAAGCCTTGTTTTAATGTCCTGCAATTTTGAATCAACATTTTAGCAATACATTTAAAGTATTTACATATCGAAATAAAGCAGGCATTATGAAATAGTAAAGAACACAAGATTTATAGTGGTTCGACCAAGAATCGGGCCTACATCCACTTTATAGCTTCCATTCATTCACACTGATTTACAATGTTTTACAATACAACTGATGCATTCATCACTATTTTACAATTTTGAGCAAAGCTTTTTTTTTTAAGTAAAATAAGGACGTAAGTGGTTGCTGTTCCAGGCTCTTGGAATTGGATCTCCTTCAACAGTTATGATTTTGAAAGTGCCATCAAGAAGTTTACTGCCAATGGCATATGGTCCTTCCCAGTTTGGTCCAAACACACCAGTTACCATCATGATCCTTTTCAAAACTAAGTCCCCGACCTCAAAGCTGCGTTGGTGAACTTTAGAGTTGAAGTGCCTGGCTATCCTTTGCTGATAAGCTAAAACTCTGAGCCTTGCTTCTTCTCTTTTCTCATCAAGAAAATCAAGTGCTTCAAGTTGCAGCTTTTCATTTTCAGCTTCGTTGAAATGAACTCTTCTATGTGAAGGAACTTCTACTTCCACTGGAATCATTGCTTCTGATCCGTATGCCAGTGAAAATGGAGTGTGCCCAGTCGCAGTTTTGTGAGTGGTTCTGTATGCCCATAGTGCTAAGGGAAGCTTATCGACCCAACCACCTTTTGCTCTTTCGAGTTGCTTTTTGATGGTTGACTTGATGATTTTATTCACTGCTTCCACTTGCCCGTTTGCCTGCGGATGAGCCACTGCTGAGAAGCTTTTCTGAATTCTAAACCGTTTGCAAAAATCCTGGAATTCTTCACTTTCAAACTGAGTACCGTTGTCTGTGATTATCTTCTGTGGCACACCATATCTGCAAATGATATTCTTCGTTACAAAATTTATCATCTTTTTAGAAGTAATGGTGGCCAAAGATTCAGCTTCAGCCCATTTTGTGAAATAATCGACAGCAACAATAGCATATTTGACTCTTGATTTGGCAACTGGTAATGGTCCGATTAGATCTATCCCCCAAATAGCGAATGGCCACGGACTGACCATTTGTGTTAGTTCAGTGGAAGGTGCCCTTGGAATCTTTGCAAATCTTTGGCACTTGTCGCATTTTCGGGAGTGGATAGCTGCACCTCGATTAATATCGGGCCAGAAGTACCCATATCAGAGGACTTTCTTGGCGAGAGTTTGACCGGCTGAATGATCTCCACATTCTCCTCCGTGTATCTCGGCTAGAATTGTCTTGGCTTCTTCCTTAGTTACACATCGGAGCAGTGGCATTGAAAATCCCCGTCTATATAATCGGCCATCTTGAATTACATATCTTGACGCTTTCCTCAATAGTTTTCGACGTTCCCTAGAACTTTCTAGCAGGGAACCATTGAGTAGGTATTCTTTGATTGGAGTCATCCATGATTCATGCTCTTAAGACGTAGCCATAATCCAATCAACATCCATTTCATCAATGCTTGGAGCTGACAGAACTTCTACAAGAACTAACCCCAGTAATTGAGCTTCTCCGGAACTTGAGTACTTTGCTAGAGAATCTGCCTTCATATTTTCCTCTCGAGGTATGTGGCTTATTGAATAGTGATCGAAATCATTGAGGAGTTCGGAAGTTTTTGTCAAATATGCAGGCAAATTTCCTCCTTTGGCTTGAAATTCTTTCTTCACTTGGCAAACAATAAGCTGATAATCGCTGAAAATCTGTAACACTTTGATGTTTAGTTCCTTAGCGATTTTGAAACCGGCAATAAATGCTTCATATTCTGCTTCATTGTTTGTTGAAGGAAATTCCAGTCTCAATGCATAACCTAATGATCGTCCTTCGGGGGTTTCAAGTATAACCCCTGCCCTAGAAAAATAATCATTTCTTGAGCCGTCAACATATAACTTCCACTGTATTGGAATGCAGTCAGTTGTTTCTTCCTTATTGTCACCTTTGTCAGTAGACTCCGCAATGAAATCTGCTAAAGCTTGTCTGTTGATTGCTCTTCGGGAGTTTTAAGTGATGTCATACTGGCTAAGTTCAATGTTCCATTTCAAAAGACGACCCGAAGTTTCAGGACGAAACAGGACTTGCTTTAGAAGTTGATCAGTAAGAACCTTGATAGGATGAGCTTGAAAGTATGGTCTCAATTTCCTGGAATCAATTAGCAAACAATAGGCGAGCTTTTCTATCTTCGAATAATTCATCTCTGCCCCAGTGAACCGTTTGCTGATGTAATAGACTGGACGTTGTACTTTCATATCTTCCCATACAAGTGCTGCACTGAGGGCGTGGGATGAAATTGCCAAATATATGAAAAGGTCTTCACCGTTAGTAGGCTTGGAAAGAACCGGAGGTGTTTCCATATGACGAATTAGTTCATCGAAAGCATTCTGGCATCCGGGAGTCCATTCAAAAATTTTCTTTCCTTTCTTTAGAGCGTCAAAGAAGGGAATGCATTTGTCTGTGGCTTTGGAAATGAAGCGACTCAGAGCAGCGACTTTTCCATTGAGACTTTGCATTTCTTTCTTTGTTTTAGTGGCTTTGACCTCCCTTAGAGCTGTGATTTGAGTAGGATTGGTTTCAATGCCCCTGGCGCTCACAATGAAACCTAAAAATTTCCCGGACTCTACTCCGAACGAACATTTCAATGGATTGAGCTTCATTCCGTACTTTCGAAGAATTGCGAACATTTCCTCCAAGTGACCCATGTGATCTACAGCTTTCTTTGATTTTACCAACATATCGTCGACATAAACTTCCATGGTTCTACCAATCTAAGGCTTGAACATTGCATTGACGAGCCTTTGGTAGGTTGCCCCAGCATTCTTCAATCCGAAAGGCATAACTTTGTAGCAGTAGAGACCCACATCTGTAATAAAGCTTGTGTCTTCTTGATCCGGCTCATGCATCATAATCTGATTGTATCCGGAGTAAGCATCCATAAACGATAACAACTCATGCCCAGCTGTTCCATCCACCAATTGATCAATTCTGGGCATGGGGAAGCAATCTTTGGGGCATGCTTTGTTTAGATCTGAGAAATCTATGCATACTCTCCACTTTCCATTTGCCTTCTTGACCAATACTGGATTTGAAACCCAATTTGGATAAGTGGAGTTTCTGATAAAGCCTTTTTCCATGAGCCGGTCGACTTCTTCCTTTAGTGCTGTCGACCTTTCTGGGCCTTGAGTTCTTCTTTTCTGTTTCACTGGTGCGAATTTCGGATCAATGTTCAAAGTATGTACGGCAATTTCCGGGGAGATCCCACACATATCAACATGACACCAGGCGAACACATCCAGATTGGCTTTTAAGAATGATATCAGTGTGTTTTGAACTGCTATGCTCAGCTGTGAACCCACATTGAGTACTTTGTTCGGGTCCTTTGAATCAACAGATATTGGTACCGTTACTTCCACAGGTACCACCCTATTCTCCCCTGTACTGGCTTTTCTAGGGTCCATTTCTTTCCTTACATTGCTGTGTTCGCCAGTACAGGGGCCACTCCGTAGCTGCTACAAGGTTGGTTCTTTGATGCGGAGCGGAGCTGCCGCATCTTTTCCCATCTCTCTTTTTCGGGCCTCACGGAGCTCTACAAGATAACATTCTCGCCCCGCGTTCTGATCTCCCATAATGACAGCAACCCCATTATCAGTGGGAAATTTCATTGTTAAGCACCAAGGAGCGAGGACGGCCCTGAAAGCAGCAAGAGTAGGCCGACCCAAGAAAGCATTATAGGCAAAGAATCCATCAACAATTACAAAGGTTTGCTTTCGAACCAACTTCTTATGCCCTTCGCCCATTTCAACAAACAAATCCACCGTTCCAATTGGCTGTTTCAGCTCTCCTGTAAATCCGGCAATCTTGTGTGAAGAGGCTTGTACGTCTGTCATCGGAATTTTCATTTGGTCAAATGTCTTTTTAAAGAGTATGTTGCACGAGGCACCACTGTCAACCAACACTCTTCTAACAATAGCCGGCCCAATACCGACAGAAACAACTAAAGGGTCCTCAGTAGGAGCTTCCACATCAATAGAATCCTTGACTCTGAACATAATATCATCATGAGAAGTCTTCTGCTGCTTTAGAGGTGAAGCATCTTCTAAGATTAAGACACTTTCTTCAGCTGGGGCATACTTCAAATCTCTAGCATACCTTTCCATTTCACCCCAACTCCTGCCAGCCGGGTGAGGTCCTCCTATGATCACGTTGATAACAGGTCTTTCCTTTCCAGCAGGCCTCTCTCCTGAGTCAGATGAATGAGCTGGGGGTAACTGTCCTTGGTTAGATGAAGACGGGTCTTTCCTATTTCTTTTCACATACTGCTGCAACTTATTCTCTCTCAACAATTCCTCAATTAGGCTTTTCAAGTGGCGGCATTCGTTGGTATCGTGGCCTGGTTGATTATGAAATTTGCAAAATCTTCCGCTTTGAACAGCATTTTTCCCAACTTTTACTGCTGATGGTTTTGGAAAATCAACAGCATCCTTAGTGGCGATGAAAATATTCTCCGGGGTATCAGTCAGAGGAGTAAAATCCGAAGGTTTGAGGAAGCGGGGCTTTTTGAGATCTTTCCGCTTCTTCCCACCATTACTTTCCCTCTTCTGATTTGCAGATTCTTTCTTGTTCTGAACTGTAGCATTATTTTCCACCACTGTTGTCACAACTTTAGCTGACGCGGAGAGATTCTCTAAGCGCATGAACTCATCAGCCTTTTTGTAGAATTTTTCGAGCGAATTTGGTTCTTTCATTTTTAACCATTTTCCAAACTCACTAGACTTGTCAACAGCCCGCATCAAGTAGGTTAAGATCATTCGCGGTTCCGCGTTATCAACTTCTGCTAGGGCTCGATTAAAGCGATTCAAGAAGGATTTAATGGGTTCTCCAGGATTCTGTTCAAGACTTGAGAGAGACATTATATCCTTTGCCCTTGAGATGTATAATCTGAATTGTTCCTTGAATTTTTGGGTCAGATCAGAAAATTGATCGACAGATCGCACGGGAAGCTTGGTGAACCAAAGTAACGCCACTCCTTCTAAGTATACCGGGAAATACCGGCATTTAATCTCGTCAGTCGCTCTGGCACTAGTCATGTGCCAATCATATTTGTATAGGAATTGATTTGGATCACTCGTTCCTCGATAAGAAGGAATGGTGGGAGGAACGAATTTTCTCGGAAACTCAGCTTTTAAGATCCTTTCTGTGAATGGAGTTTTACTCGAGGCGAATCCCCAATCATTCTCATCCTCGTTTCATTGCATGCTTTCCTTCATTATCTGCCGAACCATGCTAGAGAGATATTCCTCATTGTTTAGAGATTTCGCAGAATAGACCTCGGCCATCTTTTCGGGGGTTTGTCCAGGTAAATGCTCACGGAGAACTGGTGACGGCCTGGATCCTTCAGCCTGGAGGGGTGCCCCTTCAGCAGCACCTGATCCCCCGTGAGGAATATTTCTCCCTTCGGAATTGGGAGCAGCATTAGCAAAGTTTTCCTCATTACTTACTGGTCTTTGATTCGCCCCAAATAGAGCATTCAGCTTTTCCATCATCAGATTATTCTGAGTTTCAATCTGCTGGTACAGTCCGGATACAACAGCATCTAACTCTTGTCACGTCACACCGACGCTTGGAGCTGCCTGATTTGGGGAGAGAGAAGTGGCAGTATTGACACGTTCATCGTCAGTTCTGACAGACTTTCGTTTCCTTCCAGGAGCCATTATGTCTGATAGACTTCTGGTTTTGTAGGAAATTCTTTCAGCAAACTTCTGTGAAGCAATGGTGAGTAGTAGCCTGAGTTGGGTTCTCAGTGAAAGCACCAAAAATGTTAACGCTAAAAAGTGAACGCTAACACCCGGTGTGTGTGGTTGAGTTGTGAAAGCACCACCCGCGTGACGGGAACAGAATTTAAGCAGGAAAATAGCAGAGAAAGCAGTAAAAGACAATAGTTTATAGTGGTTCGGCTTGAGATTAAGCCTACGTCCACTTTGAATCTCTTTATTACTGAATCCGGTTACAAATCGATACAAATCTCTTATGAAAACAATACAATTTGATCACAAGAAATAATCTTGACTACTAGCTCAATCTTCGACGATGAAACTCGATGAATCCGTGTTGGATGTAAGGAATTCCTCTCGAAGCTTGTTGTAGCGTCTCGAATGTTTGAAGATCTTTGATTGCTGAATGAGTGGAGAGTTCGACAGAGTAACGGCGCTTGAAGAAATGAATGGCCAAAAGTCCCTCTCTCGTTGGAGTTGGAGCCCTATTTATAGGATTGGTTCTGGGTGAGATTCTGTTCGCCAAGTCCTAGGTCGGAGCCGACTTATAGCAAGCTGTAGGTCTTAGGTCGGCGACGAGATAGGAGTTCTTGCCTTTTAGTTATTCCTGAATACGAGCTATTCAACTGAAGTCCTAGGTCGGCAGCGACTTAACGTAAGTTGTAGGTCTTAGGTCCCTTAAGTCATCAAGTTGGCAACAGCCTTAAGTCGTAGGCTTTTTGAGTCGGACCATTTTGACTTGTACACTGTTAGGTCGGAGCATTCCTTGACTCGGAGCATTCCTTAGGTCGGCAACCTACTTAAGTCGGTGTTAGCTCTTAAGTGATAGATTATCTTAAGTCGTACGCTGTTAGGTCGGACCTGTAGCTTAGGTCGTATGCTGCTTTAAGTTGGACCGGTTAAGTCGGCAAACTTTAACTCGTACGTTTTTAGGTCGGAACTTTCTTAACTCGGTAGGTCGTAAGTTCCCATAGGTTGTTAAACTTCTTGAGTCTTAAGCCCTTGTTAACTCGCAATTTGTTAATTCGGTAAGCTTCCTTAGGTCGTAGCCTGTTAGGTCGGACCTGTTGAGCCGGAATCGTCTTTAAGTCGTTATGTCATAAGTCTTAGGTCGCGAACGAAAGAGGATTAACATCTCATAAACTATCTGATGTTATTTGGCCGACTAAATAAACATCTTTCCTAGAACACTCTAAGTTAAAAGGGTCGAAGTAGTAGACTCAGTTTTAACTTTTAAGACTATATTTTGTTTGGGCCTCAATTTGAATTTTGAACAATAAAATAAAATTGACATTTTTCATATACCATTGGTATTTAGAAGAATATTATATAAGTAAAAAAGGATGGAGTAAGTTTTAAATTTAACATTTTATAATCATTTTTCTTTATAAAATGTTTATCAACTTTATTGAAAATTTAGGATGAATTCATAAATAATTTTAGTATTGAGTGAAATAATATAAATGAGAATGAAAGTGATTTAGAAAAAAATTGGTGTAATTAAGAAACCAATCAGATTAAGTACATAAGTTATACGTAGATCATTTTATTCACATAGTTTTTTATCTAAGATTCGAGTACATAACTTCAGGGTGATTCACACCAGTTCGAAAAAGGATTTCTCACTCGATACATCTTAGCGAACACTTGATTCCGATTCTTGATATGATACTGAGGTTTTCTATCATAGTATATGGCTATGTAAGGAGAATAAGGGTTTCTAATTGAGTAATATGATCGGAGTCCATACTAGGGAGGGCGAGTGAGCGATACCAGTTCAGAAGTGAAGATTTTGTATCCGAGCAAGTGATCAGATCAAATATTGCATATGGATGATTTATGTACATCATATGGGCTTAAGTGTATTTGTTTGCAATGTAGTATGGCTTAAGAAAATTTGGAGAGTGACTTTTAATTTGGTCCGAGGAAGCATAGATAATCTTTTATGCAATAACGAAAGGCTGATTAGCGTGATGGTATGCTTAAATAATTATCTATATCCTTGGACGATCGAGAAAGTTGTGAACCAAAGCAAAATTCTAACAATTGCTTGTTAGTCACTTAACATTTTAAATAATATTAAGTGTTAGTTTATTCCTCTATGAAATTTGATTTTATTGATAGTGTGATTTTATAGACTACGATATATAAAGTGTTGTTTATTTGGACTCAAAAAAGATGCTTTTGAAAAAAAAGGCGATTTCGAAAGAATCCGTGAAAGAAATAATAATATAATTTTGAGAACTTCGGTAAAGTATTGTTATTTTAAGATATTTGAAAGGAGTTTTGTGAAGTGATTTTTCAAATATTTTTGGTTATTACTAAAGTTAGGCGATTGGAGGTTTTTCGATTTGTAAGGCTCGGTAGGTATATTCCAAACAAGCCATCAAATTAAACATTCATTTCAATGATTTAAGCAATTACTCATTAAGGTAGCTTGATGCCTATGTTGGGGTGTCTCGCATTGTGTGTGGGTAATGGACGCACATTGGAAAGAAGAATAGTCCCACATCGTGAAAAATACTTGAGGCGGAGTGGTATATATACGAGTTTGGTCGCATGTAAAAACAAGGGATTCATTTTGTTAAAACGTGTTGATCAAACTCATATGTTGTTCCCACGTAGTGATGTGCCGACATGATTTCTACATGGTATCAGAGCCGATGGTAATGCTTGGGGAAATGGAAAATGTGCGAGAGATCTGTAAATCGTGGTAACTAGTAGTGTAAGCTTAAGTAGTCAGATTTAAGGTGGAGCTAGATCATGGTACGTTGGATCTGGTAGAATGACACGGGAACAAAGTCTCGATATGGTGCAGGCATTGTGTTGGCGTATTGGAAGACAAATATATGGATGCAAGCCAAGGTGGAGATCTGTTGGGGTGTCTTGTATTGTGTGTGGGTAATGGGCGCACACATTGAAAACAAGAATAGTCCCACGTCGTGAAAAATAATGGAGGCGGAGTGGTATATATATGAGTTTGGTCACATGTAACAATGAGAGATTTCTTTTGTTAAAAGATTTTGGCTAAACTCATATGTTGCCTTCGCGTAGTGATATGCAGAGCAGATTTCAATAGTTTAAAATATAATCGATAGGCATCGATTAACGTATATATAACTGTAACATCTTTGCATGTAATTATAAATGCGATGATAACAAAGATTTAAAATATGTTTGTTTAACCATTATTTTAACCATAATATATATATTTATAAATAAATATATTGATATAATACGTTATAGGTGATATAATAAAACAATGTTTGTACCCAAGCTTCATCACAATCAATAGTTCAAAATTTCCAAAGTCAATAATAATATAACGATTTTATAATTTTTATAAATTATTACATATATGATTTATATGTGCATATAATTGTTATGCATATGCAAATATGAATGGATTAATATTTTAAATCCTGAAAATTAATAGAGTTAAATATTACAACCGTTGTACATATGTTTGACATAGTTTAAAAGGTGATTGGTTAAAGGGGCTAAAATAAAATATACCATGTATATGTCTTTTAAGTCAAAATTAAGTTATCAATGGAGATTAATTACATAATTTTAGCCGGTCGAATATGGGAAATTAGGGGTCGAATGTGTTTGCTCCGCGTTTTTTACCCGTCATACAAGGGTAAGAGGAAGGGTCAAATATGGCTGTCAATGAGTACTAAAAAAATTCTAAATCCCTCTTTATCTGTATTAGAAATATGAACAATTATCTGATATTCGATAATTATCCCCTTAGTTTTTATCAAGATCATGGTTAATTTTTTTGTGTATTTTAGCGCATGAAACGATTGTCGCTTACTATTTTATTTCGGTAAAAAGTTTAATATGTGTATTAAAATCAATATTTGCTTCTTAAAATTATTTTTCTTAGCATATATTTTATTGTTTATATTATTTGTACCGAAATGAATTTATAAAGTATCAATTCTCTTTCTATTTTTAGATTTATTAGTCGTGAATTGATCAAAGAATTTTTGATAAATATCCAATATTCATTCGCAGCCGTAGATGTGAATTTACAAAAATGATTTCAAACATGAATACAGATATAACACTATTTGAATCCGCATCCGACCGTTTACAGGCCAATGGTCAAATAATGAGAAGTGAAGGAGATAAATGTATTTAACTTTAGAGATAAAATGCAATGCAACTAAATTAATTATAGGTCAAAAGTCTAAATCACATTTATCTTTACGTTAAAAATGCTGAATCGTCAACTTGTTTTTTTAGTTTTATTGAAAAAGAAATGAATATATCATTTTGGTATAGAGTATGTAGTGATATTACATCATACCAACTACAATTTTTGGTTCATTATTTGAATAAATGTTTTATCTCTTCAAAATTATATTATCCAAATGTTAACTTTATATTACAATACACTTCATGTGAATGTTCTTGTATTTTCAGGTATAAACTACTCACATATTCATCTTCAAAAAAAATATCAAGATAGATGAATGTTTTAATCTTAATGCTACAAACATCTAAATCCATCAGTTCAGAAATAATCGATCAATGAAATCATTAGAGAAAAATTGATACAATTGAAGATGACCCTTTAAATATTAACCAGGAAAATTTCAAAGGTAATCCCTAAATGATAATTTACCAAAAGGTCATGTTAAAATTAACAATTAAGAATTTTATAAAATTTGATTCATTTAAATTTTGTTGCATTTATAATATACTGAAAAACATAAGCTAGCTAAAATCTTATGAGATTTATTGCCTTTTGAGGGACCGCCTTTTGATATCAATTAGAGAATGTAATCATGTGTGATTGAAGTCGTTTAAAGTTCAAATAATTTGAGAGTAAAATAATATGGAAATCAATTTGTGCTTTGGATATGAAGAATTGATAATGGAATAGGTCTAATAAAATCAATCCGAAATTTCTAAAATCGATGATGAAAAATTATTAGTTCGTTCAAGAGAAAACAAACAAAGTAACTTGAAATATGTGGTTTGGATGTGTACGTATTGGTAGAAGAGTAATCTTCTTTTCATTATCCTTATGGCTAATAGAATTATAAGTCTTCCTTGTAATTATAGTTAGTTGGACTGGAAACCCCATTTATAAAGATTCATAATTAATCTCTCTTTATTCATTTTATCTAAATTAGGAATTCATATAATGATTCCTTGGTAAATTACAAAAATACCATAAAAGAACATGCAAATGTAGCATTTTAGTTAATTGGAAGAAATTTCAAGAAATCAGGTAAAAAACAAGTTAATCACACAATTATGGAAAGTAGGTTTCCAAATTGCATTATTCAAGCATTGTAAATACAAGTGAATACTCACATAGCTAATAGACAAAGATTTAGCAATTCAAAGAGAAAATTAAGAAATCCAAAAATACGTTATTTATCTAAAAATCATGATAAATAATTGTTTTCCAAATTAGTCTATCCTAAAAGTGGAATGGTAAATAAAGTCAAAGATTTAATTAGTAATTAAGAAAATTAAAGTAACTTAAAATAAATGGTAAGAAAATTTTCCAAATCTTTTCGCTCACATGGAAATAAAGTTTCCCAAATTTTAAAATCTAAGCTATATATATTATGCATATAGTTGATAACGTGTTCCATTTATCTCCTTCATCCTATTTCTCTTTAAGCATTTACTCTTCTTCCTACTTTGCAAGTATTTTTATCTTATCCATACCTTAATTTTTTTTCCTTTTTGCGTTTAATCTACAACACATTTAGAATTTAGTGTTACTTGCTAATATTTTGTCATGCCATGGACTATTACATTCAAATTTACAAGTAGTTGGCTTTATAGATTAGATACATATAAGCACATATATTTTGATGTATTCGATTGTGGTTTATGTTGCATTATAAAGAGTGAAAAACGTATTAATTGATCATAAAGTAGTTTACATAATCATTAAAAAACACTGTAAAATTTAGGATAAAAATGCTTTTATATTTTTAAAATTTTAAATTCAAAGTTCTTATAAACAATTTAAGTTGAAAATATGAACTCGCTTCAAGCTATTTCAAGTATGAGTTTGAGTCATTTAAATTTTTTATATTTTAAAGTTAAACTTAGAGTTTTATCTTAAAAATAGATTTTGATACAAGGTTAAAATTTTATACATGTTAGTTAATAGAAATTATCCATATTACATAAGGGAATTGTTGAAGGGTGAAATTGTTTCGCTAAGGAGAATCTTTTAAGGAAAAAATTGATACATCAGTTCTTCCCTTACAAAAAAAAAATTTAATTACCAAATTCTCCTTTTTGAAATCATCCTTTTTTTTTCTTTTTTCTATACCATGAATTCGAATGATATTATTTTTAGTTCTCTAATTTGAAGATTTTCAATCTCTATTTTCTTAGTCTCATTCAAAATCCCCACCCAAAACAATGTTATGGATATTTATTTTTTCATTGTATTGAAGATTCTAATGATATCTTTGAATTAGTTCTAAGAATTTAATGTTTTAACTATGTTTCAAAACAAGATATCAAATTATACAGATTTTGCAAATTAATTTTTATGGTCCTAACAAAATTAATATCAATAATATGCATGTATCTTTAGTCGAAATGTCATAAATAAATTTTTTAACTAAAAATAGCAGAAATGACTCTAATCTTGTTTAACCTTCTAATTTTACAATGAATTTTTTTTCAATAAAGTGCCGTCTTCAGTTTCGTACAGAAATTTTAATCTCAACGGTTGCAAATATTTATTTTTCCTTTCGGTATGCATGTGTGTCTTTCTCCTCTTTTTATTTCTTTTCAACAAGTAATCTATACGTCTTTTCCACCCGTGTTGGAAAAAAAATTAATGGTCGTCCTTTCCTCTTCCCCCAATAATGCCTAACCCTAATTTGAAGTCATCCGACGACCGCCGTTTCCTCCATATACTTGCCTGACGCTTTGCCATCATGCTGTCGCCTATTGGATTTGCTATCGTCTTACCTCGCTTCATCGATGACGACTGTGGCGCTTTTCCGTTTACAGCCGTACGATTTTGGTGATTGCTTCAAACCTTCCGCTTCTGCCATTAGGTATTCTCCTATGCCAACTTTCCCTCCTCTCCATTTTGTTTCCTATCTTGGCAGATAATTGTGGCCCCTACATTATTAACATGATTTTTTTATTCTGAGAAGGGCCGTTGCTAACTTGCTATTAACAATGGAAAATGCATATTGTTTTCAAATTCTATTTCACATATTTGCACAGTTATTTCACTATTGTACAAACGATCTATGAAAATATTTTGGTAAATATAATTCTCACAGTATTTCGGTTAGCTAACATACTACATCACGATGCAGAGGATATTGAAGACGAAGTTGGAAGGTTACCGACATCATGTTGCATAAATGTTGGAGGGGCGAGGCTATAATGGGCTGATTTCAAGTTAGAAGGTACTGTGGCAATCGTTGATCTGTGTAAACTTCCATATTTGCATACATACATTTTCATATAGATATTTTGGACATGAATATATCCTTTTCCATATGTTATTTTGGTCGCAACTATTACCTACAACAAAACTGTGATGCTACACTTTGTCATCCATAACTTGAATAATTTACTTCATATTATCATTTTCCAATGACTATCGAGAGATGATCCTTTTTTCCCATATTCTACTTGGTTTTTTGTAGAGTGAATAGCAGAAGGAAGATGAGAGAAAAAGTTAACACACAACTTATCAATAGATCTGAGTATAAATGATCAGTTACTTGATTATGCATTTTCAGAATAGAATTGCCTTAATTAAAGTTCTTGATATATACAACATTTAACCTTCATGTATCCTACTACTTGAAATTGTTAAAAACTTATCACACTTTTGGCACAGCATGGGCACTAATTTTTTTTGCATAAGCAACTTCCAATATATAGAAAAAGAACACTTTTACTTATTTCAGATTGTGTAGCTCTAACACCATAAAAGTATAGAATTGAGTATGTAATTCGGCTTATATTTTTGTAGTATGATGTATATAAATAAATCTTTCTGTTAGGTTGTTAGAGTCGTTGAAAAAGTTTTCCTTTTTGATGGTGAAATGCTTAATTATGGTGAATAATCTTCTATTTCCAAGAATAATATCCTAGTTAATGAAAGTTAAACAGATTTAAATAAAAAGGTGAATATCGTTTTATGGAATTAGTAGATGTCTTTAAAGTTAGAGATATCAAAAGAATAAAGTATCTTTCCTAAAAGAAGAAGTATCTTGACCTTAAGTTAGTGACTTACGATTAGACCCAATTAGTACTAAGAATAAAGTATGATGACTTGTACTTTATTAGGTTTATAAAGTTGGCCCTAGATGTATGAGTTAGAATGTTGGATGAACCTACAAGAATTACAAAGACCTTGACAGTGTAGCATTAGTTCTGTAAATGTATATTGTTTCTACGATGTAATTCAATTCATTATTTTTAGATTTGAGATAGGTGAATAAAGTATGTTTCTCATTCCGCTCCACTCTTGCTCCAAATCATTCCACATCCCATTAAAATCTCCACTTTTATTTGATTTGCCAAGAGATGAACACGAACTTGGTTAAATCTTAGGGATTCGCAAATTGATTTTACTATTATACATGTCGATCATCACCATTTACCTAGCTTAGATTTGGAAATAATGAATTGAATTCGATCGTAGAAACAATATACATTTATAGAACTGATGTTATAACCATCAAGGTCTCAATAATTTGCAGAATAACCTATGGCTATTGCACCATTAATTCTTATATGTTCATCAAACGTTCTAATCTCATAACATCCTAGGGCCATCATTTTAGTCCTAATTAAGTACAAGTCATTGTATTTTATTTTTAATACTAATTGGGTCCTATCTTAAGTCACCAACATAAGGTCAAGGTGCTTCTCCTTTTTGGAAAGATACTTAGTCCTTTCAATTTCTCCAACTTTAAAGACATCTATCGATTCCATAAAAATATGTTCTACCCTTTTATTGAATTTTGTTTAAGTTTCATCAACTAGGATAGCTTTCTTGGAGATAGCTGAATATTCATCATCATTAAGCATTTCTCCACTCCAATTCAAAATCTTTTCAACGACTTCAACAACCTAATAGAAAGATTTATTTATATATACCAAGTTAAAAAATATAAGCTGAATTATAAAGTCGTTCATTAAAAAAAATTATTCATATTTTGTTATCAAAATGATATAACGATAAAGTTTAAAGATGAAAGAGCATGTAAAGATTTCACATCGAGAAAGCAATAAATATTTCTCTTTTTGTTTAGCTAATGTTGTCTACATATTTCATTTGCATGTTTGGTACCTAATATGCAATACCTATTAACATCAATACAATTTTGGATGATATTGACAACTATTAATATCAAAGATGTTCATATCAGATAAATCATCTAGTCATGACATATCAGATGCTCATTACAAATCATATTTATGTGATGGAATCAACATCAGCTGCACAAATGGCGAGGTTATGCCTGGTCAGGTAATTATGATTAACGTAAACATGTCAGTGTTCCTTGCATCTGTATTTGGTTTTACATATGTGACATACTGTATCAAAAATAAATCTTACTTGTTCTGCCGCTGGAGTAGTAGTAAAAAAATTCCTACACCAATAATGCCTATATCCATTTTGCTGCACATAAACTATAGCAGCTAACTATTGCATGCTCATGGTAGTAATGAGAGTCAATAAAATGTCTAGCTTCTTAGTTTTTATTCAAATTATTTGCTCAAGTAAACCTTAGTGTATTTCAATGCAGCTACTTCGATGAGTATAAAATTCAGATGCAACATCCAAATCTATTGATGAAGCTTAGAGCATCATACTCGGAGTTAATACTCAAGTTATAAAGGTTGTAAAAGTTGTGGATGGTATTCCTCAGTACAAGTTTGGATTCATTAATGGCAATGTGTTGCCGTCTGAGTAAACAAAAACGGTCAGTTGACTAGTATGCTCTTTTTTTCCTTTATAATGTTTTACATTTGTTGACTGCATCAATTATGAGAAATCATAACCACAACTGAATGTTGGACACGAATTGATGCATGAGCTATACTCTGTGCAATGTCCAACAAGAAGGATGGAACAATCCGCCAATTCACCAGGTTCGCATGTTCACAACATCCATATAAAACCATTATTAAATGCAATTGTATTAATATATCCCTCCTTTTTTTAGTGGAAAAACAGTGGTACTCTCTCTATGGTTTGTGGGAAAGAACAATTGGTGGACAAATCTTTAATTGATACATTCCTACACCCTGTCCCTATTGTTGTTACATCAACATCAGTGTCTAATTCGGTAAGCAGATGTGTAACCCATTTCAGATTGCATAAATTAAAGAAAAATGTTTTGTATTGCAGTTTCATTCACTTATGACTCGAGTAAAGCGACAAAGGTGTATTTAAATATCAAAATTCCAGCAATTGATGAATATTTTGAAAGGTACAATTTTTTTCTGTTTTACTATGAAATTTTTACAGTCTTCAAAAACTAATTATGTGTTTTTACTCATTTTCCACTTTCAAACCTCAGTATATCAGTGGCAAAAAATTAATTCTGCTAAGCAATAATGCATCTGGTCATGTATCTACAAATGTTAAAACAGTTCAGTCAAGCATCTCACATCTAATGGAAGAGCTTAGAAGTGCTAACTGTCAGGTACGTGTAATTTTTCTTTCGTAAAAACTATTTTATCTCATTTTATATCCTTTTAGCATCTATTACAACTAATATACAACATGTTTTAAAATGCTTTTTTACAAGAAATACTGCCTATCAGTTTGTTCATTTTGACATTGACCCAGTGTTAGGTGGACATTTGGTTCGTTCTGTTCTTTTCGCTCTTTAAAGAGCATCACTAAACTCAATTCAGCTCTATCCATCAAAAATAAAATAGAAACGGGTTAAAGAAATTTGTATAAAGAAATTTATTGATATTTATCTTTGGTTCAACTTTGTGAAATTTCTTTACAGGAAATTTGTTGTGAATTAAATTCATGCCATATGAGTTTTACAAAGAAAAGCGTATAAGAAATTTGTTGTGAAATGATTTCTTATATTGTTTAGATTCTAAATCCAAAATAACTTAATATATTTTACTTGCTAGCCGGCTCTAAAGTTATCAGATCAATATCCAGCTTCAATTTGAATTTGGTTTATTTTTGGTGTGTTATTAGGATACCGGTTATAAAATGCAATAATTCATTTTTCGAGGTGTTTTATTTGGATATCAACTATGAAGTGTAATATTTTACAGAGAAAATTATATCAATCTATACATAAATCATAGAGGAGTTTATATGTTAAACATGAATTAGTTTTAATATTAGATTTTGATAATAAATCACAGAACTGACTAATTAGAACTTCATCTACATGGGAGTGTTTTTTTTATCTTTACCAAAATGGGTTGTCTTAACTTTGAACACATACATGGTACATGCATATATGGAATAACGAGATTCTTTGAAAGCTCCATGAATTATTATTGCATATACTGTTTGCTATAGCAACAACAAGATGCTCAGTCTCTGAATGCAAATTGTGTTTGAAAGTCAGATGTGCACGAAATTGCAAATGCCGTTGCACCAGAGAATAATCCACAATACAGAACTTTTTATGTGGGCAACCTTGCTCATGTGGTATGGAAACCATTTCTCATATATATGCACACATGCACATCATACATGCACACAAGCTTAAACGTTTTTACTTAAGAAATCTCAGTCTTTTTTGCTACGCAGGTTATACAAGTTGATCTTCACACGCATTTCTATAATCTTGGTGTTGGAGTTATTGAAGAGGTTCAAATAATAAGAGAAAAGGGAGTTGGTTTCATTAGATATAGTAACCATTCAGAAGCTGCATTAGCTATTCAAATGGGTAATTCTAGCCTGCTTTGTGGAAAGGTAATAAAGGTAATTGTTTGTCCTCCATCCATAATTACTTTCAACTCACATATACATCGTACCACTTATTGCTTCAAATGATAAACTGTTCAGATTAGTATGTAACATTTCTGATTGGGGTATACTGTATAACTATGAGAGCATATTCAAAACTATACTAATTTAAAACTTAGCTTTCAATTGAAAGAACCAAGATTAAGTATATGGACAAGATTAGAGAAGCACATCAAATTGTGTTGTTGAAATAATAACTCTCTGTTGAATAATAAAGAGCTCGCTCCCCATCCCATGACCATCCCATTTCCGTTTTCCAATCTTATTTTGATTTCCTAGGTTTCATTATTATAAATTTCAGTCTCCTACACGATGTAATTGAAAAAAAGATCAGCTTTAGAAGCAAGGTTCGAGACCTTAGTTTCGATCTCGGTTTCGGTAGTTTGTAATTTTAGGAATTTTGATCTATTTTACAAATTTTGGAACTTTCATTATTGATATTAAAATGAAGATTGAGACGTGGACGCTAGGGGACAATACCAACTTTTGCTAACTATATAGAAACTTGATCTTATTAATGAAACTGGAAGAACAATTCCATCTGTTAACTTTACGAAAATGAATATGGGTCTTTAAAGTTAATAAACGCAAGTATATTTATAGAGAATCGCTATTCCTCTTGAACTAAAATTTAAGATGTACTAATATTCGAACTATAAAAAGATACCAGTATAACAATTTAAATGAACTACTCCATACAAACTTGAGCCATTAATTAGTATTCAAGATCACTTTATGAATTCAACTAAAATACTGTAATTGCATGGTGAAAACTAAAACATCAAATGCAACATTAATGTAGCGGAAAAAAAATCGTATGTGCCTTGGAGAAATTGATTTATTTTTCCTTTTTATATAAGCTATATGAGAAATTATACAAATAATATCACATGAGAAGACAATCAAACATAGGTTCCATCAGCTCATAAATTTCTTTTTAAGTATAGATCACATCTCAGTAAACAAATGTAAAGTAGACGGTTAAGTTCATTCCCATACATCTCATGCAGCTATAGTGTGCAAGATACTACGAAAATTGGACAGATAAAAAGCATAGGTTTATTTCAGAAAGCAATGATAAAATGGTTTTGAGTTGCACATATTAAAATGACATATCGCAATAATGTTTAAAAAAATCGATGTAGATAGGAATAGGGCTTCAGGTCTTATAAATTTGATAGGTTTAACCTGAATATTTTTACAACATTGGTCACTGGTTTTGAGTGGCACATATTAAAATGTCATATCGCAATAATGTTTAAAAAATTTGATGTAGATAGGAATAGAGTTTCAGGTCTATAAATTTGATAGGTTTAACCTGAATTTTTTTACATCATTGGTCACCGAATAGAGTAGTCATTACACCCAATGAATGATATTTGATTTCAGGCGTTAATGTTTCATTTTCCATTACATAAAAGTGCCTATCTGGCTTGTGAAAGCATTTTAAGTGCTAAACCTGTAGCCTTTATCATTTCTCTCCGTCCTTTGTGTCTTTTCTTTTGCAGTTCCACGTTAATCAAACAGACTGTTAGAAAGGTTTGCTTACTTTCACTGGCCATGTCACTGGCCAAATTCAAATTCTCTGCACTCCAGTAAACATTTCCCCTTTTCCGAAAATGTTTACCCCATTTCCTTCTCTAAACATTCCCGGTTGGTTGATAATTAGTTCGGAACTTGGCTTCCACTAAACACGCATCTTATTTTGCAAATCTAGATTTTCTTCAAAAATTATGTCATTGTTTATCATTGTTTACAAATCTCTCCATTTTGAGTTACTTTCCCAGATCCGAATTTTTTCTCGGTTTTGAGTTCCTTTTCTCACATCATATTTCTACCATTAGGGCTTGCCATTTATTTGTGATGCCATGTCAAATGCTTTACCCTGCAGTGTTCTCGCATCGTCCTCTGCCAACTAGATTGTCGCCAGCCTTCTTCGATTTAGCCTCTCAGCTCTAGCACATTTTGTGAATCGATTCGTATTATCTGAGAAACTAAGTTGTGAGTAAATTTGATTTTATTGCTTGATGCTTGATTTATGTTTACTCCTTAATTTTAATTGCTCTTCGGTTGCTTTTTAATGTTAAATTTATTACTGATGTGAACTTGAAATTCAGAATTGCAGTTTGATTTGATCATTCGAGTGTTACGGCCTTTTCATACCTGCTCTTTTATGTCGAATTTTCTCTTTCAATCTACATTTTGATTTCTTAATTTATTTTGAATTGACTGTAAAACTATAACTTAAATTTTGGAAAAAGAATCAACTATTCAACTTATATTAAACTTATCAAACTCACATTTTCTTGTCCCAGACTTATGTAGCTTTTGAAATATTTTGACCATGAGCCACATATATAGATCGTTGATTATGAACCAAAAGTAAAGACAAGGAAAACATTTGTGATTAAAAACATTTGATTATGAGGGTAGCAATGAAAATGATGTTAAAGATTATCTACCTTTGACTTAAACGATTGCAAATGGCTTAAACTCCTTATTTCATTTTGCACTCATGCTCCTTAATTTGGTGAATTTTATGTTGTTTTGATGGCCACATGAATGTGTAATTTACTGATATGAATATTGCATTTAGAAACCAGAGGGTGTATCTTCCAAAATAGTTGATAACAATAAAGATTGCATTTAACTAGAAGAATGGTTGAGATTATATTTTTCATCTCTTTTATCTATTATTGTTTGTAGCTACCGTTTAATGTTTTATTTTCTAATCCAGTTTGTACACCCTTTGTTCATTATTCATATATATTTAGCTGAAGCTGAAGTTGTTTAGAGCATTTATTCTGCCAAGGCATCCAGTAGGACATTGAACTTCAATTCAACCTTCTCTCAAGAATATTGGGTATGGATGTACTGTATGACAAAGCAAACTACTTTAATTGGTGAGACTTTTCTTTCTGAAGTTTACAGCGTAATTTGTTGGCTCTTATTTAACATGTAGTTGTTCAAATCATCATGTCTATTGTCTAATATGTTTAAATTAGAAATAGTGAATGCACAAGTAATGTTACTTAGATTTGAGTAACAAAAGAAAATAGGATGTGCATAAAGTAATAATTTGGCCTTATCAAGTGATAATTATGGTTCATTTTTGAAATGGATTTGTTGTGTTTTGCATATGTGTTGATGGGATATTTAGGATAATCATCATGTTTTCAGTTTGATTTGTGGATCTTTCTTTTTGGAGTTTTCATCCTCTTCTTTTAAAACTCGTGTAACAAACTAATAAGATTGTTGCATTCATTGCATAGTATTGTTTGACATTATTTTTGTACCCAATTTTTTTGTATCTGTGCATTATATTACTGTTTGTTATATCATTGTTATTAATGTTTATTATTATATACCATTATTATCCATATCGTATCCATTAATTTATTCATTTTACATCAATTATACATACTTTTTTTGCCAGTATATTCATTTTAAATTTATGCTTCATCAAGGTCCTTTATTAATTATGTTAATTGAACATGGAAATCTTTCGACACTGATTCAAGTTACTTCCTGTATTTACTTGGATTTCAAATTCAATCGTTAATTGTTCTCTTCATTACAATTCTTTACTATATTTTGTTTGTAATAATTTAAATAATTTTTGTTCAACGTATTAGCATTATGCTCTCTAGATTGTAATTAATGAAAAATAACAATAAATGTATTTTTTTAAAAGTACACAATTAAACGGTCGGTTTCTACACCGTTGTACGGTTGTATGCTAGTTGTATACAGTTGCAGTGTTGGAACTATACTAATAGTACATGAATAGTACATTAACATTAGAACAAAGTATATGTGTAGTAGTAATAAATAGAAAATGCAAGTAACAACCGTTGCAGCAAACCATGTAGAACGCAGCTATTACAATAAACAGTTATTACCGCTGTTTAATAGATTAAATGAAACAAATTAATGGTTGGAATTTTGCTATTTCTATTTTATTGGGTCATATATAATTTTTTGAACCTCCATTAATAGAAACAGTAAAAGTACTTAGTGCCAAAGAAAAACTCAGTAATGATTTAATTTATCATAAAATTCCTTTCTTCTGTTTGAATTTGAAGAAAAATTGGGTACTGTAACTTGATTTTGCCTTAAGAGTGAATTAGTGGCATGAAATTTGAGTTGCAAAATTATGTCATAAAATTTGGACAAGTAACAGATACTGGTATATGGTGTAAAAGTTCACGTATCAGTTTGATTGTGCATATTAATGTTACCATAATAATTACTTGTCCGATAAAGCATAAATATGCCAAATTAATCATTATTTTATTGTACATAAATATGTGGGAATAGCTGGTAAAATAAAATTGAAACGAAGTACTTTTCCTCATTAACAAATATTTATATGCCATACGGAACTTATACAGGAAAGTAAGTTAAAACAAGATAATAGAGGCAGTAAATATCACAAGGAAAAGGGAGAATGAGAAAAGTATGTTTCATACAAAATCAAAGGAAGCGAGATTTCTAGGAAAAAGATATAGTGAAATCTAAATAAAAAAGAAGGCTAGTTATAATGATATACAATCTTTATTAATAATTGGAATAGAGCTGTGGTCCGACCGTAAAGTTTCAAAAATACTCTTATATACAAACAAGAGATCAGCAGTTCAGATCCCGATCAAATCAAAAATTACATCTATTTCTATATGAACATTTTGATACATAAATTATATCACAACGTCAAATTCTAGTTCCAACATAATTTTTACAATGTTTTTATTTATGATTTTGAACTTTACTTATCAAATATATATAAATAATTAACGTTTTATGATTTTATATCATTATGGAAGGGGTTTTTTAAATGCACGTGCATTGCACATGTCAAAAAAATCTTGTATTCAATAAATGTGGTACATATGATATAGGATTTAAACTGTAGGAGACTTATTTCTTGATCTCTTTCCTTGATTATCCATTACATAATTTTCTCAAAAGGAAGAGGGTTACTTGCATGTTCGAATTGAATGCTGCAATGGTGTAAATCGTAGCAATAAGGTTATTTTTTACAATTTTGAAGTTTCAATGAAATATTTAATTTTGAAAAACACTGATCCTTTAAACATTATTTCCTTATTTCTTTAAAAAAACAAAGATATTAGTACAGTTTTTTGTGAACGTATGTTAAAGTTAAAATATATGTTAAAGTTAAAATATATGAATTTGGTACTTCCGTAGTAGCTCTGTCATAGCTGTATTAATATCCAAAGAAATTGTAACAACCCGTAAATTTTAATGATTTTTATATCGTAATTAACTAAATTTTTCGTGAAAAATAAATAATAAATTTTTGAAATGAAAATTAGATAGTTGGAATACGTCTATATAAACATAGCAAATGGTAAATTTTTATTGAAAAATATAAAAGTTAGTTTTTTTGTGTAATTTTCAATTTCAATTTAAATCAGTTGAAATTAGATGGAAATAAAATATTTTCGAAATATGAATATTTTTATATAAGGAAAATGTAAAACATTTTCTGAGTGAGACGTCGTTAATCGTTTCGCCAAACTTGGAATGCTATTGCCCGTTTATCTTATTTCGGCGATTTAGCAGTAGTTTGGTAGCGAATATCGACTTTTGATAAAATGGTCGTATCGCTGATATCTGTGTACCATTCTGATCGTCTTGTCGTGCCGATCTCCGCAATATATTCATCCCTGTATTTCGGCATCCGGTATGCATTGAAATCTACGAAACAATTTACCGTATCGATACCCATTCTGAAGCCTTTGGTTTTCGTGTGTCCTTCCATTATCCACCGTGTAAAATAAATAGCCACTAGTCATAAATAATTTTCAGAATTCAGCGTTATGGCTATCGCTATTCCCTATTCCTATATATTATTTTCTGGTTACGTTCATTCTTTTGGTTATTTGCTTTGTCCTTTCATTTCTGTCTGTTTAAAATATAATATATCAGCTATGTTCTTATCTGCTTTTGGAACTGCTCATCTTCCATGTTCACGTGAGCCTACTAGTTTCTCTACCGCCCTCCTTCTCTTTTCTCCTCTTCTTATGCTTGCTTTTCAAAAAAGAAAATAAAAATATACAAAGTCATATTTGTTGAAAACAAGTTATATACATATATATATATATACATATACATATACATATACATATATATAGTTTGGCAATCTGCTATCTCCTTTTCAAAAACCTGCTCCTCTTGTTTCTTCACCACTCACGTGAGCATCACACGCGGCCGCAAATCACTCACCCATCCCCGCCGATGCTCTGGCAGAGCACCTCCCATGTGAACAGTGCTTCGCCTTGACCCTCAGTTCAATCATCGGCCACTAGGCATACTTGACCGTGCCTTCCCCTACGACCCAAGCACCATCACAACCCCACCGACTGTCCAAATGCTGCCTCTGCCGAGATCATCTGTAACGATCCAGATATTTTAACTACTTTTATAACGTAATTAACTAAATTTTTCGTGAAAAATAAATAATAAATTTTTGAAATGAAAATTTGATATTTGGTATGCGTCTATTTAAACATAGCAAATGGTAAATTTTTATTGGAAAATATGAAAGTTAGTTCGGTTGTGAAATTTTCAGTTTCAATTTAAAATTAGTTAAAACTGATGGAAATAAAATATTTTCGAAATCTGAATATTTTTATATAATAAAAAATGTAAATCATTTTCTAAGTGAGTCGTCGTATTCCGTTTTGTCAAATTTGGACTTCTCTACCCTCGTTTATCTTATTTTCGGCGTTTTAGCAGCATTTTCGGTACCGAATATCGACTTTTGATAGGATGATCATATAGCTGATATCTATGTACCGTTCTGATCATCTCGTTGTGCTGATCTCCACAGTATATTCATTTGTGTGTTTCGTAGTCCGATACTCGATGGAATCTACGAAAAAGGGTAACCGTATCGGTGCCCGTTTTGTGCCTTTTGGGTTCTTGTATCCATTCAATTTCCACCGTATAATCCAAATAGCCACTTGCTTTAAATGTTCATAGAAATTTACCACTTGACTTTTGCCATTCCCAATATTCAATAAAATTTGCTGGTTTCTGATGCAGCCAAGGAAGCGAATTCGATAAATCGAATCCGTCCAGGATCTCACACGATTAGCGGAAATAATCGGTGTATCGATGATAAATTGGTGAATTTAAGAATACCCAAATGCCCAAATCCGTTGATCACGAAGATACCGGATTCTAGCAATCTTCGACACGTTGATCGCGCATGATGCCGTGAGAGAAGACCTACAATTCTTCGAACGTTGATCAAGCGCACTTGATTCCGTGAATTGGCTTCAACAATCGTTGATTCGAGCGCACTCGAATGCCGAAGGTGGAGATAGGAGATAACACTCAACTACCAATTTTTAGTGGAGGCAAGAAGCACCAACCAAATTTTATTTTAAAATTCAACCCCTTGAAATGATACAACTCACCCGCTATTTATAGGAGTTTACGACTCAACACACGTTACAACGCTTCACACGACTTAAGAAAAATACATCACAACAATACAAACGACTTACAAAATATCAACATTCAATGACACAATGACTTAAGAAATACAGACGACTTAACAACTTTAACGACCTAAGAAAATAACGACCTAACAATAAACGATTTAACAAACAACGACTTAACAAACAAACGATATAACACTTGGCAGAGCGACTTAACAACTGCGGCATCCAGGCATCCAGGAGCGATGTAAGAACTTCAGCGACTCAAGATAGATCGTTCGCGACTTAAGAATTTTAGCGACCTAATGAAGTTCGCGACTTACTGGGAATTTGCTCGCGACCTACTGGAAGTCGAAACTTGCTCGCGACCTACTAGAAGAAGCGGCATAACACTTCGCGACCTAACTGGTGCATCGCGACATAAGAAATCTCATTCGCGACCTTCACTGGAATGACTTAACTGGAGGAATTCGCGACTTAGGGCTTGTGACATAAGAATCTTGATCATTCGCGACCTTCGTTCGCGACCTACTGGAGGCGACTCAAGGCGATATCGTTCGCGACCTAGGTGGAAGCTATGTCGTTTGCGACCTCGCTGATTGCTACGTAGTTCGCGACCTAGGTGGCGGCACAATTCATGGACACGATTTCGGAGGGATAAACGACCTAAGGTAAGTCGCTTATCTCGCATATCTCGCGCTGCATCAGTTTCAAATTCATTTTTGGTTCATCCATTTATTTTTATTTTTCGGTTTATTCACATCTGCATTTGTGAAATAAATATATCGTAACATTTTTTATATATGTTTGTACGGTAACCTTTCCCCTTCCTACCTCTTCAATATATTTGTTGATTTGTTTTCTGGCTGTCGTCCCTTCCACTCTCATTCGTTTCTTTTCTTTATGTTCTCTATATTTAAAATAATAATTTATAAATCAAGTTATGGTTTTGTATATCAGTGAAACCTTCTTCCATTTTGCTTTACCATTTGTGTTTCCCACAGCAAGCGTCTCTCTCGGCCTGCTCTTTCCTATCCACCTCCACGTGTCTACCCATGAAACCGCGCCAATTTCCTTTCCATGCAAACCTCCAGCGGTCCGCTGCTACAGCCAGCGCCCATCCCCCTTCCAGCAACAGCGACCATCCGCCACACTAGTGCTCCCATAGCCGTCGAACGATAGCCTCACCATCCACCTGAGAGGTCTCCAACCTAGTCGAACCCTCCACCAGAACAATTGTCGAGCCTCCTTCCCTCCCCAAGTACCACGTCAGCCTCTGAGGCACATGGTAGTGGCCACACCTTCCTCTACTTCCAGTCATCCACCCTTTGACCGTTTCTTCCTCCCATTGCCATTGCCCAGTCGCCGTTCCACCTTCAGCCTCCATTCCGACCAAACACAGCAGTCCCACCCCACATCCATCGCCTATATCCACCAACGCAAGCATAGCTTCTCTGCACTATTCGCCGCCTGACTTTCCACCTTCGTTTCCGCCTCCCATTTCCTCTCATCTGCGACCTCATCGCATCAGATTCCCTCACCTCCACTCATTTTCACCAGCCGAGCACAAAACCTATCTCCATTTCCATCACCACTTGATAACACCGAACCCACTCGACAGCCCCGCCTTCACGCCTTCCACACAGCAACCGCCACCACTATCAAACCCGTCCCTAGACTCCACCAGGCAGCAGCCCCGACAAACCTAACCACTGCCACCTCCCTCCTCGTGATAACCGTGCATTGCTTCTGTAAGTTTAATATAAGCTTGTTTTCTCTCTCCCTGTGCAGTTAAAGCGCTCGGTGGATTCAATGCGGTAGAGGTGCAAAAAGTCATAGCAGGGATGTAGCGAAGGTATAGCGGGATATATTGGATTACTCTAAAATAGCATATAAATCCCATACTTGTTGTTTTTACAAATATATAGATAGTAATTATGTGAAAAATTAACATTCAATTGAATTATAATTAATACAAAAATAATTTTAAATAAAAATATGTGCAAATGTACTGTAAATGAACGTAAAACTGTTATATAACTTAATTTAATTTAGTAGAATATTAGAGTATTATCATTTTTAAACATATATAAAAAATTCAATGAAATTAATTAATTTCATAATTTTTATAGTGTATAAATATCATTTTTCAATCCAATTTTTTATAGAAGATATAGCGGATATAGCGGAATATAACGGAAATAACGGGATATAGCGGAAATAGCGGGGATTAAAGCGGAAAGGCTACATGTTGGGGATATATGGAAAAATCGTAGCGGTAGGAATCCACTATAAGATATATCGGAGTTATAGCGGGGATATAGCGGGGCATTAACTGCACAGCTCTCACCTAAATTCCTTTGTTTTAGCCTGTGCATTGCTTTTGTAAGTTTATATAAAAACTTTCGTAAACTTTGTTTGAATATTTTTACCTGCTTTCGTAATATTAGCAAAAGTATTTATATTCTATGTTTAAAGTATTTACACATATAATTTAAATTTTCATTCATTGTTTAAGTATTGTTTAAAAATATAACATGTATGTATACTTTGATTTTGAGATGTACATAAATTTTTAAATTATAATTTTGTATATGTTGTACATAATCTGTGATATATATAAGTTTGTGCACGTAATGGTATGTTAGTTTACGTTATTTGTATAAAATATTAGTTTATATATGATGTTTATAATATATGTTATATAAATTATATGAGAGGTTCGCTTATATATGTAAGTTATATAACTTATATATCTAAATGTTTGTATTAGAGAATTTGCTTGTTTAATTTCCTCTATTACATGTTACATATATTGATTTTAAGTAAAATAGAATATAGTTATTTTGTGTAACGACCACGACTTTCTCTCCATAGAAAGTCGTATCGCTAATAAGAAAGAAAGGGATAGAAAGAGAAAAGAAGAGAAGGAAAGAACTAAACAATATCAAAATCTCACAGCGAAACGAAACAAAATATATTATATCACATAAATATTACATAGTATCATATACAACACTTATCAGAGTTACACAGATTCACATCATATACTAGACAGTTATAAACATCTGTCTAGTTATTACATCTCAATACAAACAAAGATCTAAACAAGATCAACACAGCGGAAACTACTATCTATATCTACAACGCTGAAGCCTCCTGCTCCATTGCTCCTCCACAATTCGTCAAGGCTAACCTGAATCCCTTGGCTACTCGTAAAAATTTGAGTACCCAAGAGTTTATAAAACAGAAATAAACAACTTGGGTCAGACATGGGTCTGGTGTGAGTAACAGGTTAAACTTGTTTAACTTCAAAACCTTTTGAAAGAAAAGGTATCACGTAAGACTTCCCACAAATAAACATGGGTAAGTTTTTACCTTACGCTAACCAAAACATTTGATAGGAAATTCGATTGTATTATAATAGGGTCTAGGGTTTTCAAGTAAAATACAGAAATAGCTGAAATGCTTACATCTCACATTTCAACATAGTTGGGCACAACTAATACGTACGACACTTATTGGAGTTTGGATTCCATACAATGGCAGGGCTACCGGGGTACCGCCCGTCACAGTACGTGGCCTAGATCACCGTACCGAGGATCACTCCCAATCCCCTGCAACACAAGGCCGGAACATCCCTTACTGGATAATTCCCGCACAAGATACCTCACGGTTGGGATCAGCAACCGCACACACTAAGCCGAAATAAGAAGGGACTTCTAGACAGAGGTAATCTTGTCCTACTTGGGTGCTACCCACTAACCTTGCTGCACCTCCCCTGTTTTAGCCATTCCCGGTTTGTGAGGCTTGAGGTCACGATTACCTTTAAAAAAGAACACATCACTTAGAATGCTCATCGTCCACCTGACGATGTGCTGAAAGCATTCAATCCATACAAGTTCGTTCCGGGTTCGAACGAAACCGAAGGCATTATCTCATTACACTCGTTTTGGAATCACCCTCAGAGTTAACGACAATAACCCTTGCACTCTGAATCTTCATCTTCACTTGATTCACGACCTATCGTTAATTTGGATCGATGTGGTATTCGGGTTTCCAGACCTGGAAATCCGGTATACGGAAACCCGATCCCGGTCTCATCGAAATCCAAAGCGTATCTTTTAAGGCCAAGTTGTTTTAAAGGTTAAAACAATTCAATTCTACTATCTATTTACACACAGATAGATAATTCACAGATTAACAATAGATAATCAACATTATCATTATAAGCAGATAATCCATATCATCATCACTATGCAACTAAAGCATCCAAATCATACAGTATCAATTATCTCATATCTGAGATCTCAAACCATTCAAGGTAAATCAATATCATTCAATATCCTTAAGCAATGATTTATTAATCACCATATATAGTTAATTTAAAATGAATTAAATTAAATACTTCATCTCTAATTAATTTAAAGTAAATTAAATTAATTACTTTCATCATTAACAATCTTGCTTAAGTCACTATTAATTAATTATCAATTAATTAATCCACCCTTGTGCAATTATTCATTTTAATTAATCATCCTTGATTAATTACATTTAATTACATTCAAGTAATTAGCACTTAAATTAATTTCACAAATTAATTATTCTTAACCACCTATAGTAATTAACCTTTAATTACTACATTTATTAATTAACTATAATTAATTATCTTACTCCTTAATTAATTACATTAATTAATCACTTCTTTTATTTATTATCCCTAAATAAACTTACCTTAATAATTACATTAAGTAATTATTATCAAATCATCTCTTGAATATTCTAAATTAATTAAACTTAATTAATTAATTTAACTAAATCAAATTAACTTCAATTAATTACAATAAGTAATTAATTCTTAATTACTTCCAATAAGTAATTACATTTAAACAAATTCTATAATTGATTATCTTTAAATTAATTAATCTAATTAACTATTAAATTAATCTTATTAATTTATTATTTAATAATCCATAGTTAATGACTTCATTAACTACTATTTAATTACTTTCCTTAAGTAATTAACTTATACTAATTTTTATTAATTCTAAATTAATAAATCTTAATAACCAATTTATAAATCTCTAATTACTAAATTAATTAAGTGTTAATCATAACTTAATTAATATTTAATTACTTATTAATTAATTCCTAACCATTAATTAATACTCTAATTTATAATCCCTAACTACAAATTAATCATCCCTAATTAATTAGTCTTAATCATAAATAAATTAGTTTAAACCTTTAATTACCTATTTAATTAATCCAAATGATTAATTAATCAAATAATTTAATTATCTATTAAATCTCCTAATAAATTAAATAAACACAAGTCTTTAATTATTTTAGGATAAACTTTATTCTTATTGATAAACAAGTTATCATTTATCATTCATATTTGAAACATCCATTTCAAATCTACTTTTAAATTTCATTTTAAATGTTGTATTTAAAATGAATACCAATTTATTTTTAACTAAGTTTTTTAACCAATTTAAAAACTTTTACTTATTAAAAATCTTATATTTTCTAAGAAGTTTTTAAAAGAACTTAAATCAAATTTCTTCTTAGATTTAACATTTAAACATATCTACACTTAACCTATTTAAACATTTAAATTCATAAACTAATTATCTAATATTAAAGTTTAAAACTAAACTTGTCTTCATAAATCATACTTTGATTTACTGATTAACTATTGCTTCAAAATTTAAATTAGATTTAAATTTCAAACTAACAGGTATAAAACCTGGCAACACTAAAAGTACTCGAGTCTCCACTAAATCACTTCGAGTCGCAACCCTAAATTCCCCGAGTCTCACTCGCAAAAACACTCAAAAGTCTCGAGTCCTTCCTGGTCACTTGAGTCCAACACTCCAGCTCCACTATTTCGAGACAATCCCTCAAACACACGAGCAATCTTCCGGGCCAAACAACAGAATTCTCGAGTCTCTCCTTCCATCCCCAAAGAAACTGCTACCAGTACATACACTCGAACGTGCACGTGCACAGTCCAGATCGACGCCTCCGGTCATCACCGAGTATCTCCACCCATCGACGATCATCCACCTACCAGAAAACGATCATCACTACTTCGATCACTGCTCGAACTCGAAATCGAGCCTAAAATCCAAAACCAGGAACCAGACAACATTTCCAAAGCCTGTCAACAGCTAAAACTTGCCGCTCCGACCACCTGACAACCAACCTCTCCGGCCTCGCCTTCATCCACGACCAAACTACCAATTCCCAAAATCTTGAATCACTCGAACCATTATAGAAGACGTAATCGATCGACCAAACTAACCCAGTCTAACTAGGGTTCTAAAAAGATTTTCACTGTCGCATCCTCTCTGATGAATTTTATCACAAATACCCATTTTTCTAAGCAACTCCTAACTCTCCTCCATCAACACGAAGAAACCCAAGCTTCCACAATTCCAAGATCACCAAGATTTACCAGTTTCCCTCTTTTTGTTAAAACCAGAACTGCTCCCTAAATCCTATACTAAAAATTGTGTTTTCTGATTTAAAAATCATATTTCCTGTTAAGGTTTCAGATCACAATCTAAGTTTAATAAATTAGAGAATTTAAGTTTTAAACAAAACACATGTTTCCAGTTCATTTTTGGTTTCCAGAAGGAGTTTGTATTTATTTTAACTTAATTACAATTTTAATCTCAAACTTATGATCACACAAACAATTTTTGTTTATAAATTTAGTCCTAATAACAGCTAGATTAAGTGTTAAGAATTTCAAATAGAATTTTTGAAAGCCTGGACAGACCAAAACAATAACAGGGTACACTGACATTCAGGCGCACAATATATCCACATATACATACAAGAAGAATTTCACAATACACACATATATATACAGAACTATCTATAAACATTCACATGAAATCAGTTTATAGACTAGGACTTAACATGAAATCATTTATTTTGATCAATATCTGAAACTGGCATTTGATAACAGGCAAGAACATACCAAAATCAACATGCAATCAAAACCAAGCAGAATACAGAGAATTGCATCATTTATTTACTGTAAACAGGATTATCAGATGAAGAGATCAAGCAACTTATTTAGGTTATTTTTAAATAAAATTGTTACTCACCTTAAACAAAGATGAAACAGAGGCAGTTTTTATCTCTTGAAGACTTTAACTTGAATGCTTCTTGAATTTGATTTTTAACTTTAGTTGTTGAAGCTTTACTGATTTAAACTACATGCATGTTTCCAGGTTGAAGAAAAATGAAGGCAGACAGACTTTGAGTTGGTTCCAGATTGAAAAGAATGCAGACTGGTTTCTTTGATTAGGAAATTTGGTTACAGGTTGGTCTTTTGATTTGGAAGATGAATTATAAGTTATTGAATTTGATTTTTGGTTTGAGAAATGGTTACTGATTTCAGATTTTAGATTAGAGAATTTGTTTTTAGATTTGTATTAGAGAAAGAAGTTTGGGTTTCTCTTGTTTTGAAAAAGAAAATAGAAAGAATGAAATGAAGATATGCAAATGTTCATATGTAAGTAAATTTATGATTTATAAAAATAAAAGAAATTGAAAATAATTAAGGACACTTGTCCTATTCAATTGTTTATTAAATTACACATGTTATAATGAAGCTTTAGATAATGACACTTGTCATTTAAGTAATTACTCATATTTCTATTTATTTTAAAATTATTTAAAAAGCCTTTTTCTTGTTTATTTAAACACTAATCTATATATATTAAAGAGAAACAAAAGCTAATTACATTTTATAAATATAAGTTTATACAAACAATTTAAATATATATATATATATATATATATTCTTTTGAACTTCAACTTTAAATTCAAATTTAAATAAAATTAAATCCTAAGATTCAATTTAAAAGTAAAGTTATATATATTTACATACACTATTTATTCCATTTAAAATAACAATTCCTATTAGCATTAAAATTCATACATATTAAAAATAATACATTATACTTGTTATTTGAAAATAACATATTTTATAATTTAAACAAGAGATTATATTATCAAGAAATATTTAAAAAGAAATAAAACAAACCAATTTTGTAAATCTTATTTATATTTAAGCTTAAGTAAAAATATCTTAAACCAATTAAAATATTTTCTTAAAGTATTTTAAAACTATAAAATTACTTATTTAAATATCTTTGAAAAGTCCAGATTAAATTAAATATAAATTTCCAATTTATCAAAGCTTCTATTTACAATATATATAAATAAATATATATTCAAATAGAAATATCTTATTAACTTTTAAAAGATAAAATCATCAATTAATACTAATTTAATCAGATTATTAAATTAAATTCAAATCTTATTATCAAAGATTATCCATATCAATTTAATTATTCAACAGATTATTAAATTGATATTGTTAAAATTTCCGGGATATTACATTCCTCCCCCCTTAAAATAATTTCGTCCTCGAAATTTAAACAAAGGTAATTTAATAATCTTATTAAAGATTTTAATTTAAAACACAAGCATATACTATCATCCATATGCTAGCAACCATAGCAACCAAATCATCCAATCAAACAATTCTAACTATCTAGACTAAATTCTAGATAAAATTCCTCGAGTTTCCCCAAGTATATATATATATACCGGGATACTCGCTCTACAAACAATCTAAACTATTAAGCTATAGATCTCCTACACATTTAGATCTACAGAACTAAACAGAATATCAGACTACAGACGAGTCTGACTCAACTACCAAACTTCCAGAACTGCAGATTCTAAAACCAGAGATAGATCAAATACGTATTCCCTCAGAGATACGTAAAACACATCGAATTCCAGTTATCCAAACTAACAATTCAATCCTGTAGACCAAGCTCTTATCCAAATCAAAACACAGAAGAGATCCAAAACACAACCCTACTTCACAACTATCAGTAGATTCCAAACTTACTTCTCCCATCCAGAGATACACTCCAAACTGCTTTCGCTGCTCAACTCTGATATGAGGTAGGACACAAGCACAGACTGGACAACTCACTTCTAGAAATAAGGTTCACTGATCCATACATAAAACTCAGATATTCCAGCAAAACTTGAGCTGCTTCACCAATTCCATCTCTAGGAAACATCCTTCCACTAGACTGAACCACCGGTATCACTCCTGGAATCCAAGTCGATAAGAAAACTCAACCTTCAGATGCGGACAAACTTCTGACTTCTCTGAAGACATCCAGAAAAACTCTGACAACCCAAGAGAACACTCAGCAATCGCAAGTCACTTTTGCGATCAACCCATCCTAATTCCAACAGACTGTTCTCTCTTTACCAATCAGAACAGCTTAACTTAACTATCCAATCCATCGAAGAAATGGATCCACTCTACTGCTTCTGAACTTCACTTCCAGAAAAACTGCTCATCCAGAAAACTTCCTGCCATCACAGAATACTCCGAGCTGCACTGCTGACACTGATGCCAAGGACTTCCTATTCCAAAGATCTTCGAGAAACTCGAACTCCAAACCAAACAGAAACACCATGCTGAACTCAGCCACAACACCGAAGCATACACACTTCCTTAATCTTGTTCCAAAGAAAACATCTTCGGGAACATCCATCGTCACTGTATCTCATTATACAGCTACTATTACCTGAGGTATCAAGGTACCATCACTCGCTTCTGTTCAACCGACAGATCCAACCTTACTCATCCAAACTTCAAAGATAAACTCCGAACCTTTAAAAGGTTTCCTTCAGAGATCGATGAAATCCTTTACCATAGCAAAGCTTACTCGAGACGGTATTAGGTCTACAGTCTCGACAGATACACTTCCAACCTCAATACTCAGACTCCAACCATTGGTAGTCGTGTTACACACACCACTACCCTATCTACCTTTATATCCTATATTGGAAAACCCGAAAAGGTAACCCAACAAATAGGTAGAAATATATATATATATTTAAAATGGTACTTTTTATATAGAAATTATTTCTGGGTAAAATTATTTCATTTACCTCTTTAAAACAATATTGTGTCCGTTGGCCTGGTTCAAGTGTTTAGAGATCCCTATCAATAACGTTAGCTACTCGTATTGACCAGAATCCATATACCACTCAACCGATCAATTAACACAATATAAAACCATTTTATATAACTAACAAATACGCGCTCTCATATAAATATATACACTCGGACTCAAACAGGTTGCTACAGATCCTATTTCTAATGAACAATACTTCCGAACCTAGGTATTCACTCAACCTAGCGCTCTGATATTCACTTAACCAATAGCTTAGGTATTCGCTCAACCTATGCTCTGTACCACTGTAACGACCACGACTTTCTCTCCATAGAAAGTCGTATCGCTAATAAGAAAGAAAGGGATAGAAAGAGAAAAGAAGAGAAAGAAAGAACTAAACAATATCAGAATCTCACAGCGAAACGAAACAAAATATATTATATCACATAAATATTACATAGTATCATATACAACACTTATCAGAGTTACACAGATTCACATCATATACTAGACAGTTATAAACATCTGTCTAGTTATTACATCTCAATACAAACAAAGATCTAAACAAGATCAACACAGCGGAAACTACTATCTATATCTACAACGCTGAAGCCTCCTGCTCCATTGCTCCTCCACAATTCGTCAAGGCTAACCTGAATCCCTTGGCTACTCGTAAAAATTTGAGTACCCAAGAGTTTATAAAACAGAAATAAACAACTTGGGTCAGACATGGGTCTGGTGTGAGTAACAGGTTAAACTTGTTTAACTTCAAAACCTTTTGAAAGAAAAGGTATCACGTAAGACTTCCCACAAATAAACATGGGTAAGTTTTTACCTTACGCTAACCAAAACATTTGATAGGAAATTCGATTGTATTATAATAGGGTCTAGGGTTTTCAAGTAAAATACAGAAATAGCTGAAATGCTTACATCTCACATTTCAACATAGTTGGGCACAACTAATACGTACGGCACTTATTGGAGTTTGGATTCCATACAATGGCAGGGCTACCGGGGTACCGCCCGTCACAGTACGTGGCCTAGATCACCGTACCGAGGATCACTCCCAATCCCCTGCAACACAAGGCCGGAACATCCCTTACTGGATAATTCCCGCACAAGATACCTCACGGTTGGGATCAGCAACCGCACACACTAAGCCGAAATAAGAAGGGACTTCTAGACAGAGGTAATCTTGTCCTACTTGGGTGCTACCCACTAACCTTGCTGCACCTCCCCTGTTTTAGCCATTCCCGGTTTGTGAGGCTTGAGGTCACGATTACCTTTAAAAAAGAACACATCACTTAGAATGCTCATCGTCCACCTGACGATGTGCTGAAAGCATTCAATCCATACAAGTTCGTTCCGGGTTCGAACGAAACCGAAGGCATTATCTCGTTACACTCGTTTTGGAATCACCCTCAGAGTTAACGACAATAACCCTTGCACTCTGAATCTTCATCTTCACTTGATTCACGACCTATCGTTAATTTGGATCGATGTGGTATTCGGGTCTCCAGACCTGGAAATCCGGTATACGGAAACCCGATCCCGGTCTCATCGAAATCCAAAGCGTATCTTTTAAGGCCAAGTTGTTTTAAAGGTTAAAACAATTCAATTCTACTATCTATTTACACATAGATAGATAATTCACAGATTCACAATAGATAATCAACATTATCATTATAAGCAGATAATCCATATCATCATCACTATGCAACTAAAGCATCCAAATCATACAGTATCAATTATCTCATATCTGAGATCTCAAACCATTCAAGGTAAATCACTATCATTCAATATCCTTAAGCAATGATTTATTAATCACCATATATAGTTAATTTAAAATGAATTAAATTAAATACTTCATCTCTAATTAATTTAAAGTAAATTAAATTAATTACTTTCATCATTAACAATCTTGCTTAAGTCACTATTAATTAATTATCAATTAATTAATCCACCCTTGTCCAATTATTCATTTTAATTAATCATCCTTGATTAATTACATTTAATTACATTCAAGTAATTAGCACTTAAATTAATTTCACAAATTAATTATTCTTAACCACCTATAGTAATTAACCTTTAATTACTACATTTATTAATTAACTATAATTAATTATCTTACTCCTTAATTAATTACATTAATTAATCACTTCATTTATTTATTATCCCTAAATAAACTTACCTTAATAATTACATTAAGTAATTATTATCAAATCATCTCTTGAATATTCTAAATTAATTAAACTTAATTAATTAATTTAACTAAATCAAATTAACTTCAATTAATTACAATAAGTAATTAATTCTTAATTACTTCCAATAAGTAATTACATTTAAACAAATTCTATAATTGATTATCTTTAAATTAATTAATCTAATTAACTATTAAATTAATCTTATTAATTTATTATTTAATAATCCATAGTTAATGACTTCATTAACTACTATTTAATTACTTTCCTTAAGTAATTAACTTATACTAATTTTTATTAATTCTAAATTAATAAATCTTAATAACCAATTTATAAATCTCTAATTACTAAATTAATTAAGTGTTAATCATAACTTAATTAATATTTAATTACTTATTAATTAATTCCTAACCATTAATTAATACTCTAATTTATAATCCCTAACTACAAATTAATCATCCCTAATTAATTAGTCTTAATCATAAATAAATTAGTTTAAACCTTTAATTACCTATTTAATTAATCCAAATGATTAATTAATCAAATAATTTAATTATCTATTAAATCTCCTAATAAATTAAATAAACACAAGTCTTTAATTATTTTAGGATAAACTTTATTCTTATTGATAAACAAGTTATCATTTATCATTCATATTTGAAACATCCATTTCAAATCTACTTTTAAATTTCATTTTAAATGTTGTATTTAAAATGAATACCAATTTATTTTTAACTAAGTTTTTTAACCAATTTAAAAACTTTTACTTATTAAAAATCTTATATTTTCTAAGAAGTTTTTAAAAGAACTTAAATCAAATTTCTTCTTAGATTTAACATTTAAACATATCTACACTTAACCTATTTAAACATTTAAATTCATAAACTAATTATCTAATATTAAAGTTTAAAACTAAACTTGTCTTCATAAATCATACTTTGATTTACTGATTAACTATTGCTTCAAAATTTAAATTAGATTTAAATTTCAAACTAACAGGTATAAAACCTGGCAACACTAAAAGTACTCGAGTCTCCACTAAATCACTTCGAGTCGCAACCCTAAATTCCCCGAGTCTCACTCGCAAAAACACTCAAAAGTCTCGAGTCCTTCCTGGTCACTTGAGTCCAACACTCCAGCTCCACTATTTCGAGACAATCCCTCAAACACACGAGCAATCTTCCGGGCCAAACAACAGAATTCTCGAGTCTCTCCTTCCATCCCCAAAGAAACTGCTACCAGTACATACACTCGAACGTGCACGTGCACAGTCCAGATCGACGCCTCCGGTCATCACCGAGTATCTCCACCCATCGACGATCATCCACCTACCAGAAAACGATCATCACTACTTCGATCACTGCTCGAACTCGAAATCGAGCCTAAAATCCAAAACCAGGAACCAGACAACATTTCCAAAGCCTGTCAACAGCTAAAACTTGCCGCTCCGACCACCTGACAACCAACCTCTCCGGCCTCGCCTTCATCCACGACCAAACTACCAATTCCCAAAATCTTGAATCACTCGAACCATTATAGAAGACGTAATCGATCGACCAAACTAACCCAGTCTAACTAGGGTTCTAAAAAGATTTTCACTGTCGCATCCTCTCTGATGAATTTTATCACAAATACCCATTTTTCTAAGCAACTCCTAACTCTCCTCCATCAACACGAAGAAACCCAAGCTTCCACAATTCCAAGATCACCAAGATTTACCAGTTTCCCTCTTTTTGTTAAAACCAGAACTGCTCCCTAAATCCTATACTAAAAATTGTGTTTTCTGATTTAAAAATCATATTTCCTGTTAAGGTTTCAGATCACAATCTAAGTTTAATAAATTAGAGAATTTAAGTTTTAAACAAAACACATGTTTCCAGTTCATTTTTGGTTTCCAGAAGGAGTTTGTATTTATTTTAACTTAATTACAATTTTAATCTCAAACTTATGATCACACAAACAATTTTTGTTTATAAATTTAGTCCTAATAACAGCTAGATTAAGTGTTAAGAATTTCAAATAGAATTTTTGAAAGCCTGGACAGACCAAAACAATAACAGGGTACACTGACATTCAGGCGCACAATATATCCACATATACATACAAGAAGAATTTCACAATACACACATATATATACAGAACTATCTATAAACATTCACATGAAATCAGTTTATAGACTAGGACTTAACATGAAATCATTTATTTTGATCAATATCTGAAACTGGCATTTGATAACAGGCAAGAACATACCAAAATCAACATGCAATCAAAACCAAGCAGAATACAGAGAATTGCATCATTTATTTACTGTAAACAGGATTATCAGATGAAGAGATCAAGCAACTTATTTAGGTTATTTTTAAATAAAATTGTTACTCACCTTAAACAAAGATGAAACAGAGGCAGTTTTTATCTCTTGAAGACTTTAACTTGAATGCTTCTTGAATTTGATTTTTAACTTTAGTTGTTGAAGCTTTACTGATTTAAACTACATGCATGTTTCCAGGTTGAAGAAAAATGAAGGCAGACAGACTTTGAGTTGGTTCCAGATTGAAAAGAATGCAGACTGGTTTCTTTGATTAGGAAATTTGGTTACAGGTTGGTCTTTTGATTTGGAAGATGAATTATAAGTTGTTGAATTTGATTTTTGGTTTGAGAAATGGTTACTGATTTCAGATTTTAGATTAGAGAATTTGTTTTCAGATTTGTATTAGAGAAAGAAGTTTGGGTTTCTCTTGTTTTGAAAAAGAAAATAGAAAGAATGAAATGAAGATATGCAAATGTTCATATGTAAGTAAATTTATGATTTATAAAAATAAAAGAAATTGAAAATAATTAAGGACACTTGTCCTATTCAATTGTTTATTAAATTACACATGTTATAATGAAGCTTTAGATAATGACACTTGTCATTTAAGTAATTACTCATATTTCTATTTATTTTAAAATTATTTAAAAAGCCTTTTTCTTGTTTATTTAAACACTAATCTATATATATTAAAGAGAAACAAAAGCTAATTACATTTTATAAATATAAGTTTATACAAACAATTTAAATATATATATATATATATTCTTTTGAACTTCAACTTTAAATTCAAATTTAAATAAAATTAAATCCTAAGATTCAATTTAAAAGTTAAGTTATATATATTTACATACACTATTTATTCCATTTAAAATAACAATTCCTATTAGCATTAAAATTCATACATATTAAAAATAATACATTATACTTGTTATTTGAAAATAACATATTTTATAATTTAAACAAGAGATTATATTATCAAGAAATATTTAAAAAGAAATAAAACAAACCAATTTTGTAAATCTTATTTATATTTAAGCTTAAGTAAAAATATCTTAAACCAATTAAAATATTTTCTTAAAGTATTTTAAAACTATAAAATTACTTATTTAAATATCTTTGAAAAGTCCAGATTAAATTAAATATAAATTTCCAATTTATCAAAGCTTCTATTTACAATATATATAAATAAATATATATTCAAATAGAAATATCTTATTAACTTTTAAAAGATAAAATCATCAATTAATACTAATTTAATCAGATTATTAAATTAAATTCAAATCTTATTATCAAAGATTATCCATATCAATTTAATTATTCAACAGATTATTAAATTGATATTGTTAAAATTTCCGGGATATTACATTTTGACTTTAAATTGCGTACTTTAAAATAAATATATATATATATATATTCTGTTTGAGTTGTATACATATTAGATTTTATATTTTAATATGAGTAAAATTTAGATTTTTAAAATTTATATATATTTGTCTCCATCGATTATCGAATTCTAACCTAGCCTTACTTTGTTCGTAGACTTCGTATTCATCGTGCTTTGCTTTTGGTTTCGCCGCTGTCCAAAATTGATCACAGCAGTTGGTTGCTTTGATTTTTGCTTATCCGTGTGCTTGTCCTGTTTCTCTAGCTTCGAAAGGTGAGCAATCACTCACGATTAACATTCTTATATTTAATAAATTTAATTCGCATGAAATGATGATTGAAATATGCTGTTAAATTTGAATTGTTAAATTATTTAATTGTTAAATATGATATGCCATTATCTACCATTGTTTACTTATGATATATGACACCATAACATGTTGTATATATTATATTTAAATTGTTACTGATGATATATGCATGTTGTTGATATATTATATTATTATCATATTTGTTCTCACTCTGCAAGTTCCCTTTGTTTAGAATTCCCTATGGGTTGAAATGATACATACCCGAATGATCTATAGATTAGGGGAAAATCGTTATGGGTTGAAATGATAAACCCAAGCGATTTTCATTTTATTTTAAATTTTGGGATTGTGGAGAAATGATATACACCCGTAAATAATAAATTATTGCGGATTGAAATGATAAATATCTGTATCACTTGACCATCGGATAGAAAATTATATACGGACATCGTTGGTCTATTTTGAAAAAAAAATGATTGCCAAAGTTTGGAAGGAAATATATGGATTTTATTAAATATTGAATTTTTATTTATAATATAAAGAATTTATTTTAATATATGTGTAAAATTTAGATTTTTAAATTTATACGTTTTGGAAATTTTAAATTTATAAGTTAGTCTTAAAAATATAATTTGTAAGATTTTTCTTATAATTTCATTATTTTAAAATATATAAAATAAGATTTAGTACAAAATACATTTAATAATAAAATTTAATTTAATTGGTTTATAATATTTTTAAGTATTTATTTGAATTTATATTAATATTTTAAAAATAGATGTTTTATAACTTTAATAATAAAGGTTGGGATGATAAATTAATGTTGACTTGGAATTTAAATTGGTTAATAATTGAATTTAAATAAGAATTAATTTGAACTTATTGATTTTGAGATTTTGAAAGATATGATTGATAACTTGATTTGATAAAAAGTGATTAAATGAATATTCTCAATTTTAAATAAGATTGAGACTGAATATTTAATATAAATTTAAATTTATAAATTTAAATTTTATTTAATTGTTATTAAAATGAGTAAGTGAATATTTTTTTTTCCAATTTGAATTAAATTAAAGTTAAATGTTGAAATCTAAATGAAACTTATATTGAAAATGTTTGAATATTTAAGCTTTGAATCTTATTGGAATTGAAGAGGTAGTTCAAACCCGCATTTGAAATCGATAGAAATTGAAATGGTTTATTAAGAATTTGAATTGAATCTTTAACCTTTTAAATTGAAAGTATTGAACAAGGATTGGTTTAAATTGAATTTTGGAATTTAAGTTGATTTGAATCGATTTGTGAAATTGGATGAAACAATTCTAATTTGGAAACTATTCAGTATAATCTCTTTAAATAAATATAAACTATTTTTAATTTACAACTATTTTAATATCTAAAATAATTTAATATATAAACTATTTTGACTTATAACTATTATAATATATATACTATTTTCAATATCTAAACTGTTTAAGTTGGAAGTGTTGTGATTTCAAAAGTGTTATGATTCCAAAAGTGTTATGATTTTGAAAGTGTTATAATTTTGAAAGTGTTACGATTCTGGAAATGAATATTATTTAAAGTGAATAATGATATCGAATTGATATTATTTTTAAATGAATATGATATTTTGATATGAAGTCTGAACTGTTTGAAATGAAATGACCACGGTGTGAAATAAGCGTTTGGTTGTTAAAGAGACCGATATCGGATATTATCATACTGTCTGCCAATATCGAAAACTACTTTAACAACTATGTACGTGGTGGAGATTCCAGAGCAAACTAGGATAGTTTGGCGACGATCCTGTACGAGGTATTAATGTAGCCCTGACTCCCGTGAGTCAGCTCGATGTAGCTAAAACAAGAGCCATGCCGAGCCAAGTGAGGTCATTCCTCCTATCAGACACATTTCTTCGATACCATTCTATTACTTTGTGATTTGATTTGGTGCACCTTTTGATTAGAGAGTGTGTCTCGAGGTGGGCGGTAGTAGCTGCTATGTGTGATCACCAGTCTGGATCCGCAAACGGTATATCTACCCTGGCATTGCCTCGCGTGCCTTGTCACATGCCTTATCGCGCTTCTACGAGTTTGGTTTGTACCATACCTATGGAGTGCCCTCTGATAGCCCTTTAGTTTACGGAGGAATTACAGTACTGTATAGACTATGGGAATATATAAAAATGTGTTAAGGGGGATATGGGTAACGCCTTAACGCTATTTTAATACTTTACTTTACTGATAGACATAGTATAATAGCGTATATTACTACATAGTAGATAGTTCCGCGGATCCTTAGAGAATGGGAATTCCAAACATCATTTAAGTTACTGATATAGGAATGTTAATCCTGACTCAAGTGTTTTTTGTTTTGCTTTATGCTCGGGTCAGACTGAGTGTCACAGCATTTGAAACTCACCTTTGGAGATTGGAGCTTTGTTTGAAGATCTATCAATCCAGCTTTCAGTTATTTCAGTTTATTCTAGTCATTTATGTCTAGACTCGTCAGTTGCTTATATATTAGAGATTTATTTTTATTTGAGATTCTGTTCATTTTGTTTTAGACTCTGATGTTTTATAGTAGCTTCATGAACTACTATTTATCTATTCCGCTGCTTATTACTGTATTACTCTGTGTCTGTGATTGATTTATTTACTGTATATGCTAAGTTTTGCGAAATATAAATTAAAAATCTATTGTTTTGAGCAATTCAAGTCTAACATGTGCGGATGCGAATGGTTCGAAATATCGGGTCGTTACAAGTGGTATCAGAGCTCTGGTTTAGGCAAAACTTAGCATATGGAGTAAAATTAATTACAGAATCATCTTCGTTCGAGCTTGAAATTCTTCGTTAGGATCCTATTGAGATTTCTTTGGAATTTTGGAACTATTCCTTTGTTCTGAATTTTGGAATTAACTTCCATATTTTCCACTGAAAATTTTCTATTTGCTATGTTTAAATAGACGCATACCAAATATCAAATTTCACTGTCAAATTTAATTGTTTAATTCCAAGCAAAAAATTTGGTTAATTATGTTATTTAAACCGTTAAAATTTACGGGTCGTTACAACACCTCGATCGGGGTTCGAAAGAAATATCTAGTTATTTTGGGAATTATATATATATGTGTGTGTGTGTCTATATATATATTACTGTTTGCGCCAAAAATGGTCACAAACCCCAAGTGTTGTGAAAGCACCAGCGTATGAATATAAATCAACAATATCCACACACAAATCTCGGATCTAAGCAAATAACAAATAGCAATCCAGAAATAATGAATAGTGACGCAAGATTTATAGTGGTTCGGCTATCTCCGGCCTACGTCCACTTCAAGGTTTTTATCTTTTTATTGCTCGATGCTTGAAGATTACAATTTCTTATCGCGTAATACAACAGATTTTATGAGCTAAGTCTGAATCCAAGGAAGCGGTGGTGATCTGGAGTAAATCTGGCAGAATCTGGGCGCTCTTTAGCTCTCAAAATTGTCCGACCCCCTTTCTGAATGACCAGGGGCTCTATTTATAGGTGTAGGAGGCTGATATTTTGCCTAAACTGAGGGGAGACCAGTTCTGGCACGTGAGGGAGCCCACATGCCCGCTTTCTGGAAATCCGGGCCCACTTTGGGATCGATTCGACCCTTGGTTCGAATCGATCAAGAAAGTGTCCAATCGAGCTGAAATTTGGTGTGAACATTCTTCATCATTTGTTCAAGCTTCTGTGAAAATTTCATAGCATTTGGACTTGTAGATCTCAAGTTATGATCGATTCAAGGTTGGATACTTGGCTGAAATGTCTCTTCGAATCGATCTCCTTCGACTTGGTTCCTTCGAATCGATCGTTTCGACTCGATCCAGCATGTCTTCGCGATGACGTGGCGCGCCTCCTTCGTATCGATCCGTCTTGTGCTCCGAGTTGCCCGGGTCGACTCCACGTTTCTAGCTGTCGTGACTTAGTGGATACGAGGTAGTTGGAGTCGAGGAGCATCTACTACATGGATTCGAAGTAGAGGAATGCCTAACGGGTTCGAACTGTTGGATCTGAGCGTAGTCTGTTTGGATGGATTCGAACTAAGGAGTGCTTGATGGATTCGAAGCCAGCGCATAAGGATGGAGGCGAAGGAAGGCTTCCATGATGGATTCGAAGCATGTAAAACTTGATGGATACGAAGATGATGGAGTTGACCCTGATGGATTCGAATGGATCCTGCTCTGATGGATTCGAACGGCATTCCTACCAGGATCGATTCGAACATAGGGCCTTTTATGGATTCGAATACAAGGCTGTCTCCTCCATTTTCCGTTGGTGACATCTTGAGTGTACGAACTCGGATTGCCCCGAAATTTGGAATGCTGGTTTCCACTACTTCGCTTGTCGTGTCTTATCAATTGTAGCCCGATCCGGACTCAGACAAAATTCATCGATATTCATGGTGAACCTGCGATGCACAATCGATATTCAAGACTAATAATCATTGCTTTTCAGTTAATCTTTGGGTATCTCGGCTTTGCCAAAAGTTGGGATAACATTTTGCCCCCCAAAACATGCCTTTTGGTAAAAGGCGTGTTTTGATCAGTCTCAAGTTAAATGCAGTGAGTTCATGTTTTACTCATAGCTTATAGCATTTTCAATCAAGCCCATAGCTGTTCGAAGCCGAATTGTTATCAATTTTTTCCGGTGGAAGTTAAGAATGAAGTTCTACAGTCTCTCCATACTATCGGTGGTCACTCCGGACCCTTGCAAACCCCATTCCAGACTTAGCGATCGAATAGAAAGATCCTATTGCATTCCGGCGTTGCTTTCTATTCCTTGCACTCTGGCCCCAGTTAGGGCGTAAAGCGATGTCTTGGTCATTCTAAACCGATCATAGTCTCTCCGGGATCTTGCTGGATCCCATCCTATCTCTCTCTGGTGAAGCGGAAACAACGATGAGTGAGCTGATCTTGTCGCTCTCCGGCGAAGCGGCTACACCCCCTGCACTCCGGTTCAGTGTCTCTGAACATTAAGCGATGTCATGGCCTAAATCGTGGGCCGATCATAGCCTCTCTGGGCTCTTATCGAATCCTGATCCAATCACTCTCCGGTGAATAGGAAACGATGTTTAAGTGAGTCGATCCTGTCACTCTCCGGCGAAGCAACTCACTTCTTGCACTCCGGTTCAGTGTATCTGAACATTAAGCGATGTCTTGGCCTAAATCGTGGGCCGATCATAGCCTCTCTGGGCTCTTATCGAATCCCGATCCAATCACTCTCTGGTGAATAGGAAACGATGCTTAAGTGAGTCGATCCTGTCGCTCTCCGGCGAAGCAACTCACTTCTTGCACTCCGGACCCTGCCTCTTCGGGTAGGATCATAAAGCGATCATCTTTATAATGATATTTAATGTTTATCCTTTAACTCTCCGATCAAAGGTTTGTTTCAATAAATGTTTCTTTATTAAATTCAAATCCTAGGTGTTCAATCTCAAACACCAGGAAAAACAAGACAACGCCTCTCCGGGCGGAGCGGTCTATTTCCATCTTAGAGCATGCCTAGGGATCTCTCCGGTTCCCGTACATGAGTAAGTGGGATAGCCGTTTTATTTTGGAAATCAAATCTAAGAAAACTAATCGACCAGAGTCCAAATCTTGAACTTGGCCCTTGCCATCACAATCAGTTGATGATGAGTCGTGATCCCGATCCAGGATCATTCCTGTTAGGTTGAGGCGGTAGTTGTTCGGGTCTAACCGTCGTTGTACGTTCTCTGACATACTGCGGCAATCTACCACTCCTGGCATGTTCTTCCACCTCATCCTTCAGGTGGCGGCATTCATCGGTAGTGTGCCCATCCAGCTCATGGAATAGGCAGTATTTTCCAGTCCTGCGTTCCCGCTCCGTGGGATCTCTCCTGGGTGGTTTTCGATACGGGAGTTGCCCCCGAGTCTCAGTGTAAATTCTTTCTAGGTTTGCCGTCAAATCTGTGTATTGCCTGAATCTAGGCTCTCGGAATTTCTTCCGTTTATCAGGACCATCATGTACGTCATCCTGCTTTCTCTTTCCTTTGTCTGCCCTGGACTGTTCCCTGGCGGTTCCTTCGCCTTGTGCAACATTTATTTCCTGCCTCTCGGCTCATGATTCCTCTAATCGAATGAATTTTTCAGCTTCATGGAAAAACTCTCCAAGATCTTGCGGTGGATCTTTAGTCAAAGAGTCTTTGAATTCGGTGCCTTCTCCAACTCCTGCCACTGCCGCCATCAAAATCATTGATGGGTCCGGGCGATCTACAGAAGCCACCGTTGCATTAAATCGTAACAGAAAATCTTTTATGGACTCTCCGGTCCTTTGCTTTATTGATGCTAAAGTCATCACGCTCTTAGGTCGCGTTATGTGAACCCTAAACTGCTTCATCAAACAATCCACAAGCTCGCCCCATGTCCTGATTGATCCTGTCTCTAGTTGTCTAAACCAAAGTGCAGCCAAATCTGATAAGAATAAGGGGAAACATCGTGCCATTACTTCCTCGGATGCTCCCATCACTTCCATGTGTCTGATATATCTGGTGATATGCATGGTTGGGTCTGACTTTCCGTCATAAGGATCCAGCATCGGTAGTTTGAACTTTGGAGGGTTCCTTGCATTTCGGATATTTGGAGCGAACGGACTTCGACTAACCTCTTCCAATCCTCCGCCTGACAATCCCCCTATCATGAGTCGTCTCACTAGGCCAATCATTCTTTCATCTCCATCTAGGGGTTGCCCCATTGTCATGTATCTGTCTTGCCCTCCGAGTCTTGTAGGGAATTCTGGTACGTACTCTTCGGGTGGTTCGTTAGCATTTGTGTTGGCCCTAGCCGGTTGAGCTCCTTCCAAAGGTCCTTCCGCGTCGGATCTTGCGGGCCTGCCCCCAAGCCCTTGTTGATTGCCTTCTGGTTCTGTATTCTGTCCTCCATTGGGTTCCATAGCCCTAGCTCCTTGTTCCACATTCACAGCCGCTGTAGCTGGTCCAGGGTTCTGTGTCCCTGCAGCTCTCATCCGCTCGAAGAAATTCTGCAGCATCTCTTGTTGGCTTTTCATCATTCTTTCCTGCATTAGGTTATTCATAGCCTCCATCTCATCTCTAGTAATGTAGATCGAAGCTTGTCCTTCTCTAGCGCCCGAGGATGCCTCTTGACTTCCTGCCTGTTGGCTCCTCTCAGTTCTTTGTCTAGTTTGTCGAGTCATTGCAGAGTCAAATCTGAATCCTTAAAATTTTAAATCTAAACTTTGAATCTGGTGTAGCGGGTGCTAGTTCTTCTCAGTGAAAGCACCAAAGTGTTTGCGCCAAAAATGGTCACAAACCCCAAGTGTTGTGAAAGCACCAGCGTATGAATATAAATCAACAATATCCACACACAAATCTCGGATCTAAGCAAATAACAAATAGCAATCCAGAAATAATGAATAGTGACGCAAGATTTATAGTGGTTCGGCTATCTCCGGCCTACGTCCACTTCAAGGTTTTTATCTTTTTATTGCTCGATGCTTGAAGATTACAATTTCTTATTGTGTAATACAACAGATTTTATGAGCTAAGTCTGAATCCAAGGAAGCGGTGGTGATCTGGAGTAAATCTGGCAGAATCTGGGCGCTCTTTAGCTCTCAAAATTGTCCGACCCCCTTTCTGAATGACCAGGGGCTCTATTTATAGGTGTAGGAGGCTGATATTTCGCCTAAATTGAGGGGAGACCGGTTCTGGCACGTGAGGGAGCCCACATGCCCGCTTTCTGGAAATCCGGGCCCACTTTGGGATCGATTCGACCCTTGGTTCGAATCGATGAAGAAAGTGTCCAATCGAGCTGAAATTTGGTGTGAACATTCTTCATCATGTGTTCAAGCTTCTGTGAAAATTTCATAGCATTTGGACTTGTAGATCTCAAGTTATGATCGATTCAAGGTTGGATACTTGGCTGAAATGTCTCTTCGAATCGATCTCCTTCGACTCGGTTCCTTCGAATCGATCGTTTCGACTCGATCCAGCATGTCTTCACGATGACGTGGCGTGCCTCCTTCGTATCGATCTGTCTTGTGCTCCGAGTTGCCCGGGTCGACTCCACGTTTCTAGCTGCCGTGACTTAGTGGATTCGAGGTAGTTGGAGTCGAGGAGCATCTACTACATGGATTCGAAGTAGAGGAATGCCTAACGGGTTCGAACTGTTGGATCTGAGCGTAGTCTGTTTGGATGGATTCGAACTAAGGAGTGCTTGATGGATTCGAAGCCAGCGCATAAGGATGGAGGCGAAGGAAGGCTTCCATGATGGATTCGAAGCATGTAAAACTTGATGGATACGAAGATGATGGAGTTGACCCTGATGGATTCGAATGGATCCTGCTCTGATGGATTCGAACGGCATTCCTACTAGGATCGATTCGAACATAGGGCCTTTTATGGATTCGAATACAAGGCTGTCTCCTCCATTTTCCGTTGGTGACATCTTGAGTGTACGAACTCGGATTGCCCCGAAATTTGGAACGCTGGTTTCCACTACTTCGCTTGTCGTGTCTTATCAATTGTAGCCCGATCCGGACTCAGACAAAATTTATCGATATTCATGGTGAACCTGCGATGCACAATCGATATTCAAGACTAATAATCATTGCTTTTCAGTTAATCTTTGGGTATCTCGGCTTTTCCAAAAGTTGGGATAACATTTTTTACCTTTATTTCACATCAGCTACAAAAACATTCACTCTGCCCACATGCTTACCATCAACCACCCTAACCTAACCTATGTTTGTAACCATCATCTCTTTTAAATTACACTCCCTCCTTCGTTTTGTATGTAGAAGAAAGAAGAAAGAAAATATATAACAAACGTTCATTTATCTTTTGAACTATGCTTCATCCAACGACCACCGTGATATCGCACCACCACAGGCTGATATGGGCTTCGATGCCTGAAGGGAAGGTGTGCGCGGCATGAAGGCGAGTGTGATGAACGGTGGAGATCGAAAATGGGGGCATGTGGTGGCAGCTAGGGGTGGTTGAACGTGGGATCTTGGGTGGGGAATTCCGGCACCCCTGATCATCGAGAGACAATGGGACCAAAAGGAGAAGTGTGGTGGACGTCGAGACTACCTACTGGTGGATTTTGGTGGCGCAACTTGGCTTGAGGCGGCGGCAAATGGAGGTTGAATGGAAAATGTCTTTTGGGTTTTCGGTGTGGTAGAGGCTTCGTTCAATCCGAAGGTGGCGGCATAAGGAAGCTCGAGGGCGAAGCTTCTCATGAGCGAAACGTGGTGGGGCCAGGTTGTACGAGACGATGGCAAGAGGCGTTGAATGGAGCAGCAATCATATGGAGGTCGTGTTCGTATAGTTGAAGAAGAAGATGAGGAATAATAGTAGGTCGGGTTTTCGTTGTAGGCTAGGTAATGTAATTTAATTGAAAATTAAGTAATATAATTTGTTTAAATAAATTCAATTGCTTATAAATACCATAACTCGCTCATTCTAGGTCGGATTCGAACAAAACTTTTTACGTTGGGTTGCATTCATAATTGCTTATAAATACCATAACTCGCTCATTTTAGGTGGAGATCTATTGGGGTGTCTGCATTATGTTTGGGTAATGGGCGCACACATTGAAAAGAAGAATAGTCCCACATCGTGAAAAATAATGGAGGCGGAGTGGTATATATATGAGTTTGGTCGCATGTAAGAACAAGAGATTTCTTTTGTTAAAAGGTGTTGGCTAAACTCATATGTTACCATCACGTAGAGATGTGCGAACCGGATTTCAACAGTCTAAAATATAATCGATATGCATCAATTAACATATATATAACTGTAGCATCTTTGCATGTAATAAAAATGTGATGGTAACAAAGATTTAAAATATGTTTGTTTAACCATTATTTTAACCATAATATTTATATTTACAAATAAATATATCGATATAATGCGTTATAGGTGATATAATAAAACGATGTTTGTACCCAAGCTTCATCACAATCAATAGTTCAAAATTACCAAAATCAATAATAATATAATGATTTTATATTTTTTTATAGATTATTACATAGATGATTTATATGTGCATATAATTGTTATGCATATGCAAATATGAATGGACTAATATTTTAAATCCTGAAAATTAATTGAGTTAAATATTACAGCCGTTGTACATATGTTTGACATAGTCTAAAAGGTGATTGGTTAAAGGGGCTAAAATAAAATATACCATGTATATATCGTTTACGTCAAAATTAAGCTATCAATAGAGATTAATTACATAATTTTAGCCGGTCCAATATGGAAAATTGGGGGTCGAATGTGTTTGTTACATGTTGGAAATGAATGGATATTTGATATATATGGTATAAACTTATAGCTAATTATTAAATACACTTTTGTTTTACTTATTTGCACAATTTTCTCCTGTCATACGAGGGTAAGAGGAAAGGTCAAATATGGCTGTCAATGAGTACCCGAAAAATTCGAAATCTCTCTCTATCCATGTTAAGAATATGAACAATTATCTGATATTCGATAATTATCCCCTTAGTTTTTATCAGGATAATAGTTAATTTTTTTGTGTATTTTAGCACATAAAATGATTGTTGGTTACTATTTTATTTAGGTAAAAAGTTTAATATGTGTACTTTTGCTTCTTAAAATTATATTTCTTAGCATATATTTTATTGTTTATATTTTTTGTACTGAAATGAATTTATAAAGTATCAAAATTTTCTATTTATCTTTTTAGATTTATTAGTCGTGAATTGATCAAAGAATTTTCGATAAATATCCAATATCCGTTTGCAGCCGCGGATGTGGATATCCAAAAATGATTTCAGACATGAATACAGATATAACACTATTTGAATCCGCATTCGGCCATTTACAGGCCAATGGTCGAATGGTGACTGGTGAGAAGTGAATGGAGATAAATGTATTTAACTATAGAGATAAAATGCAATGCCACTAAATTAGTTATAGGTCAAAAGTCCAACTCATATTTATCTTTACGTTAAAAATGCTGAATCGTCGACTTTTTTTTATAGTTTTATTGAAAAAGAAATGAACATATCATTTTGGTATAGAGTATGTAGTGACATTACATCATACCAAATACAAATTCTGGTTCATTAATAGAATAAATGTTTTCTCTCCAAATTTATATTATCCAAATGTTATCTTCATATAACAATACATTGCAAGTGAATGTTCTTGTATTTTCAGGTATAAACTACTCATATATTCATCTTCAAAATAAAATCAAGATAGATGAATGTTTTCATCTTAATGCTACAAACATCTAAATCCATCAGTTCAGAATTAATTTATCAATGAAAATCATTAGAGAAAAATAGATACAATTGGAGATGATCCAACTAAGAAAATTTCAAAGGTAATCCTTAAATGATAATTTACCAAAAGATCATCTTAAAATTAACAATTAAGAATTTTATAAAATTTGATTCATTTAAATTATGTTGCACTTATAATATACCGAAAAACATAAGCTAGCTAAAATCTTATAAGATTTATTGCCTTTCGAGGGACCGCCTTTTGTTATCAATTAGAGAATGTAATCATGTGTAACTGAAGTTGTTTAAAGTTCAAATCATTTGAGTGTAAAATAATATGGAAACCAATTTATAAAGATTCTTAATTAATCTCTCTTTATTCCTTTTATCTAAATTAGGAATTCATCTAATGATTCCTTAATAAATTACAAAAATACCTTAAAAGAACATGCAATTAAATGTAGCGTTCTAGTTAATTAGAAGTAATTTCAAGAAATCTGGTAAAAAACAAGTTAATCACATAATTATTGAAAGTACGTTTCCAAATTGCATTATTCAAGCATTGTAAATACAAGTAAATACTCGGTATGTTAATCGCCCCACAAGAAATGAAAAAATATTTAAAATAGGCAAATAATCTAAATATCTTTAAAAACACATAGCTAATAGACAAAGATTTAGCAATTCAAAGTGAAAATTAAGAAATCCAAATATACATTATTTATCTAAAAATTATGATAAATAGTTGTTTTCCAAATTAGTCTATCCTAACATTGGAATGGTAAATGAAGCCAAAGATTTAATTAGTAATTAAGAAAATTAAAGTAACCTAAATTAAATGGTAAGAAAATTTTCCAAATCTTTTCGCACACATGGAAATAAAGTTTCCCAAATTTAAAAATCTAAGCTATATATATTATGCATATAGTTGATATTGTATTTCATTTATCTCCTTCATCCTATTTCTCTTTAAGCATTTACTCTTCCTCCTACTTTGTAAGTATTTTTATTTTTATCTTACCCATGCCTTAATTTTTTTTTTCCTTTTTACGTTTAATCTTCAACACATTTAGGATTTCATGTTACTTGCTAATATTTTGTCATGCCATGGACTATATTACATTCAAATTTACAAGTAGTTGGCTTTATAGATTAGATACATATAAGCACATATATTTTGATATATTTGATTGTAGTTTATGTTGCATTACCAAGAGTGAAAATCGTATTAATTGATCATAAAGTAGTTTACATAATCATTAAAAAAACATTGTAAAATTTAGGATAAAAATGCCTTTATATTTTTAAAATTTGAAATTCAAAGTTATTATAAACAATTTAAGTTGAAAATATGGACTCGCTTCAAGCTATTTCAAGTATGAGTTTGAATCATTTAAAATTTTCATATTTTTAAGTTAAGCTTAGAGTTTTATCTTAAAAACAGATTTTGATACAAGGTTTAAATTTTATACATGTTAGTTAATAGAAATTATCTATATTACATAAGGGAATTGTTGAAGGGTGAAATTGTTTGGCTAAGGGAAACCAAAAGAAAAAAGTGTCAAAAAGAATTTTTTAAGGAAAAAATTGATACATCAGTTCTTCCCTTACAATTTTATTTTTAATTAAAATCATCCTTTTTTTTCTTTTTTCAATACCATGAATTCGAATGATGTTATTTTTTAGTTCTCTAATTTGAAGATTTTCAATCTCTATTTTCTTAGTCTCCTTCAAATTCCCACCATAAACGATGTTATAGATATTTATTTTTTCATTGTATTGAAGATTCTAATGATATCTTTGAATTAGTTCTAAGAACTTAATGTTTTAACTATGTTTCAAAAATAAGGTATCAAGTTATATAGATTTTGCAAATTATTTTTTATGGTCCAAACAAAATTAACATCAATAATATGCATGTATCTTTAGTCAAAGTGTCATAAATAAATTTTTAACTAGAGATAGAAAATATGAAGATCTCTCTAATCTTGTTTACCCTTCTAATTTTACAATGAACTTTTTCAACGAGGAAGGTATGTTTATTAGAAGATGAGAGGAAGGGGAAATAATTGGGTATTTATGGAATAACTGGCTATAACCTATCTTTACTATGATTGCTAAGTTCGGTTTCTATAACTCAAAACTCTCTTCAATTTCGTACAGAAATTTTAATCTCAACGGTTGCAAACTTTTGTTTTTCTTTTCGGTGCGGGTATGTGCATCTTTCTCATCTTTTTGTTTCTTTTCAACGAGTAATTTATATGCTTTTCAATAACTTAACCCTATTTTGAAAAAAGATTAATGGTCGTCCTTTCCTCCTCCCCCAATAATGTCTAACCCTAATTTGAAGTCATCTAACAACCGACGTTTCTTCTATAGACTTACCTGACGCTTTGCCACCGTGCCGTCGCCTATTGGATTTGCTATCGTTTGACCTCGCTTCGTCGGCGACGACTGTGGCGCTTTTCCGTTTACAGCCGTACGTTTTTGGTGATTGCTTCAAAGCTTCCTCTTCTGCCATTAGGTAATCTCCTAAGCCAACTTTCCCTCCTCTCCATTCTGTTTCCTATCTTGGCAGATAATTATGGCCCCTTGATTATTAACACGATTTTTTTATTCTTAGATGCACCGTTGCTAGCTGGCTATTAACAATGGAAAATTTGTTTGAGTTTATGTTAGTGTACCATGGTGGTCCTGTATGATGGCAATAAAAGTTCTTATTGGTGTTTCAAATAATACAAAATTGTTGATAGAATCAGCAAGCAACTATTAGTGATGGACAGTGATATTCATAGAAAATATTAAATCCTAAAGATGCATTTGTTGGTATTAATTAAATATATCCCTTAGTTACTCATTTATGCTTCCAAAGATTTTACACTGACCAATGTTGTACGAGTGTTATATTTAAATTTATAACAAACCAGGGTCTTTGTGTTTCATACAACATACCAAAGAAGTTTTTTATTCAACTTTATAACAAACTGGCTTCTTAACCATTTACAAAGGTTATAAACAAAGTGTATTAACAGTTTTAAGTTTCTGAAACTCATAAACTTACCATCATATGCAACAATGTCAACATAGATAATGTATATTGTTTTCAAAATCTATTTCACATATTTGCTCAGTTATTTCACTATTGTACAAATGAACTATGACAATATTTTGGTGAATATAATTCTCATAGTATTTTGGTTAGCTCACATACTACATCACGATGCAGAGGATATTAAAGATGAAGTTGGAAGGTTACCGACATCATGTTGCATAAATGTTGGAGGGGCGAGGCTATAATGGGCCGATTTTAAGTTAGAAGGTACTGTGGCAATCATTGATCGGTCTAAACTTCCATCTTTGTATACATACATTTTCATATAGATATTTTGGACATGAATATATCCTTTTCCATATGTTATTTTGGTCGCTTTCTATTACCTACAACAAAACTGTGATGCTACACTTTGTCATCCATAACTTGAATAATTTACTTCATATTATCATTTTCCAATGACTATCGAGAGATGACCCTTTTTTCCATATTCTACTTGGTTGTTTGTAGAGTGAATAGCAGAAGGAAGGTGAGAGAAAAAGTTAACACACAACTTATCAATATATCTGAGTATAAATGATCAGTTACTTGATTATGCATTTTCAGAATAGAAGTACCTTGATTAAACTTTATATGTACAACATTTAACCTTCATGTATCCTACCACTTGAAATGGTTGAAAACTTATCACACTTTTGACACAGTATGGGCACTGATATTGTAACAGCCCAAAAATTTTAGCAATATTTTATTCTTTAATTTTAACTCTGGTGTTTTATTTTACGGAAGATGAATTTCTAAATTTAATTATAAATAATCACCCAAGATTTTTTTTATATAAGTAAATTCTATAATTCTTATTTTTGTTAAAACTCAACATTTATTGAAGTTATAAATCTTTAAATTTCTAATTTTCCAATCTTTTAGTTTAGTTAAATATATTCATAACAAAGTTTTTTTTCACTTCTGTTCTTTAAAAATGGACTATATATTTTTAAATTTAATCATTTATATTTTTCTTAGTTACGTTTAGTAATAGATTCTTAGTACATGGTAAATGAATAAAAACCCAATGTAAACAAATCATGTTTTATTAAGTAATAGATTACAAAATTTATGTATAATTAAACTGTTGATTACGCGTTTGAAAAGGCACGTTAATTGATGGAATAAATAACGTATAAATAGGAAAACGTATAAAATTTAAAACCGTTGTTTTGTTATATTTTGGGCATAAACTACTGTGTCTGTTGTACGCACTTTTAAATATATTCACTTTCCTTCTGATTTAATAGAAACGTTATCCTCAAATTTATAACCGTTCACATTCAAATTTTTGCCTTGTTACTAAATCAATTGCTTTGCACTTTTAAAGGAGGAAAATTCAACCATGCCTTGCCATTTCGTTTAAAGATATTTCACCTTCCTTTACTTCCATTTGTTTTGATAAGTATAAAATCTTTAAATTTCCATTTACCGCTCAAAGCAAAAATATAATGGCTTGTCGTTTCTCTCGCTAATAAATTCATACCCGTTGCAATTAATTGCTCCAATCGTTCTTGCCATTCCATTTTTATTTATCAACGCATTCTCTTCTTAATATTTTCAAACGAGTGCAAATGCGTGCTAAATAAATTCATGTCGTTTCTCCAAGCAATAAATTCTAGTTTTTATTTAAATACTCAACCTTGTACGCAAATAATTTTCACCATCTTCCCATTTTATAAATATTTCTTGCGTTTTAAATCAACGCATTTACTTACTAAAAAATTTTAAATGTGTACAAAATGTTTGCCAAAGATTTCTTGCTGTTTCCTTTTGCTAAATTCACGCAATCAATAACACTGTAAATATTCGCTCAAATCTTTCTTGCCTAGATTCTCGCACCTAAATCAACGCAAGATATTCTCTTGAATATTTACCCATTCGCACAAATTATTCTTTTGGTTAATTTTCCATTTCCGTTTTGAAGCAAATTGATTGCTTGCCGTTTTATGTTCTCCTTAATTATGAAACCCATGGCATAATTCCATCACAACAAGATTTCCTACCTATTGCTTATAATAGGAATAGAACTAAATGGCAGTGTATAACAAGTAATAAATCTGTGCTCAATCAACTTATGGCCTTTTTAAATATCAATATTTATATTTTTATTGCCTATAACTTCTCATCTAAAATCAAAGCCTCCTCTATGATACGTTCAAAACAAAATATCTCTTGCCGTTTATCACTTGAATCACGCAACGCTTATTTATAAATATACCAGTCACGAACACGTTTACTTCCTTGCTTTAAAATTTACGTGTAAACTTTACACACTTTCCTTTTGCTTAAATTGATATAATTGGTATAAAATATTAATTTCCCTGCCGTTCAAATTCATTTGTTCCATTGTCATTCACGCGCAACTTTCTACACTTGACTCTCCTATATATATGGAATAAAATCGTCCAATTGCTTCATACGGTTTTTAAAAAAAACAAACAATTACTCTTGACCGTTTTCTCCCACAAAATTTACGCAAATCATCCTTATAAATTAAAACCCACGTTCCAATTTCTTACCTCATCTGTTGCCTTCATTCTCTTCGCGCGTGGGCATCAACATAAGGTAATGGATGAACTTTTATCTTCTTCTTTCTTTAATTTTTTCTCTCTCTCTTTTATTTCCATTTATCTACCCACTTTGTTTCGTATCATCTTATTCGATTTTGTTCCGGTGCTTTATCAAATTTTGATATGTTCGAATGTGAAATTCATACTTAGTTTATTTATTTTTCAAGTTTTGAATCGGGATGTCACATCCGCTGAAATTGATCGTGCCTTCTGTACGCATTCTGGTGTAGATATTCTTTATTCTGTATCAAAACTCCAGCATCTAGAGGTGAGTAATTCTCACCAGACGATGTGTACTTATATAGTTGATAAACTGACATCACTTGAATATGTAAATGCATATCATCCTATTGTAACTGCTATATTATAATCATATGATGTTCACACCAGTATTTACACCTGTTATACTATATGTTACTGTTATTTCATGTTTTTCTGTTCATTTTTATCAGTTTATCACACTGCAAGTTCCCTGTAGATTAGGTTCACTATGGGTTGAAATGATACATACCCGAACGAACTTTAGAATAAGGAAAGATCGTTATGGGCTGAAATGATAAGCCTGAGCGACTTTTTATTTATTTCATTTAACTTGGGATTGCGGGTTTGAAATGATAGAACCCGGTTTTTCTTTGTAAACTGCGGATTGAACTGATACATATCCGTATCACTTGACCTAGGCTAGAAAATTTTATACAGACCCATGGTTTATATATTTTTCTGAAATTTTTAAAATATTTTAAAAATGTAAATATTATGATATTTTGATTTAATTTTTTTTTAATGATTTCCATAAAATATTAGTGATTTTCTACAAAATAAATAAGTGAATTAAGTAAATGGTGAAGTAGAATTTGAAATATAAGTTAATTTTGGAATTATGATTTTGTTTATAAATGGAATTTATGTAAAGTAAGAATATATGACAAAATTGATTTAAAAATGAATTTAATGATTTTCTTTAAGAAATAATGATTTTATAAAGTGTTAATGATTTTGTATAACTTAAAATATGAAATAAATGAATATTTAAGCTGAATTTGGAAATATAACTTAAATTGAATTTTTGTGAAATTTGTTTAAAAGTGAAATATTAATTAAGTAAAATAAATGGAAATAAGTGATATTTTGGAAATTTAAACTTAGTTGTTAAGTTAAGAATTTAATTAAAGAAATGAAAATTTAATTGTTATTTAATTTGATTTTTGTATGGAAATTTGACTTTATAAAATCATAGAAATATAGGCATTTAAATGATTGTTTTTAATGTGAAAATATATGATTTTATAAGTTAAAATGATTTATATTAAAAGTTAATTATGTGTGAAATTGTAAATAAAACTCTGAATTTGATTTGACAAAAATGTAATTTAAAGATATTACAGCATTGGAAAATGCTATAGCTGTTCTAAATGAACCAAATAGCAAATTTGAACTAAGGGTTATTATAGCACTTTGTTAGCGCTATAGTTGTTAAATTTAACTAAAATTTTAATTGAAACTAAATTAAGATATTACAGCATTTTAAATGCCGTCTTTGGTTAATGAACTGTTTTTAAACGTAACATTCTCGTAGCATTTTCTAAGTGCTGCGAGAGTTGAATTTTCTTTGTTTAATTAATTCAAACGAATAAATGATCTTTGAAAAAGATTAAATTTTGGAAATTAAATATTTAATTATTAAATATAATGAATTGACTTTAAATGATTTAAATGGAATAGTTGATTTGGGAAATACAACTATTTTGAAATATGATTAAATGGTATTTAAATTTAAATTCGATAGATGATGTTCGAAATGATATTTTGACATTTTGAAATGAATTTGAAATGATATTAAATCTTGGAATAAATAATTGAAGTTTATATTAGTATGAAAAATATTGGGTTTACTTGTAATTTGAATCTATTTAAAAAATATTGGACTTATGAAATATAGGATAATAAAGCTTTGGAATTTATTTTATAATTTGAATAGTTATTTTGTGGATTAAATCTATATTTGAAATTTATAAAATTTGAAATGGTCTATGGAAATTTAATTGAAATAAATGATTGGATTGAATTGAAACTTTGGAAATTTTAATACTTGATTTGAAAGTATAATAACACTTTTAAATGGTTTAAATGAATTATTTTGATTGAAATATAAACTATTTAAAAGGTGACTTGAAACGATAATAAATGAAGTATATCTTTAAATTTAAAGGGTATTTAAAGTTGAATATTTAGATTTGAACTCAAATGATATTTTGGTATATTAAAATGATTTGAAATGAAGTTTTGGAAAGATTGATATTTTGATATATTAAAATGATTTGAAATGAAGTTTTTGAAAGATATGATATTTTGATATATTGAAATGATTTGAAATGAAGTTTTGAAATGATATGATATTTTAAATATATTGAAATGGTTTGGAATTATTTAATCTTTATTTTGATAAAGATTTGGATTTGAAATGATATTCTATTTTGAAGTATAAACTGTTTTAAATTATAACCACGGGTTATAATAACGATTGGTTGTTAAAGAGACCGGGATCGGATATGGACATACTCTCTGTCGATACCGAAAACCACTTTGACAACTGTGTACGCGGTGGAGTTTCCAGAATGAAGTAGGATGGTGGCGACGATCCTAAGGTATATACATGGACCCAACTCCCGTGAGTTGGCATAAGGTGGCTAAAACAGGAGCGATTGACGGACCAAGGAGGTAGCACCACTGATCGGACACACTTCTTCGATACCATCCTATTACTTGTGATTGATTTGGTGGCCATCTTTGATTTGGGAGTGTTGTTCGAGGTGGGCGGTAGTGGCTGCTATGCGTCACCACCAGTCCGAATGCGTAATTGGTATATCTACCCTGGCACTACCTTGTGTGCCGTGTCACCTACCATATCGAGCCCACTACGATTTTGGTTTAAAGATCCGACCACATTAAGGTTCACCATCCTCTTAACGCTATTTTCTATATGATTATACTTTACTAATTAGACACTACTGTATATAGCGTATATTACTACATAGTAAATAGTTTAACGGATCCTTAAAGAATGGGCGATCCCAAGCATTCTTTATGTTACTTATACCTTTATTACAGTTCACTTGAGTTGGTTTACACTATATAAGTATATATTGTCCTGACTCGAGTGTTTTGTGTTTTGCTTTATGCTCGGGTCAGCCTGAGTTATTCACAGATTTGGATTTCCACTCTCCTGGAGATTTGAATCGCTGGAGATTATCTGCTTGTCTTGTCCTATCTATTTCAGTTCCGTTGTTCTACTCAGCTTGTACTTGGTTATTGTATTGAGACTTCTGTTGTACTTTATTTCTTCTATTGTATCTTATTTAACTCTGATATATTAAAATTAAATCTTAATTTAAAGATTTAATGGGTAAATCCAATTGAAATGGAAATTGATTTGGAAATCTGTGAATGAATCTTTGTGAAACTGGGTAAACTTTGTGAAGTAAATCTTTTTGTTTAAAGATTTAAAAAGGTAATCTGTTGAAACAATTTAAAAGAAAGGGTTTGGGTAATAAGTTGTGACTTAATTAAAATCCTATATCCATATGTTTTAAATATTGTGATCACTATTCGTGTTAGCCGGGAAAATACCTTTGTGTCATATAACCCATTCCGAATTAGTGATACGACGATATGGATTGTATTGAAGACCGGTGGTGAAGACCAGGTATTTGTGAAAACGATAGGATGACCTATCGATTGTCTCTACACCGTTAGCTACGGTATAGAGATTTCCTTTGTGATGGGAAATTCGATCGGGATTGTGAATACCCGGATTACAAGGGCTTCTTTGGAAGTGCCTTCGGTTCTGTTCGAACCCGGAACAGACTTGTATGGTTACATGTCTGGCATTACATTTTGAGATATAAAGCTGATTTCTTTCAAATACATTTCTGTTTGGTGGCGGAGAATTTATTCTCTTAGCTTAACACCCTTCTCTGAGACGTATGAACTCAGAGGTTATGTAGTTGAAAGTTATCAGTGATATACTCCCAAATTTGGTAGTGTGGCATGCTGAGTGTTGCTGTGTGATGATTATTTATTGATCATTTGTTGATCAAAGCATGGCTTTGTGAAAAAGCGTAGCTTTGTGGACGAGACCTCTTCGGACCTCACAACCCGGAAATGGTCGAAACAGGAATGATGTAGCAAGGTTTTGAGGGTCGCTCCCTTTAGGGTATGTCATTTCCTTCTGGAAAAGGGTGGTATCAGGTATGGAGCCCTGGTATTTAACCTATGTGGTTACTCCAATCTCATTTACTGTATGATTGTTGTTTTGATCGAGGCGCCTCGGATAAAGGTCCCAAAGGACTGGGGGTTGGCATATTCGTGTAGTAGTTACCTAGTGTAAGGGGTAACCCGACCTTGTGTTGGCAGAGAGCTAGTTAGTTCTCGGGACGTCCAGCCAGAGGCGATCCTATGTGGCAGTAGGAAGTTCCTTAGCCTGACCATTTGTTGGAAATCCAATTTCAATACGAACCTTGTACGGTATTAGTTGTAGAACCTGCCATTTACTTATGGTGGTCACCACTGTTTAGATGGTAGCTATAGTAGGCATAGTTCGGAATGTCTATGCTGGCTAAAATTAATATTATATTTTCGAAATGTTTTCTCCACTATGCACTAGTAATAATATCAAAAATGATTTGTTTTGCGTAGTAAGCATCTTTGACTATCATAAGGAGAAATCTCCTCCAATTCTGCGTTTGCATTGTGTGTGTGGCGGGAGGCCTTATGGTAGTTTCATTTTTCAAAAGCATTGCGGATATTTTCCACTTCCTTTGTCGTTGTTGTTTTGAAGATAAATAACTATTTTAAGTTCTCACACCAGTCACCATGAATGACCTGGAGTTTATTATTTCCTTCCTAAACTCTGGGTGCCCACCAATTTTTACACGGGCAGTCTAGAGTCAGGTTATAAGGTCATTCTGGATTCATGAGATGCTGTGGAGCTCAAGTGGCGAGCTGGATGGCGAGACGTATCACTTGTATATGATATTATTTATTCCGCTGTGTATTCTGTATGAGGACAAGTTGTATAACTGTCCATTGATGTATTGTGTGTATATTGTTGTAGTAAACTCTGATGATGATGTAATGTACAAACTGATATAGTTCTTTTGATTTAAAGATTATTCATTTATCTATTATACGTTGTTCCGCTGCGAATGTGAGATTCTGATATTGTTTCTGTGTTTTTTTCTGTTCTCTTTTTCTTTTGTCTTCTTCTACCTCTTCTTTTTAACCATAACAATTCGGTTTTCCGACATTCGATTGCTCGGCAGTTGATACAGTGGACGTATTAATGTCGACTTTCGAGCGTCGAAAGATCGCGTTCGTTACAATGTGGTATCAGAGCATATGGTTAAGCGATAACCTTGGCTCTGTTGGGTGTTACTAGAGATAGAGTCAGTAGTACTCTAGAATGAGTGTGAGTGTAATAATAGAGATGAGCGCGTATTTGTTAGTGAATATGAAATTGTTTTGTATTGTGTTGACTTATCGGTTGATTGTTTATGAATTCTGGTTGGTGCAGTCTAGCTAACTGTAATCGATATGGGTTTCTAAACTCTTAAACAAGATGAACTGACACAGTATCATTTTAAATTGGGTAAATGAAATAATTTTACCTCGATTATATTTTGTATATAAAGGAAATAATTTTTCAGAAATTGTTAAAGTGTATATAAAAATTAATTGTTTATTGTTGAAAATGTAAAAATATATATATAAGTTAATGAAAGTTGTTTGAATAAATTATACATAAGCAACAATTGTATAAGTATGGAATTATAATTAAGATGATTTACAATTGTGAAATAATGTTGTATAAGTAAAGTTAAATAGTGAAATTATATAAGTAAAGATTTATAAATTTGATTTATAAATAAAAGGAAATTTTAAAAGAACAAAAAGCACTGGATTCACTACTATTGCTGGAGAATAATAAGAGTGATGACTGCAGCATCATCAGTATCATTTTCGTGTTTCTGTGTGATGGATTTGCTACCATAGTAAATTGAAAATTGAAGTTTTGTTGTGATAAACAAAATTTAAATTAAAAATCCAAGTGGTAATTGATGAATATTAGCAAATCGAGATATGAATTTGAATAATTGATGAAATTTAGCTTTGGTAAAAGTTAAATAGAATTTATTTTAGAATTGGAATCTGAATTGGATTTTTAAGATGAATAGAAGTTAAACAAATGATGTTTAATTGGAATATCACTTAGGTAATGTTGAATAGAAGTTGATTTTGAGATCAAAGTAAATGAATAAAGTGAATTAAATGGATATGAACTTGAGGTTTATAAATGAAATTCAACTTTATTTGTAAAATGAATTAGCAATTGAATTAACAAATGGATTGAATGTTAATCAATCGAATGTGAATAAATTGATATGGAATAATGGATGTAAGTGTTAATTCATTACAACCTACAATAAACAGCGGAATAAAATCAAGTACTTGTGATACGTCTCGTCATCCAGCTCGTCTCCTGAGCTCCATTACATCCTATCCGGTATTTGTAATACTCGGTCTGACCCGAGCATTATAATAAAATAACACCTGAGTTAGTTTGGAAAACCAGCGTGAGAAAACACACTGAAATTGAATTATTAAAGTTGTCAAAATCCTTCGAAATCCAAGGTATCTCGTAAGACCACGCCACACATAAACACGATGGGTTTTTACCTTACAATAACCAAAACATTTCATATCAAATCCTCTGATATTATAATAATGTCCACATATAAATACTTATTCAAATAGCTGAAATTGTTACATTAATTAAATTCCAGCATACTAGGCTCTACAATCAAAACTGTGAAGGCACGTATTGGAGAATGGACACCATACGAATAACTAGGCATCGGGGTACCACCTGTCACAGTACACGTCTAGAAACAGCGTATCGAGGACCACATCGGGATCCCCTGCCACACAAGACTGGACTATCCCTAACCTGGATAGATCGAATATGCTATCACCCCGGGTGTTCTCACCCTCTTTCGAGCTCCTTCCATATACCGTAGTAATAAATAATATCCGAAGTTATCTAGAAAGGTGATAAACATACCCTACTTGGGTGTGACCCACTTAGTCTTGCTGCATTTCCCCTGATTTTTAGTTATTCCCGGTTGATGAGGATGGAGGCTACGATTAACTTTTTAAGGAATTTTCACTTAGAATGCTCATTGTCCTCTGGTGACAATGTTCTAATATCATTCATCCATACAAGTCCGTTTTGGATCCGAACGCAACCGAATGTACTATTCCTACTACACCCATTTTGGAATAATCCTCAGGATTAGTAGCGATTAGCCCTTGCACTTCACTGGTCCATCTTCGACTCCATGCCCTTGTTTTCACTACGAAAACTTACTCGTTGGATCGAAGTGGTTTTCGGATAACTTATCCGATCCGAGTCTCTTTGAAACAACGTTCGATATTTTTCGGGTAAACTCAACCCCGATTCTTTAGGAAATAAACAGACGAAAATAAGATCAGAGATCACTCCCTAACCGTTAGTGGACGGATTTCCTTATAAACGTCTAAGAAGAACAAAACGAGTTTATACGTATAGTATAGCACCTCGAACGGTAACTGTACCATATAAATTCCATATTTCTCCTAGATACTTCCAAAGTTATATTTTTGGTCCCGATTTTGATAGTCGGTTATTTAACTATCAAATAAACAATCATTCAACCAATATTCCATTTTTCCACCGAATAACTCCAAATCTCTTTTAAATTTAATTTTAATATATTAAAATCTTTATCCAAAATATATTCTTATCTTTTCGAGTTAAGTAAATTCACCAAAACTATTCTTTCAAAGATACTTGGAAACATTTAAAATCTTTTTGAAAAGTACCACTGCACTATCAAACCATGGATTCATAGCTCAACGGTTACATCTCTATCCATAGAAATTCAAGACTTAACTATAGGCACTCACTGCCTCCGATTATGCCATGCGAGTATACCAATACTTTCCGAAAACTTTTTTTAAAATTTTCACAATAAAACTTATGAAATTTCTATAATATTTTTCCAAGTTAAACTTTGGGTAAACTGCTATTAAATAAAAGTTATTATATTAATATTAATATTAATTAAGTTGTCCTTTGAAAATAATAATAACACTGATTAATTCTTAAATAAAAATTGACTTACTATACACTAGCTGAACTAATATTTAAATATAATTTAACCAATTTTAAACAACTGAATAATTATTTTTCTAAAATATTCTTAAACGCTTTTAAATTTCCTAGTTAATGCTTAAAAATCCTCCTTTTTTAAAATAAACTTTAACATTTCAGGAAAAATATATTTCCAACTCCAATATAGCCAGTCTAATAATTTATAAATCCCTCTCGGTTTATTTCCAGTTTGATTTACGTTCCAATTCCGTAAATTTCCTTTTCACGTTTCTAAAAATAAAACTACTATTTATTTTTAAAATGATTTACCCATCTCCTTATAAATTCCCACTGTGAATTTATAATTTCAAATTATCCACTGATAATTACTTCACTTTATTTTATAAACTTCGTTTATAAACTCCATAATCTCATTTCCCGTTTATCACTGTTTTCACAGCACTTAATCGATTTTAAATCGATTTTCTAAATTAAATTCCATTTTTAAATTAATTTCTCAGTTAACCAAAATATATCCCAAAACCCACTAATTTCAGATTCACTACCATTTTATGATTTAAAATCTTATTTAAATCTGGAACACAAATTTCATATTTTATTTTCAAATTTCCCTTTTTATTTTCCCAAGCTATTTAAATCTTAAATTTAGAAATAATTTCTTTTATACTTAAAACAATATTGCTTAAGTTCTTTTTTTTAACTCTTTTATTCACATTTATTCAAAAATCTCTATTTTTCCATACTCCACAATCTATACCTCAAACTGCGAAGCCTTCTTCGTAGCCTAATCCTCTAAAACAAACATCCAACTCTGTTTCTCAGCAAAGCGAACATACTCCACAATCTATACCTCAACCTAGGCTTCTCCAACCGATTTCTTCTCCTACCTTTCCCCATTTGCATTCTTCCTCGCATAACACTATGAATGAGCATAACGGTCCAAACAATTCGAGTACACATGATGGTGCAACGATTCCAACGGCAAAGTCGATTAATACATTAGGCCGCATCGAACTTCGACTTATAGAAACAAAAGATAGGTATGTGCTTTATAGTGATATACATTTATATTTGTTTTGACTTCTGTTATGATAACATAAATACTCTACACAACATTTTTCAATGCATCCTTCTTGTGAACTTTCAAAGAGGATTACTGCATCTTTTTACAAACGTTTAGCTGATTTTGGCCTTTGGAAAGACACCATCAAATTATAAGGATTTGCTTTTCGAAGATTTTTTGGTAAGTTTCAACTATAAAAATTTCAGTGCTATTGCTTGGTTGGTATATTACTTGGTTGGTTTATTTCTTGATAAGGACATCTATATGATATACACTAGCAATAGTTAAATCAAAACTCTTGAAGTTAGCTCTGAATATATTGTTTTGACACATTGTTATGTAACAAGTATCATACATTACAGGGTCAAGTGTATGGTTATGATACTTATCCCATAGAGACTATAAGCAAACACTGGAAGACAAAGGCTAGAAAAATATATTCGGATGTGGTTAGCAATATAAATGAAAAAATGCTAAATCAATCTTTATGAGTCAAGCTATTTGGGAAAAGTGGCCCCAATACTGGGATCTTCCAGTAGTTAAAGAGAAATCAAAGAAAGCTTCAACAAATAGAAACTCTGATCCGACTTTGCACAGTTGTGGATCTATTTCTACACAAGAGCATGCCAAAAGATTAGTAATATTTTTGTTTCTCAATACTCTATTTATTTATTTTGACTTTTAAAATTGCCAATATTAAAAAAATTATTTAGAGTAAGGAGTAGGGTAGGCCTGCTCGTGTGCTCGAGGTATTTGAGCGTACTCGTATCAAAGTTGTAGCTCATAATAAGGATGACTCGACTTCACCTACTTGGATAGGTCCTAAAGCGGTGAAGTTTTATGTATGTAATAATTTTTTTTAAAGTAATAATGGTTAAGGATAAATTTTTACTATTAAGAAAAAATTATTTCCTGACAGGACAATTTGACGAGAGCTTGCACAAAGAAACTACGCGCACATCGAGAGACAAGCGGTGACGACACCATAGAGTTGCCTCTAGAGACAGTCAATACCATATTCGAATCGCATGTAGTGCCGAATGCAAAAAAATGTTTTTACCCCATCGGGAATTTAGAGGTACTAAATTACTATTCTCTTTTTACTTGATTATGTGCGGATGCATTAAAAGTGGAATGGTGCATTTATTTTTAGAATACTCCTTTAGAAAACATGCATATACGGTCTAAATTTAATTAGTATATATGTGATTGCATATAATATAAATGACTACATATGATATACATACATATATGATACACGGGGTATGTAAATTGCAATAGCACTATAAATATAAATGACTAAATATAATATGCAGTATACAGAACAGCCGTTGAAATGTGCAGCAACAATATATATGTGATTGCATATAATATAAATGACCACATATTATTTAAATTGCAGTAGCACTATATATTGCATATAATATAAATGACTACATATAATATAAATTGCAGCAGCACTATATATGTGATTACATATAATAATATAGTATACAGAACAACTGCTGAAATGTGCTTTGCCATTATCCTGGGATAGACTATTATATAGTCTTATGTTTGCCATGGAATATAATTGACTATTACAGTCTTGTTTAACATAATATAAAAGTAGTATACAGAACAGCTGCTGAATTATAATATAAATGACTACATATAATGTAAATTGGAGCAGCCGCTGAAATGTGCCTGGCCAGGAAAGTAAAAAATAATGAATGTGCTTTGCCATTATCCAAGGATTGACTATTACAGTCTTATGTTTTCCAGGGAATATAATTGACTATTACAGTCTTGTATAATATAATATAAATATATATAATATAAATGTAGTATACAAAGCAGCTGCTAAATTATAATATAAATGACTACATATAATATAAATTGCAGCAGCCGCTGAAATGTGCTTTGCTAGTGAAGCCAAAAATAATGAATGTGCTTTGCCAGGGAAGCCAAAAATTGAAGCAGCCGCCGAAATGTTTTCCATCACGTTCTGCCACTCATTATTTAAGCTACCAGCTCCCTTAAGCTATGTTAATTAGCTTTATACATGCTTTATTTTGGTTAATCTTTCTAATTTGATATTTTTTATATTTCTAATTTGATATTGGTTAAGCTCCCTTAAGCTACCACTCATTATCTTCACGTCATATTTCTAATTTTATATTTTTGACATTTTTTTTTCAAATTATCGAGTGAGCATATTTTCTTTGAAATCCTTCACTGGATTCATATATTGACATATAACAAAATTATTCATAGTTGAAACATGCAGAATTAAGTATAAAATGTACAACATAGCTAAATAAATGTATATGTTCTTGTACATGTTTAACATTTAGTTTTTCTTTATTCTTCTAGATATTAGGTCATAAGCTGACATAGGCATGTATATAGTATATTGAAATTAAGGCTTGGGTAACAATTTAATTTATGAATTTGAGTTGTAGGGACATGAATCATGAATCAGTTTAATGTTTTCAGTTTATTATTGCAAGTAGTAATTTCACTTTTACTATACAGCTTCCCTCATCTTCTCAACGTTCAAAACGACATTGTGTTGGCAATGATGATGACGTTCATGAGCTAGAAAAAACTGTTAAGGAAATGAGCTTAAAGCACGAGAATGAAAGTGTAGTGCGACATAGGATTGAGGCGGAAAGAGAAAGCGAGCGAGCTAAGAGCCAAATACTCGAGGAAGAGCAAGCAAGGCTTGCACAGCAGCAAAAGGCAAATCGAGAGAACTTTCAAGCACACATGACAAAGGTGATGGCAATGCTTCAATGGCATGATGGATCTCATTATGAAAGCTCTTCGCCGTCGTCATCTTCATAAGCTCTTCGGGTATGGTAACTGGACAAATTTTGTTTTAAACACGATATTATGTGGTTTTCTATACGGTTATTATGGCTATGGATGGTAATATGTTTCTATATGGGGTAACACTAGCACTAGTTGAATAGTTTTGATGTTTAGAATTCAACTTGGTGTATAAATGGATTGAAGAATGACTATAGATGGTATTGTTATTGTATAGGATATTAGCACTATTTGAGTAGCATTATTGCTTAGAATAACTTTGATTGTGCATGGTCGACAAATTCATAATTTAATTTTCTTATTTGTTTATGCTATTCATTTTATATAAATGTTCATGTATTTACTTATATATTTCTGTAGATACTTTACTATTGAATGTCGAATGTTAATGGTTGGCAAAGCTTTAATAAAAAAACAAAAAATAACATTTACCGACGGAATATAAAGAGAAAACCAACGGAATTTTCGAACAAAAAGGCCAATAAAACGTCGCTGAAATAGGCAAATGAAAAAAAAATCCACCACAAAACCTTTGCAAATCAGCATGTGACTAGAGACGGATATAAGAAATATTTGATGATGTATTTTTAGTTTAATTTTTAGAAAGTTTTATAACTTTAATTTGGAAAATAAGTAAATTTTCCATTTGACGTATTTTACGGCAAATGTTGGCATTTTGAGACTTCATAGAATTTAATAACTTGTCTGTTTTATTTTTCTTTTGTGATCGTATAACACTGTTATATGCGATCGAAATTTATATTCTATAAATCATGGTTCGGGAATGGACGCGATATGTTATGGCAGGGTATCAGACTTTATTTAAAAATTCAATACATAATCAAATACACAGCAGCACACAGTATAACCAATTTGTTGTTCTCCCTTTTCCCCAACCAGCCGCCATTTTTCATTGCCCTCCCTCTGACCATTTTTCCTCTTCAACATCTTGAATTACTGTTTGTACCTTTTTGCTGCCTTGAGGAAGAGGATGGATTTTGGGTGTGTGTGTAGGGAGATACATATGCAGCATTCCTTCCTTTTTATCATCTCAGTTTAACTCTTTGTAACCATAGTTTTATAACTTTCCAAGCATTCAAAAATGAAGAGCTCACAAACCATCCACTTTTAGCCTCAGCTTTCAACTAAGAAGTTGATCGTCATCCTCTCTAGCTTTAATTAATTATTTAAAGGATTATCTATACTTTAAATTTTAATTAAAGTTAATTAATTATATTGATTTAAGTTATTTAATTATATTTAATGGATAATTAATTTTTATATTAATATTAGTTAAGTTTAATTAATTATTGTTTTAACAATGTTTTAAAATTAATTAACTAATTATTATATTAATATTTTTTGAAGTTAAATTTTTAGTACAATAATAGTATTTGAAATTAATTTATATATTATTAAATAGATTCTAAAGTATTATTTTAAATAAGATTCGATTAAATGAAATAGAAGGATGTTTTAAATGTTAATTTGTTATTTAAAGCTATTTTAAATAACTTATGATTTATCATGAGGACGTTATTGTCTTAAAGAGTCTTTTAATGAGTTGATTTAAATATGGGGAATGTTTTATAAATGGCTTTGGATAGTTATAAAAGAATTTATAAATGAGTTTTACAGAATCTGAGAAGGGGAAGTTTTAAAAACGGGGTTTAGGATTTATTAAGAATGTTTTACAAAGAGATTGGTGTTTTGGGTTTCTCTGTTTTAGATGACATTTGGGTTTGATCGTTTGAATATGATTTCTAAATAGAAATTCTTTCTATGTGTTTGGCGTGTATACTTATATCATAGTATAAGTATATAGAAAGGTTTCTAAGTTTTAAAAGTAAAATGCTTTGTGAATATACGTATGCCATCAGGATAAGTATATGGTTATATTTTCTAAGTATTGAAAATATAGAGTGGTTTGTGAATATACTTATCCTACTAAGATAAGTATATGGAAGTGATTTCCAAAGATTTTGAAATGTGATTTTAAATTATTGAAAGATTAGTTTAAGATGCTTAGTGACTTTCCATGGGAAATATAATCTTTGTTTGGATGTTTGTTTATTTGATAGTTAAATAACCGACTATGAAATCTTGGTCTAAATATGTGATCCTACTTAATTTTGGAAGTATGGAAATATTCCCTACTTTACACAAAAAGATTTTAACTTTGGAAATATCAAGGGGAAACACAGGGATTATATGGTACAGTTACCATCGGTGGTTCTATACTGTATGTATAAACTCCTTTCGTTCTTCTAGGACAAATGATAAGGAGATCCATCCACTTAAACGGTTAAGGGGTGATCCCCGCTCTTATGTATTGTCTGATTATTTCCTAAAGAACCGGTATTGAGCATTCCAAAAATAGACGTTTGGTTTTGTGGAGCACCCAGGAAACAGAAGAGTGTACTCATAAGAGATCACTCGAACTTGTAACCACTCCAAAAACCATATATGGTTCTATTGAGGAGATTCATGATATATTGAGATGTTGGGATCTATGTGTGATTCCGAGACCCATTGGGGTATGGGATTCCGGGTGTGATTCCAAGATCAAATTGAGATGTGGGAATCTATGTGTGATTCCGAGACCCGTTGGGGTACTAGGATGCATGTGGAATTAGGCGATCTATTCAGTGGTGGTGCATAAGCTGGAATGCCGAACATAGCCTCATCAGTGGGAATGACTAAAACCAAAGAAAAGAGGCATGGCTAGTAGGGTTGGCAAACCATAGAGTGTAGTCGGCTCCAACTAGACGTTACCTATAGTTGTTATGAATGCATAGGGCGATGCACTTGGTCTTAGCAAGACTAGCTATGTTTTTCCTATGGTACATCACTAGGGATGTATGCTACTTCGGAAGGATATCTCTGATCCTTATGCAAGAGGACTGTTCCTCGAAGTACTAAGGGCACCTCCATGGAAATCCTACACAATTAGCGAAAGTGCCTTATCGATTTTCAATTATATACCTAGTATTGTTATGATGTACATTCACGAGCATCACAGCTACTTGATTATTATCATTTTCACCTTAGACATTATTATAATATCACTGGATTCTCTATAAAAAAAATTTGGTTATTGTTAGATAAAAACTTGTCCGTGTTTATATGCGACGTGGTATTACAAAATACCTTTGTTTCCAAAAGGTTATTTAAACTTTATGAATCCATTTGATTGTGTTTCTCATGTTATTTTTACCACACTGACCCGGCCATTGTTTTCCTATAATGATCGTGTCAGACCAAGCATATTTCTAGGTTTAGCTGGATGTTTGGAGCTTCAGGAGATGAGCTGGAGGCCCTAAGACATATTCACGTTGATGGTTATTTTCTTCCACAGCATTCATGAATTTGAGCAATTACTAATTTAAGATTCACAAACTTGGGTTCACTATAATTAGGTTTATTTTATGCCAAATTAAAATTAAATTTATTGTAATTAGGACTACTGTAATTAAGGTGCAATTTGAAAATTTACTGTAAGAAAAGAAGATAATTAAAATTAACAAACAAGTAGAACATAGGTCGGTCAACCACCCACTTGAGCCAGTCGACGATAAGCAGTCGACCGTTCAGTGACCAGTATTCGATTGGTTATTGTAATGATCGCCTTTTCAACCGTCGAATGTCGACACTAATACATCCATAGTATTCACATACTGAGCACCCAAGTGCTAGAAAGATGGAATGTCACGGTAAAGTAAAAAGAAGAAAAGAAAACGAACAAGAAAGATAAAAACAATTACATCATAATCTCACAGCGAAATGACAACATGCAATATGAAAATGATCTTTTACAATGAAAATTGTATGTATACAATAATCAGAACCTATCATCAACCTGGATAGTTATAACTTCCTGCCTTTACAATTGCTGATATATTTAGTCAAAGTAATGCATCCAAAAGTCCAGGCTGTTCTTTTAAGGTGAATTTGCCCCAACTTTGTGTCTAGTTTTTGATACCTTAACAATTGACTTTAGATCCATTCTTTTTACAATAGTTAGTATACTTTGGGTACTTGAAATCCTTAAATAAAAATCTCAAAGAATATCTTATAATTATTTTACAGAAATTTCTGAAGCATGGTATATTACCAAAGTGCTCATATAGCGACTATTCACTATAGGTTTTGCCCCTTCTTCAACTAGCTATCAAATGATTTAAGCTTCAAAAAATTTCCAATAAGAATAATATATTATTAAATTGCTAAAAAGGTAAAGAACCCCCTAAGAATGTTCTAAATAAATAAATGTTATTTTCCAATAACAAGTTTTTAAAAATGTCGTTATAGCGACTATTTTACTTCAATCTTTCTTAACTTTGTTTTATGTTTCCTATATCTTTGCATAGCATATTCTTTACTTTTCAAAACACTTATATAAGTTTATAAATCTACCAAAACAAGTTATATTAAAATATTTTATTAAACCATCATTGTTCACAATTTAAATTTAAGGGATTTCAAAGTACGTTTATAGTGACTATCGCTATATGGACAATTCCGTATTCAATTCCATATTCTGTGTCATTTCATTTTATACACTTATATGACTTCCGATTTCAAACCATATTAATTACAACATATTTTACCATATGTATTCAAATCACTTGTCCATTTTAAATGCCCAAATTAAGTTATCACGGTTTAATGGTTTAATAAGCACCTACATTATAAATTTACATACTTGACAAAGCATATAATCAGGGGTGTAACTTTAAGAGTTAATGTCTATTTTTTTTACTAATAGTAAGCAATATTAATATGTGATTCAGGAAGCAATTGTCAAGCAATATTATCACTTATTAATTTCGATAATTAACTTCATTCAAAGTGAGATTAACTCACTTTTATTACCAAATATTCTTCCTACCAACATTCATTTCAAACAACACATCACTATCATTTACTATTTCATCAAAACCTTAATAAAACCCATCCTCTACCTTGCTAACCATACGTCCAAGACCTCCATCCCTCTTTAAGCTCACGGCAACCATCACCGAGTTCACATCCAACCTCCTTCATCTCCCACATACTCACAGCACTTAGGCATTTCCACCTCCCATGTAATAACCGCCTTTATTGCACCGAAAGATGAGCCATTATGGGTAGAAGAAAAGGAAAGATAAGAAGAAACTACATAAACACAGTATCTCATCACGAATCAAAACAACATATAATAGATAACATAGCATATTACATAGTCATTCCCATATAATACATCAGAGTCATTACATTACAACTTCAACTAGATAGTTATAACTACCTATCCATCACAAAATACATAGATCATACATAAATACACAGCAGAATAAGATAACAATTAGCTAACGGTGAAGCTACCTACTCCAGCTCCTTCAAAATGTTTCCGTAAGAAACCTGGATAACTTTGCTACACATACAAATTTGAGTACCCAAGAGTTTTAGGAAGAAAAAAAAACTCCATGTCAGACATGGATCTGCTGTGAGTAAACTCAAACAAACTAAACCTTACTTATATAAAACATTTTGAGAATCAAAGGTATCTTGTAAGACCAATCCGCACATAAACACGGATCGGTTTTACCTTACGATGACCAAAACACTTTATATAGAAATCCAATGACATTTTCATAATGTCTAGGGTTTTTAAGTAAAATAGAACATAGCTGAAATGCTTGCATCTCACATTTCAATATATTTGGGCCAAACTAAATTCGTACGGCACTTATTGGAGAATGGATTTCATACAATGGCTGGGCTACTGTGGTATAGCCCGTTATGGTGAATCTCTAGAAAAAATAACATCGAGGACCTCGCCCGGATCCACTACCAACACAAGACCAGCTTACCCCTTGCTGGATAATACCTAATAAGATCACCCTTGGGTTGGGATCAATAACCGTACCAAAGCATACATGAGTTGATAGTAGGGACTCTAGACCTTACCCTAATAGGAGTGACCCACTTAGCCTTGCTACATCTCACCTATTTTTTTCATTCCCGGTTAATGAGGCATGAGGCTATGTTTACCTTTATTATAGCATTACCATTTGTAATGCTAGCATTGCCACTTGTAATGCTAGCATTGCCTTCCTGATGTTGACACAGTGTCAGCACTCATCCATAAAAGTCGTTTAGGAGACGAACGAACCGAAGGCACTATCTCCACTACACCCTTTGGGAATCACCCTCAGGGTTAGTAGCAAATAGCCTTTGCACTTCGCAGTCTTCATCTTGGACCCAGCCTTTACTGTTTCCAATTTGAACGTTTACGTTAGTTCGAAGTGGTTTTGGAATTAATATTCGATCTCGGTCTCTCCAAACCAACGTTTAATAATTTTAAAGCGTCACGTTGTTTATAGTAAATTATTCCATTATCAGGGTGTAAAGATTACATATGAACATACATTCCATATGCTCAGCTTGTCATGACACGCTTATCGAAATTAACCCACTTGTACTCATCACGTCCCTAAAGTGTGGTATTTATGATAAGTACAAGTCGACTTACTTTCAATAAAACGTGTCAACGTTTTATTATAACTACTTTAATTCGTTTGGCTACTTAATAGCATGGACAAGAGATCCTTGGTTTTAAAACAATTTACCTAAACAAGGAAAGTGGTTAGACATAAATAACCAATAGGGTTTAAAAAGAAACTTTAACATAAATAACCTTTGATTAAATCATAAGTTTAAAACTCAATTAAACCTTAATTAATCTTAGTAAAATCATTAATAATCCTAATTTATTTTGCAATTAAACCTTAGTTAAACTTTCATTTATAACATTATTTTTAAGAAATTAAACCCTAATTAAGTGGATAATTAACCTTTAATTAAATATTAATTAATTAAATAATTAAATCTAATTAAATGATTAATTAAAATAAATAAACTTGATTAAGTATAAATTAATTTTCTTTTATCTTAATTAATCATTATTTAAAACTTACTTAATTAAATATAATTTACTTAGTTAATAATTTTTTAAACTCTAATTACTTAATTAATTAATTAATTAATAATTACCATAATTAATAAATTAATTAAATAATTAAATAATTAATTAATTAATTAATTAATTAAAAATTAAACTTTTGACTTACTTAATTATTTTGAAATGAGTTTTCAAAAAAAATTCAAAAGAAAACACTTAAAACTTGAAATCGTGAAAATTTCCGAACTGCATCCATAGTGACTATCGCTATGAGCATGGTTCGCTTGAATTGATTTCTAGGTGAAAATTTCACTTAAGCTCTAGCTATGACATGTTTGAAAACACAAATGGAAAAGTATTGAAAACTTAAAGCAAAGGTGAAAACTTGGAAAACATTTTTGAAATCCAAAACTAGAAAAAGGAGCTTCGTTTTTTTAATAGGATCTTAAGTCCTTTGCGACTTTTCAAGGTGCTAAGTTCAAAAAAAATTCATCACATACACTTGGTTTTGGTTTCATAAACATACTGCCATCATATCATAACCAATCAATTACATATCCATATCCAAACAATTATTCAATCATCAAATCACAAATCCAAGCTCAACACAATCATATAATCATATGCTATCAAAACAACATGATAATTCAACACAACAACCACTATATTCTCACAATATATAGTTCATCAAAATCAAGTTAATTTCTTTTCCAGAAACAAAGGCTTTACTCATCGAAAAATGTCTAAATCAAAGCGAACTTTTGCCAAAACTTGAAAATACTTTAGAAACTTTGCAAAAATTAAACTTTTGGTAGCTCAAACACTTGAAATGGCTCGGCCAAGTGGACTTTTGGCTCAGCCTAGGCCATGTTGGGCATGGCCATGATTAGTTTGAACTTTGCAATGTTGTTTTGGGGTAGGTGTTTGCTTGTAGTTTAGAAGAGAGGTGTTTTAGAAGATGTAGAAGCGATTTTGTGGATTAAAAAGGAGATTATTGGCAAAATTAATGGATTTTCTTAGTTTGAAAATTATGAAGAGGAGATCATGGATGTTGTGCTCAAGATTTTAGGATTTTGAAATGAAGGAGGTTGTGAACATGAAAACATGATGATCAAGAGGTATATATAGGCTTAGGGAATTAATAAAAAAATATAAGTGTTTATATTAAAATATATGTATGCATGAATTACCATACCTCTTCCACCACTTAAATCCATCCTCCCTAGTACCCTTTCCCCTCTCTTAAACTATTCAAGCCATATCCTTATGTACTTGTGTTTAAAAGGAGCATTTAAATATACACACACACACAAAATTTTTGTTTATAAAATATAAATATTCTTTTATCCTTATATATATACACTTAAAAGAGAGTCATATACATGCACATATGCACATGTATTCATCATGTATAAATAGTTTGTGTTGTGTGCATATGTGTTTACGATAGTGTTATGACATTTTAATTAACTTTTAACTAATGAAAAATCGCTATTTCGGAAAATAATTTCGGATCATATTTTCTATTTCTCTAAAAACTATATATAGTGGTAAACAAAATTTGAAAATAATTTTATCATCATTGCTTATTATTTAAAATAGTTTTATTTGTTAATGAAAATCCATTTATTCATCATTTATAATATAATTAAATATTCATTTAAATAGCGATTAAATTTTGGTTCGTTACACTCTCCTCTCTTAAAAGAATTTCGTCCCAAAATTAGAAAATAAGGAGATAATTCAAATTACGCAAAAAGCCATATATTCATATCATAAAACACATACCTATACATACACAAAGCATTCATAGCAAACAAACATACTCTATACATACAACTTATGACTAGCTATCCAAACATCAACTCGGGGTAGGCTTCCTTCATAAGATCCATCGTCTCCCAAGTGCAGTCTCTTGGATCCTCACTCCACTGTATCTTAACTAGTCGCACCACCCTGTTACGCAACCTCTTTTCATCCTGATCCACTGCATAAACTAGATCTCTAACCACTCTCAGGTTTGGTTCTATTTCCATTTCCTCTTGAACCAATGGCTCCACAATCAAAGATGGGTCATGAACATACTTCCTCAAATGAGACACGTGGAATGCATCGTGAACACCTGCCAATCTCTTTGGAAATTCAACCCTATAAGCAAGCTATCCGATCCTTTCAAGAATACAGAAGGGTCCAACGTACCTTGGAGCTAACTTCCCAGCTTTTCTAAATCTAACAGTTCTTATTATTAGTGAAATTTTTACAAACACCAAGTCCCGACCACAAATTCCAAATCCCTTCGCCTCCTATCAACATAACTCTATTGGCGATCTTGAGCCTCCTTTATCCTTTTCTTAATCACTGCAACTTTCTCGGTAGCTTCTCGGATCATGTCTGACCAAAGTACTGGTCTATCTCCTGTCTCAACCCAACATGCTAGTGACTTGCACGGTCTTCCATATAGGGCTTCATACGGTGCCATTCCAATGCTTGCTTGGAAACTATTGTTTTAGGTGAACTCACTCGAATGTAAACGATCCTCCCATGATTCACCAAAATCCAGAATACATGCCCTCAAGAGATCCTCTAGAATCCGATTCACTTACTCCGTTTATCCATTTGTTTAGAGGTGATATGGTATGCTTAAGCTCAACTTTGTTCCTAAAGTACTTTGTAAAGTTTCCTAGAATTAACTAGTAAATATGGGGTCTCGATCACTTAATATACTCATACAAAACTTAACCAAGATTTGGCATTCATACAAAACTTCCTGCTGCAGCCCATCCACATCTCGAACACACAATCGTCTATTCATCCTTATAACACCTCGATTATCCATCTCAAAATCTGAACAGCTACCTCCCTTGACTCCTTGAATTAATCCTTTTAATATTTCATCCTTCATCCGATTGCTCATAATCCTTTCTTGAACTGTCGGGGTAACCGCCAGGAGAGTCAAAACAACATTCCTACTTAAGGCATCTACCACCACATTAGCCTTCCCTGGCGTATACAGAATATCCAATTCATAAGCCGCTAGAAACTTTAACCATCTCTGTTGCTTCAGGTTCCGATCCTTCTGAGTAAAAAGATATTTCGGGGATTTATGTTTCGTAAAGAGATCGAATTTTTCACCTAATTTAAGAAAGAGAACATACTCCTAAAATCTCTAAAGATTAGAAAGAAACTAAGAAGAATAGAAGGATCCTTACCCAGCAAGTTGTGTATCCACATTTTTAATGCAAAGACAACAGCTAGCAACTCCAAGTCATATGTAACATAGTTCTTCTGGTGAGGCTTCAACTGCCTGCTTGCATATACAATCACCCTACCATGCTGCATCAATGCATCACTCAAGTCCCACACCACATGCATCTATGTAAACCATGAATCCACTATTTCCATTTGGAAGAGCCAAAACTGGTGCACAGGTCAATCTCTTTGTAACAACCCGCATATTTAATGATTATGTATTTGAATATTTTATTTAAATATTTTATCGTTAGTCGGATTTTAGTCCGAAAAACTACTTTTTGCATACGGTCAAATTAGGACTCGAGACCTTCTCCATTTAGTTCAAAATGACGTTTGCGATCTTTTTGAGTGTAAACTTCGATATGTTTGGAGATAGTGGAATTTTCATCACTTTTTGCTTTGACCTTTGGTTTGGGGCTGAAGCATTCACTAACTCAGCCCAACCCCATCCTTCTCTTCACAACTTCATTCTTCATTTCTAAAATATAGAAGCTTTATCAAAAATGGAGGAGGGAATGGGAAATTAAAAGTCCAAGCTCAAGATCATTAGCAAATTCATCTTCTAATACCAAATTCAAGAAGAAGACATTGATTCAAGCTTGGGGCTGTTCTTGCTTTGCTTCAAGCTTCATCTTCATTGGTTTTTGGAGAAAAGGTGAGATTTTTATCTCACAATTCTTGCCTATAACTATCTTGGACTGTTTGGGATGTATTCCTATCACTTTAGCACGAGTACTTACATGTGGTTTGGATTGGATTGGCGAAAAACTCCAAATTTTAGTGTTTTGGTGAATTTCCTGCAGTTAGGTCGTTCTGCCTCGGAACTGGCTCGTCCCACTTAGGCCGTTCGCCCCTAGGTCGTAGGTCGCTGGGCCATAGGTCGCTCGGCCATATGTTGCTTAGGTCGTTCTGCCTTGAATATTTAGGTCGTTCGTCCTTAGGTCGCGAGTTTTAGGTCGCGAGTCCTTAGGTCGCGTGTCTTTAGGTCGCGAGTTTTAGGTCGCGTGTCTTTAGGTTGCGAGTTTTAGGTCGGGTGTCTTTAGGTCGCGAGCTTTAGGTCGCGAGTTTTAGGTCGCGTGTCTTTAGGTCGCGAGTTTTAGGTCGTGTGTCTTTAGGTCGCGAGTTTTAGGTCGCGAGTCCTTAGGTCGCGAGTTTTAGGTCGTGAGTCCTTAGGTCGCGAGTCTCTTTTCCTTAGGTTGTTAGACCTTATAATCCTTAGGTCGCTAGGTCTTGCTTCACTTAGGTCGCTGGACCTTATATCCATTAGGTCGCTGGACCTCGTATCCCTTAGGTCGCTCGACCTGTCTTCCACTTAGGTCGTAGGTCGCATGGCCCCTGGACCCCTACGACCTGACCGGGCAGGTCGAACCCCGTAGCGGGGGTGTTGCCCCTGCACCCCCACCTAGGGGGTTGCCACCCCCCTGGACCCCCCTCCGTAGGGGATCTTATCTGAAAAACATTCAACAAAACTTCCACTTTCATGTATTTTGAGCTGATTTCCTTGGATTTTATTCACGTCTTCGTATGTGAATTTCTGTGATTGATTGTTCTATAATCATTTTTGTGTTTTGTCACTTTAAAAAATATGAAGGTTTCAATACTAGTAGTAAATATCAAAACTCTTTTATCAAAACATTTTCAACTCTATTTTTAATACCAAACTCGTTTATAAAACCGTTTTCCAATCTATTAGTATATACAAGCCTTTACCTCACTCGGATGAGAAATCTAATTAAACGGCTTAGCAAAACAAGTGGTATGAAACGCTTGCGTTTACTTCGTCGGTTAATTCTTGGACTTGTTCGATTGAACCTCATGTGACAATTTCCTAGTGAAGATCTACAGTTTGTTCGTAAATATTTAAGTTAAGCTAGTGATTATGGGACATGAAGCTAAACTTTTATATTTACTAGCTTAATGTAATTGACACTTCTTGATGATCATGACGATCCTTTTTATGATTTAGACTAGAATTTGTGCGATGTCTCTTTGTCTGCACGGTTAGACTAGACCTCATTTGTGTGATTTCGACTCACACATATCTCTTTGTTGTGAGGTTAGACTAGACACCATTTGTGTGATTTCGACTCACACATATCTCTTTGTCTTCAAGGTTAGTCTATACCTCACTGGTGTGATTTCGACTCACACATATGGGGTAGCTCCCCATGGTCTTCGGACCGTTATGTGATAGGCCTCTTTCCTTTTTTATGATTTATGGATTTTGTGTGATGATTTCTGAAAATTTTATTCTTCACCTATTTTCGTGATTTCTATTGATATGCTTTATCAATTTTCACATTGGTGTTTTCATGTGTCATTGACTTGTTATGAATCAAGTTTAGGGTATGATACCCCATTTTATCTTTGAGAAGATTCTTGTGATATTGTTTTATCTCTTGTTGATTTTCAATTACATACTTATAGTAGTATGCCATTATGGTTATTACATGTTCATGCCATGTCTTTTACTTTATACCGTATCATCTGATAATTATAGCTAGACTGATCCGTTTATAATTTTCTTATAAATAATACTCGGGTCAGACCGAGATGTTACAGGTGCTTCTACTTGACTTCTCTTCAGGATTATTCTGACTTTTGGCTAACTACATAGATTAGTAGTTTTTTGATGTTCACATTTGAGATATAGACTCCATGTCGTGTACTTATTCTTTTGTATAGCACATGTTGCTATTCTTTTTGTATTATCGTGGATCTTTCTGACCACTACTCTGATGTACACTTTCATGTGTTATATATACATTCTTATCTTCTTTCGCCTTTGTGATATGGATATCTGTGACTGGTTTATGTTATGATTATTTCTATGTTTGTTTCCGAAGATTATATATAGCCACTGTGTGATAGCTTTGAGTTTGTATCAGTATGTCGGATTTCCTCCTTAAATGATATACATCCTATTCTACCTGACATATCGGTGCTCGCACAAAGAAGTCACATGGATGGTCGCTCCTCCACAGCCTTATTCTCCGTGCTAATTGACAGCACTACATCGTAGTGTTCTTGGTCAGCGTGGGTATAGAGGTGGGGCGTCACACTCTTCTTCAATTTCAGAAATGCCTCTTTATACTTTGGAGACCATACAAACTTCTCCTCCTTCTTAGTTAGCTTAGTCCAATGAGATGAAATCTTGGAATAATCCTGAATAAACCTCCTCAATGTCTCCAACACCATTTGCAAATGATGTTTATGCTCCTTCTCAGATTTGGGGTATAAGGATGTCATCGATGAAAACTAATACAAACTTGTTAAGAACATCTCGAAAAACATGGTTCATGAGATCTACAAAATATGTAAGTGCATTGGTTAGCCCGAAAGGCATAACCAACCACTCAAAGAAACAACCAGGGCCCCTAAACCCAGTTAAGGGTATACTACCTTCAGCAACCCTCAACTGATGGATTCCAGTAGCTAGATCCATCTGAGAAAATACCATAGCTCCATGGAGTTGATCAAATAGATCATCGATACGGGATAAGGGATACTTGTTCCTAATGGTTAGCTTATTAAACTCCCAATAACTGACGAACAACCTTAAAGATCCATTAGACGTAGCCGCAAACACCACAATAGATCCCCAACTCGAACGGCTATGTCTAATCAATCCTCTCCTTAACAGGTCCTGGATTTGACTTACCAACTCCTCTCCCACTTGGAGAAATCCTTCACTTAGTTTAAACCACAGGCCATGCACCAGAGACCAAATCAATGTGAAACTCTATCTCTTAATGCGAGGGTAAACTTTTAACCTCTTCGAGTACATCCAGAAAATTCTTAACAACTTCAATTGACCTAAGATTTTCTTGGGATGCCTGTAGGGCTTAAGAGACTACACATATGAATATCGGGTTCCTTACATGATACATTACCAATTCTCCCCAAATTGGTTACTAAAGATATAATTCTTTCATTACAAGCTAAAACAACTCCATATTTTGACAACTAATTCATACCCAAAATAATATCAAATCCTTTAAAGTCTAAAACATACGAGTCGCAAGAAAAGTGATAAGAAAGGTAGGAAATTGGCATATCTTTACAAATCATATTCAAAGGGGTTACACCACCTATGGGGTTAGAGACACACATAGAGTTTTCCACAACGGGCTTTCGACGCCAGGTCCCTATTTTTGAAGTTGTTATAAGAAAAGTCCATGTAGTAATGAGTATGTAAATTAGGTCTCTGTTTTACTAAATCAGAAAGTAAAAAATATCTTGTAGTTTACTGATAGAAAATGCAAGTTAACTTGCGCTTTTTAAAAAGTTTTTCAAAAATTAAAAAATCAAATTTCTTTATTCGTAAATAAAATTAATTGTTATTTAAGTATAAATTCTAAAAAATAACTATATTTTTTCACAATTATCCAATTTCATTGAATTTTATGTTTTTTTTCAAAACCTGCAAGTACCCTTGCATTTTCTTTAAGAAAAGTGCAACTTACCTTGCGTTTTCTATTTTTTGAAAATAGGGACGTAATTTACATATTCATTTCAGCGGGGACTTTTCTTTTGACAACATCAAAAACAGGGACTTGCAACTTTTTTCTTGTTTCTACAATACTAGAAATAAGATGAAATTTACCTACTGATTCACAAGAGATAAAACTATGAGAGGTACCAATATCAAATAATGCTTGAACAAAAATACCATTAGTCCTTAAGGTACCTTTATGGACACCTTTCCCCTTCACATTTTTTGAAGTACACGGTTCATTCTTAATGGCGTACAACTTGAGCCGCCGCACCTTTTTCATTAGTGGGCAGTCCTTTACTATATGCCCGGGCTGATGGCAATCAAAACAATGAGTCTTCTGGACCATCGGAGAGATGGTTCCGCTTTGCTGCTTTGGAACTTCATGACTCTGACCATACCTGGCAAAATGTCCTTTCTGCTTGCAAAATATAACAACCACTATCCTTATGCTTGCCTCTTTGACCTTCTCCATATTTCCCTTTTCCTTGATTCCTCCAAATTGGATTGAACTTCCTCTTGTTAGAACCACCACCACTGGTATTTCCATTGGTTGGTGCTACTGGAGTAGGCTTCATCTTTTCTAAGGCCTCATACCTTAGATCCATATTAACTAAATCCGAAAAAGTACCTTTACCGTGAGCAGTCATTTTCTCATGGTACTCTTCCCTCATACACAAAACAAAAATCTCGTTCTTCTTTAATGAGGTGTTGATAAATTCTAGTCCAAAACAAGATAATTCGTTGAACTTCATCTCATATATATTCTGCTACAGATAGATCCCTTTGCTTCATGTCCATGAGGTTGCGGTACATCCTCGTCCTTCCTTCTATTGGCAAGAATTAATCCTCAAAAACTTCTTTGAATCGGGCCTACGAAAACTCTTCTTTTGGAACATTTGCAGTAAGGGAATCCCATTAAACTGCTGCTCCCTCTTGCAGTTGCCATGCTGCTAAAAACCTTTTTTGTTCGTTGGATAAACTAAAACCATTAAAAATCTTTTCACAAGATCGCAACCAAGCTTGCACAATCATGATAGAGTCATTTCCTTTAAACGGTTTTCCTCCGAGGTTGGTGTAATCCTTACATAAGTTGCGAAATTTACTCTTGGCTGCTCTGGTGCTGCCTCTTTGGTAATCCGAACTCCTCCAGGATTTGGGATTCGACCGTTTGTATTCGTAGTACTACCTGCTCCCCTACCTCGTCCACCTCTATTACTCATGTCTTACTACCTGTATATAGTAAGATAATCTTAGAATACTTGGACAAGATAAAACTTGAAAAAAGGGTACTACTCAAACCTATCAAGCTGATCTATCTATCAGAGACATACATACATACATACAAATATATATATATATATACGAATAAAAATTACAAATACGCAATCTCGAATTTGACCCTAACCCGAGACCTAAGTGTTCGCTTCAACCTGGCTCTGATACCAAAATTGTAAGGGCTGTCTTTCTTGCACCGAAAGACGAGCCATTAAGGGTAGAAGGAAAGGAAATAAGAAGAAACTACACAATCACAGAATCTCACCACGAATCATAACAACATTTAATAGATAACATAGGATATTACATGGTCATTCCCATATAAATAATACATCAGAGTCGTTACATTACAACTTCACTACATAGTTATAACTACCTATCCATCACAAAACACATAGATCATACACAAATACATAACAAAATAAGATAATAATTAGCTAATGGTGAAGCCACCAGCTTCAGCTCCTTCAAAATGCTTCTGTAAGAAACCAAGGTCACTTGGCTACTTATACAAATTTGAGTACCCAAGAGTTTTTGGGAAAAGAAAATAAAACTTCGGGTTAGACATGGGTCTGGTGTTAGTAAACCCAAACTACTTGATTATTAGTTATATAAAACATTTTGAAAATCAAAGGTATCTCGTAAGACCAAACCGCACATAAACACGGACGGGTTTCACCTTACGATGACCAAAACAATTTATATAGAAATCAAGTGATATTATCATAATGTCTAGGGTTTTAAAGTAGAATAGAACATAACTAAAATGCTTGCATCTCACATTTCAACATATTTGAGTACAACTAAATCCATATGGCACTTATTAGAGAATGGATTCCAAACAATAATTGTGATACTAAGGCACGCCAGTCACGGTGCATCTCTAGGTTAAATAACACCGAGGACCTCGCCTGTATCCCCTACCAAATTAAGACCATCCTACTCCTTGCTGGACAGTACCGAATAAGATCACCCCTCAGTTGGGATCAGCAACCGTACTGAAGCATACATGAGTTGATAGTAGGGACTCTAGATAGGGATGATTTTATCCTAATGGGAGCGACCTACTTAGCCTTACCGCATCTTCCCTGTTTTAGTCATTCTCGGTTGATGAGGCCTAAGGCTAAGTTTAACTTTTTTATAGCATTGCCACTTGGAATGCTAACATTGCCTTCCAAATGTTGACACAATGTCACCACTCATCCATACAATTTGTTCAGGAGATGAACGAACCTAAGGCACTATCTCCACTACACCCATTTTGGAATCACCCTCAAGGGTAGTAGCAAATAGCCCTTGCACTTCGAAGTCTTCAACTTGGACCTTGTCTTTACTATTTTGAATTCGAACATTTATGTTCGTTCGAAGTGGTTTTCGAATTAATATCTGATCCTGGTCTCTCCAAACCAACGTTCGATAATTTTAAAGGGTCAAGTTGTTTATATTGGACTATTCCACTATAAGGGTGTAAAGATTTACATGCGAACATAAGTTCCATATGCTTAGCTTATAATGACCCGATTATCGAAATTAACCCCTTGTATTCATCACATCCTCGAAGTGCGGTACTTGTGATAAGTACAAGTCGACGTACTTTCAATAAAACATGTCAACATTTTATTACAACTACTTTAATTCATTTAGCTACTTATAGCATGGAAAGAGATCCTTGATTTTAAAACACTCACATAAACAAGAAAAGTGGTTAAAAAAATTAATAGATAGAGTTTTAAAAGAAACTTTAAAATAAATAACCCTTGATTAAATCATAAGTTTAAAACTCAATCAAACCTTAATTAACCCTATTAAATTAAAATTGAATCATTAATGGTCCTAATTTATTCTACAAGTAAACCTTAATTAAAGTTTAATTAATAACATTTTTCTAAGAAATTAAACCTTAACTAAGTGGATAATTAACCTTTAATTAAATAATAATTAATTAAATACTTAACTCTAATTAAATAATTAATTAAAATAAATAAACTTGATTAAATACAAATTAATTTTCTTTTATCTTAATTAATCATTATTGAAACTTAGTTAAAAATAATTTACTTAGTTAATAAGTTCTTAAACTCTAATTACTTAACCTAATTACTTAATTGATTAATTAAATAATGATTACCCTAATTAATAAATAAATTATTAAATAATTAAAACTTAAACTTTTGACTTACTTAGTCATTTTGAAATAAGTTTGCAAAAACAATTCAATAGAAAACACTTAAAATTTGAAATCCTGAAAATTTCCCGAACTTCATCCATAGCGACTATCACTATGAGCGCAATTCGCTAAAATTGATTTCTAGGTGAAAACTTCACTTAAACTCTAGCTATAACATATTTGAAAACACAAATGGAAAAGTTTTGAAAATTTAAAGCAAAGGTGAAAACTTGGAAAACATTTTCAAAATCCAGAACTAGAAAAAGGAGCATTTCGATTTCAATCGGATCTCAAGTCCTTCGCGATTTTTCAAGTTGCTAACTTCACAACAAATTCATCACATACAATTGGTTTTAGTTTCATAAACATACTGCCATTATATCATAACCAATCAATCACATATCCATATCCATACAAATTATTCAATCATTAAATCACCAATCCAAGCTCAATACAATCATTTAATCATATGCTAACAAAACAATACGATAATTCAGCACAACAACCAGTATATTTTCACAACATATAGTTTATCAAAATCAAGTTAATTTCTTTTCCGAAAAAAAAGTTTTACTCACCGAAACATTTCTAAATCAAAAGGAACTTTCACCAAAACTTGAAAATACTTTAGAAACTTTCCAAAAAAGGTACTTTTGGTTGCACGGACACTTGAAAGGGCTTAGCCAAGTGGACTTTGGACTCAACCCAAGCCTTATTGGGCATGACTGTAACGACTCGAATTTTTCGCGTTCGAAAATCAACATCCATACTTTACATCGTACTCGAATGCCATAGATTCGACCGTTCAAATCCGATTCGCCGGAGCTTATAACACCATTAAGTATAACAACACAGCGGGAGAAAGAAAAAGAATATAGATATACAACATCTGAATACAATATCCATATACAATGAATATCTATATACATCAGAGATATGATACAAGAAATAGCAGCGGAAAAGAAAAGATAACATCAGCAGCGGATAGAATATCCCCAATAGAATGCTCCAAGATAAGCAACGTCAATCCATGAACTCCAAGAACTGACTAGCTCTAGATAATCTACCAAACCTGAATATTTGAGAAAACCCAACTCTAGACTGCCCGTGTGGAAAATAGTGGGCACCTAGAGTTTAGGAAGGGAACAATAAACTCTGGATCAGTCATGGGACTGGTGTAAGCAACAAAAACAGTTTATCTTTAAATAAACACAAAAGGCTTTTAAACATTGAAATCCACAATGTTTTTGGAAAATGAAACTACCATAAGACCTCCCACCACACACACAATGCAAACGCAGAATTGGAGGAGATTTCTTCTTATGATAGTCAAACATGCTTACTACGCAAGAAAAACTCTCTTGATATTATTACTAGTGCATAGTGGAAAACATTTCGAAAGTATAATATCAATCTTAGCCAGCATACAACATTTCATCGTATGCCTACTATAGCTACCATGTTCAATAGCAGGTTACCGCCACATTCCATAGCAGGTAATACAACTAAAACTGTACAGGGTTCGTATTGTTTCTTTGGATTTCCAACAAATGATCGGGCTAAGGAACTTCCTTACCGAAATAGAAACGCCTCTGGAAAGACGCCCCAGATCCTAACCGGATCTCTGCAAACAAAAGGCCGACGCTACCTCACGCTGTACAGTTGTAACTAGGTAACTAACACACTGACGCTACCTCACGATGTACAGCTGTAACTAGGTAACTAACACACGAGTCATGTCATCCCCCGGTCGTTACCGACCTTTATCCCGGGATCCCGAAAACCAACAAAGCAACATCATCCAGTAATAAATTACCGTGTCCACACGAGTTAAGTATCTGGGCTCCATACCATGATACCACCCTTTATCCAGAAGGAAATGACATACCCTAGGGGCGCTACCCCTACAAACCTTTGCCGCAACATTCCTGTTTCGACCATTACCGGGTTGTGAGGCTCGACGAAGTCTCGTCCACAAAGCAACGCTTTTTCACAAAGCTACGCTTTTACACAAAGCAACGCTTTTCACAAAGCACGCTTTGACCAACAAATGATCATCAGCACTTCGTATGCCACATTACCAAATTGGGAATGTATCACTAGTAACCATCAACTACATAACCTCTGAGCTCGTACGTCTCAGAGAAGGGTGTTAAGCTAAGAGAATAAATTCTCCGCCACCAACAGAAATGTATTTGATAGAAACCAGCTTTACATCTCAAAGTGTAATGTCAGACACACATCCATACAAGTCTGTTCCAGGTCTGAACATAACCGAAGGCACTTCCAAAGAAGCCCTTGCAAATCCGGATATTCGCAATCTCGATCGGACTTCCCATCACTTAGGAAATCTCTATACCGGCGCGACTCAGTGTAGAGACAATCGATAGGTCATCCTATCGCTCTCGCAAATACCCGGTCTTCACCACCGGTCTTCAAATGCCATCCATTTACGTCGTATCACTATTCAGAATGGGTTATATGACACAAAGGTCCTCTCCCGGCTAAACCAAATAACGAGCGCAATTAAAAATCATATGGATACTGGGGTCTCAGTTAAATCACAGCTTAAAGCCCAAAACTTTTCATTCGAATGGTAAAATAATTTACCATTTCCAATCTTTTAAACAAAAAGATTCATTTCAAAAACCTTCAATGGTTTAAACAAATTTCCACACTTTTAATCTTTTAAACAAAAAAGATTCAATTCACAAAGTTTTACCCCATTCACAAAGATTCATTCATGGATTTCAAAACAATTTCCATTTCACTTGAATTAACTCGTTAAATCTTTAAGTCAAGATTTAACTTATAGCTTTCAAAACTAGTTTCCAAAGATTCATTCATAGCCTTGCAAAACAATTCCATTTCAAGTTAGATTAACTCATCCGGTCTTTGAAATCAAAGACTCATTTCATAGTTTTCAAAACATTTCAATTCTATTTCAAACTTGAAACCATTCAACACAATTTGGAAATTCATTACTTTTGTGAAAGCTTTTACTATTTGAAAACAAATAGTTTCGTTTTCAGAAAAATCCAGTTATATTTACACGAGTTAAAACCCTTGAATAAAAATTCAAATTTCCAAATCAATATCTTTAAAATGGTTTAACCCATATAGAACTAGTATAACATCTTTAATCCTTAGTTTCAAATCATAGAATTCAATTTAAAACTTGAATTCAAATTTAAATCAAATTATTTAAATTTTCAAAACTCGATTAAGTTATTCGAAATAAATTTTATCTTTGAAATCCCATTTCAAAAGCTTTTCATATTAAACCCCAATTTCCAATTTCAAAATCAATTGAAATTAAAATTTCAATTTCAAAAACATTGAATTTACATCATTTGTGATTTAACCGATTTCCACGTGAAATCCATATTTTTGTGTGTGTAAAAGTGTGGTCCGGGGGTTTCACACAATAGTGCAACATTATTCAATCATCACAGATATATCAATATCGATAAGCGGTATAATCCACAACGCTTATCTTCATTCACAGATTTATAGATAAAATAAATTTATCGGTCATAAAGATTCACTATTACAATTCGATGTGGGTTTCGGATAACCAACTGGAATCCGACTCCCTGTCGCATCGAAATTCAGTGTCGTTTACGGGTCAAGGGTTTTCATATTCACATAGTAATATATCACAGAAACAGAAATCACAGATATATATATCGCAGATAATCAATTACATTCATCCGAGATAAATAAATTACAGATCACAACACAAATCAGGGTGTATCACAAAGCATCATATATCAGGGATATCAAACGATCAAATCATCCAATAGAATCCAAACATCCATAAGTAGAATCAATTAATATCTGATTATAATTAATTTATGCCAAATTAATTACTTATGAATAAACTACAAATCTTGGTTAATTAATCATTAATTAATTATAAGCCATTTTAATTAATTAACATTTAATCAATTAATTATCCTTAAATTAATTACCTTAATTAATAAATCATATTAATTAATCAACCTTTAATCATTAATTATCCATCCTTAATTACTCTCATTAAGTAATTATTTTTAAGTAATTCATCATCCTTTAATTATTTATTATTTAAATCTCTAATTGCAACTTAATTCACCATCAATTACTAAATTAATTAACCCTTAATTATAAATTAATTAAATCTTAATTATTCAATAATTAACCTTTAACAAATCACATTGATTAATTAATTATCCTTAATTAAATCAAGACTTCAATTAATTAAAGATAAATCTTGTCTTAATTTATCACTTTATTTCATTTATTTAAATCTTATCAGATGCTTGAAATCGGTTAATACAAAGATCATCATTTTTGAAACCCGTTTGGGATTAAATAAGATAATCGATTTTTAATACACAATCATATAAACCCAAAACAGTTTTAGGACAATTTACTTTAAAGTTCAAATCGTGAAACTTGTTTAACATTTCCTTGAGTAAAACATTTACTTTGTTTGAAGTCTTCAATTTCCGGTTGTTTATAAACCTGTTAACCTTAATACCAAAAGAACCCGAGCCACGATTTGAATCCCTTCGAGTACGACTTCGAGTCATACGCGACACCGTTGCTTCGAGCAAATTCACGAATTCCCCGAGTTCCACCTCGTCTTCGTCTTCCCCAATCTATAACCACCCATATAAACAAAAATGCACCGATGATCCCTGTGTACGTGTACACGAACTATGATCGACTTCGATCATCATCGCGACCCTCAGCAAGTCGCTAATGACCACGGCAACCCATCTGACCACCCAAACATCCTCAACGACAACGAGTTCGCTATTTCACTTCTAGGTCCAGACTAGCACGCAAGGGATCGTGTGACGCCCCACCTCAATACCCACGCTAGCCAAGGACACTACGATGTAGTGCTGTCAACTAGCACGGAGAATAAGGCTGTTGAGGAGCGACCATCCATGTAATTGATTATCACACGGTGGCTATAAAATAATCTTCGGAAACAAACATAGAAATAAACATAACACAAAGCAGTCACAGACATCCATATCACAAAGGCGGAAGAAGATATGAATATATAACTAACACATGAAAGTGTACATCAGAGTAGTGGTCAAAAAGTTCCACAATAATACAAAAGAATAGCAACCTGTGCTATACAAAAAGAATACAACTATGAGTCCATATCTCAAGTGTATACAACAAAAACTGCTAAACTAAATAGTCAGCCAAAAGTCAGAGTAGCAAATCTCGGAAGGAAGTCAAGCAGAAGCACCTGTAACATCTCGGTCTGACCCGAGTATTATTTAAGAAAATAATAAACGGATCAGTCTAACTATAAATATCAGATGACATGATATAGAATAAAAGATATGGCATAAACATATAATATCCATACTGACATACTACTATAAGTATGAAAATGATGATCAACAGGAGATCAACCGATGAGAAATGATCAATATCACAAGAATCTTCTCAAAGATCCAAAGAGGGCATCATACCCTAAACTTGTACTCATAACAAGTCAATGACATAAAAATCCAGAAATCAAAACAAGAAATCCAGAAATCATAAAAAGAGAAAGAGGCCTATCACATGATGGTCCGAAGACCATGGGGAGCTACCCCATATGTGTGAGTCGGAATCACACTGATTGAGGCCTAGGCTAACCAAAAAGCAGAAAGGTATGTGTGAATGGAATCACACAAGTGGTGTCTAGCCTAACCTCGCAAACATAAAGATATGTGTGAGTCGGAATCACACTACTGCGGCCTAGACTAACCTTGCGGACAAAGAGATGTGTGTGAGTCGGAATCACACTATTGCGGTCTAGTCTTACCTTGCAAACAAAGAGACATCGCACAATTGCTAGTCTAAATCATAAAATGATCATCATGATCAGCGAGAAGTGTCAATCACACCAAGCTAGTAAATATATGAGTTTAGCTTCATGTCCCATAACCACTTGCTTAACTTAAATATTTACGAACAAGCTGTAAATCTTCACTAGGAAATTGTCACGAAAAGGGTTCAATCGAACAAGTCCAAGAGCTAACCGACGAAGTGAACGCAAGCGTTTCATACCACCCGTTTTACTAAGTCGTTTAAGTCGATTTCTCGTTCGAGTGAAGTAAAGGCTTGTATATACTAGTAGATTGAAAATCGGTTTGAGAAAACGAACTTTTGATATTTAAAATAGTGTTGAAATCGCTTTGATGAAAGAGTTTTGATATTTACTATTAGTATTGAAACCTTCATATATCTTTAAAGTGACAAGTCATAAAACGATTGTATAACAAATCAATTCACGTTCGAAGACGTGAGTAAAGTCCAAAGAAGTCAATCCCAAAACCATCAAAGTAGAATTTCTGATAAATGTTTTTCAGAAGAGATTGCCTACGCAGAGTAATACGGGGTTCGACCAGCCCGGTCAGGTCGCGGGGGTCCAGGGGGCAGCGCCCACGGCGGGGTGCGGGGCAGCGCCCCGTCACGGTATGACTTAGTGAAGGCAGGCTGGTCAAGCGACCTAAGGAAAAGTAGGTCATACGACCTAAGGGAAGACTGCCGTGCGACCTAGCAGAAGAACATGTTCAACGACCAAGTACTAACTCGCGAGCGACCTAACGAAGTGCGCGACCTAACAGTGAGGCGCGACCTAAGTGTTCACGACCTAAGAAAATGCGCGACCTAACAGGGTTCGCGACCTAAGATAGGCGAACGACCTAACTGTCTGAAGTGTCGAGCGACCTAAGGGTTAACTCGCGAGCGACCTAACAGAGGTATTCGACCTAAAACTGGCGACCTAAGGAAGGTGCGCGACCTAACTGGTTCGCGACCTAAGGATGGTGCGACCTAACAGGTTCGCGACCTAAGGTCTTGCGACCTAAGGAGGGTGCGCGACCTAAAGTGAACGACCTAACGAGGTCCAGGGGAAGCGACCTAAAATGCTTCGACCTAAAGGTGCACGACCTAAGGTCAACACGACCTAACGACCTAAGGACGAGCGACCTAACACTTAACTCGTGAGCGACCTAACTTTGCCTGGGGATTATAGGTCGGCAACGACCTAAGACTTAAGGTTTAACTCGCGAACGACTTAGCATTTTGCCTGGGGATTATAGGTCGGCAACGACCTAAGACTTCGCCTGGAGATTATAGGTCGGCAACGACCTAAGAAGTTAACTCGTGGACGACCTAGGGATGGCCAGAAGCGACTTAAGCCCAGAAAAATCACCAAAACGCTGAAAATTGAAGTTTTTCGCCAATCCAATCCAAACCAAATGCAAATGTTGATGCAAATGCAATAGGGGATCATTCCCAACAGTCCAAGATAGATATAGGCAAGATGTGAGATCAAAAATCTCACCTTTTCCACGAAATTGATGTTGGAGAGCTTAAGAACGAAGCAAGAGTCAACCCCTAGCTTGAATCTATGTTCTTCACCTTGAATTCGGAGTTTGATGTTGAATTTACTAAAGATCTTGAGCTTGGAATTTTAATTTCTTTTTCCCCTCACCATTTTTGAAGAAGCTTGAAGTGTTTGATGAAGTGATGAAGAGAAGAGGGGGGTTTGGGCTGAGTTAAGAAGGTGCAGTCCCAACCAAAGTCACAAGTGGGAAAAGTGACGAAAATTTCACTATCTCCAAACATATCGAAGTTTACACTCAAAAAGATCGCAAACGTCATTTTGAACTCAATGGGGGTGGTCTCGAGTCCTAATTTGACCGTATGCAAAAAGTAGCTTTTCGGAATAACATCCGACTAACGATAAAATATTTAAATATAAAATCGATAGATATGCGGGTTGTTACAGATCGTAACGAAGTCGTCCCGCACCACCGCCCTAGACCATTGGAGGTCACAAAAACTTCGTCAGAGCTACGCCTACCTCCCCAGATTCGATCGCCACTGGTGTGCATCCCACCGATTCATTGACAGTGATGCAGCGATGAGTTTTCCGACCACCCACCAAAATCATGCGTTAAACCCTATTCCAAACTCCTCCGGCCACCACGACAATTTATAAAATCATTTAGTATTTTTCTCGTGATGACAGACCCACAAACGTACTCCAGATTCAATTACGGAGTTCATCATTGCTCCGATCTTCAGATTTTCGATAAAACCCAATTTATGTTCATCTTGCTAATTCTCGAGATTTAACAAATTTGAAATCATGATCTTTGTCTTAAAAATCATTAATTCCAGGAACAAATCATATTATAAAATGAATTCAAGGAATCAAGATACTTGAATTTTTGTATTTACTTGAGTTTTACTGTAAATTCTTTTCCAGATAAAAAATTTACTTCCTAATCTTCATAGAAATATTATTGTGATTATGACCTTGGTTTATTCGAACCATTTCACTCAAACATTCCAGCTAAAGGTGAATGGTTAAAGAGATTTTTAAATTTAGGATCCTGTCTCTAGCCTATAACATAAGAACTGATATATATATACCTATATATATGTCTGTAAAACAAACATACTCTGATATCATTCAAAACATACAGGCATGTTAACAACATTCCAGAGCATCCTTCTAAGCATCAACACCATATTAAAGAGTATAGGCAATTAAAAGTGGGGTTGCTCTTGGTTTAAAAGTGAAAGTTACTCACAAGCATCAAGAAATCAAAACAAGGTAAGCTTCTAAAAAATAGGAGTTGCTCACCTGATCTAAAGAAGAACAGAGTTGCTCTAACACATTGAACATGCTTGAGAAAATTTTGCAAAACTGAAACTCGATTTGAAAATTTGTATGCCTCTGTTGTTTTGATTCCAGAAACCTTGTCTTGCTTGAGAAGGTAGAAGTTTTAAAACTGGAATGTTTTTCAGGTTTGATGCTTTTCCAGTTTGCATTTATTTATGAACGAAAAGAAAAGGAGATTGATATGTAGAAACAAGTTTACAGGAGATGGTATGCTTTTGTACAGGGTATATTATTTTATACAATAGAAAGCATGGCTGATATGTTGTATATACTTAGAGATGCTTTATTTGTACTTGCTTTGCAAGCTTGTCTCGACTGGGAGATGATGTTATGGTGGCTGCATTTATGAGTTTGTACAAAGTTTACTTTATTTTATATTGAGGCTGATATGATAGCAGTAGGTACAAATGTTTACTTCTTTGTTTACATGCATCATTTCTTTTGTGTACTTATATAGATAATTGTATTCAGATATTGTATTTAGAAATTTGGATTTAAAGTGAAAAGTTTTATTGTTTTGAAATCCATGAATGAATCTTTGTGAATGGGGTAAAACTTTGTGAATTGAATCTTTTTTGTTTAAAAGATTAAAAGTGTGGAAATTTGTTTAAACCATTGAAGGGTTTTGAAATGAATCTTTTTGTTTAAAAGATTGGAAATGGTAAATTATTTTACCATTCGAATGAAAAGTTTTGGGCATTAAGCTGTGATTTAACTGAGACTCCAGTATCCATATGATTTTTAATTGCGCTCGTTATTCGGTTTAGCCGGGAGAGGACCTTTGTGTCATATAACCCATTCTGATTAGTGATACGACATAAATGGATGGCATTTGAAGACCGGTGGTGAAGACCGGGTATTTGCGAGAGCGATAGGATGACCTATCGATTGTCTCTACACTGAGTCGCGCCGGTATAGAGATTTCCTAAGTGATGGGAAGTCCGATCGAGATTGCGAATACCGGATTTGCAAGGGCTTCTTTGGAAGTGCCTTCGGTTCTGTTCGGACCTGGAACAGACTTGTATGGATGTGTGTCTGACATTACACTTTGAGATGTAAAGCTGGTTTCTATCAAATACATTTCTGTTGGTGGCGGAGAATTTATTCTCTTAGCTTAACACCCTTCTTTGAGACGTACGAGCTCAGAGGTTATGTAGTTGATGGTTACTAGTGATACATTCCTAATTTGGTAATGTGGCATACGAAGTGCTGATGATCATTTGTTGGTCAAAGCGTGCTTTGTGAAAAAGCATTGCTTTGTGTAAAAGCGTAGCTTTGTGAAAAAGCGTTGCTTTGTGGAAGAGACTTCGTCGAGCCTCACAACCCGGTAATGGTCGAAATAGGAATGTTGCGGCAAAGGTTTGTAGGGGTAGCGCCCCTAGGGTATGTCATTTCCTTCTGGATAAAGGGTGGTATCATGGTATGGAGCCCAGATACTTAACTCGTGTGGACACGGTAATTTATTACTGTATGATGTTGCTTTGTTGGTTTTCGGGATCCCGGGATAAAGGTCGGTAATGACCGGGGGATGACATGACTCGTGTGTTAGTTACCTAGTTACAGCTGTACAGCATGAGGTAGCGTCAGTGTGTTAGTTACCTAGTTACAGCTGTACAGCGTGAGGTAGCGTCGGCCTTTTGTTTGCAGAGATCCAGTTAGGATCCGGGGCGTCTTTCCAGAGGCGTTTCTATTTCGGTAAGGAAGTTCCTTAGCCTGATCATTTGTTGGAAGCCAAAGAAAATCATCTTCATTTTTGTACAGCCGAAGGAAATAAGAAAAAGTTGATATTGTACAAGCTAATTAATGAAGCCATCAGCAACACTATCTATCAGCCTCCAAAGAAATGAAATATCTCTGACCAAACCCAATATCACTTGTACAAAATATAATAACCCTGTAACTTCTCTTCCTTGTATCAAGCCTCTCATTTCATTTCGTCCATTTAAAACTGAAAGGAAAAGAAAAAATGAATGAAGTAAAACCATTTTATACTTAAAACAAAGCTTCAGCTGAAAACAACAACACAAATTCAAATGCAAAACCAGAGATCAAAGTGAAAGATTTCAACTTTGCAACTTTTAAGCCTGTTCAAGGAAGGCTCTGTTCTTTCTTCAACAACACCGTGAGTAACATTTTTCTTTAAAATATAACTTAAGATAATTTGGACCATGCTTTTCTCTATGATGATATGCATCTTGAATATATATGATTGTAATTTATGTATATCTGTTTTCTTGACACCCTGTTTTCTGTTTTAGTAAATATGAAGATAAACCTTCATCTCTTGATCTAGCTATTGTTTGAGTGTGGGATATAAACAAAAGTGATTTGTTTGACTATAATTTAGGTGGTAAAAATTTGTATAAGTTGAATCAACTTGAGATTTACTCTGGAAATACAGAAAACAAAGCTCAACTGTAAATATGATTAAAAACAAATTTCTTGTTTTAAATATTCAGGAGTATAAATCGAAACTTCATACAAAACTAAGAATTTTAAGACAAGAATTATAATTTTTAGAGATTGGGTTAGAGAGCAGTTTTAGTTTCACTGTCTCGAGCAATTTGAGCTACCGTAGGCGATCTCGACGACTAGGGGTGTCGTGGTTTGGCCTGGAGATAGAGGAGTGTCCAAGGGTTTGACGAAAATTGTTGTTATGATTGGCAGTACAACGGGGTGGCGGCGAGAAGCAACTAAAATCTGGTGACCTAGTTTGCGTGGCTTTTGGTTTTTGTCTCGTTCGAAGCCAGGAAACGATCGAGTGTTTCGAGCTTCTGGGGTTGGATACAGGGAAGGTAGACGAGGCTAAGGGCGGAGTTCGGTGGTCGGAGCGTCGAACTGGAGGTGTTGCCAGGTTATGGTGATAAGGTCAGTATGTTTCCAGGTTTTGATGTGAGAACTCGATCTCGATTTCGAGTATGGGGTGTCGATCTGAAGGCCAGAATTGTTTGTTTGGATGTATTGGTTGCTTTGTTTGCTATGGTTGATAGGTATACTCTAGTTCTAAACTAAAAGTTTTGAAATTGTATCCATATATCTATCTATTCTTTGGGTCCGGATATATTCTACGAATGGTTAGTTATCACTTCGAACTAACCGATGCCATTGTATATTTCGTAGATCTGGATAAACCGAGTATCTTGTGAAGTGTCAAACAGATTCGTTCTTGTATCTGTTATCGATATTCTGATTTGGTAAACCAAATGCAGAATAGATGTTCAGTTTGATTTGATGAAACATTCTTCATCTATCTTTGTGTCTCTTTGGTAATTTCGAGGACGAAATTCTTTTAAGGGGGGAAGTCTGTAACGACCCCGAATTTTATATGAATTTAAATTGATAATTTATTTAGTCTTTGAATAAAATCTGTAAAATCAATTGATTTTAGTGATGTGAGTTTCCCCGAAGTAAAATAAATTCTGTATAAATCATTTAAAATAAAAATATTGAATATATATGTGTACGGGCATATATGAGTAAATTTGAATATATATGTATAGATTTGAATTTGAATTTAATTCTTAGATAAATGGTTTAAAAATATATAAATAAAATATGTAGACTTTTGACACAAGGAAATAAATAAATTCAAAACAACATATTAATAAACTATGTAATGATATAAAATAACATATTAGCTAAATAAAATCCAACAACACGTTAAAAATAGAAATGCATTCACTTATATTATAAAAACAAAGAAAATACAAACATTAATATGTATTCATGTATTTAAATTTGCAAGTGTAAATACATGAATACATATTAATGTTTGTATTTTCTTTGTTTTTATAATATAAGTGAATGTGTAACAACCCGAGAATTTGTAACTTTTAATCATCGTCAAAACGACGATCAGATTGTTTGCAAGTTGCTGTTGAAGGTTTTTAGTCCGATCGAAATTACTTGTATTAAATCGTCAAGTGATAACGGATCGCTATAGGAATTTTTATCAAATGGGGATTCTTTTTTTTATCCGTAAAATGGTTATGCGGGCTTAACAATTTAGTTGGCCCATATCTTCAATTGGTTGCTTTATACAGTGTGAGCTATCAAGAAAAAAAAATAAACCATCCTCTAGTACAAGAAGTCACGTCTAAAGCCATACCCTATACCACGTTTTCCTTTGTCAAACCCACGATCTTTTTCCCCCTTCTCTCATGAAACACGAAACCCCCCTCTATCTCATTCATTCGAAAGCCCAAAAACAAAGCGAATGAAATAATGGCAGCTCTCATTTCTGTGCTCGTTCGTTCCTCAAAGAATTAGGGCTTCACAAATAAATGGTGGCTGTCTTCTAGTTCGTCTTCAACTAGGGCTTCGTGAATTTGTGTCGCCGCATTCAAGTTGATCGATCGAAGCTCCTTTGCCTGTCGATCAACCGTCCCCTGGTAGCTTCCTTCGGCAGCTTCTATTTAGGTCGAGTTCGACTTTGAGTAGATCTACGTTCGCCGATATAAGGTGAGTAATTTACATTACTCACATTTAATTCAAGCACTTATAACTCTGAGTTGTGATTTCCACTGCTTTAAGTCCTTGGGTTTTCGGTTGTATACGAACGTTTGAATTCGTCCTGATTTACCTTGGCCATTCTAATTTGATCGAATACTGAGATGAGTTCTCTGATTTTAGTGTTCGTGTTTCTATGATTTTGTTCTTGTTCGATTGTTAAGTTCGACACTTGATTTATTGCCATTCGTATGTGTTGGAGGTGATGTTCTATGTTTTGGGTGTTTCCAGTGTTTTGACGATGCCGTAATAATTTTGAGTTGGTTGGGGTATTTGGGTTTTGTTGGTTCGAGTTGCATTTTATGATGAATGTCGGCTATAACTTTGAATTAGGGGAATGTTTTAGGCTTCGGCCTCCGCCTGCTATTCGATCTTAGTTGGGGTTTTCGTTGTTGAGATTGATTTTGATCGAGTTGGGGCCATTTGAAGTTAATTTATAATTTGGACTCCGTTCCATTTTTCTGTTCGACCCTGACCATTTTTGGTGTATCACTGTAGCATATTATGATGTATTCATTGTCGACAGTAGCACCTTTCGACCTGATGCTTCACCCCGATTATCTGCATTATATATGAGTGTTGGCAAGCCTTTCATTTTGTTTGATCACTAGTGTAGTCTGATGCATTTGGTTTTGTGGATTTCGGGTGTCTTTGGGATTAACTTGGATTTGTGAATTTGGAACTAGTCGGTAGGCATTGGCCCGTTCTTTTAGCATGAAGTTATAGTGCATTTGAGTGTACCATGCGTTCATGTGCTGGCTGGTCGCCATATTGGCTTCACTACATCTTCATTCTACCTGCACACTGTTGCCAGTTGTTGAGTCTTGACATTCATGTGTTGGTTCACTCTGTCCTTTTAGCATGCATTCCGTTGTTCACTGATTCATTTTTAAGTTGCATTCTGTCTCCAACATGCCATACTGTCTAGACCTTTGCACATGCCCTTTTGGTTTATTTAGTATGGACATTTGCTTATGTCCATGCAGCCTGATACTTTGAGTTGTATACCATACAGTTGCAGTTGCCACTATGAACCTGAATCCATACTTATGTACTTCGGTACTGACCAGTTACTTCTTGATCATTTTGTTAAGTTTGAATGTGTAGTCTTCATTGTATGTCTGCACTCACATCTGTTTTACCTTGTATTACATGCTGATGGTCTTTGAATTGTACAGTTGCACTTGTAGTTTGCATTGAATCTAGTATCATTCTTTGAGACAGTTGCATATTGTCTCACTTCGATTTTAGTTCTGGCTTCGAACTTGTGGACTTCGTCTTGTGATCTTGCATACCTGTAGCATGCTTGACTTTGGCCATGCTTCATATCTGAACTGTCATATGACCATATGCATTTGTGGTTGCACTTCATTCGTCTTGTTATCAATGCCGCACTCGTCTCTTGTTATTCCTTTTTACTGATTTGCCTTTGATCTTGTTGTTGGTTTAGTGGTGCTTTTGCTTGGCCATTTTGTACTTCTGGTCTTTGTTGGTTCTTGGCCATTTCATGTTGATTGTCGAAATTGCACTTGAGTTGAATCCGATTTTTGGGTTTGACCTTGTGTTCGCTTATGACTTTCTCTGAGTTCATGTGTATCTCATGCGATAGTGGCGAGGCAGTACACACGTGCGTGTACTGCAGCCCTATCAGATTTGACAGTTTTAAAATTGATGTTTCGATTTGTTGAATTGTTTCGTTGATTAAATGCAATGCTTTGAAGTGGTATTCTGATTTGGATTGTTGAATTGTCGTTTAACACTGTTTGGTGTTATATCTGCTGTTATCCAATTCTCGTATCGAGAGTTGGATATACGGGATTTCTGTGACTGTAGTCTATTTGATATTGATTATTATTGCTTCCGTGCATTAATAACTGAGTTTGAATTAGACTGACCCGTGTATTATTTTCTTTTGAATTTAATACTCGGGTCAGACCCGAGTTATTTCAGGTTGTAGATTTTCTTCTTTGAGTTGCTGTTCAGGATTTGAAGACTTTTCACATCTTCTGAAGTTGTCAGTGTCATTTTGTAGTAGTCGTGTCATTGTATAGAACGATATGTATTCATGTATATTAGTCGATAATGTACTTGTATATATAACTTCTAGAGTCGACAGTTGTAGTTGTATCATATGTATCGTGTCAACTATATTGTAACTGACATCGGTTATATATATATGAGATTTTGTTAATCTGTGTTCCGCATTTATATTGTCTGTGCTGTTATTATATTCATTGTCCTAAACTATTATGAACCGTCGTAGTTTGTTTTATACTAGAATTGGGTGTGTCGATGGGAGTAAATAAATAATAGATGAAAAACAAAAAGTATATACCACTCTTATCGAGATAACCAATATTAGTGTAAGGCCAACTACGGATGGTCGCTCCTATCCAGCCTTATTCTTCGTAATAATAGACAGTATTTCTTTTAATACTCTTTGTTATTATGAGCATAGAGGTGGGGCGTCACAGAATGCATTTCTATTTTTAACGTGTTGTTGGATTTTATTTAGCTAATGTGTTATTTTATATCATTACATAGTTTATTAATATGTTGTTTTGAATTTATTTATTTCCTTGTGTCAAAAGTATACATATTTTATTTATATATTTTTAAACCATTTATCTAAGAATTAAATTCAAATTCAAATCTATACATATATATTCAAATTTACTCATGTATGCCCGTACACATATATATTCAATATTTTTATTTTAAATGATTTATACAAAATTTATTTTACTTCGGGGAAACTCACATCACTAAAATCAATTGATTTTACAGATTTTATTCAAAGACTAAATAAATTATCAATTTAAATTCATATAAAATTCGGGGTCGTTACAATGACCATGACTAGTTTGGGCTCGGCCATGTGGTTTAGGGGTGGGTGTTTGCTTGGAGTTTAGAAGAGAGGTGTTGTAGAAGATGTATAAGTGATTTTGTGGATTAAAAAGGAGATTTTTAGCAAAATTAAGTGGATTTTCTTACTTTGAAAATTATGAAGGGGAGGCCATGGATGTTTAGCTCAGACTTTTAGGATTTTGAAATGAAGAAGGAGCCTGTAAACATGATAACATGAAGATAAAGAGGTATATATAGGCTTAGCGAATTAATAAAAAATATATATAAGTGTTTATATTAAAATGTATATATGCGTGCATTACTCTATCATCGACATATGCGTGTTTAAAATATATATAAGTGTTTATATTAAAATATATATGTGTGCATTACGCATATATATATATATAAACACTTGGACCGCAGCATCATGGACATTCATTTTCGAGTTTCAAAGTGAAGAGGCCATTCTGTAGCTTTGCTACAGTTTTGCTTTGAAGAATAAATTGATTTGAATTTCTAAAAATTGACTTGATTTATAATGTATATATTGATATATGGTAATTTGATTGATATGTATTGTTTATATATTTATTTATCTCGAAAATAGTTCGAAGTCAATTGAAAATTTAAATTCTTAAATTTTATCTTAAGGGATGATTTCAAAAAAAAAAGGAAGCCAAAATTTTGAATAAATATTTAAGCTTGAAATAATTGAATTAGAAAATTTTATTTGTATAATATTCTATTACATTCCAATATAACTTACCTTAATTATTTAGAACTTAACAATGTAATTGGATAATGTACAATATAAAGGACTTTATAAATAAAATTTGAGTGGTTATAATAAATGTTATACCCTTAAATTTTAGTTATAAAGAGATTTATAGAGGTAAACAGAATAAAAAGTTAATTAAAATGGTGTTAAAGGAATTATAAATAAATTGGAGCAGTTATAAAAGTGTAAATAAACTTAATAATATGATTAGATATATTAAGAGGAATAAATTTAATAATAATTTTGGAATAAAGAAGAATGAAATTTAGTGAAAAAATTATGAGTATAGTAAATGATTTTCAAATTCATGACTTTGGAAAATTGTTATTTAAGATAATTGTATGATGAGATAATGAGATAAAAAATAGTTAATATTTATTTAACTTAAGTGAAATCAAATGGATGAAATTAATTATTAATGTAAGTTGAAATTTTCATGGTTTTAGATTTATTATCTTATTCTGTTTTCCAATCCATTTTCTTTCTGATTGTTTCTATTCTTCTACCTTCTTCCTTTTCGGCGATGAAAAGTTTTGAGTGGGGGAGAGTGTAACAACCCATAATTTTGTAAATATTTTTAATTAAACTTTTGTTTGAAAACTTTGATTTTTAAATCATTTAATATTGAATTTCTGGAATTTTCCAATGTAAGTTTGGGATTTGTTTGTAATTTATTTTCCAAATACAATAAATAAATATTTTCTGTAAACTTTATATTTTGGTCAAATTTTGAATTTCAGTTTAAATTTTTTTAATTTGAATTTTTAATCTTTTTCTTTGGAACAGAATATAATGCTGACATCCGTTTTGCTTTTTATTTCGTTAAATTCTGATTTATACCTTTAAAAATTGATAAATTACAGCGTTTTACATGCAATAAATTTCTGTATTCTTATTTTATATATTTTCCTATATCCATTCTTTGTTTATTTCTCTATTTATTTGTCTAGACTTTTATTATATTTATTGGAATTTATTGTTTATATCTTTTACTTATGGTTTGGAAAGAATCAAAGGGCATACGTTATATTGTCTTAATTGCTTGCCTTTTTAATTGCCTACTCTTTATTTCTTTTTAGTCGTTCCCACCCTTGTTTGGCCGTGCATTACTTTGTTAAATCACATAAAAATCGTTATTGTTTGGCCATGAATTAAAGCCCCTTTATTCTTTTAGAAGATTTTTATGTGATTTGATAGAGTAATGCATGGCCAAACAAGGGTGGGAACGGCTAAAAAGAAATGAAGAGTAGGCAATTAAAAAGGCAAGCAATTAAGACAATATAACGTATGCCCTTTGATTCTTTCCAAGCCATAAGTAAAAGATATATACAATAAATTCCAATAAATACAATAAAAATCTAGACAAATAAATAGAGAAATAAACAAAGAGATGGATATAGGAAAATATATAAAATAAGAATACAGAAATTTATTGCGTGTAAAATGCTATAATTTATCCAATTTTAAAGGTATAAATCAGAATTTAACGAAACAAAATGCAGAACGGATGTCAGCATTATATTCTGTTCCAAAGAAAAAGATTAAAAATTCAAATTAAAAAAATTTAAACTGAAATTCAAAATTTGACCAAATTTGGCCAAAATATAAAATTTACAGAAAATATTTATTTATTATATTTGGAAAATAAATTGCAAACAAATCCTAAACTTACATTGGAAAATTCCAGAAATTAAATATTAAATGATTTAAAAATCAAGGTTTTCAAACAAAAGTTTAATTAAAAATATTTACAAAATTATGGGTTGTTACACTCTCCCCCACTCAAAAATTTTCGTCCCCGAAAAGGAAGAAGGTAAGAGAATAGAAACAACCAAAAAGAAAATGAATTGGAAAACAGAATAAGATAATAAATCTAAAACCATGAAAATTTCAACTTAAATTAGTAATTAATTTCATCCATTTGATTTCACTTAAGTTAAATAAATCTTAACTATTTTTTATCTCATCATCTCATTATACAATTATCTTAAATTAAAAAATTTTCAAAGTCATGAATTTGAAAATCATTTATTATACTTATAATTTATTCACTAAATTTCATTCTTCTTTTCCAAAATTATTATTAAATTTATTCCTCTTAATATATTTAATCATAGTATAAAGTTTATTTACACTTTTATAACCGCTCCAATTTATTTATAATTCCTTTAACACCATTTCAATTAACTTTTTATTTTGTTTACCTCTATAAATCTCTTTATAACTAAAATTTAAGCGTATAACATTTATTATAACCACTCAGATTTTATTTATAAAGTCCTTTATATTGTACATTATCCAATTAAATTGTTAACTTCTAAATAATTAAGGTAAGTTATATTAGAATGCAATAGAATATTATACAAATAAAATTTTCTAATTCAATTATTTTAAGCTTAAATATTTATTCAAAATTTTGGCTTCCTTTTTTTTTGAAATCATTCCTTAAATAAAATTTAAGAATTTAAATTTTCGATTGACTTCAAACTATTTTAGAGATAAATAAATGTATATACAACATATATCAATCAAATTTTAAACCATATATCAATATATACATTATAAATCAAGTCAATTTTTAGAAATTCAAACCAATTTATTCTTCAAAGCAAAACTGTAGCAAAGCTATAGAATGGACTCTTCACTTCGAAACTCGAAAATGAATGTCGATGATGCTGCAGTCCAAGTTTTTATATTAAAATTTATATGCGTAATGCACGCATATATATATTTTAATATAAACACTTATATATATTTTAATACACGCATATGTCGATGATAGAGTAATTATGCTACAGTCCTAGTACCACTCCCCCTCTCTTAAATCCATCCTTCCTAGTACCCTTCCCCCTCTCTTACCCTAATTAATAAAAAATATATATAAGTGTTTATATTAAAATATATATATGCGTGCATTACCATAACATGAAAAATCGATATTTTAGAAAATAATTTCTGGTCATATTTTCTATTTCTCTAAGAACTATATATATTGGTAAACGAATTTTGAAAACGAATTTATCATCATTAATTATTATTTAAAATAGTTTTATTTGTTAATAAAAATCTATTTAATAGTTATTTAAAACATAACTGAATATTGATTTAAATAGCGATTAAATTCTGGGTCGTTACATCCCATTTCACTTTAAAACCCATGGCCTAAGTCATTTCCCCCAACCAAAGCACACGGGGAAAAGAGAGTGAAGACCTATGTTTAGTAAATGATTTTTTGTAGAAAATGAAATGGCAATGTATATGCTTATATAGGCTTAGGAAATGGGTGGAATAGTTTGTAAATCCTCCTCTTCAACCATAACTTAAGCATGTAAGGCCATACCCTTGATTTGTGCCCTGATTTAGGGTACCTTTTTGTACCAAACATTCCCTTAATTAAATACGTAATTTAATTAACCTTTTGTTAATATAAGGGAGATGTTTAATTCTTATTAACGTGTTCATATGTAACTATTCAAGTTGCAAAATATTTACGCAGATTGTGTTGAATAAAAAGTTGATTTTTAACAAAATGTTTTTTGGTCAAAATTCTCAGTATTTATCCAAAGTGTATATTATTGTAAACAAAATTCGAAAATAAGTTTTCTATCATTAGATATTAATTAAAAAATGTATAATAAGGTTATAAATCGTATTTTAATCAGATAAAACCATAGATACAAATATTTAAATAACACAGATATTTAAATATGAAGTGTTCGAAATTCTAGGTCTTTACAATTAGCGTTTTCAAGCCACATCCTAAACCTCGGCTTAAGACATGTGCCCAATATGTATGCAAAATATATAATGAGAGGAATACCTAATCTACTATCTCTCTATAACCACCCCTTCAAGTCAACAGTATAACGCCTCAAATGACTCGACTGCTCTCCTCTACTAAGCTTCTAGAAAAAAAAATTATGAAAATTATTTTTCTACATTGAAAATATCAAGTGATATGTAATGATCCATATTAGCCAGTGTTGATAGTTAGTTTATTCTGCATATTAAGATATATAATTTAGATAAATCACATTGTATATGGGATAACTTATTCAAACATATTAATAGCATTCTAAATAATTGTGATTAATTTGTTTTTCTACTACCATATTGACGCAGTGGATTATACAAAAATTGATGATACGATGAAAGTAGCAATCGGTGGATTGATGAATACTGAAATGCCCAAATTCGTTGATCCGAAGATGCCGAATTCTAGCTATCCCGAACTCGTTGATCGCGCACGATACCGGGTTCAAAGATCTGCGATTCTTCGCACGTTGATCTAGCGCACTAGATTCCGTGAATCGGCTTCTACAGTCGTTGAATCGAGCGCACTCGATTAACCGAAAGAGGAGATAGGAGATTACACTCAACTACCAATTTGGTGAAAGCACAAAGCTAACAAAACAAGAATTTTATTCAAAAATCAACAACCATTACAAATGGCACCACCGGCCTATTTATAGAAGTTACAACTCACGCAAAACAAAAATGTACAACACATGAGTCGTCGTCGACCTAACAACCACGACCTAAAAGTAGTCAACTACCAATTTGCTCTGCTTTCTCATTGCGTAACTCGGTAGGTCGTTCAGGCGACTTAAGGGAATCGTTAACTCGCACGTCTTCACTAAGCCGTTGCCGAGTTACACCAAGTCGTTAGGGCGACTTAAGGGCTTCGCTAAGTTGGTCACGACTTATAGTTTCGCTAGGTCGGTCATGACTTATGTCTTCAGTTCTGTTAAGTCGGTCACGACTTATGCCTTCACAACTTATGCCTTGGAAAATTATAGCTTGGCCAGCATCATCCTCCCCTGGTTGAAAGAAATTCGTCCTCGAATTTGCACTTTCCTCCTCCATGACACACTCTTTCCCATGATAAGGTACGAGATGCTTAACATTGAATACGTCAGACGTGTACACACCCTTTGGCAGCTTCAATTTATAAGCATTTTCATTAATCCGTTTCACGATTTCTACAGGACCAATTTTTCTGGCTTTCAATTTGTTATAAGCGCCCATTGGAAAACGATCCTTTATTAACACAGCATATACCATATCACCTTCATTAAACTCAACATTTCTTCGCTTCAGATCTGCAGATCGTTTGTACTTCTCATTCGCCTCTTCCAATCATTCTTGAACGATTCTATGACACTCTGTCAATCCTTCAACAAAATCAGCAGCTCGCTTGACTGTCCTCTTTGGTTGCGGTACTACCGTTAAATCCAACGGTCCCCTTGGCAAACTCGAATATACAATCTGAAATGGACTGAAACCCGTACTACGGTTCACAGCATGATTATGAGCAAACTCTGCTTGACATAACTTCACATCCCAACTCTTCAGATTGTCTTGCACAAGACATCTCAACAAATTTCCCAATGATCTGTTCACAACCTCGGTCTGTCCATCCGTTTGCGGATGATAAGCGCTGCTAAAGTTCAACTTTGTTCCCACCATCTTCCACAAACTTAGCCAAAAATGACTTAGAAAACGAGTATCCCTATCCGACACAATAGATTCTGGCAATCCATGAAGTCGATAGATTTCTTTGAAAAATAACTGAGCAACATGAACAGCAACCGCCGTCTTCTTACAAGCAATAAAATGTGCTATTTTCGAAAATCGGTCAACCACCACATAAATGGAATCATTACCACGCTGTGTTCTTGGCAACCCCAACACAAAGTCCATACTCACATCAACCCATGGTTTAGTTGGTACAGGTAACGGCATATATAATCCCGCATTGGTCGTAGTTCCTTTCGAAACCTGACAGATATGACATCGCTCCACAAACCTTTCAACCTCCTTCCTCATTGATGGCCAAAAATAAGATTGGGAAATCAACTGTAATGTACGGTCTCTTCCCACATGACCTTCTTCATGTAGCTCCTTTACAATCTTCATTCTCAAACTACAATCAGGTATGCACAATCGATTTCCTTTGAACAGAAAACCATCTACCATCAAAAACTCATCCGTTTCTCCCTCCTTAACTTTATCAACAAACTTTGCAAAGTAAGGATCATTAACAAATAATTCGGGCAACACATCAAACCCCGTTACTTCAACTTCATTGTTGTTAACAAATGATTTCTTCGGCTCAACGCATTTGCCACACGATTCGTCACTCCAGATTTGTGTTTAACAACAAAAGTAAATTGTTGCAGATATTCAATCTATGATGCATGTCTTGCTGAAATCTTGTCTTTCCCTTGTAAATGTTTCAACGCCTCATGATCAGTGTAAAGAACAAACTCTTTCTGAAATAGATAGTGTCTCCAGTGTTTAATAGCTTGCACAACAGCATAAAATTCCACATCATATGTGCTATATCTCATCTTCGCTCCCGATAGCTTCTCACTAAAATATGCAATAGGACGCCCCCTCTGACTCAACACCCCTCCAATTCCAACCTTTGATGCGTCGGTATATAATTCAAACAACAATTGAAAATCAGGTAAAGCTAGAATCGGTGCTGACGTCAAAAGTTCTTTGATTCACTCAAAACCAACCCCTGCTTCCTTCGTCCATGCAAACTGTTTACCCTTCATACAATCAGTCACAGGCGCCATCACACTACTAAAGTGTGGAATAAACCTTCGATAAAATGAAGCCAACCCATGAAAACTCCGAACCTCTGTTATCGTCTTGGGTTGTGGCCAATCTCTAATAGCTTCGACTTTACTTTGGTCAACCTGTATTCCTTCCTCTGATACAACATACCCCAGAAATAAAACACTATACGTCATGAACACGCATTTCTTCGTTGCAGCATAAAATTGTTCTTGTCGCAGTACCATCAGCACTTCTCTCAGATGATTCAAATGTTCTTCTGGACTTCCACTATATATCAGAATATCATCGAAGTACACCACCACAAACTTCCCAATGAATGGTCTAAAAATCTGATTCATCACCCGCATGAATGTACTCGGCGCATTTGATAAGCCAAATGGCATGACCAGCCATTCGTATAGATCCTCCCTGGTTTAAAAGCAGTCTTCCACTCATCACCTGGCCTGATACGAATTTGATGTTATCCGCTCTTCATATCAATCTTCGAAAAGATAGTAGCTCCGCTCAATTGATCCAACAAGTCATCCAACCTCGGCATTGGAAATCTATATCTCACAGTAATCTTATTCAATGCTCGACTATCAGTGCACATCCTCCATTTCCCATCCTTTTTGGGTACCAATAAAGCTGGTACAGCACAAGGACTTAAACTCTCCTACACACGCCCCTGTTCAAGCAATTCTTCCACTTGGCTCCTCAACTCTTCATGTTCCTTCGGACTCATTCGATAATGTGGTCTATGTGGCAACATTGCTTCCAGAACTAGATCAATTTGATGTTGAATGTCTCTCAGTGGCGGTAACTCCTTGGGTAACTCCTTTGGGAATACATCCTCAAATTCTTTCAATACTGGTTTCACTTCTTCTGGTATTTCAACCTCTTCACGGCTCTCACGCCCAATCAACAAGAATACTTCCGGCTCTTCCTCAACCTCCTTAACAAACTCTTTCAATGATAATAAAGTTTTCAGCTCTTCTATCTCTTCTGACTTACTTTCTCCTTGTTGTCTCTTCTTTGGAACTAAGATAATCTTCGTACCTTCAAACATAAAACTGTAGCTATTGGTCCGACCGTCATGCTGTACTGCTCGATCATACTGCCATGGTCTTCCCAAAAGTAAGTGACAAACATCCATCTCTACTACATCACACCAGATCTCGTCTTTGTATTTCTTCCCAATAGAGAATGGAACACGAATTCGTCTATCCACTTTCACCTCTCCTCCTTTTCTCAACCATGCTAACTTATATGGATTCGGATGTTTCTCTGTCTTCAACTTCAACTTTGTTACAGCCTCGGTTGAAATGATATTGTCACAGCTTCCTGCGTCAATCACAAATTTACACACCTTCCCCAGTATAGTGCATGTCGACTGAAAGATATTACTCCTCAACCAACTAGCTTCTTCCTGCTTCGGTGTCAAACACGATCTCCTCAGCATTAGATTACAACCTTCATCTCCTGACGCAATATCCTATTCATCCTCCTCAACTGGACTAGAATATTCTCCATCACCATCCTCATTCTCAACTTCCACAACCATGGTTCTCTTCTTTGGCTTTGGACACTCGTTGCTTTTATGACCCAATTCCTGAAAATTGTAACATTTGAAACCATTGTTAACCTTTGCCTTCTCAGCCTCCTTCACCACTGGTCTACTGATAGGTTTAGAAACATTAGAACTCCCACTAACACCCTTCGCTTGATTGTTGGAATTAATAAACACACCACCTCCTCGTCTTCCCTGTTTCTCCCAAGCCAACGCCTTCTGGTGTGCTTCTGCTACAGATCTGGGATCAAACATGTTAACCATATCATGTATCTGCATTCGCAACCCCCCAACAAATCTAGCTGTCAATTGTTCCTCTGTCTCCATAATATCATTCCTTGCAATCAGTTGTTAAAATTCGTCAGCATAGTCATTCACAGATTTCGTCCCTTGTCTCAAGTTTTGCAACCTCTAATACATAAGCGACTGATAGTTATAAGGTAAGAATGCGGCTTTCATCATTTTCCTCATCTTCTCCCAAGATTCAACTTTTGACTTCCCCATTCGTTCACGTGTAAGTTTGGTTTGCTGCCACCATGCCAAAGCTTTACCCCTCAACCTTGTAGCAACCAACTTCACTCTACGATGTTCTGGAACTTCCTTGAAGTCAAAAATTTCTTCCACATTAGACAACCGGTCCAAAAACTCTTCAGCTTGCATACCTCCTTTGAACTCTGGAATTTCAGTCTTCATCCCAGATTCCCACTTGTGATCATACTCCGACTGATTTCTTCCTTGTCCACGAACACTACCACCATCATACTCTTCTTCAAAATCAGATGTATATCGATGTCGATCCTGACCACCAACATCTCGACTACCATCACGTCTTCCACCGACATCCCTTCTATCTACATTCCTCCGTTCATGATCATTCACATTTCTGTCACGTCTTCGATCATCATCAACACTTCTTTCTCGATTGGAATGTGGTGAGACTTTACTTCCCCCATGGTTAGATTCAGGTGAAACCCTTCTCCGATTCGGATTCATCTCTAACATCATCTTCTCTAACCGTCCAATTCCTTCGTTAAGCTTTTCACTAAAGTTTTCATTGATTCTTTGCTCCATCTCATCAGCTTCTTCTCTTCGATACAAAGCTTCTACGTTTTGGTGACGATTAGCTCTTCTTGGCGGCATGGTTGATTCTTAAAGACTTTAACTTTCGGCTCCAACTCCAAATTTCAAACACCTTTCAACTTTTGATCCAAAAGTAAATGGATCGAAAACTCCCACTTTGTTGCAAAAATATGATGAACACGATGAACACAATTTCAACACTTCAAGCTCGGCTAACACTTCAACTTCGAAATTCTCGGCTCCAAGACTCGATTTAGCTATGATTGGCTAAAACAAGCTCTGATACCAAACTGACGTAGCGGATTATACAAAAATTGATGATACGATGAAAGTAGCAATCGGTGGATTGATGAATACTGAAATGCCCAAATTCGTTGATCCGAAGATGCCGAATTCTAGCTATCCTGAACTCGTTGATCGCGCACGATACCGGGTTCAAAGATCTGCGATTCTTCGCACGTTGATCTAGCGCACTAGATTCCGTGAATCGGCTTCTGTAGTCGTTGAATCGAGCGCACTCGATTAACCGAAAGAGGAGATAGGAGATTACACTCAACTACCAATTTGGTGAAAGCACAAAGCTAACAAAACAAGAATTTTATTCAAAAATCAACAACCATTACAAATGGCACCACCGGCCTATTTATAGAAGTTACAACTCATGCAAAACAAAAATGTACAACACATCAGTCGTCGCCGACCTAACAACCACGACCTAAAAGTAGTCGACTTAAAGACCGGACGACTTACGACTTACTACAGGTCGTACACGACTTAACAGATTACAACACATCGCCTTATGATATACGACTTATCTACAAGCGACTTAAGAAAATACAATACAACACCATACAACGACTTAAGACAGCAGCGACTTATCGAGTTATCTCTTGAACGACTTAAGAAAAGCGGCCAGTGTAAGTTAGGTCGTGGCCACCCTGAAGTTCTGGACGACCTAAGACCTTGCGACTTATACTCCAGTAGCGATCTATCTCAAGCGGCTTTGCAGAATCAATGGCCTGGATTAAAGCGGCTTAAGAATTCACGGCTTCAGGCTTCAATGACTTATCTCTTGACTCGTTAGGTCGTTCACGACCTAACACTTCACCAATTTTCTCTGCTTTCTCATTGCATAACTCGGTAGGTCGTTCAGGCGACTTAAGGGACTCGTTAACTCGCACGTCTTCACTAAGTCGTTGCCGAGTTACACCAAGTCGTTGGGGCGACTTAAGGGCTTCGCTAAGTTGGTCACGACTTATAGTTTCGCTAGGTCGGTCACGACTTATGTCTTCAATTCTGTTAAGTCGGTCACGACTTATGCCTTCACGACTTATGCCTTGGAAAATTATAGCTTGGCCTGCATCACATATGAAATTGCTATTATGAAATTACTACTGGTATTGATATTGTTATCAAATATGCTAGACCATTCAATACATAGTAAGAAAATTCACTACTTAACTTTTTGTAACGACCCGTATTTTTGGGTCTTCGAATTTTAATATTTAATTTGTTTAAATATTTGGATTTGAATTAAAATAATCTATGTTTCAAAATTAGACTTGATTTCTAGTGACATATTTTTAGTTTAAATTTTAGGATTTTTCCAAAAAAATTAATTTGAAAAATAAACAAATTCTCGTTTGACGTATTTAACGGCAAACGCTGGCATTTTGAGACTTAATAGAATTTAATGACTTGTCTATTTTATTTTTGTTTTGTGATCGTGTAATGTTGCTATACGCGATTGTATATTATTTTATGTCGTTCACCGCTCGGACACGGACGTGGTATGGAGTAGCCGGACACCCTAATCTATTTTTAAAACCAAATATATTTATGTACACAAGTACACAATAACATAACATTTTGTTTTCCTTTTTCCCTAGCATCTCTCCCTGGTCTTGCTTTCCTTTCATTGCTTTCCTTTCATCTCAGTGGCCACCATTGTCCTCCTTTGATTTGAACTGCATTTATGAAGTTGGATTGATGGGTGAGAGCTCTGCATATATATATATATATATATATATATATATATATATATATACACCATGGCCATCCACAACTTCTCCTTCTTCTTCATATTTTTCTCTGTAATGTCAAAAATCAAGAAAAAACAACTTCCCTCAATATTCCAAAATCAAACACTCCCAATCTATCAAGTTTCAACCGAGTCGACCAACATGAAAGTTGTTCGTCATCGAATCTAGTTTCCTCAAAAAATAGTTTCATTGATTTTCATAGAGAAGTTTGAGAGATATCTTTAAATTACTACAAATGGTTAAGAAAACGATCGTTTTCGACGATCACGGATTTGTGAATAGAGGGTATACATGGGACCGTAGCGTCGAATCATGATTTCTAGTGGTAGTTTGGTGATTTTTAGGTTTGTGAATCATCAAGAAGGAGGAGCTGATCGAAAAACGTTAAAAAAAATAATTTCCGACGAACCGGTGGTCGAGTAGAGATGTCGAGGAGGAGCCTTGGGACGAGGCAGAGGCGATGACCGTGGTGGATTTTGTTCTAGTGGTCTGAGTTGATGGAAATTTCTCGAAGTAGGGTTTTTGGGCATTTCGTTGAATGGGTTTGATTTAGTCACCACTAGGGACGATGGTGGTGACCGAGTGGGCCAAGGTTGTGGGTGGTGGCACAGCAGAAGGTGGCGGTCCTATGGGGGTATGTGGCATGGGCGATCGATGGTCATGGAAGCGTGGGCGACCGATATTCCTAACCTGGGCATTTTTTTCGCTGGTGACATCGAACTTTGAATGGAGGGATGTGGGGGTAGGCGATCGTGCTAGCATCTCGATACCAGTCAGTGACGTTTGTAGGTGGCCTCGGATCGATGTATGGTGGAGAATCGGGGTGTGCACATGCACACGAGATCATGCACGATTTGTATTTGTCTAAAAGTAATGGGAGAAAGAAAGAGGGGAGGAGGAACGAAGTCTAGAAGAAGGGTGGGAAGCATTTGGACGCAGGTTGGTTTGCATTTGGGCTTCGGCCAACATAAATGAAGGTTTGAACTTTCTTTTATACTTGTTTTATGTTTAAATAATTAAGTATGTTGAGTTTTGAAAATTCGTATTATGCTCATATGGAATCTGGTTGACTTGGAAATTTTTGCATTGCACTCGTACTGATGAGTATAACATTTTAGTGTATTTGATAGCTTTGGACAAGTAATAATTTATGACATATGAAAACAAACAAAATTTAATTACGTTATTTTAAATTATGACGTCGTTTAAATTTATATACCTTAATAATTGATGTTTATTTGGCCAAATAAATTACTGTTGAGTTATATTGGATCAAATATGGTAATTTGACTTTGGTTTAGTGGAATAAAACACCGTCCTACTAATTAAATTAATTTGGAAATTAATTAGCAGAATATATCCTTGTTCTGCTATTTTATAGTTTGGACGTTTGATTATATATCGTAAATGGTATGCCACTTTGAATAAGTGATATTTTAACCCAGGATGGTTAAGTGTTGAATTTATTTACATAGTTGTTGATTATGTAAATTTCTTTTATGGGCTATAAAAGTTAAATTAAAAATATAATAGCTTGTTTAAGTACCATGGTAATCGTTAAGCCTCCTTCGAATTTGGAAAGCTAATTATTGATTTCAAAATCATTATTATTATAAGGTTTAAAGATAATTATTATTAGTAATAAGATTTTTAAAAGGTAATAACTTATTAGTAATTATATATTAAAGGTAATTAATAATTGTTTTAATAATGATTTAAAGTTAATTATTTTATTTATATGAGTCTTAAAAGTTATTTTTAAAAGTTATTAAATTATTGTTTTAAAATGTTTTAGTTTAAGTATTATTTTAAAGTTATTTAGTTATGACTAGGAATGTTTTAATTATATTTAATTAATTATTTAAAAGATTATCTATATTTTAATTCTTGATTAAAGTTAATTAATTATATTAATTTAAGTTATTAAAATATATTTAAAGGATAATTAATTCTCATATTGATATTAGTTTAAGGTTAATTGATTACTGTATTAATAACGTTTAAAGTTAATTAATTATTATATTAATATTGATTTGAAATTAATCTATTAATACAATAATAGTGTTTGAAATTAATCTAATATATTATTAAATAGATTCTAAAGTTATTATTTTAAATAAGATTTATTTAAACGTAATATAGGGATGTTTAAATAGTAATTTTTTATTTAAAGCTATTTTAAATATATAACTTATGGTTTATCAAGCGGACATATTGACTTAAAGGGCCTATTAAGGAGATGGATTAAATATGGGAAGAGTTATAACATGTTTTGGGTAATTATAATGCAATTTATAAATGAGTTTTAAAGAATCTGAGAAGGAGAAGTTTTATAAACGAGATTTGGAATTTATTAAAAATGTTTTATTAAGGGATTTGTTTTTTGGCTTTCTCCGTTTAAGTGATAATTGGGTTTGATTATTTAAAATATGATTTCAAAATAGAAAATCTTTCTAAGTATACCTTCCCAGCTTGAAAGTGAGATGGTTAACCATACTTATACCGGTGAGATAAGTATATGATTATATTTTCTAAGTATCGAAAATATAGTGGTTTGTGAATATACTTATCCTATTGAGGTAAGTATATGGAAGTGATTTCCATGTATTTGAAATGTGGTTTTAAAATAAGGGAAATTTAAATAAATGAGGCTTAGTGATTTCTATGGGAAATGTAATCTTTGTTTTGAATGATTGTTTATTTGATAGTTAAATAACCGACTATCAAATCTGGACCAAAACATAACTCTGGAAATATCTAGGAGAAATACGGGAATTATATGATACAATTACTATCGGCGGTGCTATACTATAGGTATAAACTCGTTCCTTTCTTCTAGGATGATATAAGGAAATCCATTCACTAACGGTTAGGAGGTGATCTTCGATCTTATCCTTGTCTGTTTATTTCCTAGAGAACCGCGGTTGAGTTTACCAGAAATTATCGAACGTTGTTTCGAAGAGACCGGGATCAGATATGTTATCTAAAAACCACTTCGATCCAATGAATGCGTTTCGAAGTGAAGACATCATTAAGAGCATGGAATCGAAGATGGAGATGTAAAGTGCAAGGGCTAATCGCTACTAATCCTGAGGGCGATTCCAAAATGGATGTAGTAAGAATAGTGCCTTTGTTTTCATTCAGACCTAGAACGGACTTGTATGGATGAATGCTATTAGCATATTGTCAATAGAGGGCAATGAGCATTCTAAGTGTAAATTTCTTGAAAGGTAATCGTAGCCTCAAGCCTCACCAACCAGGAATGATTGAAAATTAGGGGAGATGCATCAAGGCTAAGTGGGTCGCACCCATTAGGGTATGTTGTCACCCTTCTAGATACATCTACATATTTATGGATTGGTTATGCATGAGATCTCGATAAAAAGGGTTGCAAAGCAACTAGGGTGATGACATATTTCGATACTTTCTAGTAAAGGGTAGGCCGGTCTTGTGTTGGCAGGGGATCCAGGCGAGGTCCTCGGTACATTTTCTATACGTGTACCATAATAGGTGGTACCCCAGTGCCTAGTAATTGTATGGAATCCATTCTCCAGTAAGCGTCGTGCGGTTTTGATTGTGCCCAACTATGTTGAAATGTGAGATGCAAGCATTTCTGCTATTTTCATATTTTACATTGACCTCTATACATTATTATAATATCACTGGATTTTTTGATATAATGGTTTTGGTTATTGTAAGGTTAAAACATGTCCGTGTTTATGTGCGGCATCGTCTTATGAGATACCTTTGATTTTAAAGGATTTTAAAAGTTATAATAAATAAAATTCCTTGTGATCTAAGTTCTTACGCTGGTTTTACCAGACTGATCCGGGCATTGTTTTCTTATAATGCTCGAGTCAGACCGAGCATATTTCCAGGTTTACTTGGATACTTAGAGCTTCAAGAGACGAGTTGGAGCCTCGAAGACGTATTCACGTAGACGATTATATTTCATTTGCATACATGGTTGTGTTTATCAGCGATTGTGAGGACAGGTTGTTATAATTGTCCGAGCTAAATAGGTTAGTATACTCTGATTGATGTATGTATATACATATGTTATAGTTTTGAATTTATGTAAAGATTTGTTTTTATATATATATCATAGATTATTCGTTCCGTTGTGAGATTCTATGTTATTTAGTTTCTTCTTGTCTTCTTTCTTCTTTCTTTTCCCTAACTATCCGCCTTTCCGTTCAATTTGGGTTAAACATGTGTGATTTATTGTTAGCTTAAAGTGTATGGAAAAGTGGGTCATTACACTTTTCATAATATACAATCGACTAATTAATTTACATTATTAGCTATTGTAAAGATGGCATATTCTTTGATTAATTGACATCCTTCTTAAAACGCTCAACTAATTGTCCATTAATTAATTGACACATTTTCTCATTTTAATCAATATCCAAATTAATTCCTATGCGTCACTCAATCACACATTTATTAGTTGTACATATTTAAACCGCCAATTCATTACCCAATTAATTGACATATACGTTTCCCTCTTTTATTAATTGACGCTTACTTAACGTCTTTAATTAATTTCTCAATTAATTGATTGTGTCAATCATAAATTAATATATGTATGCTATAATTTAATTTCTTCCCCACATACATTTCCTATTATTAGAAGGTCTCTTAATTAATTAATGTTATAAAAGTGATATATTCTCTAACTAATTAATGCCTCTGCGTCTCTTAATTAATTCTTCTTTTAATTGGTTGATGCGTCAATTAATCACACACTCATTGGTTGCATATACCTATGTAACCTCTTAATTTTTAAATGCGTATATTTGACATTTATATTTTTCACTGTTTTGTAATTATGTTAATTCAACTGATTTTATTTGTCATTAAAGCACGAGGTGTTACATTCTCCCTCGTTAGGAAATTTCATCCTTGATATTTGATAAGGGTTCAATCATGCAAACCTTCGTGCATCCATTCGACACTAGCAGCCATTTAGTGTCAACCAATTTCGGAACAATCCGTGCATAGTGCAAAGTGCAATACATCACAAAATATATGCATGTACAAGAATTTCTAAGTGGTACCTCCTATATGAATGCTTTTTCTTTTAGAAATTCATTTTAAAACATGATGCACACGTCCTAAATATTCTTGCAATTTCTATATGCATGCAATTTTTTGAAAACTCAAAACATTTTTCATCCAATTTTTCCAACACTCCTACTGAATAAGAGCATAGTTCAACAAATTTTACGTCCATACCTACATATATGCATGTACAAGAATTTCTAAGTGGTACCTCCTATATGAATGCTTTTTCTTTTAGAAATTCATTTTAAAACATAATGCACACGTCCTAAATATACTTGCATTTTCTATATGAATGCAATCTTTTGAAAACTCAAAGCATTTTTCATCCAATTTTTCTCACACTCCTACTGAATAAGAGCATAGTTCAACAAATTTTACGTCCATATCTACTACACAACAACTTCACATTTCTCCGTTTTACTAAATTAATTAAAATGGAGAAATGTGAAGTTTTTATGTTTTCTACCTTATAGTTCAGCATAACTTAATTAATAGGATTAATTATTGAATAAAATTATCTAAACGGGAATTTTAACAATAATATACATTAAACTTAAAAGATATATAAATAAATCCACTCACATGTCGTCCTTAACTTCAATCTCTATCCCTTTTTAATTTGCTACGCTTTTCTCCGCTTTTTCCCTTTTCGATTCACTGTTAATTCTCTGATTTGTTTGCGCAATCCTCTGATTTATTTGTATGTATTCCCTTGCTTAATTTTATTTTTGGTTTGGTGAAAGATTTGATTAAAAAAGGAGAAAGGAAGAGGGAGAAGAGGAGTTTGCTGTAAACAACGGTAGTTGATTCAGAGAAAATAGTGTGGGTTAGGGTTAAGTTACGTTCAATTTATAGGTCCAGTGAACAACTAAGAACATTCGATTAACCCTAAAAACAATCCTCACCATCAAAACTTGATTTGTTTACATTAGCTTATAACGTATAACTCTCCAAAGCTATTCATTTGTTCCTTTGTTATACGACCCTATTAATTCACGTTTCCTTCTAAATAAGATTCTCCCATTGATTACCGAATTAATTAGATCACACATACATATATATATATATGTATATATATATATCAAATATTAATTAATTCTTATACGTTATAATTTCTTACCTATTTGAACGCGTCAATTATACCTCTATTAATTAAATACATATAAAAGTTATACTTTTTAATTTATTCTTATTAATTTACCTACGTCCTAAACCTAATTACTTTGTTTTATTTTTATACGCGTTCCAATTTTTTAATTTTTTTAACTTAGAAACAAATAATCCTATAACTGGCATTTTCTTCTAGCTAATTAATTTACATTATTAGCTATTGTAAAGATGGCGTATTCTTTGATTAATTGACACCCGTTTTAAAACGCTCAACTAATTGTCATTAATTAATTGACATGTTTTCCCATTTTAATCAATATCCAAATTAATTCCTATGCGTCACTCAATCGCACATTTATTAGTTGTACATATTTAAACCGCATATTCATTACCCAATTAATTGACATATAAGTTTCCCTCTTTTATTAATTGACGTTTACTTAATGTCTTTAATTAATTTCTCAATTAATTGATTGCGTCAATTATAAATTATTGGTGAATGATGATAGTATTTTCATAGTTTGTATTAAGTGGCAAAGTCTTTGATGAGGTTCCAGACAAAGAAGCCACGAGCTACACAGTAAATACTGAAAAGAATTCTACATATACCTCATATAGAAATAGAATGAAGACCAAGTTAAGTAGTGAATTGCTTGCTCTCCTGTTTATTTGGAACAAACATACAAGCCAATGAAAATTTCAGCATACAAAAACAAGGATGGAGAAGAAAAGCAAAAACAGTCCTTGCTCAAACGATGGATAAACGTTCATTTAATTTTTCGAAATTATTTCCTTGTTAACTGATTTTTTTTTACCTGTTTCTCGTCTGCCTTCATTTTTTTTGTCCCAGTAGATAAATCAACAAGAGAAAGACTAGAGTGATACGGGATTTAGAAAACCATAGAAGTACATTCACTTATTGTTGCTCCACTTTTTAGATCAGTTCGAGTTAATTGTACAACAAAGAGTACTGGTTTGAAACATGATGCTAGCATGTGCGTAGACGTGCAAAAAACATAAAATCTTGCTAAAATATTTGTGCTGCAAAATTATTTAATTTTAGATTATTAAATCAATTCTATACCAATATAATTTGATAAGATGTATTTCACATGTGAAGATCATGTTCAATGTTAATGCTATCATTTGTACACGAGGAAAAAAGAAGAGGAAAACATGAGATCCGATAGACACAGAAAGGTATTTGATATGAACAAATCAGTACAGGATAAACAAATTTGCACGGTAAATCAACATGTACATATCTGGATAACACGGTCAGTGACATGGATGAAGTTTCATTCAACAACGCCAAATCAGCTATTCACGTTTAAATTGTTGTTTCAGTATTTGGATCATTCAAAAAATAACCCATCTGGATAACACCATCTTCCAAAATATTTGATAACAATAAAGATTGCATTTAACTAGAAGAATGGTGAGACTTTTCTTTCTGAAGTTTACAGCGTAATTTGTTGGCTCTTATTTAACATGTAGTTATTCAAATCATCATGTCTATTGTCTAATATGTTGGAATTTTTAAATTATCTACTTGGTAAAAAGATGGATTCTTCTTTGTAGTATCATGAATAGACTAAGTATGATCTGAAAAGTTTTCATTTGCTCTTTTACTTGAATATCAGAAAACAACCAACGTACAAACTTTGCAAAATTTGGTCGTAACCTGCTATGCACTGAAATTAGTATTTATTATGTGAATTATTAATGTAGGTACAATTGTACAAGTATCTGAAGGAAAAAAAAGCTAGCTTACAATGTAAGTGGAATTTATAAGCTAGCTGATTATGAAAGGTGAACTTATACACCTTTTAGAAATAGTGAATGCACAAGTAATGTTACTTAGATTTGAGTAACAAAAGAAAATAGGATGTGCATAAGGTAATAATTTGGCCTTATCAACTGATAATTATGGTTCATTTTTGAAATGGATTTGTTGTGTTTTGCATATGTGTTGATGGGATATTTAGGATAATTATCATGTTTTCAGTTTGATTTGTGGATCTTTCTTTTTGGAGTTTTCATCCTCTTCTTTTAAAACTCGTGTAACAAACAGATAAGATTGTTGCATTCATTGCATGGTATTGTTCACTGTTGAGTATGTTAAAGCGGCACTGGTAGGGTTTACTGTATAATTTTGTTCACAGGATGTTTGATGTGTCAAAGCATATGTATTTGCACAAACCTCACTTGCATGTCTTAGGCTCTGTACTATTATCATAGATCAGCAATTTGAACTATAACCTTAAAAGTTACAGTACCCAATTTTTTTTGTATCAATGCATTATATTACTGTTGGTTATATCATTGTTATTAATGTTTGTTATTATATAACATTATTATCCATATGGTATCCATTAATTTATTCATTTTACATCAAGTATACATAAATTTTTTTCGCCAGTATCTTCATTTTAAATTTATGCTTCATCAAGGTCCTTTATTAATTATGTTAATTGAACATGGAAATCTTTTGACACTGGTTCAAGTTACTTCCTGTATTTACTTGGATTTCAAATTCAATCGTTAATTGTTCTCTTCGTTACAATTCTTTACTAAATTTTGTTTGTAATAATTTAAATAATTTTTGTTCAACGTATTATCATTATGCTCTCTAGATTGTAATTAATGAAAAATAACAATAAATGTATATTTTTTAAAGTACACAATTAAACGGTCGGTTTATACACCGTTGTACGGTTGTATGCTAGTTGTATACAGTTGCAGTGTTGGAACTGTACTAATAGTACATGAATAGTACATTAACATTAGAACAAAGTATATGTGTAGTAGTAATAAATAGAAAATGCTAGTAACAACCGTTGCAGCAAACCATGTAGAATGCAGCTATTACAATAAACAGTTGTTACCACTGTTTAATAGATTAAATGAAACAAATTAGTGGTTGGAATTTTGCTATTCCTATTTTTTTGGGTCATTTTTAATTTTTTGAACCTCCATTAATAGAAATGGTAGAAGTACTTAGTACCAAAGAAAAACTCAGTAATGATTTAGTTTATCATAAAATTCCTTTCTTCTGTTGGAATTTGAAGGGGTACTGTAACTTGATTTTGCCTTAAGAGTGAATTAGTGGCATGAAATTTGAGTTGCAAAATTATGTCATAAAATTTGGACAAGTAACAGATACTGGTATATGGTGTAAAAGTACATGTATCAGTTTGATTGTGCATATTAATGTTACCATAATAATTACTTGTCCGATAAAGCATAAATATGCCAAATTAATCATTATTTTATTGTGCATAAATATGTGGGAATAGCTGGTAAAATAAAATTGAAACGAAGTACTTTTCCTCATTAACAAATATTTATATGCCATACGGAACTTATACAGGAAAGTTAGTTAAAACAAGATAATAGAGGCAGCAAATATCACAAGGAAAAGGGAGAATGAGAAAAGTATGTATCATACAAAATCAAAGGAAGCGAGATTTCTAGGAAAAAGATATAGTGAAATCTAAATAAAAAAGAAGGCTAGTTATAATGATATACAATCTTTATTAATAATTGGAATAGAGCTGTGGTCCGACCGTAAAGTTTCAAAAATACTCTTATATACAAACAAGAGATCAGCAGTTCGGATCCCGATCAAAGCCAAAATTACATCTATTTCTATATGAACATTTTGATACATAAATTATATCACAACGTCAAATTCTAGTTCCAACATAATTTTTACAATGTTTTTCTTTATGATTTTGAACTTTACTTATCAAATATATATAAATAATTAGCGTTTTATGATTTTATATCATTATGGAAGGGGTTTTTTAAATGCACGTGCATTGCACATGTCAAAAAAATCTCGTATTCAATAAATGTGGTACCTATGATATAGGATTTAAACTGCAGGAGACTTATTTCTTGATCTCTTTCCTTGATTATCCATTACATAATTTTCTCAAAAGGAAGAGGGTTACTTGCATGTTCGAATTGAATGCTGCAATGGTGTAAATCGTAGCAATAAGGTTATTTTTTACAATTTTGAAGTTTCAATGAAATATTTAATTTTGAAAAACACTGATCGTTTAAACATTATTTCCTTATTTCTTTTAAAAAAAAGATATTAGTACATTTTTTTGCGAACGTATGTTAAAGTTAAAATATATGTTAAAGTTAAAATATATGAATTTGGTACTTCCGTAGTAGCTCTGTCATAGCTGTATTAATATCCAAAGAAATTGTAACAACCAGTAAATTTTAATGATTTTTATATCGTAATTAACTAAATTTTTCGTGAAAAATAAATAATAAATTTTTGACATGAAAATTAGATAGTTGGAATACGTCCATTTAAACATAGCAAATGGTAAATTTTTATTGAAAAATATAAAAGTTAGTTTTTTTGTGTAATTTTCAATTTCAATTTAAATCAGTTGAAATTAGATGGAAATAAAATATTTTCGAAATCTGAATATTTTTATATAAGGAAAATGTAAAACATTTTCTGAGTGAGACGCCGTTAATCGTTTCGCCAAACTTGGAATGTTATTGCCCGTTTATCTTATTTCGGCGATTTAGCAGTAGTTTGATAGCGAATATCGACTTTTGATAAAATGGTCGTATCGTCGATATCTGTGTACCATTCTGATCGTCTTATCGTGCTGATCTCCGCAATATATTCATCCCTGTATTTCGGCGTCCGGTATGCATCGAAATCTACGAAACAATTTACCGTATCGGTACCCATTCTGAAGCCTTCGGTTTTCGTGTGTCCTTCCATTATCCACCGTGTAAAATAAATACCCACTAGTCATAAATAATTTTCAGAATTCAGCGTTATGGCTATCGCTATTCCCTATTCCTATATATTATTTTCTGGTTACGTTCATTCTTTTGGTTATTTGCTCTGTCCTTTCATTTCCGTCTGTTTAAAATATAATATATCAGCTATGTTCTTATCTGCTTTTGGAACTGCTCATCTTCCATGTTCATGTGAGCCTACTAGTTTCTCTACCACCCTCCTTCTCTTTTCTCTTCTTCTTATGCTTGCTTTTCAAAAAAGAAAATAAAAATATACAAAGTCATATTTGTTGAAAACAAGTTATATACATACATATATATATACACACACTCACATATACATATATATATATATACATATATATATATAGATATATATACATACATATATATACATATACATATATATAGTTTGGCAATCTGCTATCTCTTTTTCAAAAACCTGCTCCTCTTGTTTCTTCACCACTCACACGAACATCACACGCGGCCGCAAATCACTCACCCATCCCCGCCGATGCTCTAGCAGAGCACCTCCCATGTGAACAGTGCTTCGCCTTGACCCTCAATTCAATCATCGGCCACTAAGCATACTTGACCGTGCCTTCCCCTACGACCCAAGCACCATCACAACCCCACCGACTATCCAAACGTTGCCTCTGCCGAGATCATCTGTAACGACCCAGATATTTAACTACTTTTATAACGTAATTAACTAAATTTTTTGTGACGCCCCACCTCTATGCTCATAATAACAAAGAGTATTAAAAGGAATACTGTCTATTATTACGAAGAATAAGGCTGGATAGGAGCGACCATCTGTAGTTGGCCTTACACTAATATTGGTTATCTCGATAGAAGTGGTATATACTTTTTATTTTTCTTCTTTTATTTATTTACTTCCATCGACACACCCAATTATCAGTATAAAACGAACTACGACGGTTCATAATAGTTTAGGACATTAAATATAACAATAACACGGATTATATAAATGCGGAACAAAGATAAAAACAAGTCTCATATATATATAACTGCTGTCAGTTAATACATAGTTGACACAATACATATGATACAACTACAACTGTCGACTCTAGAAGTTATATATACAAGTACATTATCGGCTAATATACATGAATACATATCGTTCTATACAATGACACGACTACTACAAAATGACACTGACAACTTCAGAAGATGTGAAAAGTCTTCATATCCGGAGCAGCAACTCAAAGAAGAAAATCTACAACCTGAAATAACTCGGGTCTGACCCGAGTATTACATTCAAAAGAAAATAATACACGGGTCAGTCTAATTCAAACTCAGTTATTAGTGCATAGAAGCAATAATAATCAATCTCAATATAGATGACAGTCACAGAAATCTCGTATATCCAACTCTCGATACGAGAATTGGATAACGGCAGATATAACACTAAACAGTGTTAATCCACAAAACAGAAATCCAAAGCAGTTTAAGCAATTGAAATGTCAATTTAAAACAACAGTGATGATTGGCTGCAGTACACGCTAACGTATACTGCCTCGCCAATATAGTGTATCAAATACTCAGAAGATCAATGAATCCGAAAGTCAATAAATCCAACACAAATCAAAACGAACCATTTCAAAATACGCTTAATAAAACAGAAACAGATGACATCAGATCAAATTAAATCTCGGTGTGGCTGCAGTACACGCACGCGTGCACTGCCTCGCCACTACCGTACGTCGAAATTGCAAAGGTCAAGTCACACTAGAGTGACTCAACACAGTTGCAAACAATTTGAATGCAACAGATCAAACAGTGGATTACAAGATAGTTTGCAAGCAGTTCGAGGTGGAAGTGCCATCAGAGATCAACTAAAAACAAAGTAAGTCCAAGTGATCAATGACAGGAATGCAACTGTCTGTTCAATATCCAAGCAGGTCAAAACACTGGATCAAGCAAGTTATAAACCAAAGACTACACAAGCAAGAACAATGAATTAGCAAACTGAAGGTGAGAGCACCAAGGATATGGCACTACAACACTCAACAGAAAAAGACGCAGATCAGCCTCCATAGAAATTAAGGTCATCGGTGAAGCACAATGACCAAATGCAAATAGATACAGAGCATCAATGCAATGTATCGGATTCGAGAACAAAGGCAGTGCAGCAGCATAAAACTTTATCTAAGAGAATACGAAATATGTACACAAGTGATGGTACATTACAAACTGCACATGGCAATTGAATCAGGGGTACATCGGTGGATTAGATCAAATAACACCAAGTAAAGAACTCAATCAGAGAACAATACTGCAACTCAACTACAAGTGTTCGACCACTCCAGAGAGTAGTTCAAATGCAAATGAACTCGAACAGTAACCCAGGCTACAAAGTGTGCAAAGTACAGACTGCAACCAAGACCAGCAACGCCAACGTGACTCAAATTGTAAATGAAGGTCTAAAGTCACTGACTCAAAAGTCCTAGTAAATATCAAGCAATCACAGTTTGAATACAACAGTTCAACAAGACAAGTGCAGACAGACAAGGCACAAAGTGCACAGGAGATACAAGTGCAGGTACAACAGTGCACATGTACAACTGCAACTACAACATCAAGTACAACAGTGGAAACCTGATATCAGTGAACAAGGAATGGGCAGAAAACCAGTCAAAGATCACCAGTAACCAAAATGTCAGGCAGTGGCCAAAAGTCAGATGATCAGAGAAGAGACTCCCATCAAAGACAACAGTAGACAATTCGAACAGGATGGAGATCAAAATAAGGTAAAGACACAAAGCATATCAAAGTGAAGGTAGAAGGTAACTCGAAGTTCAAGTGAACCAGCGCATTAAACAAATGTCAAAGCCTATGATCATCAGTAAACAGAACGAACCAGTGAGGAGGTTAAAGCCAGAAATTCAAAAGTTTCACAAATCCAAACAGTACACTTTAGTTAAGAACAAGTCAAAATATCCTCACAAATTATCAACTTGCCAAAGTCAGGTAACAGTTTCCAACTAATAAAATCAGCAAGTTCGAACAAATACAGATCATAGCCATAATTGTCAAAGGATTCGAATCAAGCCAAAATACACACATATTCAAATGTCATGGAACGGCAATCGAACAATCAGAAATCACTAGAATTCAAAGCAATAGTAGCCCAGAATCAAACAACGGAATTCACGAATAAAAGAGAATAAATTAGATGTGAGCGAAGAATATCACTCACCTTGCTTCGAAGAATCAACCAAATCCCGCAATTGAAATCGACAGGAGCCCAAAATTCGAAGAGGGCGAACGAGACGAACATGCCCTAATCCGCTGAGAGGACAATCGAGTTGCAATTTCTTCGAAGCCCTACTTTGGAGACGAAGACGAACGAGAGGGATGAACGAGCAGCCGCTAATTTTTGAAGCCCTAGTTTCGTGAAAAGGAACGAAGATGAGCCACCATTTTTATTTTCTTTCGTTTGTTTTTGTTTTAGGTTTCGAATGAATGGATGGATTACAAAGGGGGACCGAGTTTGGTTTGATAATCACGGCAACAAAAGAAATGGGCCAAGACAAATTTTAAAGCCCGTACAACAACGATGAATATACGAAAGAATTTCAATCGATTAAAATCTCAATAACAATCAGCTATTGATATTATCATTAAATGACGATAATTAACTGCTACGAATTTTCGGGTTGTTACATTTTTCATGAAAAATAAATAATAAATTTTTGAAATGAAAATTTGATATTTGGTATGCGTCTATTTAAACATAGCAAATGGTAAATTTTTATTGGAAAATATGAAAGTTAGTTCGGTTGTGAAATTTTCAGTTTCAATTTAAAATTAGTTAAAACTGATGGAAATAAAATATTTTCAAAATCTGAATATTTTTATATAATAAAAAATGTAAATCATTTTCTGAGTGAGTCGTCGTATTCCGTTTTGTCAAATTTGGACTTCTCTAGCCTCGTTTATCTTATTTTCGGCGTTTTAGCAGCATTTTCGGTACCGAATATCGACTTTTGATAGGATGATCGTATAGCTGATATCTATGTACCGTTCTGATCATCTCATTGTGCTGATCTCCGCAGTATATTCATTTGTGTGTTTCGGTGTCCGATACTCGGTGGAATCTGCGAAAAAGGGTAACCGTATCGGTGCCCGTTTTGTGCCTTTTGGGTTCTTGTGTCCATTCAATTTCCACCGTATAATCCAAATAGCCACTTGCTTTAAATGTTCATAGAAATTCACCACTTGACTTTTGCCATTCTCAATATTCAACAAAATTTGCTGGTTTCTGATGCAGCCAAGGAAGCGAATTCGACGATGTAAATCGAATCCGTCCAGGATCTCACACGATTAGCGGAAATAATCGGTGAATCGATGATAAATTGGTGAATTTAAGAATACCCAAATGCCTAAATGCCCAAATCCGTTGATCACGAAGATACCGGATTCTAGCAATCTTCGGCACGTTGATCGCGCACGATGCCGTGAGAGAAGATCTACAATTCTTCGAACGTTGATCAAGCGCACTTGATTCCGTGAATTGGCTTCAACAATCGTTGATTCGAGCGCACTCGAATGCCGAAGGTGGAGATAGGAGATAACACTCAACTACCAATTTTTAATGGAGGCAAGAAGCACCAACCAAATTTTATTTTAAAATTCAACCCCTTGAAATGATACAACTCACCCGCTATTTATAGGAGTTTACGACTCAACACATGTTACAACACTTCACACGACTTAAGAAAAATACATCACAACAATACAAACGACTTACAAAAATATCAACATTCAATGACACAGCGACTTAAGAAATACAGACGACTTAACAACTTTAGCGACCTAAGAAAATAACGACCTAACAATAAACGATTTAACAAACAACGACTTAACAAACAAACGATATAACACTTGGCAGAGCGACTTAACAACTGCGGCATCCAGGAGCGATGTAAGAACTTCAGCGACTCAAGATAGATCGTTCGCGACTTAAGAATTTCAGCGACCTAATGAAGTTCGCGACTTACTGGGAATTTGCTCGCGACCTACTGGAAGTTGAAACTTGCTCGCGACCTACTGGAAGAAGCGGCATAACACTTCGCGACCTAACTGGTGCATCGCGACATAAGAAATCTCGTTCGCGACCTTCGCTGGAACGACTTAACTGGAGGAATTCGCGACTTAGGGCTTGCGACATAAGAATCTTGATCATTCGCGACCTTCGTTCGCGACCTACTGGAGGCGACTCAAGGCAATATCGTTCGCGGCCTAGGTGGAAGCTATGTCGTTCGCGACCTCGCTGATTGCTACGTAGTTCGCGACCTAGGTGGAGGCACGATTCAGGGACGCGATTTCGAAGGGATAAACGACCTAAGGTAAGTCGCTTATCTCGCGTATCTCGCGCTGCATCAGTTTCAAATTCATTTTTGGTTCGTCCATTTATTTTTATTTTTCGGTTTATTCACATCTGCATTTGTGAAATAAATATATCGTAACATTTTTTATATATGTTTGTACGGTAACCTTTCCCCTTCCTACCTCTTCAATATATTTGTTGATTTGTTTTCTAGTTGTCGTCCCTTCCACTCTCATTCGTTTCTTTTCTTTATGTTCTCTATTTAAAATAATAATTTATAAATCAAGTTATGGTTTTGTATATCAGTGAAACCTTCTTCCATTTTGCTTTACCATTTGTGTTTCCCACCGCAAGCGTCTCTCTCGGCCTGCTCTTGGCGATCCACCTCCACGTGTCTACCCATGAAACCGCGCCAATTTCCTTTCCATCCAAACCTCCGGCAGTCCGCTGCTACGGCCAGCGCCCATCCCCCTTCCAGCAACAGCCCGTGCCTCATCGGTCAACCTCCGACCATCCGCCACGCTAGTGCTCCCATAGCCGCCGAACGATGGCCTCACCATCCACCTGAGCGGTCTCCAGCCTAGTCGAACCCTCCACCAGAACAATTGCCGAGCCTCCTTCCCTCCCCAAGTACCACGTCAGCCTCTGAGGCACATGGTAGTGGCCACACCTTCCTCTACTTCCAGTCATCCACCCTTTGACCGTTTCTTCCTCCCATTGCCACTGCCCAGTCGCCGTTCCACCTTCAGCCTCCACTCCGACCAAACACAGCAGTCCCACCCCACATCCATCGCCTATATCCACCAACGCAAGCACAACTTCTCCGCACTATTCGCCGCCTGACTTTCCACCTTCGTTTCCGCCTCCCATTTCCTCTCATCTGCGACCTCATCACATCAGATTCCCTCACCTCCACTCCTTTTCACCAGCCGAGCACAACACCTATCTCCATTTCCATCACCACTTGACAACACCGAACCCACTCGACAGCCCCGCCTTCACGCCTTCCACACAGCAACTGCCACCACTATCAAACCGTCCCTAGACTCCACCAGGTAGCAGCCCCGACAACCCTAACCACTACCACCTCCCTCCTCGTGATAACCGTGCATTGTTTCTATAAGTTTAATATAAGCTTGTTTTCTCTCACCTAAATTCCTTTGTTTTAGCCTGTGCATTGCTTTTGTAAGTTTATATAAAAACTTTCGTAAACTTTGTTTGAATATTTTTACCTGCTTTCATAATATTAGCAAAAGTATTTATATTCTATGTTTAAAGTATTTACACATATAATTTAAATTTTCATTCATTGTTTAAGTATTGTTTAAAAATATAACATGTATGTATACTTTGATTTTGAGATGTACATAAATTTTTAAATTATAATTTTGTATATGTTGTACATAATCTGTGATATATATAAGTTTGTGCACGTAATGGTATGTTAGTTTACGTTAGTTGTATAAAATATTAGTTTATATATGATGTTTATAATATATGTTATATAAATTATATGAGAGGTTCGCTTATATATGTAAGTTATATAAGTTATATATATAAATGTTTGTATCAGAGAATTTGCTTGTTCAATTTCCTCTATTACATGTTACATATATTGATTTTAAGTAAAATAGAATATATCTATTTTGACTTTAAATTGCGTACTTTAAAATATATATATATATATATATATATTCTGTTTGAGTTGTATACATATTAGATTTTATATTTTAATATGAGTAAAATTTAGATTTTTAAAATTTATATATATTTGTCTCCATCGATTATCGAATTCCAACCTAGCCTTACTTTGTTCGTAGACTTCGTATTCATCGTGCTTTGCTTTTGGTTTCGCCGCTGTCCAAAATTGATCATAGCAGTTGGTTGCTTTGATTGTTGCTTATCCGTGTGCTTGTCCTGTTTCTCTAGCTTCGAAAGGTGAGCAATCACCCACGATTAACATTCTTATATTTAATAAATTTAATTCACATGAAATGATGATTGAAATATGCTGTTAAATTTGAATTGTTAAATTATTTAATTGTTAAATATGATATGTCATTATCTGCCATTGTTTACTTATGATATATGACACCATAACATGTTGTATATATTATATTTAAATTGTTACTGATGATATATGCCTGTTGTTGATATATTATATTATTATCATATTTGTTCTCACTCTGCAAGTTCCCTTTGTTTAGAATTCCCTATGGGTTGAAATGATACATACCCGAATGATCTATAGATTAGGGGAAAATCGTTATGGGTTGAAATGATAAACCTAAGCGATTTTCATTTTATTTCAAATTTTGGATTGCGGAGAAATGATATACACCCGTAAATAATAAATTATTGTGGATTGAAATGATAAATATCCGTATCACTTGACCATCGGATAGAAAATTATATACGGACACCGTTGGTCTATTTTGAAAAAAAATGATTGCCAAAGTTTGGAAGGAAATATATGGATTTTATTAAATATTGATTTTTTTATTTATAATATAAAGAATTTATTTTAATATATGTGTAAAATTTAGATTTTTAAATTTATACGTTTTGGAAATTTTAAACTTATAAGTTAGTCTTAAAAATATAATTTGTAAGATTTTTCTTATAATTTCATTATATTAAAATATATAAAATAAGATTTAGTACAAAATACATTTAATAATAAAATTTAATTTAATTGGTTTATAATATTTTTAAGTATTTATTTGAATTTATATTAATATTTTAAAAATAGATGTTTTATAACTTTAATAATAAAGGTTGGGATGATAAATTAATGTTGACTTGGAATTTAAATTGGTTAATAATTGAATTTAAATAAGAATTAATTTGAACTTATTGATTTTGAGATTTTGAAAGATATGATTGATAACTTGATTTGATAAAAAGTGATTAAATGAATATTCTCAATTTTAAATAAGATTGAGACTGAATATTTAATATAAATTTAAATTTATAAATTGAGATTTTATTTAATTGTTATTAAAATGAGTAAGTGAATATATTTTTTTCCAATTTGAATTAAATTAAAGTTAAATGTTGAAATCTAAATTAAACTTATATTGAAAATGTTTGAATATTTAAGCTTTGAATCTTATTGGAATTGAAGAGGTAGTTCAAACCCGCATTTGAAATCGATAGAAATTGAAATGGTTTATTAAGAATTTGAATTGAATGTTTAACCTTTTAAATTGAAAGTGTTGAACAAGGATTGGTTTAAATTGAATTTTGGAATTTAAGTTGATTTGAATCGATTTGTGAAATTGGATGAAACAATTCTAATTTGGAAACTATTCAGTATAATCTCTTTAAATAAATATAAACTATTTTTAATTTACAACTATTTTAATATCTAAAATAATTTAATATATAAACTATTTTGACTTATAACTATTTTAATATATATACTATTTTCAATATCTAAACTGTTTAAGTTGGAAGTGTTATGATTTCAAAAGTGTTATGATTCCAAAAGTGTTATGATTTCAAAAGTGTTATGATTCCCAAAGTGTTATGATTTTGAAAGTGTTATTATTTTGAAAGTGTTACGATTCTGGAAATGAATATTATTTAAAGTGAATAATGATATCGAATTGATATGGTTTTTAAATGAATATGATATTTTGACATGAAGTCTGAACTATTTGAAATGAAATAACCACGGTGTGAAATAAGCATTTGGTTGTTAAAGAGACCGATATCGGATATTGTCATACTGTCTGCCAATATCGAAAACTACTTTAACAACTATGTACGTGGTGGAGATTCGAGAGCAAAGTAGGATAGTTTGGCGACGATCCAGTACGAGGTATTAACGTAACCCTGACTCCCGTGAGTCAGCTTGATGTAGCTAAAACAGGAGCCATGCCGAGCCAAGTGATGTCATTCCTCCTATCAGACACATTTCTTCGATACCATTCTATTACTTTGTGATTTGATTTGGTGCACCTTTTGATTAGGGAGTGTGTCTCGAGGTGGGTGGTAGTAGCTGTTATGCGTGATCACCAGTCCGGATCTGCAAATGGTATATCTACCCTGGCATTGCCTCGCGTGCCTTGTCACATGCCTTATCGCGCTTCTACGAGTTTGGTTTGTACCATACCTATGGAGTGCCCTCTGATAGCCCTTTAGTTTAAGGAGGAATTACAGTACTGTATAGACTATGGGAATATATAAAAATGTGTTAAGGGGGATATGGGTAACTCCTTAATGCTATTTTAATACTTTACTTTACTGATAGACATAGTATAATAGCGTATATTACTACATAGTAGATAGTTCCACGGATCCTTAGAGAATGGGAATTCCAAACATCATTTAAGTTACTTTGTATTTCAGTTGACATTTCACTTGAGTTAAATTTACTGATATAGGAATGTTAATCCTGACTCAAGTGATTTTTGTTTTGCTTTATGCTCGGGTCAGACTGAGTGTCACAGCATTTGAAACTCACCTTTGAAGATTGGAGCTTTGTTTGAAGATCTATCAATCCAGCTTTCAGTTATTTCAGTTTATCCTAGTCATTTATGTCTAGACTCGTCAGTTGCTTATATATTAGAGATTTATTTTTATTTGAGATTCTGTTCATTCTGTTTCAGACTCTGATGTTTTATAGTAGCTTCATGAACTAATATTTATCTATTCCGCTGCTTATTACTGTATTACTCTGTGTCTGTGATTCTGTGATTGAATTATTTACTGTATATGCTAAGTTTTGCCAAATATAAATTAAAAATCTATTGTTTTGAGCAATTCAAGTCTAACATGTGCAGATGCGAATGGTTCGAAATACCGGGTCGTTACAAGTGGTATCAAAGCTCTGGTTTAGGAAAAACTTAGCATATGGAGTAAAATTAATTACAGAATCATCTTCGTTCGAGCTTGAAATTCTTCGTTAGGATCCTATTGAGATTTCTTTGGAATTTGGGAACTATTCCTTTGTTCTGAATTTTGGAATTAACTTCCATATTTTCCACTGAAAATTTTCTGTTTTCTATGTTTAAATAGACGCATACCAAATATCAAATTTCATTGTCAAATTTAATTGTTTAATTCCAAGCAAAAAATTCAGTTAATTATGTTATTTAAACCGTTAAAATTTACGGATCGTTACAACGCCTCGATCGGGGTTCGAAAGAAATATCTAGTTATTTTGGGAATTATATATATATATATATATATCTGTGTGTGTGTGTGTGTCTATATATATATTACCTTTATTTCATATCAGCTACAAAAACATTCACTCTGCCCACATACTTACCATCAACCACCCTAACCTAACCTATGTTTGTAACCATCATCTCTTTTAAATCACACTCCCACCTTCGTTTTGTATGTAGAAGAAAGAAGAAAGAAAATATATAACAAACGTTCATTTATCTTTTGAACTATGCTTCATCCAACGGCCACCGTGATATCGCGCCACCACAGGCCGATATGGGCTTCGATGCCTGAAGGGAAGGTGTGCGCGGCATGAAGGCGAGTGTGATGAACGGTGGAGATCGAAAATGGGGGCATGTGGTGGCAGCTAGGGGTGGTTGAACGTGGGATCTTGGGTGGGGAATTCTGGCACCCCTGATCATCAAGAGACAATGGGACCAAAAGGAGAAGTGTGGTGGACGTCGAGACTACCTACTGGTGGATTTTGGTGGCGCAACTTGGCTCGAGGCGGCGGCAAATGGAGGTTGAATGGAAAATGTCTTTTGGGTTTTCGGTGTGGTAGAGGCTTCGTTCAATCCGAAGGTGGTGGCATAAGGAAGCTCGAGGGCGGAGCTTCTCATGAGCGAAACGTGGTGGGGCCAGGTTGTACGAGACAATGGAAAGAGGCGTTGAATGGAGCGGCAATTATATGGAGGCCGCGTTCGTATAGTTGAAGAAGAAGATGAGGAATAGTAGTAGGCCGGGTGTAACGACCTGTATTTATACGGATCGAAACATCGTAAAACAGTTGTCATTGGGTCATATAGAAGATAAGCCATGTGTAGCTTAGGTCGTCTGGAAGATAAGTCGTGTGGTGGCTTAGGTCGTGGGGTAGGTTAGGTCGGGTGAACGACCTAAGAATAGGAGCGACCTATAGGAAGTTGGCGACCTAAGGATTTGAGCGACCTATAGGAAGTTGGCGACTTAAGAAATGGACCGACCTAAGAAGGTTACCGACCTAGGGGTTAGCGGCATAGGAACAACGACCTAGTAGACTGTGTGAGTTAACGACCTAAGAAAGTTAGGTCGTGGACGAGTTAAGGCTTGTTATAGTTAGGTCGTGAGACCTTGTGTTGAAGTTAGGTCGTAAGCGACCTAAGGTGGATTGCTGAGTACAGTTAGGTCGAATGAGTGTTAGGTCGCGCGCTTGCGTTGTTGTTAGGTCGCGTGAGTGTTAGGTCGTAGGTCTTAAGTCGTGATGTTTTAGGTCTTGGAAGTGCATATGCAGTTAGGTCGTGTAGTGTTAAGTCGCGCGCATGTGCTAAGTCGTTGAGTCGGAAGCTGTTAGGTCGCGCATTGTGTTAGGTCGCTGAGTGTTAGGTCGGAAGGTTTGTTAGGTCGTGGACGACCTAAGAGCGAGCGACCTAAGGGGAAATCAGCCTATAAATAGGTGGGTTCTTCTTCATTTTTGGGATCCGGATTTCGAAGCGACGAAGTGCTGCCATTTTAAGAGCTGAGTTCTACACTTCTTCACTTATTTTCTCCACTCTAATCTTGTGATTCCTTTCATCCAAATCGAAGCTCAAATCGAAGATCCAAGAGCTTAGATTGAAGATCTTCATCCATCGAAGAGAGATTTCATCGTTTGAAGTGGAGTTTTGATAGATCGAGTTAGATTCTTCGCTGTCCAGATCTGAAGTGTGTTGCTTTTGTGGTGTTTAGGTGATTCGGTGAGTGGTGAATATCTCTCACACGGATCCAAAGGAGTATATCGGGTTGTTGGCTTGATTTGGTGTTAAAATAGTGATTTCCATGCATTTTCATAAACTTAAGTGTAGATCTATTGTTCATGATGATTTGACATCCATTTTACTACATGTTAACCTATGCAAGTTCATCCATCAAGTTATAGAGATATTGCTCATAATTTCATACTTGTTAGATTTCGACTCTTTATTTACAAGATTGCCATTATTGTTATAATTGTTTATTAGATCATGTTTGAATGTTTGATTTCTTGGATTAATGATTGACTTGATTGATTGTTATGAATTAGTTGATTGATGATTTGATTTAGACAAGATTGTCGAAGATGATTCAAAAGCTAAGGGAAAGGCTCTTGAATTGGGAAAGCTGCTTGTGGCATATGTAGCGGATGATGAAGCTCATATGGATAGATTTGATGATGATGATGATGTTGAGATGAGACTTTGCTAGGATGTGATGAAGCGAGGCATGATATGAGATAGTCTTGGTCTAATCCAGACGGAATCATTCCAAGCATGTTGATAACTCGGTGAAATGGTTCGAGTTTGAGGATAATGGTTTGCTCTAGAGGCGCTTGAGCTAGTATGGAAATAGTCGTCGAGGAGGATGACTAAAAGGCTGAGATTTCATCATTGTTGAAGGTTCTAGCATGCTCAAAGCAAGAGTACGCTGGGCAGATTCGATAGTCCCAAAAGACTACTGATTGGTAGTCGAGTACTCTGGGCAGATTCGATAGTCCTAGGCACGGGCTGTGACGACGTGCAGAGTTATGTCTAGAACCGGGGTTTCCATTAGACCTTGACGGACGGCTGAAAGAATGTGCCGGTCATTCAATTAACGGTGATATCGAAGCAATGATAACAGTGATAGCCAGAGTCATGGATGTTTGGTTGTATCGTCATTCGGTCTCAAGAGCGGTATTTTCAGGGTGCTTATCTGATCTTGGTTTAGGCCTTGGGGGTTTGTACTTGGAAAACATCGCCCTTGACTCGAGTGATAGTTACTTTACTTTAATTGTTTGCTTTGCTATGTTTGCTTCTGCTTAGTGTGTGTCTGGGGGCTATCACTGTAGAACGAGGTGGAGTGGGAGGGTTGGATTCCTATTCATTTTTCCTTTATGCTCATTTGGTATGTTGTTAGTTAATTTACCGCTCACTAAGACTGTTGTCTAACTCAAGGCTTTATGTTTTAACTCTTATTGCCTTGGGTTGTTCGTCCATTTTGGGACGGGCAGACTAGGTAGCAGGTGACAGGTGTTGTTCTTGCTTCCAACGATGCTGATGACGAAGACGAGCTGGAGGCTTGCATATTATTTTCTTACTATATGTACTGGATGTACCACTGCTTGTATAATTCTCTGAGTGATATGTAGTGAGGCTTGATGTATTGACTATTCAGATTTTTGTATTCAACTATTATGAAGTTTTATACGATGACATTCTATTTTGTGAAGCTTCACTATATATATGTTCTATTGTATTTTATCCATGCGATGTGAGTTATACGATAGATTCTGCTGTTTTTAATTTACCCTGACAATCGTCCATGGCTGCCTGGCACACTTTACAGCGCACTTTCTCTAGGTTCTGTGTGGGGGTCATGGGCGGTCGTCACATTTGGTATCAGAGCTTTGGTTAATCGATTTTACCCAACGCTCGTTGACGTAACTACGTATGAGAGACGTAATTGTATTTTGATGGATGATTACTATATATAATATAGTAGCTTAGAAGGATTTGAATTCCTTATGTAGTTGTTTCTCAAGGTGTAATAATCATTCCTTTTTATAGATATAGAGAATGAGTCGAAGAGGGAGACCCGCTGCTAGGGAAGGCCGTGCTGTTGAGGGGGCTGCTGATTATGTTGCTATGTTCGAAGCTATGATGACTTCGATCATGAGAAGGATGCCAGCCCCGGGGCCATCAGTAGATGTTGGAGTTCAAGTTCAAACTCCAAGACCAGTGGATTTTGCTAAGCTTTGTAAGGATTATACTGCTCTTGGAGGAAAGGTTTTTTTAGGAACAGAATCAACCATTGAAGTCCAGAGGTGGGTAGATGCTTGTAGAAGGATCTTTAGTGATTTGGGAATTGAGGATGCGACTAAGAGGAAGTTAGCATCAAGACAGCTTCAAGGGAGAGCTTCTGATTGGTGGAACTCTATCACCATTGATACTCCGGAGGAAGAAATTACTTGGGAGCAATTCCAAGTCAGATTCGAAGCTAAGTTCATTTCTACAGCCCAGAAGTCTGTTCTGTTCAAGAAGTTTGTGGAGCTCAAGCAAGGTGGAAGACCAGTTCTTGAGTATGTTTCTGAGTTTGAAGCTTTGTCCAAGTATGCTCGGTCGTATATTGAATCTTCGTTCCAGAAGAATGAGAAGTTTGTGACAGGCTTGGACAGTTATCTTAGGAGGTAGTTGGTGGATCATTTGGACGATTTATTGGAGAAGCTTGTGGAGAAAGCTCTCAGGCATGAGAATCTGTTTCCTAAAGAGGGATCTGTTGTTGCTGTGACCAAGGGAGAGTCTAGACCACAGCAGGGTGGATACAAGAAGAGGAAGCAGCAGCAGGAGAAGGGTAAGGATGGCCAGAAGAAGTCGAAGGGTGAAGTGACTTGCTACAATTGTCAGCAGAAGGGCCATTTCTCCAGAGATTGCAAGAATCCGAAGGTGCCAGTGAAGTGTCACAACTGTGACAAGCTGGGGCATGTCAAGAGGAATTGTCCAGAACCGCGAAAGGACAAGCAGATTGTGCAAGCTTATGCTTTGGGAGCTATTCCATCATCTTCAAAAGCTCCTACCGTTGAAGAGAAAGGAAAGAGTGTGGTGGTTAAAGGTACTTTTTCCATATGTGGTGTTCCAGTGAGAGTGCTATTTGATACTGGGGCGTCGCATTCTTTTGTTTGTAATGAACTTGTAGGCCGGTTGGGTTTAGAACCGGATATCGTTGATAGGCCATTGATTGTGACTAATCCAGTTGGGGGTTCGTCTTGTTTGTGTATGCTATGCCGTGGTCTGATTGTATCGAGTCATGGTTGCTCTTTTGTTTGTGATTGTTTTGTTCTGAACTTTGCGGGGTTCAAAATTATTTTGGGTATGGACTGACTTAGGAAGTATGCGGCAAAGGTTGATTGTGATAGGTTGGAGGTGATAGTCGAGAATGTGGAGGGGCGAAAGATTGTGAAACGATGTAAGCATGAAGAAGGCGTCTTCATGAGCTTCATGTATTCGCTAGTTGTTCCACGGGATGGACTGTCATCTGTGCCAATCGCTAATGGATTTGAGGATGTCTTTGATGAGGTCAAAGGGTTACCACCGCATAGAGAGATCGAGTTTCGTATCGATCTAGTTGAAGGAGCCAGACCTGTTGTGATGCCTCTTAGGCAGATGGCGCCTAGGGAACAGCAGGAGTTGAGGGTGCAGGTTGATGATCTTTTACAGAAAGGATTCATTCGGCGTAGTGTGTCCGAATGGGGTGCACCAGTTGTGTTTGCAACCAAAGCAGATGGATCGTTGAGGTTGTGTGTGGATTATCGTGAGCTGAATAAAGTGACAAAGAAGAACAAGTATCCATTGCCGAGAATAGATAACTTGTTTGATCAGCTTCACGAAGCTAAGGTGTTTTCTCAGATGGATTTGGCAACGGGATTTCACCAGTTAAGAGTGGCTAAGGATAGTGTGCCGAAGACTGCTTTCAGGACACCATCCGGTTTCTTTGAGTGGCTGGTAATGCCGTTTGGATTGACTAATGCGCCAGCATATTTTGTGGATCTTATGAATAGAGTGTTCAGAGATCAGTTGAACAAGTTCGTGCTAGTGTTCGTGGATGATATTTTGATTTATTCCAGAACTGAAGAAGAGCACAAGACGCATTTGCGTATTGTTTTGGAAATCTTACGGAAACATCAGCTGAAGGCTAAGTTTTCGAAGTGTCACTTCTGGAAGAGTGAAGTGAGGTTCTTAGGCCATATTATCTTTGGAAATGGAATAGCGGTTGATCCCGCTAAGGTGGCAGCAATCCAGGATTGGGTTAGACCTAAGAATGCATCTGATGTGAGAAGTTTTCTTGGATTAGCAAGATATTATCATCGATTTATCAAAGACTTCTCCAAGGTGGCTGCACCATTGACAGGATTGACGAAAAAGAACCAAGTATTCAAATGGGATGCTAAGTGTGAGAAAGCTTTTGGAATCCTGAAAGAGCGATTAACGAGTGCTCCTGTTTTGACTATTCCGAGTGGGAATGATGACATGGTGGTTTACAGCGACGCATGTGGTACTGGACTTGGAGCAGTGCTGATGAGAGGGATAAAGTTGTTGCGTATGCAAGTCGACAACTGAAGCCGCATGAAAGAAATTACCCGACTCATGATTTGGAGTTAGCGGCAATTGTATTTGCTCTGAAGATGTGGAGACATTATCTATTGGGAGTTCGATTCGAGTTGTTTACAGATCATAAGTCGTTGAAGTATCTTTTCTCCCAAAAGAATTTGAATCTTCGGCAACAATGATGGCTAGAGTTTTTGGCATCATATGATTTTGGTATAGCCTATACTCCGAGAAAGGGTAACGTAGTGGCAGACGCGTTAAGTCGAAGACATGCAGGATTGGGAGCCATGTTTTCAGAATGGAAGAATCTCAAGTACTTAGCTGGATTTGATTTCAGGCCCAGATGTGAAATGGAACCTGAGATGTTGGCAAACTTATCGATAAGACCGACTCTTGTGGAAAGAATTGGTGAGAGCCAAAAGCGAGACGATAAGCTTGTCAAGATTATCCGTGATTTGGAATCTGGATTGGATCCAGAAAAGGATAAAGGATTCGAGGTCGATCGAGAGGGTTGGCTTCGGAAGCAAGGACGACTAGTTGTTCCCAAGATAGATGAATTGAGAAGTGAAGTTCTGAAGGAAAGTCATCACTCAAAGTTGACAATTCATCCAGGTGGAAATAAGATGTATCGGGATATGAAGAGAACATATTACTGGGAAGGCATGAAGAAGGATGTTGGAAATTTTATTTCCAAGTGCATGAACTGTCAGTTGGTAAAAGCCGAACAGAAGAAGCCAAGTGGATTGCTTTAGCCATTAGAAGTTCCTACATTGAAGTGGGAGAAAATATCGATGGATTTTATTGATGGGCTACCTAGAACAAGAACGGGAAATTAAGGGATTTGGGTCATCGTAGATCGTCTGACTAAGAGTGCAAGATTCATTCATGTTCGATCGACTAGGACTGCATCAAAGTTGGCCGAGCTGTATGTTAAGTGGATAGTCTGATTCCATGGTATTCCGAAAAGTATAGTGAGCGATCGAGATCCATTGTTCACTAGTGGATTTTGGAAGAGCTTCCAGGAAGTTTTGGGAACCGAGTTGTGTTTGAGTACAGCTTATCATCCCCAAACAGATGGTCAGACCGAGAGAGTCAACCGAGTTTTGGAAGATCTCCTTAGAGCTTGTGTTTTAGATTTCGGAGGATCATGGGAAGATCACCTTCATTTGGTGGAATTTTCGTATAATAACAGTTACCAGTCCAACATTGGTATGGCACCGTATGAGGCATTGTATGGAAGACCGTGTAACTCTCCGACATGTTGGTTAGAAACAGGAGAAAAGCTGATACTTGGGCCAGAGATGATTCGACAGACTTCGGATTGCATAGTGATCATTCGGCAACGAATGAAGGCAGCCCAAGTCCGTTAGAAAAGTTATGCCGATAAGCGTCGTAAAGATTTGGAATTCGACGTAGGTGATATGGTTTTTGTGAAGATTTCTCCACTAAAGAATGTTATTCGATTCGGGAAGAAAGGAAAATTGACTTCGAGATTTGTTGGACCATTCCTGATTATCGAGCGAATTGGAAAGCTCGCCTACAGATTGGAGTTACCAGAAAAGATGTCGAGTGTGCACAATGTTTTTCATGTATCATATCTACGGAAGTATGTGCACGACTAGAATACAGTAGTTTCTGCCGATAGCTGTGAAGATTTTGAGGTAAATTCAGTTGTTGAGAGACCTCGTAAGCCGCTTCGTGTTGTGGAAACTGACACGAAACAGCTTAGGAAGAAGGTAGTTAGGTTGCTCAAGGTACAATGGAGTGATGATGATAACGACTGTACATGGGAGGTGGAAGAGAGGATGAAGGTAGCTCATCCTGAACTCTTCGAGGTATGGCCATAAGGTGTCGTGTCATCTCACGATATTGTAACTTGTTCTAGTTTTAGAATTCTGCATGCTAAGCTAGAATTGGATGCATGGTTTGTTGATTGCTATGGATGGTAGGCGTGCATAATAGTCTTTGATTGCTCTTGTTTGTTTGTAATTTCGGGGGCGAAATTCCTAAGGGGGAGAGAATATAACGACCCGTATTTTTACGGATCGAAACATCGTAAAACAGTTGTCATTGGGTCGTATAGAAGATAAGCCATGTGTAGCTTAGGTCGTCTGGAAGATAAGTCGTGTGGTGTCTTAGGTCGTGGGGTAGGTTAGGTCGGGTGAACGACCTAAGGATAGGAGCGACCTATAGGAAGTTGACGACCTAAGGATTTGAGCGACCTATAGGAAGTTGGCGACCTAAGGATTTGAGCGACCTATAGGAAGTTGGCGACTAAAGAAATGGACCGACCTAAGAAGGTTACCGACCTAGGGGTTAGCGGCATAGGAACAGCGACCTAGTAGACTGTGTGAGTTAACGACCTAAGAAAGTTAGGTCATGGACGAGTTAAGGCTTGTTATAGTTAGGTCGTGAGACCTTGTGTTGAAGTAAGGTCGTAAGCGACCTAAGTTTGGTTTCGTTGGATTTCCACTTTGAAAAGCGAATGCCATATAAATTGTAATACAAGGAATTTTTTAGGGAAATTTGGATTCCTCACCATAGTTGATTTTAAATTTCAGTTATATACTTGTATAAATTCTTGAATGCTAAAAGTTTGGTAGTTGGCCTGATTGAATATGATATCGATATGTATTAAAAGTTGGATCTTTCTAGTAGCAATGGTAATTGTAGCATTGCTTATGTGCTCTGGTAGCTTTGGGCCTCATTATAGTATTTTGAAATTTGCCGTTTCGAATTGAAAATGTTTTTGATTTGAAAGAAGTTAACAGCAAATTTTCAATTAGGCCCTTCATAATTTGTTTATTATAATAGAGAAGAAATTAAATTTAAGAACAAAAATGTGTCGATGTCACATTAATTCATCATCGTTGATTCACATAAAAACACATGTTTTTTGAATTTGATAGGATGCATATATCAATCAATAATTAATTAGCTTTCTCCTAAAGCTAATTTCATTACATGGAATACTTTTCTCAAACCCGAAAACCTCTAAAACTCATCCCCTGGCCTTTCAGATTCAGAAGAATCTAAACAACATCACTTCAATTTTAAATTCTGGAGATTCAAAAGGAAGGCTCACATTCATCATTTCATTATGCCATATCGTTTAAGTATCATATATAGCATACCAAAAAAATGCAAAGTGTTAATCATATGCACACACCTGCCTTCTTCTCCGCAGTGCAAGCCTTTTCCAACAGTGTTTGCAACAATAGATTCTTATGTTTTTCAATGTCTCTGCAATTAAGATGAGATGAGTAAATAGGAGATAACTAAAGCATTTTGAACATATAAGATCCATATAATTATTGTTAAATCATTACCTGTGAGTAAAAATAGCATGAGGAATTCGAATAAAAGCTCCAGCCAAAAAAAGTGTAATCGACAAAATGATAATTTATGTGTATATGCAATGAAAAAAAACAAAAAAAAAACAGCTAAAGATCAAAAGAACCAACAGGTAAAGTGCATCCAACTGTGTCAGTTGTATTTAGATAGAAAATGTCTCCGTTACAAGCAATATAATTATCTTCGTTACAAAGCAGAAATTTACGATTATTCTTTGAGGCAGCAATCAGGATCTTTGTTAAAAACAATATAATTCATCTCCGTTACTGAGAATTTTCCAATGATTGTCATGATTCTTCATGTCTCTGCTTTTAAGACCAGGAGCAAGCTGAAACCAAACAAAACATGCAGCCAGAAACAAAATCTGAAGAGCATAAAAAAACGAAAAAAAATAAAAAATAAAATTAGTTTTGGCGTATACTTATCATTGATTGTGATTGTGACTATGAAAGGAGAAAACTTACCAAAGCGTATAAGATTTCGACGAACCAAAACTGATCATCCATAATACCGAGAAACAGGCGGCTACGAAGCGGAAGAGATACGATATAGATTAGGGTAGATTTGCTTTTACAAGAAATGTATTAGAAGTCCCTATTTTTGATGTTGTTATAAGAAAAGTCCTTGTAGATATAAATATGTAAATTTAGTCCCTATTTTTTGAAAAATTAAAAACGCAAGGTGTTTTGCATTTTTCTCGCAGAAAATGCAAGCTAACTTGCAACTTTTGACTATGAATTTTTTTTTTTTAAATTTTAAAATTTTTGAAAATTTTAAAAATTTTAAAAAGCGCAAGCTAGTTTGCGCTTTTATTTTGAATTACTTTTTTGAAATTTTTGAAATTTTTGAAAATTTTCAAAAATGCAAGTTAACTTGCGCTTTCTTGATGGAAAGCGCAAGCTAGTTTGCGCTTTCTGATTTTGATTTTTTTTTGAAAATTTTGAACTTTTCAAAAAAAATTAAATTTTCGAAAAGCGCAAGTTAACTTGCACATTCTATAAGAAAAGCGCAAGATACTTTGTGTTTTCTTATTTAAAAAAAAACAGAGACTTAATTTACATATTTATTATCACAAGGACTTTTCTTACAGCAACATTAAAAATAGGGACCTTCAGTGCAAAGCCCCTTGCTTTTATTCTGATTAACATGGATCGGGTTTTGTTTGTTTCGGCCCGACTGTAATGCGGTATTGCAATTTGTTTTCGTTAGAATATTCTCACATTCTTTGCTTGGTGCTTTCAACCCATAGTCCATATTTTCAAAACCCTTTCACAAAACATTTTCCGCTAAATACAACTAAAAGTTTGATCTTCTTTTATACCAGCGTAACCGTACAACGGTGGAGAAACCGACCGTTAGATTATATAATTTCAAAAAAAATTCAATTTTTTATTAACTAGGAAAATATGCTCGATTAAATTTTTTGCGTTATACAGTTTAACTCCATTTATAACTCATAATTATCTTTCCATAATTCAACATATTATAAGGTAATAAGAATATAACTCATTATCATATTATAATAAAATTTGAATCCCAGGTAACGATATTCATAAGAATAATCATGTGTATAATTTGCATCCATATATAGTCAAAAAAATTCACGCATATCTCTCAATTTTATACAATGTAACTTATGTACATGATTTTGTAACAAATCAGTATTTTATAAGTAAAATAAAGTATGTTGTAGAAGGAGCTACAAAGTAATGGGTGCCTTCCAATTTACTGGCCCATGTTTAGAAAAGAAACAAGTTAACAAGTTTCCCTTGCAATTTATAAGATCCATCAATATGCTTAAATAAATCATTTATTTTTAATTAATTTACATAGTTACACGGTAATTTGCAGGATATCCAGTCTATTTTGTGTAGTTTATCTGCAAAAGATATTAGCTTCCTATCCTGAAAGCCAGTTCCTATAAAATTTTAAATGCCCATAGTATGAATGCAAGAATTCACATAAAAAATTATACGAACCAAGTATCTCTTTTTTGTTTAAAATGCAAAAAAAAAAAAAAAAAAACAATGCTGTTATGTTTGATTCAATGAGTACTTATCTTTGTACAAGGCACTGACCGAAGTAAATTAATAATAATTCTAATGTCTAAGTAACCCAAATCCATAAATAATGTAAAGAAAAACAGTAACTCAAAATGATGGTACCTTATACACAAATTTTCATGCATGCTCTCACCTGTGATTGATCATAACAGCTTTTGCCTACAAAGAGAAGTAAGAAGTACGAAGACATTTCAACAAAATAATCAGGCTAATGTCGCCATAGATCATATAAAGTGATTAATTATACCATAAATTTTGTCATCAGTTTGTTTAAATTACACGTGAAGCATATACCATATATTGCATTGACAACTCTTGTGCATTTCAAGTTGCTGAATTCCAATCAACATATATTTCTCCCATTGTTTAACCTAATTTCCATTTGCATCTATTCTAATACCTACACCCACCACCTCAACTACCATTACTATCTTTAACAACCTGAACATAAAGAAGAGCATCTAGCAGTGTAATTAAGCAGTAGAAAATAAATAGAGATAAGAACAGTAGAATGGGTATGATATTGAATCAAACATGGTGATAAGAACAATAGAAATGGTAAACTACAGTTTTGAAACAGCTTGTTAGTTAACCAAATTCAAGTTAAACATGGATATAGACCTTTCTTTTTGAAGATGATTTGGCAATGGATATAAGGTGGTTTTTATTGGTAGCAGATATACCAAGTGATTAAGTTATATAAATTATCCTGATTTTTTAGTATACAAATTCATGTTTTTATAGTGATAAGTGACGCAACGGATTAAACAAAACAATGTAGATCGATGAAAGTAGCAATCGATGGATTGGAAGATACCGAAATGCCCAAATTCGTTGATCCGAAGATACCGAATTCTAGCTATCCCAAACACGTTGATAGCGTACTATTCCGTGTTTAAAGATCTACGATTCTTCGCATGTTGATCTAGCGCACTAGATTCCGTGAATCGGCTTCAGTTGTCGTTGAATCGAGCGCACTCGATTATCCGAGAGTGGAGATAGGAGATTATACTCAACTACCAATTTGGTGAAAGCACAAAGCTAACAAACAAAGTTTTTATTTCAAATCAACTAACTTTCAAATGTACAACTCACGCCTATTTATAACAATTTACAAAACAGACCCTTAAGTCGTATACGACTTACGACTCAACTTAGGTCGGTAACGACTCAGCACACCACGACTCAAGCACTTGTATTACAACCCACACAACATCACAAATTTACAACACTTAGGTCGCATACGACCTATAGACACACGACCTACGACTTAAGTACAAACGACTCAACACATATATACAACAAAGTCCAGTAAAACACCCACGACATACGACTTATCAATCCTCACGAGTTAAACAGGTGCCGCGACTCAACATCGGACGACTTATCATTGCCACGAGTTAAAAATGAACGGCATCTGGAGCGAGCGACCTAAAATGAACGGCATCCCCATGAGCGATCTAAAAGAAGCGGCTTCAGAGAACTTCGCGACCTAAGTCTTCACGACTTAAAGCCTCGCGACTTATAATGAACGACTTATCTCCCCAGATCTTCCCACGACCTACAATAGGTCGTAACTCGTTAAGTCGTTCGAGCGCCTTTCCCTTTAGCTTGTTAACTCGCGGTTCTCCACTAGGTCGTTCACGACTTATGGCTTCTTTAAGTCGGTCACGACTTAGTCCCTTTAGCTTGTTAACTCGCAGTTCTCCACTAGGTCGTTCACGACTTATGGATTCTTTAAGTCGGTCACGACTTAGTACTTCCGTGCAAACTTCCTTGTTAGCTCCCATGGTCTTAGGTCGTAAACGACTCATTATTTCTGGACGACTTAAGATGTTGTTAAGTCGGTCACGACCTAATACTTGGCCCGCATCATCCTTCTCAGGTTGAGAAAAATTCGTCCTCGAATTTGTATATTCTTCCTCGAATTTGTAAATTCTTCCACATCAGCTTGTTCATCCCCATAATAAGGTACCAGATGTTTAACATTAAACACGTCAGACGTATATACATCCTCCGGCAGCTTCAATTTATAAGCATTTTCATTAATCCGTTTCATGACTTCTACATGACCAATTTTCCTGGCCTTCAACTTGTTATAAGCGCCCACTGGAAAACGATCTTTTGTTAACACAGCATATACCAAATCTCCTTCATTAAATTCAACGCTTCTTCATTTCAAATCTGCAGATCGTTTATACTTTTCATTTGTTTTCTCCAATCGTTCCTGAACGATTTTATGACATTCCGCCAATCCATCAACAAAATCAGCAGCTCGCTTGACTGTCTTCTTTGGTTGCGGTATGACCGTTAACTCCAACGGCCCCTTTGGCAAACTAGAATATACAATCTGAAATGGACTGAACCCCGTGCTACGGTTCATAGCATGATTATGAGCAAACTCCGCTTGACATAGCTTCACATCCCAACTCTTCAGATTGTCTTTCACAAGACATCTCAACAAATTTCCCAATGATCTGTTCACAACCTTGGTCTGTCCATCCGTTTGCGGATGATAAGCGCTGCTAAAGTTCAGCTTCGTTCCGACCATCTTCCACAAACTTAGCCAGAAATGACTCAGAAAACGAGTATCCCTATCCGACACAATAGATTCTGGCAATCCATGAAGTCTATATATCTCTTTGAAAAATAACTGAGCAACATGAACAGCATCCGCCGTCTTCTTACAAGCAATAAAAGGTGCCATTTTCGAAAATCGGTCAACCACCACATAAATGGAATCGTTCACCCTTTGAGTTCGCGGTAATTCCAAAACAAAATCCATACTAACATCAACCCAAGGTTTACTCGGTACCGGTAACGGCATATATAATCCAGCATTAGTCGCAGTTCCTTTCGAAACTTGACAGATATGACATCGTTCCACAAATCGCTCCACCTCTTTTCTCATCGATGGCCAAAATTAAGAGTGTGAAATCAACTGTAATGTACGCTCTCTACCCACGTGGCCTTCTTCATGTAGCTCTTTCACAATCTTCATTCTCAAACTACAATCAGGTATGCACAATCGATTTCCTTTGAAAAGAAAACCATCTACCATCATAAACTCATTTGTCTCTCCCTCCTTGACTTTATCAACAAACTTTGCAAAGTAAGGATCATCGACAAATAATTCTGGTAGCACATCAAACCCTGTCACTTCGACCTTCATTGTAGTCAACAAATGGTTCCTTCTTGTAACGACCCAGAAATTTCGAACCCGAAATTTCCAAATAGTTAGAAGAAAAAGAAAGAGATAGAAGAAGAAGAAAATAGAAACAAGACACAGAAACCTCACATTCGCAGCGGATAAAATATAATATCACATAATAATATCAGTTATACAAAGAAAACTTATCAATACACTTATATTTATACATCAGAGTTACACCCATTACAATACACTGGACAGTTTAAAACAACATGCCCAAGCCAACTATACCATACACAGCGGTAAATACTCCATACGTTTCAGCCATCCAGCTCGCCACTTGAGCTTCAGAACATCTTAACCTGAAAATCTGTAATACTCGGTCTGACCCGAGCATTACATCAAAGTAACACCCGAGTCAGGCTGGAAACCAGCGTGAGTAAACTCATCTAACATGGAATACCAAGCAATATAACTTAAGTGAATTACCAGGGTAACTCGTACTTTTCTACGAGTTCTAATCATATTTAAGTCAATCATTTATCTCAAACAATATCCAAGAATCGTTATCCAGTTTTAAATATCCATGATACTTAACTTATTTCATTCCAGCCTGTTTGCTTCCAAACTCACATTTATAAAGAATCGAAGTGGTTTCGGGTATTTACTGATACCCGACCCCGGTCTCTTCGAATTCAATGTCATTTCTAATCCAAGTTGTTAAGTTTTAAACAATACAATTCAAATCCAGGATATCATACAGCAATTCAACTCAGATAGTTAGCCTACGTTATCACAGTTTAACCCATTCATATTAACTTTTAATTAATCTCCTTAATTAATTAAGCACCATAATTAATGATTCTCTAATCACTTAATTAAAGAAATTATTTAATAATTAATCACTTAACCTTGCTTAATCAATCATTAATTAATTACAAACCATTTAATTTAATCATTCCTTGATTACCATACAAATCAAGTAATTAATCTTTAATTACCCAATTAATTACTCCTTAATTATTAATTAACAAACCTTAATTATTAATTAATAAAACTTAATTACAAATCAACTAATCTTTAATTAATAGTTAATTCAATCTTTAATTACCAATTGATTAATCTCTAATTACTAATTAATTAATACTTAATTACAACTTAATTACTTAATTAATTAATGACTCTTCAATTACTTCATTAATTATCAAATCCTTAAGTAATTATAAGATAAAACATTCCCTTTATTAATTTCCTATCACATATTTTTAAAACATTTATCCCTTTAATTAACACTTAATTATAACCCAATTACTACATTTTTAATTACCAATTAAATTAATTACCAACTTTTATTACTTAAACTTTGCATTTTCTTTGCATTACAACTTTGTATTACTAAAATTTTTATAAAATTGTACATATCATAACCTCAAATTTCAAAAACCAAACAACATTTTACTTCACCTTTAAAACCTATATATGTTTCATTTTTTTAAACCTGCATTTGATTTTATTTTAGCTTTAAAACTGTATTTTAAACTTGTACAAGTTTCCACTTAAAACAGAAAAACTCATCACAATTAAACCCGAGTAATTTACTAAAATCCCCGAGCCTCTCTCGTGCTACTCGCGATCCACTCACGTCTCCGAGTTACTCACGCAACGTCTCGAGTTCGACACCGAGAACGATCGTCTTCCCCAAACTCGAACTCACAGCACAACTATCCCAAACCAAACATACACGTGTGCACGTGTACGGCTGATCCAACCATCTCCGATCAACGTTCCGAACGCCAGCAAGTCGCCGTCACCCACCTCAATCTTCCCAACCATCCAGTTTGACGAACTCGATTGGAAATCAAAATCGAGTTAGTTCGATTCCACTAGAACCAAATTCGAAGAACAGAACTTCCCCCTGGTGTGATCACCTTCGATCAACTGTCGATGTCGCATGAACTCGAACAACATCGTCGACCAAAATTGAACCTTAAACCCTACTTCACCCCCACCAGGCTACTCCGGCCATCATAAAATTTTACCATCATTTTTCCCATGATCTCCGGCCTACAATCCTCTTCTGGCCACAACCCCGAAGCCTAATCATCCTCCGTTCACCAGAATTTATCAGAAAACTAAATTCCGTTCAACCCAAATTATCTCGACATTCCCATTCTTAAAAATCTTGATTTTACTTTTTAAAAACTTAGATTTTGAAAACAAATTTGATTATATACTTAAATCCAGAAATTATTTAAGTCGAATATTTGATAGAATTTAAAATCCTACGGTTCTTCTTTCCTTTTTATTAAGACTGGCTTCAGATTTAGCTTGAAATCATCTTTAAAATTTATATCATATTATAACAAACAATTTTTGTTTATACATTATGCCCTATAGAAGATCAGGGAAGGAGAACATGATTTTTCTTCTCAGATTTAAAACCCGAACAACAAGCATAGAGCAAACATCTTGTAAACAGACATGCACACCCATTCAATTCATATATATACACATATGATCATATAAAACAATCATGAAATCACTTATCACTAATTTACTTCAAGATCACTGCATGCAATCAAGACTTAAAATAGATTAAAAGCTTGTTTACTCACCTGTTTTAAAATGTTGAACAGAGAAGCTTAAAACTGGAAAACTTTGATTAGCTTGAAACCATGCTTTTAAAACTGAGATGGATTTGCTTTGATCTGCTTAGATGTTACAGGTTTATAAAGGGTTGTTATTTGATGATTATTTGCATTTTGCTTTGTAGCTGAATCTTGAAGTGGTGTTTTGAATCTGCATTAAATCTTTGCTTGATCTGCCCCTTGTTTTGGTTTGATAAATTGAAAACGTTGCTTGATGTTTTGAATCCTTTTCTGTTTACAGGTTTGTTTGTTTTTTAAATTTCCAGGTTTTTGAAAGAAAAATGGAAACCTGGTATTTTCTTAAGCCTTTGTTACTTAAAATTCTAAAAGAAAATAAAGTTTTTGCCACTTGTTCTTTCCTAAACTAACACTTGTATGAAAACCTAACACTTGTTATTTACATAAGCTAAGTAACTTACATTTGTTAATTTATATGCTAATATTTCAACACTTGAATTTTGTATGTATAAACATATCTTTAAATGTTTTATAAACCTTTGTATTTAATTTCTATTTAGTTAATATCTTACTTAATTTATACATATGTATATATATATATATGTATGTATTCTAATCCAATTTACTTTAAAAATATTATCTTTAGAATTCCAAATTCAAATTCAAATTCAACTTAAAATCACTCATATAAATATATATATTTTAAACAAACACAAATTTAATTTGTAAATAATAATTCTATTTAAAATCCAAAATAAAAATAATACATTATTATTGTTTTGGAAACAACAATTTTTACCAATTTTAAATAATTATAAAGGAGATTATCAAATACATATCTATCCAATATTTAAAACCCAGCATTATTATAATTCAGATTCTTATATATATTCAGATATATCTCAGAATTTCATTTGTTCAATTTACAAATAAGTATTTTAATAAATTTAATTCTATTAATTTCCAATTAACAGATGCCCAAAAATCCGGGTTATCACATTCCTCCCCCCTTTGAATCTTTTCGTCCTCGAAAAGGAACGAAACCAGAATTTTAAATACTTATTATCAGATAAATTATTCTTTGATCACTTTTAAAACACTTTTAAAATCTATATAATTTTATAAGATAGTTTTTACAAAAATACTTTTATAACTCGATGTTTTAATAAGTCCATCCTCGTTCTCACAGAAATTCGGTTATACGTTGATCAGACGTAGGACTGAAAATCTATAAGTACTTAGCAGACCCGTTTTCAACACCCAGTGAAAATACTTTGGAAAATAATTTATTGAAAATATAGAAAACAGTTTTTTTGAAAATAGAGGAAATATCTTTGGTGAGAATGCTCTGGAAATCATCACCCCCATCCATGGTCACAGTTACATCACGGGTTACGTTGCCATCGTAGCAAAAGTCCATGTAACTGATGACAGCATGGAACCCACAACAGATCGCAGTTACATTCCAGGGTTACGTTGTCGTCGCAGCAAAAGTCCATGTAACTGTTGGCTCTCAGCGGCACACACGATTTCGCTGTCAAAATGAAACTTCTCCCACATAGGTCGCAGTCTACCGATATAAAATCAAACGCAGACTGTTGGCTCTCAGCGGCACAAACGACTTTCGCTATGTTACCATAGTGTCACAGTCTACTGATATAAAATCAAACGTAGACAGTTGGCTCTCAGCGGCACACATGACTTTCGCTATGGTCTGCAGTAGATCGCAGTGACATTGAGTTAAATTGTTGTCACAGCATAACTCAAATCCCTCTGTGGGCACCAGCCCCTCGACTTTCGCTACACAAATAATCCTCAGGAACTAGTTTTGTCCGGACTCCTCACAGGATCAACTTTAGAAACCCCCCTTGGGGCTCAAGGCAGTACCACCCAGTGGTACTCCTGAGAAGTTCATTTCAAGGAAGCGCCTTTTTCCCCAGAGCTATTCTCAAAACACTTTATACTATATACTTATAGTATCTTCAAATCATACCCTTTATGATTTATCAAAATCTCCTTTACACAAAATCGATTACCAAAATCGATAATTCTCAAACTAGGCTTTTCAAAATCCAAAATTGATTTTCCCAAAAATCAAAAGCCTTTCCCAAATTCATAGGTTCCCAAAACCTTTTCCAAAATCATTCTCATAAGATCCTTTATATATATATAGATATAGATATATATAACTTTTAAAATCTTTGGATCATTTCAACTTTGTATAAAACCTCTTTTATACTTCAAATATTTCAAACCCCTTTTCTTTTAGCAATAGATTCAACAAGGGAAGATTTACCTTATACAACAAGGATATATAACTTTATTTTATTCCAAATCAAATATTCACATTTGATAAATCTTTTATAAAGTTATTAACCATATTTCTTTTCAAAAACCATTTTACAGTTCTTATCCACAAATCTTCAATATCAATTTCATTCAAATCCGTACGATGTACACATATCATCCGTACACAATATCAATCTGATCGCTCAATCGATCACACAATTTCACTTCCGAACTAGTATCGTCCACCCGACTTCCTAGTGCGGACTTAGATCTGGTTTCTTGATTAGAAACCGTCATTCTCCTTGCATAGTCACAACTATGATAGAGAATATCCAGAACCAATCAAAAATCCATATCCAGGTTCTCCATCGAAAATCGAGCGAAAAATCCCAACTCGGATCGATAATACTATCTCGAAATTCTGTGTTCGAATCTGGATCAAATCACTATGCGAATAGAATAATATACGTATATCCTACGTATTTATCTTTGTTGGTTATTATCCAAATCAATTCTCTTTTCTATTCACATTTCCTTTAATTCCATTCACTTATTCTCAATTGCTTCCATTTCCAATTGAGTTATTACTTCAATTACAAACAGTTTGAACTCTGACCTATGTAAATTTAAAAATAGCTTGAAAAAGTTTAAAATAGATAAGTAATTGAAAAATAGTTATTAGTTTGTAAAATAGCTGTAAAATAGTTTAGTAGGTATAAAAATAGTTAGATAATTGCAAAATAGTTTTTAAAATAGTGATTACATATAAGTAGCTGAAAAATAGTAATTAGTTTATAAGACAGTTTTCAAAATAGTTAAATAGTTTTAAAATAATTGTAAAATAAGTATAAGATAGTTTGGGGTTTAAGAAGAAAGATTGTATAGTAAATAGTTTGGAAACATATACTTGTATTAAAACAATTTGAAAATAATCCAGAGCCAAACTGTTTAATTTCCCAATCTCCATTTCCAATTAATTTCCCATTAATTCAATTTAAATTTCCACTTCCATTTAAATTGACTCAATACTTCAATTTCCATTGAATTTTATTCAATCCCAATTCAAGTTGAATTAATCTTAATTCCTTTCCAAATTTCAAATCAAATTCCATTTGATTTTAAACATATTCATTTTAATTACAATTTCAAATTATTCAAACTAATTTCAAATTGAATCCACTTAAATTTCAAATCATTTCAATTTCTATATGAATTAATCCCAATTCCCATTTGAATTTTTTGAACTCATTCAATCTTCAATTTTTATTTTAAATTAATTCAATTCAAATTTTCCATTTGAATTTTAAACTTATTCATCTTAAATCACAATTCCCATTTATTCAAATCAAATTCAGTTTGAACTAATTCAATTTAAATCTCAATTTTAAACTATCTCGAATTATATAAATTCGAGTTAAAATTTTTAAATATTGATTTAATTCCTTAAATTCCTTCACTTTTAAATTAATTCAACCTTTATTTTTTTATTTTAACAAATTAAATCTTTAAACCTTTTAATTCTGAATTCAAATTTCAAAATTCCATTTTAAAATTATCTTTACTTAACTTATTACAAAGTTCAAATAAGAATTCAAAAACAATTTAATCTTCAGATTCTAATTTATTATCCATTTTCAATTTTCAGATCTCAAACCCATTTTGAGATCACTCATAACTTCCATTTAAATTAACCATTTAACTACCCAAGTTAAATTTAAATTTCATCTTGAAATTTCCAATTCAAGTTATTTATTCAAACTTATTTAACTTCCTCCAAGTTAAATTTACTTAATCCGGTCAACTTTTCACAATTTGAATTCCCATTCAAATTTTAAACTTCAGATTAATAGTCTTTCCCCTTTTAAGTTTAAAAACTTACTTTACTTTGGGTTTTACATCACATTCCAATTTAAAACTCAACACTAAGTGTTTATTTCAAATCATCATTGGTATTATATATATTCCTCATATATACATTTTCTTTACACACCAAGTTATACTTTAAATTTTTAAACCACCTTTGGTTTTAATTCAAAACAACTTCTTTAAAACAATTTCAAGTTTTCTGGATTTAGATTTAAAATTTCACAATTTTAAATTCTCTTCAATTCCAATTTATAAGTTATACTCACTTAAATGTTTACTTCCCTAAACATTTCATTTTGCTAAATCATTAACAACATTCATTATTAAACACAATTACCATTTATGATAATAACCAAGATTATCATATCTAGAAACCAATTCATTATTACCTTTATTCTTGATAACATTTCTACAAATTCAAGATTTTAATTTTAGTTTGAATTCATTTCAAACTTATCTTCATTCAATTTTAATTTGGCTTTATTTCTATTACCACTTAATTTAATTCCAATATTTTAACAACCAATTACCTTAATATTTAATAGAAAGAAATATCATTTTATATATCAAAATATATTCTTATATAAAATCATTTAAAATCCTTATATAAGAAAATAACAATTACGCTCTCATATATATATATATATACACTCAACTCGTTCTAGGGTACCATTGACCCTATCCTTAATGAGTAATCCCAACAGAGCCAAGGTTCTCGCTTAACCTTCGCTCTGATACCACTGTAACGACCCGGAAATTTCGAACCCGAAATTTCCAAATAGTTAGAAGAAAAAGAAAGAGATAGAAGAAGAAGAAAATAGAAACAAGACACAGAAACCTCACATTCGCAGCGGATAAAATATAATATCACATAATAATATCAGTTATACAAAGAAAACTGTATCAATACACTTATATTTATACATCAGAGTTACACCCATTACAATACACTGGACAGTTTAAAACAACATGCCCAAGCCAACTATACCATATACAGCGGTAAATACTCCATACGTTTCAGCCATCCAGCTCGCCACCTGAGCTTCAGAACGTCTTAACCTGAAAATCTGTAATACTCGGTCTGACCCGAGCATTACATCAAAGTAACACCCGAGTCAGGCTGGAAACCAGCGTGAGTAAACTCATCTAACATGGAATACCAAGCAATATAACTTAAGTGAATTACCAGGGTAACTCGTACTTTTCTACGAGTTCTAATCATATTTAAGTCAATCATTTATCTCAAACAATATCCAAGAATCGTTATCCAGTTTTAAATATCCATGATACTTAACTTATTTCATTCCAGCCTGTTTGCTTCCAAACTCACATTTATAAAGAATCGAAGTGGTTTCGGGTATTTACTGATACCCGACCCCGGTCTCTTCGAATTCAATGTCATTTCTAATCCAAGTTGTTAAGTTTTAAACAATACAATTCAAATCCAGGATATCATACAGCAATTCAACTCAGATAGTTAGCCTACGTTATCACAGTTTAACCCATTCATATTAACTTTTAATTAATCTCCTTAATTAATTAAGCACCATAATTAATGATTCTCTAATCACTTAATTAAAGAAATTATTTAATAATTAATCACTTAACCTTGCTTAATCAATCATTAATTAATTACAAACCATTTAATTTAATCATTCCTTGATTACCATACAAATCAAGTAATTAATCTTTAATTACCCAATTAATTACTCCTTAATTATTAATTAACAAACCTTAATTATTAATTAATAAAACTTAATTACAAATCAACTAATCTTTAATTAATAGTTAATTCAATCTTTAATTACCAATTGATTAATCTCTAATTACTAATTAATTAATACTTAATTACAACTTAATTACTTAATTAATTAATGACTCTTCAATTACTTCATTAATTATCAAATCCTTAAGTAATTATAAGATAAAACATTCCCTTTATTAATTTCCTATCACATATTTTTAAAACATTTATCCCTTTAATTAACACTTAATTATAACCCAATTACTACATTTTTAATTACCAATTAAATTAATTACCAACTTTTATTACTTAAACTTTGCATTTTCTTTGCATTACAACTTTGTATTACTAAAATTTTTATAAAATTGTACATATCATAACCTCAAATTTCAAAAACCAAACAACATTTTACTTCACCTTTAAAACCTATATATGTTTCATTTTTTTAAACCTGCATTTGATTTTATTTTAGCTTTAAAACTGTATTTTAAACTTGTACAAGTTTCCACTTAAAACAGAAAAACTCATCACAATTAAACCCGAGTAATTTACTAAAATCCCCGAGCCTCTCTCGTGCTACTCGCGATCCACTCACGTCTCCGAGTTACTCACGCAACGTCTCGAGTTCGACACCGAGAACGATCGTCTTCCCCAAACTCGAACTCACAGCACAACTATCCCAAACCAAACATACACGTGTGCACATGTACGGCTGATCCAACCATCTCCGATCAACGTTCCGAACGCCAGCAAGTCGCCGTCACCCACCTCAATCTTCCCAACCATCCAGTTTGACGAACTCGACTGGAAATCAAAATCGAGTTAATTCGATTCCACTAGAACCAAATTCGAAGAACAGAACTTCCCCCTGGTGTGATCACCTTCGATCAACTGTCGATGTCGCATGAACTCGAACAACATCGTCGACCAAAATTGAACCTTAAACCCTACTTCACCCCCACCAGGCTACTCCGGCCATCATAAAATTTTACCATCATTTTTCCCATGATCTCCGGCCTACAATCCTCTTCTGGCCACAACCCCGAAGCCTAATCATCCTCCGTTCACCAGAATTTATCAGAAAACTAAATTCCGTTCAACCCAAATTATCTCGACATTCCCATTCTTAAAAATCATGATTTTACTTTTTAAAAACTTAGATTTTGAAAACAAATTTGATTATATACTTGAATCCAGAAATTATTTAAGTCGAATATTTGATAGAATTTAAAATCCTACGGTTCTTCTTTCCTTTTTATTAAGACTGGCTTCAGATTTAGCTTGAAATCATCTTTAAAATTTATATCATATTATAACAAACAATTTTTGTTTATACATTATGCCCTATAGAAGATCAGGGAAGGAGAACATGATTTTTCTTCTCAGATTTAAAACCCGAACAACAAGCATAGAGCAAACATCTTGTAAACAGACATGCACACCCATTCAATTCATATATATACACATATGATCATATAAAACAATCATGAAATCACTTATCACTAATTTACTTCAAGATCACTGCATGCAATCAAGACTTAAAATAGATTAAAAGCTTGTTTACTCACCTATTTTAAAATGTTGAACAGAGAAGCTTAAAACTGGAAAACTTTGATTAGCTTGAAACCATGCTTTTAAAACTGAGATGGATTTGCTTTGATCTGCTTAGATGTTACAGGTTTATAAAGGGTTGTTATTTGATGATTATTTGCATTTTGCTTTGTAGCTGAATTTTGAAGTGGTGTTTTGAATCTGCATTAAATCTTTGCTTGATCTGCCCCATGTTTTGGTTTGATAAATTGAAAACGTTGCTTGATGTTTTGAATCCTTTTCTGTTTACAGGTTTGTTTGTTTTTTAAATTTCCAGGTTTTTGAAAGAAAAATGGAAACCTGGTATTTTCTTAAGCCTTTGTTACTTAAAATTCTAAAAGAAAATAAAGTTTTTGCCACTTGTTCTTTCCTAAACTAACACTTGTATGAAAACCTAACACTTGTTATTTACATAAGCTAAGTAACTTACATTTGTTAATTTATATGCTAATATTTCAACACTTGAATTTTGTATGTATAAACATATCTTTAAATGTTTTATAAACCTTTGTATTTAATTTCTATTTAGTTAATATCTTACTTAATTTATACTTAGTAAATATTTTAAAAATTAATCTTATACTAATAAAATCATATGTATATATATATATGTATGTATTCTAATCCAATTTACTTTAAAAATATTATCTTTAGAATTCCAAATTCAAATTCAAATTCAACTTAAAATCACTCATATAAATATATATATTTTAAACAAACACAAATTTAATTTGTAAATAATAATTCTATTTAAAATCCAAAATAAAAATAATACATTATTATTGTTTTGGAAACAACAATTTTTACCAATTTTAAATAATTATAAAGGAGATTATCAAATACATATCTATCCAATATTTAAAACCTAGCATTATTATAATTCAGATTCTTATATATATTCAGATATATCTCAGAATTTCATTTGTTCAATTTACAAATAAGTATTTTAATAAATTTAATTCTATTAATTTCCAATTAACAGATGCCCAAAAATCCGGGTTATCACACTTCTGCTCAACGCATCCGCAACACGATTCGTCACTCCCGATTTGTGTTTCACAACAAACGTAAACTGTTGCAGATATGCAATCCATGATGCATGTCTCGCTGAAATCTTGTCTTGCCCTTGTAAATGCTTCAATGCCTCATGATCAGTGTAAAGAACAAACTCTTTCTGAAATAGATAATGTCTCCTGTTAACGTTAAAATATGAACGATAACACCCGGTGTGTGTAATAAGATCGTGAAAGCACCACCCGTGTGACGGGAACAGAATTTAAGCAGGAAAAAAGCAGAAATGCAGTAAATGAACAACGGATTTATAGTGGTTCGGCCCGTAATTGAGCCTACGTCCACTTTATAGTCTCTTATTGCTGATTCGGTTACAATTTGATACAAATCTCTTCAAGAAACAGTACAATTCGATCACAAGAAACAATCTAGACTACTAGCTCAATCTTCGACGGTGAAACTCGATGAATCCATCTCGGATGTAAGGAATTTCTCTCGAAGCTTGTTGTAGTGTCGTGAATGCTTGAAGGATCCTTGATTACTGAATGAATGAAGAGTTCGACGGAGTAACAGCGCTGTAAAAATGATTTGCCAAAAGTCCCTCTCATGTTGGAAGTGGTGGGGTATTTATAGGAGCTGATTTGGACTCTGGAAAATTTCCTAAGTCCTAAGTCGTCGCCGACTTAGTATAAGTCGCTGCCGACTTATGATAGGTCATAGCCGGTTTATCAGTTCCAACACTTCCCTAGTAGTTCACCTCCTCTTCTGGTTTTACGCTTAAGTCCTAAGTCGCTTAAGACTTAAGGTAAGTCGGTGACGAGGTAAAGGTGCATAAGGTATCTCAGTGTTGTTAGGTCGGAGCAGAGTTAACGTGCAATCTTAAATCGGCGGTTTGTTAACTCGGCAGGCCTTGCTAACTCGTACTTTGTTAAATTGGTTGGCTTCCTTAAGTCGGTAGTCATTTTAGGTCAGCAGCTCCTCTTAGTAGTGGATTACCTTAAGTCGTCTCTTATTAGGTCGTACGCTTCCTTATGTTGTGACTGGTTGAGTCAGTATACTCTTTAACTCGGTAGGCCGCAAGTTCCCATAGGTCGGCAATCTGTTAACTCGGCAGGCCTTGCTAACTCACAATTTGCTAGGTCGGTAGGCTTCTTTAAGTCGTTATGTCGTTAACTTTCTTAAGTCGGCAAGCACCTTAAGTCAGCCAGCATCCTAAGTCGGCATACTTCTTAAGTCGGCAAGCACCTTAAGTCAGCCAGCATCCTAAGTCGGCACACTTCTTAAGTCGGCAAGCACCTTAACTCGGCTCCTGCTAGGTCGTGAGTCGAAAGGGGGTTAACATTTGCCCCTCGAAGTACGCGCCTAATTCGTAGGTCGTGTGCTTCGATTTCCTTAGCTCGCTTCTTGGTAAGTGTGTTAGATCGCGACCGACTTAAGATGAGTCGTAGGTCGGACATGTCGATTCAAATTTCACTGTCCCAGATTATAAATAGCTTAAGTCGTCCCTTCTCTTCCTTCACCTGTTCCAACTTCTTGTGCCGCCATTAACAGAGTTCTTCGATTTCAAATACGAATTCAAGTTCACCACCCGGCGATTCACCCTTGCTATCTAATTGCGTAAGCGTTTCCGATCCTTTTCCATTTCATGTTCGCCATTGAACCATGAATTCTAACCTCCGAACCCCAAATCGGTATCATACGTCGTGCTCCACTTTGAATTGTGCTGTGATCAATTTTTAGTCGTCAATAATTGTTGATGTGATTCATGGACACATGACAGTAGGTCGGGTTTATGACAGATTGGAGATGTGTTGAATTGTTGTTCCAGCGACTTGGTGGTATGAAGGGAACGATGGATCTCACGAAGAGGATAGTGGATTTTACGATGTTGGTGTTAACGGGTTATTGGGTTGGTGAATTTCGAGTTGGTTGATTGGTGAAAGGAGGTGAAATTTTTGGTGGAGAGGAGAAATAGCTTGAGACGACTCAAAACATTCATGATCTAATAACCTGCCCTGTTTAACAATTCCTGCGACCTAACTGTCTCAACATTCCAATTTTTCTTGCGACTTAACTATCCTCCGACATAAGCCTTAGGTCGTGGCCGAGCTAGGACTTAGAAATTCATGCCATTTTGTCTTGAGACCTTCCTCCGCATACAGCCCGGCTTAACTTATCTCGTAGCTCCTTATATTAGGTCGTGACCGACCTAGAACTTCGAATAATTTCAGCGACTTATTTTTTTTACAACAAGGCTTTAGGTCGCAGCTGAGTTAGAACTTTGCATATCCGCATTGTCTTGAACTTTGAACTGTCTACACTTCTTTACAGATTATCTCCAATGCTAATGACCTGTTAAATACAATATCTGCAGAAAACTGGGACGAATATACTGCCATTGATTGCCCACATCGAGTGACAGATTAGTTGATAACGAGAAAGTTAAATTAAATGAATATGAACGAGATGCTGTACAATAACCAATTCAAGTGAAGTATTAAAACAAAATCATAATAGTCAAATGAAACTGACTTGTCTGTATTAACACTGCACTTGATCATTGACAAATTCTGAAATTCTGTAATCGATTGATTATCAACTAATTTAATTCCAGTTATGCTTGTCTTTTATTTTCATTAGTTTTTTGCACAACACTTCACACTTTTAGGGAACGTGCACCTTCACATTTGAACATTCAGCTGATTGTGTAGAATGTCTTCTCCACAAGAAGGAACAGAGCAAGCTGAAGATGCATTTCCAGTTGCTATCCCGCTAAACGATCCTCCAGAGAGGACTCCTACTACCTTGAGCCATAAAGCCTTTCGTCAACTATGCATCCAGTTTGGCATTGCTGAAGCTGACGCTTTGCTTCCCGAAATAAATGATACTGCTGACAGGCCGCCCCGTGGCTTTGTCGCAGTTAACCGCCAAATGTGCTCGAGCGGAGCTATCCCCCCATTCAATGACTGTATTCGAGAACTTCTTCTCCAACTATCTATTTCCCCTTTTCAGCTACATCCCAATGGCTATGCCATCTTGCTGGGACTATGCGTGCTTTTTAGGAGAACGCTGGGCCGCTTTCCTACCTTCGGAGAAATTCGCTATCTTTGTACTTTTGCCAAAAATAAAGATCATCCCTCCATCATAGTCGTAAGGAGTGCGAGAAATCGTAAGTTGATCTCCGGTCTCCCTGAAAGTGTTCATAGCTTCCTGAGCCCGTTCTTCTATGTTCGCTGCCCTCCTGGGTTTTATGCTATTTGGAGAATAGGGAGTAAGATCACTTGCATTTGTTTCTTATGTTCTTTCAAACTTACCGAAGTTTGGGTTATCAAGTGCTAACTTCGCTCTTTTTTCCTTTTCAGCACTTCCTCCTCCTTCTAAAAATCTCAGTCACAAAGTGACTTTCGAGAGGCTGATGGCGGTGCCTGTAGAGGAGAGGAGTATCCAGTTTCTATTAGATGATGAGCTTTTGCACCAATTTGGGCTTCTACACCCTTCCAGGTCGACTCGAATTCATGAAATTCCTAGTTCCAATGCAGAAACGTCAGCTGCTTCGGGCTCTCAAGCAGAGGCGTCGAATGCCCCAGTTTCTACGGAAGAAGCTGCATCAGAAACACCTGTCATGGATGCTGCTTTGATAAAGTGTTCCGGATCCACTGATGTTGTAGGGTTAGCTGGCAAGTCGGCACTTCCCCTAATTATTGAGGAAGAAGAGAATCCTCGAGTTTCTGAAAAATCAACTGATGTGGAAGTTGAGAAGGAGAAATCTGCTGAACACTTGGGCGATGACACCTTTGATGGCTTGAGTGATATCATGATAACTTCTCAAGAGCTTTTCGGGGATAGCAATCAAAAAGCGACTTCTCCCATTGTCGAGGCGACTTCTACCCTTAAACAAACCCAGATGCCTACTACGCCAATCGTCTCTGTTTCCACACTAAAGCGTGGTCTGTAATTTGACGCATGTAGTTTGCACGCCACACACACTTAGGACTTTTCGGCACTTATAAGCATTTATCCTCTTTTTCCTGGAAATTTCTAAACTTTACCCCTCTTATGCTTTCAGGTTCTCCAATGGGACGTACAGGTTCATATTATGACTCATTCAAGTACCGTGGAGGCCGCGGCATGACTTTAGGAAGTACCTTGATACCCCAAAAGAAACAGATGAAGAGAGGGCTCGAAGGAAAGCCCAGGAGAAGCGGGATTACGATCAGTGGCAAAGAAGGAAAGATGCCGAGCGATATGACTCTTCGCATAGGAGTGACTACTCTCATAAGCGGAAGTCTTACGATGATAAGGGAAAAACTCAGATTGCCGATGAACCGAGCAAACGATCTAAACCGATTGACGCGTCTGAAATTTCTGAAAAGACTGACGCTCCCATTCCTTCCGATAATCTGGCTAGCTCTCCTCCTCTGAAGAAATCTGACATTCAGACTATCATTAACAGACCGCAATATCAAGTCAAAGACGGCCCCCCAACACTTCAGAGCCGTTTTCCGAATTAGTGCCTAAAAGGGGTACGCTTTGACTTGGACATAGTTCCGATTGATAAATCAGACATGCTTAGCAGTCTTGACGCAGTCAGGCTTAATATCGAGAGGATGTCGCAGTGGCAGAAGCTGGTCGATGAACTCCAAAGGGTTAATCGTGCAAACCTTGAGGCAATGCTGACTATGGAAAACGACAAGGCGGAGTGGGACAAAATTTGCAAACAGCATAATCTCGAGATGACAAATATTGCTGATGGTTATGCAAAACTTGAGTCCGAGGTTAAAAAACTTAAGGAAGATCTTGCCTCTTCTTCTGCATCTCATATTCAAAAAGAAGAAGTCTTTCAAAAACAAGTGCGGGATGCCCATGCTGCACAGAGAGATGTTGGGATGAAGCTTGCCGCTGAACAGCATGTTACTGAGAAATACCGCACAGAAAACATCGATTTGCGGGAAAAGGTCACCTCTCAGAACGTAGAGATTGAGTTACTAAAGTCTCGACTTGCTAAAGTTGAGGCAGAGCGTGATGAGGCTACCGCCGGCCGGGTTGCTGCCGTTGCCGAAAAGGAAGCGGCTGAGCAATCACATGAGGCGACGAAAGCAGACATCAGCTCTACCTTATTCGACTTTTATTTACACAGCGTTCTGGGTCGTGGAAGCCTCTCTTTTCTTGGTCCCGATTATGAGATTACATTGGCTGAGGTGTGGGAAGTCGCAATGGATATGCTTGGCGGGGCCGGCTATAATGAGTTGGAACTTGAGGAGCGCTATCTCAATGATGAGGATCGTGCCGCTCTTGTTAAGGGGAGGGAGCAACTTGCCAAAGTACGAGCTGAAATCACGGGAGAAAAGCCTCCAAAAGAAACAGCTCCTTTAACTGCCCCCGTTCATACTTCCACTTCAGCCGACGTTAATATTATAGATTCCAGCTCTCATTCTTTACATCTAGCTAAAGTTGCCCAGGAGACTGCAACTACTCCTACTGAAGATGAGGCACTGGATGATACTGAAGCCGAGAAGTTTGAGGTGGATCTTGCAAAGCCAACTCCTCCAGGTACTCTTGGTGTCGTCTCGGGTCTAATGAACCAGTCATTTGACTTAGCCGAATTCGATGACCTTCTTACTTGTTACTTAAACTTTGATGAACCGATGCCTTCTTTATTTTCGGGGGATGCTGATTTTAACTTCTTTTCTTCTACAGCGGAGGCACCAAGCACTATACAAGCTTTCACTCCTTCGATTGCCGTTCCTCCGTCTTCCCAAATTACTCCTCCTTCTGCTTCCCAACCGGGATCACAGGCAGAGAAAATTGAAGCTCTTCAAGGCTTGGATGATCCGGCTGCTTCTCAGGAACAGAAGGCGGATGATTTTGAAGACATCGAGAAGACCCCGGAGCGGTCTCTTGATGACGACACGAAGCTTTCAACATTGCTTGCTACTCCGGGGAGCGAGTCTTCTTCAAAGAGGAAGGGGAAACGTGCTGTAAGGAAGAAGAAGAAGACTTCCACTGAAGATGAAGCAGTAGTTGATCTGGCCGCACCGCTTTCTCCTTCTGCCCCTGCCCGTTCACAACGACTTCAAAAGCTAGTCATTAGGCCGGGAAAGGGCTCCAAAGGTGGCGAGAAGAAGGAATAATTAAGCTGGATTTTCTACTTATTATTTTTGCTCTTTGCATGTATTGACCGGGGATTGTGTGGGTACCGGTTCCCGCTTTTGCTTTTTGAGATATCTGCACGTGTAAAGAATTTTCATAGTACTAAATAAAACAATTATTTTACTTGTACAAACTCTTGTGTATGTGAGAATGATCTATCTTTTATTTTAAGTGTAGAACAAACGATTCTTCTTACTTGTGCAAACTTTTTGTCTGCGTTTGAGAATGCATTTATTCCACATCTGTTTCGCGTGATATTGTTATGTGCTTGTGGTATGTTGCTTGAATACTGCTTTTTATTGTTGTAGCCGTATCATATGATATTTCCCCTATACCACAAGTGCATAACAATATCTTTCGCTTTTAGCGAGACCTGTACTCTTATTTTCCATAGAATAACTATTCCGTCTTTGAGGGAATGATTATTCTACTTAAACGGAGCGTGTCTCATTTTCGGATAAGCTTTCACGCTTCAACCTTCGGAAATGTTTATTTCATGCTTTTGAGAAGTGAATTCTCCTACGCGGTGAAGCGAAAGAATCGAAGTGTGCCTCTAAGGAGGGCTTTATTTTGGTATTTTTTGAGGAGTAGCATGTGGACTCCGAAGAGTAGCATTATGCTTTGTGGATTATTGTTGTGCCTCCGAAGAGGTCTTGTGCTTCCAAAGAAGTCTTGATTTTGGTCTCCGAAGAGAAGCAATGTTGGTCTCCGAAGAGAAGCAATTTTTGTATTTCTACTCGGGTGAAGTGGGTCTCCGAAGAGAAGCATTTTGCACTTTTACCCTGGTGAAATGTGCCTCCGAAAAGGGCTTTTACCTCCGAAGATGGCTTGTGCCTCCGAAGAGGGCTTGTGCCTCCGAAGAGGGCTTGTGCCTCCGAAAAGGGCTTTTGCCTCCGAAGATGGCTTGTGCCTCCGAAGAGGGCTTGTGCCTCTGAAAAGAGCTTGTGATTGCCTGGAAGTTACTTTCTCATGGTCAGAGGTCTACGGGGCGAACGCAAGTTGCTTGATTGGATGTTTGCTTGCACAAACGATCGCAATTAACTAACAAGGTGCCCCTTTGGTAGTCCCACCGATCTTTTTGATTGAGTAAAGCACTCCCATTTATTGGCGTGCCTCGTTAGAGGGCTTTGGTTGGTTGGTGTGCCAGGTAGGTTGCGTCTCAGGGGCGAGTGGATCCATGGGGCGGACATACGCTATCTGGTCGGATGCATCACGACCAGTTAGCGAGGGTCTTGTTCCTTCCGGTTGGGAAGGCGTCCCTTTAGTGGATCTCTCGGCCTTCCTGTTGAGAGGCATACCTCCCTTTGTCTGCTTCTTTGTTTGCCCGCTCATGTTGTATCATCATCCGCCAATCTGCGATCCTTTATCATCGTTTCCAAGCACGTGTTCCTTTCTTTTGCAAGTAAATTGCTTTATCTGAAGAAGTAAACTTCACTGTTGAATGACCTCACGAGACAAACGCGAGTTATCTAGTTAGATGCCCGTTCATAACGACAATCTCAATTAGTGAACAAAGGTTTGTCCCAGTGAAGTTGCCAACTCTTTATGTGAAGTTTTCCTTGCGTAGGATTTGAGTTTGGAATTTTTGTTGTTTGGTTTTTGTGCAATAGCTGATTTATAAAGGTCGCTTAGCTTTGTGATGAGCAAGCCTTGTTATAATGTCCTGCAATTTTGAATCGATATTTTAGTGATACATTTAAAGTATTTACATATCGAAATAAAACAGGCATTATGAAATAGTAAAGAACACAAGATTTATAGTGGTTCGGCCAAGAATCGGGCCTACGTCCACTTTATAGCTTTTCATTCATTTACACTGATTTACAATGTTTCACAATACAACTGATACATTCATCATCATTTTACAATTTTGAGCAGAGCTCTTTTCAAGTAAAGTAAGGACGCAAATGGTTGCTGTTCCAGGCCCTTGGAATTGGATCTCCTTCAACAGTTATGAGTTTGAAAGTGCCATCAAGAAGTTTAGTGCCTATGACATATGGTCCTTCCCAGTTTGGCCCAAACACACCAGTTGCTGTCATGATCCTTTTCAAAACCAAGTCTCCGATTTCAAAGCTGCGTTGGCGAACTTTGGAATTGAAATGCCTGGCTATTCTCTGCTGATGAGCTGAAACTCTGAGCCTAGCTTCCTCTCTTTTCTCATCAAGAAAATCAAGCGCTTCAAGTTGTAGTTTTTCATTTTCGGTCTCATTGAAATGAACTCTTCTATGTGAAGGAACCTCTACTTCTACTGGAATCATTGCCTCAGATCCGTATGCCAGTGAAAATGGAGTGTGCCCAGTTGCAGTTTTGTGAGTAGTTCTGTACGCCCATAGTGCTAATGGAAGCTTATCAACCCAACCACCTTTTGCTTTTTCAAGTTGCTTTTTGATAGTTGACTTGATGATCTTGTTAACTGCTTCCACTTGCCCATTTGCCTGCGGATGAGCCACTGCTGAGAAGCTTTTTCGAATTCTGAACCGTTTGCAAAAATCCTGGAATTCTTCACTTTCAAATTGAGTGCCATTGTCGGTGATTATCTTCTGTGGCACACCATATCTGCAAATGATATTCTTCGTTACAAAATTTATCATTTTTTTAGAAGTGATGGTGGCCAAAGGTTTAGCTTCAGCCCACTTGGTGAAATAATCAACGGCAACAATAGCATATTTAATCCCTGATTTGGCGATCGGTAATGGTCCAATTAGGTCTATCCCCCAGATGGCAAATGGCCATGGACTGACCATTTGTGTGAGTTCAGTGGAGGGTGCTCTTGGGATTTTTGCAAATCGTTGGCATTTGTCACATTTCCTGGAAAAAGTTGCAGCATCTCGATTGATATCCGGCCAGAAGTATCCATATCGGAGAATTTTCTTTGCAAGTGTTTGACCACCTGAATGGTCTCCACATTCTCCTCCGTGCACCTCTGTTAAGATTGTCTTGGCTTCTTCCTTAGTTACACATCGGAGTAGTGGGGTTGAAAATCCCCGCCTGTATAATCGGCCATCTTGAATTATATACCTCGATGCTTTTCTTAATAATTTTCGACGTTCCTTAGAACTCTCTGACAGGGAACCACTGAGTAAGTATTCTTTGATTGGAGTCATCCATGATTCATGCTCTTGAGACGTAGTCATAATCCAATCAACATCCATTTCATCAATGCTTGGAGCTGACAGAACTTCTACAGGAAATAATCCTAGTAATTGAGCTTCTCCGGAACTTGAGTACTTTGCTAAAGAATCCGCCTTCATATTTTCCTCTCGGGGTATGTGGCTTATTGAGTAGTGATCTAAATCATTGAGGAGTTCGGAAGTTTTTGTCAAATATGCAGGCAAATTCCCTCCTTTGGCTTGAAATTCCTTCTTCACCTGGCAGACAATAAGCTGAGAATCACTGAAAATCTGTATCACTTTGATATTCAATTCCTTGGCGATTTTCAATCCGGCAATAAGGGCTTCATATTCTGCTTCATTGTTCGTCGAAGGAAATTCCAGCCTCAATGCATAACATAGTGATCGTCCTTCGGGAGTTTCGAGCACAACTCCTGCCCCAGAACAATAATCGTTTCTCGAGCCATCAACATATAACTTCCACTGTATCGGAATGCAGTCAGTGGTTTCTTCCTTACTGTCACCTTTGTCAGTGGACTCTGCAATGAAATCTGCTAAAGCTTGTCCGTTAATTGCTCTTCGGGGATGGTAAGTGATGTCATATTGGCTGAGTTCTATGTTCAACTTCAAGAGACGACCCGAAGTTTCAGGACGATACAGGACTTGCTTCAAAGGCTGATCAGTCAGGACCTTGATAGGATGAGATTGAAAATAGGGCCTCAACTTTCTGGAAGCGATTAGCAGACAATAAGCAAGTTTTTCTATCTTTGAATAATTCATTTCAGCCCCAGCGAACCGTTTGCTGATGTAGTAAACCGGACGTTGTATTTTCATATCTTCTCGTACGAGTGCTGCACTTAAAGCATGGGATGAAATTGCCAAATAGATGAAGAGGTCTTCACCATCACTAGGCTTGGAGAGGACCGGAGGAGTTCTCATATGATGAATCAGTTGATCGAAAGCATTCTGACATTCAGGAGTCCATTCGAAATTTTTCTTTCCTTTCTTTAGAGCATCAAAGAAGGGAATGCATTTGTCTGTGGCCTTGGAAATGAAGCGACTAAGAGCGGCAACCTTTCCATTGAGACTTTGCAGTTCTTTCTTTGTTCTAGGGGCTTTAACTTCTCTTAGAGCTGTGATTTGAGCAGGATTGGCCTCGATGCCCCTAGCGCTCACAATGAAACCCAGGAATTTCCCAGACTCTACTCCGAATGAACATTTCAATGGATTGAGCTTCATTCCGTACTTCCGAAGAATTGAGAACATCTCTGCCAAGTGATCCATGTGGTCTACTGCTTTCTTTGACTTTACCAACATATCATCAACATAGACTTCCATTGTTTTGCCGATCTGTGGCTTGAACATAGCGTTGACAAGTCTTTGGTATGTTGCCCCTGCATTCTTTAACCCGAATGGCATGACTTTGTAACAGTAGAGTCCCACATCTGTAATAAAGCTTGTGTCCTCCTGATCTGGTTCATTCATCATAATCTGATTGTATCCGGAATAGGCATCCATAAAAGATAACAACTCATGTCCAGCCGTCCCATCTACTAGTTGATCGATTCTAGGCAACGGGAAGCAGTCTTTGGGGCAAGCTTTGTTCAGATCTGAGAAATCAATGCATACTCTCCACTTTCCATTTGCCTTCTTAACCAGTACTGGATTTGAAACCCAATTTGGATAAGTGGATTCTTTGATGAAATTATTCTCTAAGAGGCGATCTACTTCTTCCTTTAAAGCTGCTGATCTTTCTGGACCTTGAGGTCTTCTTTTCTGTTTTACCGGTGTGAATTTCGGATCGACATTCAGAGTGTGAACAGCAATTGTTGGAGAGATTCCGCACATATCAGCATGACACCAAGCGAACACGTCCAGATTTGCTTTTAGAAATGATATCAGTGTATTTTGAACTGTTGTACTTAGTTACGAACCCACATTAAGTACTTTATTTGGGTCTGTGGAGTCGACAGGTATTGGTACCGTAACTTCCACAAGCACCACTCTATTTTCCTCTGCACTGGATTTTCTGGGGTCCATTTCCCGCCTTGCACCACTATGCTCACCAGTGCAGGGGCCACCCTGTATTTGCTATAAGGTTGGGGTTTTGATGCGGAGGGGAGCTGCCGCATCTTTACCCATCTCTCTCTTTCTGGCTTCTCGAAGCTCTATAAGATAACATTCACGTCCAGCATTTTGATCTCCCTTGATGACACCAACACCATTTTCTGTAGGAAACTTCATAGTTAAGCACCACGGGGCCAAAATGGCCTTGAATGCAGCTAGAGCTGGCCTGCCTAGGAAAGCATTGTAGGCAGAAAATCCATCGACAATCACAAAGGTTTGTTTTCGAGTTACCCTTTTCTGCCCTTCACCAAGTTCCACGAACAAATCGACAGTTCCGATTGGTTGCTGTGGTTCCCCAGTGAAACCAACGATCTTTTGTGATGAAGCCTGAACGTCGGTCATTGGGATCTTCATCTGGTCAAATGTTTTCTTGAAAAGTATATTGCAGGAAGCACCGCAATCAATGAGTACTCGTCTTACTATTGCTGGCCCAATTCCTGCAGAAATAACTAAGGGGTCTATGGTCGGAGCTTCAATACCAATAGAATCCCTAGCCTTGAACAAAATATCATTATCTGAAATCTTTTGCTGTTTTAGGGGTACTGTGTTTTCTACAGCAAAAACATCTTCTTCTGCCGGGATATACTTCAAAGCGTGAGCATATCGTTCCATCTCACCCCAGCTTTTGCCTGCTGGGTGTGGGCCCCCTGAAATGACGTTGATAACGGGCCTCTCAGATTCTTGTGCCGCAGCACCTTTACTTGAGTCTGACGGCTGATTAGAGGGTTGTTGTCTCTGAGTAGACGAAGATGGATCACTTCTGTTTTTCTTGACATATTGTTGCAGCTTGTTTTCTCTCAATAATTCTTCAATTAAGCTCTTTAAGTGACGACAGTCATTGGTATCATGACCAGGTTGGTTGTGAAAACGACAGAACTTTCCATTTCTCATAGCGCCCTTTCCTGGTTTTATCTCAGCCGGTTTGGGATAATCCACAGCATCTTTGGTGGCGAAGAAGATATTTTCCAGAGTGTCGGTCAATGGAGTGAAATCTGAGGGTTTGAAGAAGCGAGGTTTCTTTATATCCTTTTGTTTCTTCCCCTCGTGATTTTCCCTTTTCTGACCTCCGGAATCTTTCTTTTCCGAAGAGGCAGTATTATTTTCCACCTTTGTTGCCACCACCTTCATTGATGCTGGAAGATTTTCCAAGCGTATGAATTCATCGGCTTTCTTATAGAATTTCTCAAGAGAATTTGGCTCTTTCATTTTCAGCCATTTTCCAAATTCGCTCGATTTGTCGATAGCACGCATCAAATAGGTCAAGATCATCCGTGGCTCTGCGTTATCAACTTCCGCCAGAGCTATATTGAAACGATTCAGGAATGATTTAATAGGTTCTCCCGGATTCTGTTCAAGACTGGATAATGACATTATGTCCTTTGCCTTTGAAGCGTATAGCCTGAATTGCTCTTTAAACTTTCTAGTCAGATCGGAAAATTGATCCACTGATCGGACGGGAAGTTTGGTGAACCAGAGAAGTGCCACTCCTTCCAAATATACTGGGAAATACCGGCACTTGATTTCATCAGTTGCTCTCGCACCGGTCATGTGCCAATCATACTTATACAAGAATTGGTTTGGATCACTTGTTCCCCGATAAGCAGGAATGTTGGGGGGAACAAATTTTCTAGGAAATTCAGCCTTTAGAATCTTCTCGGTAAATGGAGTCTTGCTTGGCGCGAACCCCCATTCACTCTCATCTTCACCTCTCTGCATGCTCTCTTTCATTATTTGCTTGATCATGCCAGAAAGATATTCCTCATTGTTCAAAGATTTTGCGGAGTAGACTTCTGCCATTTTCTCAGATGTTTGCCCGGGCAGATTTTCGTGGAAAATTGGCGATGGTCTAGATCCTTCAGCTCGGAGGGGTGCCCCTTCAGCAGCACCTGATCCTCCCTGAGGAATATTCCTCCCTTCGGAATTGCGAAGGACATCAGCGAAGTTTTCTTCATTACCCACTGGTCTTTGGTTGGCACCAAGCAGAGCGTTCAGTTTTTCCATCATCAGATTGTTTTAAGTCTCAATCTACTGGTATAGTCCGGATACAGCAGCGTCTAGCTCCTCTCGCGTCACCCCGACGCTTGGAGCTGCTTGACTTGGTGAAGCAGAGGTGGCGGTATCATCATGAACATTTTCAGATCTGACAACCTTTCGTTTCCTTCCAGGAGCCATTATGTCTGATAGACTTCTAGTTCTGTAGGAAATCTTTTCAACAAACTTGTGTGAAGCAATGATGGATGGTAGCCTGAGTTGGGTTCTCAGTGAAAGCACCAAAATGTTAACGTTAAAATATGAACGATAACACCCGGTGTGTGTAATAAGATCGTGAAAGCACCACCCGTGTGACGGGAACAGAATTTAAGCAGGAAAAAAGCAGAAATGCAGTAAATGAACAACGGATTTATAGTGGTTCGGCCCGTAATTGAGCCTACGTCCACTTTATAGTCTCTTATTGCTGATTCGGTTACAATTTGATACAAATCTCATCAAGAAACAGTACAATTCGATCACAAGAAACAATCTAGACTACTAGCTCAATCTTCGACGGTGAAACTCGATGAATCCATCTCGGATGTAAGGAATTTCTCTCGAAGCTTGTTGTAGTGTCGTGAATGCTTGAAGGATCCTTGATTACTGAATGAATGAAGAGTTCGACGGAGTAACAGCGCTGTAAAAATGATTTGCCAAAAGTCCCTCTCATGTTGGAAGTGGTGGGGTATTTATAGGAGCTGATTTGGACTCTGGAAAATTTCCTAAGTCCTAAGTCGTCGCCGACTTAGTATAAGTCGCTGCCGACTTATGATAGGTCATAGCCGGTTTATCAGTTCCAACACTTCCTTAGTAGTTCACCTCCTCTTCTGGTTTTACGCTTAAGTCCTAAGTCGCTTAAGACTTAAGGTAAGTCGGTGACGAGGTAAAGGTGCATAAGGTATCTCAGTGTTGTTAGGTCGGAGCAGAGTTAACGTGCAATCTTAAATCGGCGGTTTGTTAACTCGGCAGGCCTTGCTAACTCGTACTTTGTTAAATTGGTTGGCTTCCTTAAGTCGGTAGTCATTTTAGGTCGGCAGCTCCTCTTAGTAGTGGATTACCTTAAGTCGTCTCTTATTAGGTCGTACGCTTCCTTATGTTGTGACTGGTTGAGTTAGTATACTCTTTAACTCGGTAGGCCGCAAGTTCCCATAGGTCGGCAATATGTTAACTCGGCAGGCCTTGCTAACTCACAATTTTCTAGGTCGGTAGGCTTCTTTAAGTCATTATGTCGTTAACTTTCTTAAGTCGGCAAGCACCTTAAGTCAGCCAGCATCCTAAGTCGGCATACTTCTTAAGTCGGCAAGCACCTTAAGTCAGCCAGCATCCTAAGTTGGCACACTTCTTAAGTCGGCAAGCACCTTAACTCGGCTCCTGCTAGGTCGTGAGTCGAAAGGGGGTTAACATCTCCAGTGTTTAATAGCTTGCACAACAGCATAAAATTCCACATCATATGTACTATATCTCATCTTCGCTCCCGATAGCTTCTCACTGAAATAGGCAATAGGACGCCCCCTCTCACTCAACACCCCTCCAATTCCTACCTTCGATGCGTCAGTGTGTAATTCAAACAACAATTGAAAATCAGGTAATGCTAGAATTGGTGCTGTCGTCAACAATTCCTTGATTCATTCAAAAGCAACCCCTACTTCCTCCGTCCATGCAAACTGTTTACCCTTCATACAATCAGTCACAGGCGCCATCACACTACTAAAGTGTGGGATAAACCTTCGATAAAAAGAAGCCAACCCGTGACAACTCCGAACTTCCATTATCGTCTTGGGTTGCGGCCAATCTCTAATCGCCTCTACTTTACTCCGATCCACATGTATCCCTTCCTCTGATACAACATACCCCAGAAATAAAACACTATGCGTCATGAACACGCATTTCCTCGTTGCAGCATAAAATTGTTCTTGTCACAGTACCATCAGCACTTCTCTCAGATGATTCAAATGTTCCTCTGGACTTCCACTATATATCAGAATATCATCGAAATACACCACCACAAACTTCCTAATGAATGGTCTAAAAATCTAATTCATTACCCGCATAAATGTACTTGGCGCATTTGATAAGCCAAATGGCATTACCAACCATTCGTATAGACCCTCTCTGGTTTTAAAAGCAGTCTTCCACTCATCACCTGGCCTGATGCGAATTTGATGATATCCGCTCTTCAAATCAATCTTCGAATAGATAGTAGCTCCGCTCAATTGATCCAGCAAGTCATCCAACCTCGGCATTGGAAATCTATACCTCATAGTAATCTTATTCAATGCTCGACTGTCAGTGCACATTCTCCACGTCCCGTCCTTCTTCGGTACTAACAAAGCCGGCACAGCACACAGACTCAAGCTTTCCTGCACACGCCCCTGTTCAAGCAATTCTTCCACTTGCCTCCTCAACTCTTCATGTTCCTTCGGACTCATTCGATAATGTGGTCTATGTGGCAACGTTGCTCCCGGAACAAGATCAATTTGATGTTGAATGTCTCTTAGTGGCGGTAAATCCTTCGGTAACTCATCTGGAAATACATCCTCAAATTCTTTCAAAACTGGTTTCACTTCTTCTGGAATTTCAACCTCTTTACTGCTCTCACGCCCAATTAACAAGAATACTTCCGGCTCCTCTTCGACTTCTTTAACAAACTCCTTCAAGGATAATAAAGTTTTCAATTCCTCAATCTCCTCCAGTTTGTTTTCTTCCTGTTGTCGCTTCTTTGGAACTAGAGTAATCTCCGTGCCTTCAAACATGAAACTATAACTGTTGGTACGCCCATCATGTTGCACCGCCCTATCATACTGCCATGGTCTCCCCAGCAACAAATGACAGACATCCATATCTACAACATTGCACCAAATTTCATCTTTGTATTTCTTCCCAATCGAAAATTTAACACAAGCCCTTCGTCCAACCTTCACTTCCCCACCTTTTCTCAACCAAGCCAACTTGTATGGTTTCGGATGTTTCTCAATCTTCAATGCCAACTTCCTCACAGCTTCTGACGAAATTATATTATCACAGCTTCCAGCATCAATAACAAATTTGCAAACTTTCCCCAGAATAGTACATGTCGACTGAAATATATTGCTCCTCAACCAACTATAATCCTCCTCTAGCTTTGGTGTCAAACAAGACCTCCTCATCATCAAATTACAACCTTCGTCTCCTGACACTTCTTCTTCCCCCTCATCGGGTGGTGAATTGGAACATTCGGCTTCCTCGTCCTCATCCTCCGCTATCATAGCTCTCTTCTTCGGCTTTGGACATTCATTACTTTTGTGGCCCACTTCTTGACAATTATAACACTTGAAACCATTATTGACTTTCATCTTCCCAACCTCATTCACAACAGGTTTTGCAACAGCTTTTGAAACATTAGAACTTCCACTAACACCCTTCACTGGATTGTTGGAATTTGTAAACACACCACCTCCTCGTCTTCCCTGTTTCTCCCAAGCCAACGCTTTCTGGTGTGCTTCCGCTACAGATCTTGGATCAAACATGTTAACCATATCTTGAATCTGCATTCGCAACCCTCCAACAAATCTAGCTGTCAATTGTTCCTCTGTCTCCATAATATCATTCCTTGCAATCAGTTGATAAAATTCGTCATCATAGTCATTCACAGATTTCGTCCCTTGTCTCAAGTTTTGCAGCCTCTGATACATAAGCGACTGATAGTTATAAGGTAAGAATGTGGCTTTCATCATCTTCCTCATATTTTCCCATGATTCAACCTTTGACTTCCCCATCCGTTCACGTGTAAGTTTGGTTTGCTGCCACCATGCCAAAGCTTTACCCCTCAACCTTGTAGCAACCAACTTCACTCTACGATGTTCTGGAACTTCCTTGAAGTCAAAAATTTCTTCAACATTAGCCACCCAATCTAGGAACTCCTCAGCTTGCATACCACCCTTGAATTCAGGAATTTCAGTTTTCATCCTCGATTCCCACTTGTGATCATACTCAGAGTAATTTCTTCCTTGACCTCGTCCTTGTCCTCGAACACTACCACCGTCATACTCTTCTTCAAAATCAGATGTATATCGATGTCGATCCTGACCACCAACATCTCTACTACCATCACGTCTTCCACCAACATCCCTTCGATCTACATTCCTCCGATCATCAACATTTCTATAAGAATCTCGATCCATACTTCTATGATTACTATCGATACTTCTCTCTCGATTTGAATGTGGCGAAACTCTACTTCCCCCATGGTTAGATTCAGGTGAAACCCTTCTCCGATTTTGATTCATTTCTAACATCATCTTCTCTAATCTACCAATACCTTCATCAAATTTTTCATGCATACGTTGCTCCATTTGATCAGCCTCTTCTCTTCTATACAAAGCTTCAAGGTTTTGATGTCGATTAGCTCTTCTTGGCGTCATGATTTGAAACTTCACAAACACTTCAATTCTCGACTTCAACTTTCAAGATGATACCAAAATGATGTACACGGCCTTCACTTGCTTAGCTCGACCGAAAATTCATCAACACTTCAAAATTCAAACACAATTCGAACTTAGATCCAAAACGTTATGGATTGAAAACTCCAAACTTGTTGCAACTTTGTGATGAACACGAAGAACACCAAACTCCTCAAAACACAAATCCGATCTCCAAACTTCAATACAAATGCGAACAACTTCAACTACTTCGGCCTTGACTTGATTTCTTCAAATTCTTCAAAATGACTTGGCTCCAAGACTCGATTTAGCTATGATTGGCTAAAACAAGCTCTGATACCAAACTGACGTAGCGGATTAAACAAAACAATATAGATCGTTGAAAGTAGCAATCGATGGATTGGAAGATACCGAAATGCCCAAATTCGTTGATCCGAAGATACCAAATTCTAGCTATCCCAAACACGTTGATAGCGCACTATTCCGTGTTTAAAGATCTGAGATTCTTCGCACGTTGATCTAGCGCACTAGATTCCGTGAATCGGCTTCAGCTATCGTTGAATCGAGCGCACTCGATTATCCGAGAGTGGAGATAGGAGATTACACTCAACTACCAATTTGTTGAAAGCACAAAGCTAACAAACAAAGTTTTTATTTCAAATCAACTAACTTTCAAATGTACAACTCACGCCTATTTATAGCAATTTACAAAACAGACCCTTAAGTCGTATACGACTTACGACTCAACTTAGGTTGGTAACGACTCAGCACACCACGACACAAGCACTTGTATTACAACCCACACAACATCACAAATTTACAATACTTAGGTCGCATACGACTTATAGACACACGACCTACGACTTAAGTACAAACGACTCAACACATATATACAACAAAGTCCAGTAAAACACCCACGACATACGACTTATCAATCCTCACGAGTTAAACAGGTGCCGCGACTCAACATCGGACGACTTATCATTGCCACGAGTTAAAAATGAACGGCATCTGGAGCAAGCGACCTAAACTGAACGGCATCCCCATGAGCGATCTAAAAGAAGCGGCTTCAGAGAACTTCGCGACCTAAGTCTTCACGACTTAAAGCCTCGCGACTTATAATGAACGACTTATCTCCCCAGATCTTCCCACGACCTACCATAGGTCGTAACTCGGTAAGTCGTTCGAGCGCCTTTCCCTTTAGCTTGTTAACTCGCGGTTCTCCACTAGGTCGTTCACGACTTATGGCTTCTTTAAGTCGGTCACGACTTAGTCCCTTTAGCTTGTTAACTCGCAGTTCTCCACTAGGTCGTTCACGACTTATGGATTCTTTAAGTCGGTCACGACTTAGTACTTCCACGCAAACTTCCTTGTTAGCTCCCATGGTCTTAGGTCGTAAACGACTCATTATTTCTGGACGACTTAAGATGTTGTTAGGTCGGTCACGACCTAATACTTGGCCTGCATCAATAAGGTATGCTTTCAAATTTAAACTATAGGTTGATTCTCACATCCCAACACATAGTTCACGTGCTGAAATAAGCACAATTATTGTTTGAAATTAATGCTATGTGAAGCATGCATCGGCCATAGTTATTAATCTATCGGCCATAGTTATTAATCTCGAATGATATGAAGTAACCTATAAACGCAGTTAAATGTGCACTAACTCTAAATAACATAGATATCCATAGTTGGATTTAATATTCATCTTACTATCGTAAATACTTTTAATCATAAAAGGCAGAAGAAAATAATCGAATAATGTTGAGTTTACATATTCTTAATATGAGTTGAATGCAAGTTGACATGTATGATCTTTGAAACATATAAGAACAATGGACTCAAGCTTTATTGATTTTGTATACCAATATGAACCAAATTAGCAAACTAGTTATGGTTGTAAAGATATAAAAATTTGAACATGAGATCTAAACATAAAAATTTGAAATGTAATGTGAATAATTATATTTTTAAGCTTAACCAGTATTGGAATGGTGCGGTCTCTTTAAGTTTCAGGTTTTATGAGTTATCCTTTCATACAAGTGAGAACTTTAGAAACATCCACATTCCAAATCAATGATGTTGGGGAATAACCTGACAGACGATTAGTCTCATTCCACCTGCATCACAATTTTAAGAGTATAAATAAAGGGTAAAATGAAAGAGGATTAAAATAAAATGCAAAGAACAAGATTTTGATGAGATTATAGTTTCAATCATTTATCCATCAATGTGTGGCCGACACAAATTCCTTGTCTCAACCCTTCCCATTATGAATGCAAATAAGGCAGGTCATATTAGAGACATAATTATTTAAACCTAGCTCCCACCCTTAAAAGTTAACTTATTAGTATGTGCTTAATTAAGAATTTCAGCTAGTAGAGTTAAGCAATACTTGGAACGGAGCAAGCTTAAAGTTCAAAAGCACAAATAAAATACATCCAGTGGAATTTTTCAGAAATGTTGCAGTTGCATTTCAGCTACCTTGCAAAAACACTTCGGCTGCTTTGCAAACCGGATGGGTTGCAGTTGCAGTTAAAGCCATCATTGGAACTTGTGGGAAATTTTGCATAAGACATCAAAGCACTTTGCAGTCTAGACGTAAGTTATGGCCCCATTGACTAAAAAATATATTTAATAATGAATCATCGATTAAGTTCAAGTATGACTCTAAGAATTCCATCTCATTGCAGTAGACAGTTAACATACATAATCAGATTCATATATGAAAAACCATGCAGATTGACCCTGTCACGACCCAAAATTCATCGTTCAAAAGTCGACATCAAATACCTCACTTGTATTCGACTGCCGGAGATTCAAACGTCAAATTTCAGTTCGGATGGAGCTTATAACAATATTAGATGAATATAAAACAACGGAACAGAATCTATCTCGTGCATACATCACAGATACAACAGTACAATATCCATCACTACATCAGAGTATTTAATACATACACCACAACTCCAAATAACATCGTAATAATAGTAATACAATAGTGATCATATATCCAAAAGGTCTTCAAAGAAAGGAAATGATAACGGACTCCCAAAATCTAAACATCTGAGATCTCCAAAAGCTCCTAAGAATATCTCCAAGATAAGAGCTCCAAAATACTGCTAACTCCAGAATAAGAAAACCTGCTACTAGGCTGCCCGTGTAGAAATTATGGGCACCCAGAGTTTAGGTTCTGGCCGGCATGCCGGAATTCCGAGATTCCCGAGATTCCAAGATAAGAGCTCCAAACACCCGAGATTCCGACCATTCCATTCCGGTTCTGGCGATGACCGGACCGGATTTCACTCAAAAACCCATTCCGCTGTTAAGACGATAAAAAAATTCATTGTTTCGAAAAGAAAAAAAATTAGTATTTTAAAGAAGAACATAAAGAAATAGTAAGAAGCTTTACAGAAGTACAAACGAAATTGAAGAATCAAGTTGAAAAAACTAAAAAGTAAATGCCTTATTTTAGAAGGGATGTGACTTACATTAGTTCCATAAGTCACCACAGCTTTCACTGTTTTATAATTTATCTCCAAATAATGAGTAGGCAGATATATAGATCGTTTTTCTTGTCCCAGACTTATGCAGCTTTTGAAATATTTTGACTATGAGCCACATATATAGAACGTTGATTATGAACCAAAAGTAAAGACAAGGAAAACATTTGTGATTAAAAACATTTGATTATGAGGGTAGCAATGAAATGGATGGTAAAGATTATCTACCTTTGACTTAAACGATTGCAAATGACTTAAACTCCTTATTTCATTTTGCACTCATGCTCCTTAATTTGGTGAATTTTATGCTGTTTTGATGGCCACATGAATGTGTAATTTACTGATGAATATTACATTTAGAAACCAAAGGTTGTATCTTCCAAAATAGTTGATAACAACAAAGATTGCATTTAACTAGAAGAATGGTTGAGATTATATTTTTCATCTCTTTTATTTATTACTGTTTGTAGCTACCGTTTAATGTTTTATTTTCTAATCCAGTTTGTACACCCAGTGAGTGCATAATATTTTAATTGGTATGCATATAATAAATGATCTTATGCAGGTAGTAGTCAAGCCATAAGTGGAAAGATATTAAATATCTTCTTTGTTCATTATTCATATATATATTTAGCTGAAGTTGAAGTTGTTTAGAGCATTTATTCTGCCAAGGCATCCAGTAGGACATTGAACTTCAATTCAACCTTCTCTCAAGAATATTGGGTATGGATGTACTGTATGACAAAGCAAACTACTTTAATTGGTGAGACTTTTCTTTCTGAAGTTTACAGCGTAATTTGTTGGCTCTTATTTAACATGTAGTTATTCAAATCATCATGTCTATTGTCTAATATGTTGGAATTTTTAAATTATCTGCTTGGTAAAAAGTTGGATTCTTCTTTGTAGTATTATGAAAAGACTAAGTATGATCTGAAAAGTTTTCATTTGCTCTTTTACTTGAATATCAGAAAACAACCAACGCACAAACTTTGCAAAAATTGGTCGTAACCTGCTATGTACTGAAATTAGTATTTATTATGTGAATTATTAATGTAGGTCCAATTGTACAAGTATCTGAAGGAAAAAAAAAGCTAGCTTACAATGTAAGTGGAATTTATAAGCTAGCTGATTATGAAAGGTGAACTTATACCTTTTAGGAATAGTGAATGCACAAGTAATGTTACTTAGATTTGAGTAACAAAAGAAAATAGGATGTGCATAAGGTAATAATTTGTCCTTATCAACTGATAATCATGGTTCATTTTTGAAATGGATCTGTTGTGTTTTGCATATGTGTTGATGGGATATTTAGGATAATTATCATGTTTTCAGTTTGATTTGTGGATCCTTCTTTTTGGAGTTTTCATCCTCTTCTTTTAAAACTCGTGTAACAAACTAATAAGATTGTTGCATTCGTTGCATAGTATTGTTTACTGTTGAGTATGTTAAAGTTGCACTGGTACACTACCAATTTTCAAAGTATTAGAGGCACTAAACTAGAGGCTAAAAAATATTTTGGCCCCTAATGATAATTTATTACGGGCATAAATTGCATCAGCCTTTATTAAATATTTGAGGGAACAAATACATCTGCCCCTATGAAAAACCAAGGCAAAAATGAAATTAGCCCCTGCTGTTATTTACTAGGGCAAAACAAACCGCCCCTGATTTGACAAATCAATTTCCACTGGCGGCAAAAATTTACAATGCAGGCTCTTTCCCACGCTTTACCACACAACCATTAATTTCCTTGCTTTCTTTATTTCAAATCAATCAAGATTTGCTCTCTGCTTCAATCCAGAAATTGGTGAAGCTTCCTACTCTATTTCAATCCGAAAATTCGCTAACATCAGAGGTATGCAATTGATTTATAATAATGATTCAATTTTCTACTGCGTTTATCAACAAAACCCTAATTACTAATCGGTTTATTTTAATGATAAAAATACAATTAGACTGCATTAGATGAAGACTGATATTACAAAAAAGTATCACGGTTTTGATTTTTTAATTTGACTCGCTGATTATGCAATAGATTTTCGTCACTTTATGTATTCATTGTAAGTGTTGAAACAAAGTACCTCAATGATTGAACAATGATGATCCTCTTTCTCATAGAAAGTACATATTTTCTTCTTCTTCCATGGGTGATGCCTGATTTCACTTGTTGTTGGTTTATTTGTTTCTTTAATACTTATAAATATATTTTGATCTGTGCACATGAGTTGTATGTATAAATGTCAATTATATTACAATTTTTGCTTAGTTTTTAAAATGTTTGCAAATGGATTCTAATATATGAACGTAAGTTGTATGCATAAATGCTAATTATATTACAACTTATGTGTAATGACCCAAGATTTTAGGAATTTATCCTGGAAAATATAAATGAATTTAAAATAATTTTTAAATTAATTTTGGAAGGAGATTGTTATGGCTTGATAGTGTATCAGTATGTGTGTACATGTGTGCACAGGGTATACACATGAACTAAAGCTAAAAATCTCTGAACTTTAAGAATAAATACATATTGATATGTATGGGAATATATATATATATATGTATTAAATCTTTAAAAAGCTGAATGCATAAGTAAAAATAAATATATGTATGCTATTGAATATTTTTCTTAAGTATACATGTGCATATGTGTGTCAGTACAGAATGATATATATATATATATATATATGATATATATATATATGTGTTAATAAAATACTAGAGTTTAAACTAGTGAAATAAAATATACAGACACATTTTAATATAAACAGAAATGAAAAGAATGGAGATATAAAAAGGAATAATTCTCTTATAAATAAATAAAGGAAATACATGCCATTTACATGAAAGCTAAAAATAGGAAAATAAGATAAAACAGAGAAGCTCTTGGTATAGGCAGAATTAGAAAAGAGTATTTAATAAATAACAAAAGCAAGTCACATTTTTGGCATGATTGTAGACAAGGGGAAAAGTATTTTCTGAAAAGCAAATTTCTGAAAAAAAATGTGTAACCACTTTTCTCTTCACCCAAATTAAGCCGGGAAGGGGTAAAACTTTGGGTTTAAGAAATGCAGATAACATGATTTTCTGGTGGGCAAAATGGACTTAGCCAATACCCAAAACCCTAAGGAAGACCCTGTATATATATACATGTATATGCAGCAGCCTCCTCTTCTCCTCAGAAAAGAATTTTGAAAAGAAAAAAAAAACAATACCACAGAAACCATAAGACAAGGGAAGAAAGAGAGCTTGAGGATAAGAGCAGGAGTTCATCAGTTAATTAAGGAAACAAAGGAGAGAGCTAGGTGAGAAAACTCACTCAAAAATCTAAGGCAATAAGTCCTAATGTAGGCAGCCAGATAAAAGTATTTTTATTAAAAGAGTATTTTCATATATGAATGTTTATCTGTGAATTTAAACCTGAATATGTTTTGATTTTCCTTGATTGATCACTTGTTTTATTATAATAAAGTTTTATGTGTTGATAGTATACATATCTGTTTATACACTCAGATCTCTGATATGTTAATATTTAGGGATATAAACAAATACCCAGAAAGTAAAATGTTTTGAATAGGCAAGTAGTATTGGTTTTGGCTTAACCCAGAGAAATGAAAATAATGTTGAGCTGCAATATACTCATGTATAAGTGCTGAGGCTTGAAATAAAAAGGAATTAGGGGTGCAATAGGGTTGCCTATGTGCTGATGCTCCTGATTCAATAAAATGCATAGCAAACAAAATTTTGTGATTCAGTGAAACCAGGTCATCCTGAGTTTAACTCAAGCACAAATGTTTGCAAAAGAAAAACTCTCCCAGAAGCCATAAGCCAATGTTAGTTGCCTAAACTCCTTTTAAAAACATCAGGATAAATATCTTATATATAAAGCAAATACCTAGTCAAAGTGAAGCCTTTTTGGTACTACCTAAAACACCCTCCATTTTAAAGCAACCGAAAATAAGTTAGTATGGGTATTTTTGTCATTTGAATAAAAACCCCTAATTCACGACTCCACGTTTGCTGTCCTCCCACTACGCTTTCTGCCAACCGACAAAAAATACGCCCCTTCGATTCCACAAACTAATTCCCTCCTGTTCAATGAATTCTCTTCATCTATTTGCTTATTGTAATCCATGATTTCTCTTCCCCACTTTCTCTTCCCCGCTTTACCCAGAACAAAAGCTTTACAGAATTTTGCTGTGTTTCTCATCGTCACTAAAACCGATTGCTCATGAATAATGCCTCAGTGGCGCCACTACAATTCATTTATCTTCTCTATGTGGTAAAACGCTGTCCCAACAGCTAAACCGTAATAGATCAAGTGCTTGAAAATGATAGTAAGCTGTGGCTTAAATGTGATTTATTTTCTTACAAAGTTAATCTTTTTTTGTTTAAATAATCCCAGATTTTAATATCTCAAGCCCCAAAATTTCAGAGATCTAATGTCGTGTCTGGCAAATGAGAGTTGGACTTCATAAATTGGCTATAGGTATTGCTTTCTACAGTAGTCCTGTTTTTCATTAAAGGGTTTATAACTTATGATACCAAAATATTAATACAACTTTTCCCGTTGTTTCTTCTAAGACTTACGTTTCTACGACATGTTGATGGAGAAAGCTTAGCCTTATGTTTGTTAACAGCAGTTGGGTTAAAGTATGGCGACTGAGGATTTAGGTAAAGCTTCCCCTTCAGCTTGAATTATTTTTGTTCGATTTATTACTGTATTATGTTGGTTTGGGAGAGAATTAGTTCCGTTCGATTTTTAAAGTTTTTTTCATCTTTCCATGTTTATACAACATAGTTTTTCTGATTTCAAGTGCTTTACAACATTAGAGAAGAATAAGTTACTGTTAAAGATTTAATTTTGTTGTCACTATTGGTAATTTTCAGAAGTTGAAATAGTGTTTCTTTCCAATAAGTATTATTGCTGTAGCTAAACATGTAGCTCAAAGGAAATCATTTTACACCAAGTTGAAATCATAAGATGCTGCATACTATGATTGTTGAGCAGCTGTATGCACTTCTTAAGGAAATTACCATTCTCTAGCTAAATTAAATGCGTTCGTTACCATTTCATAGTTTTTACTGATGCTTATCTTGGTTAAATTTCCAAATGACAAATCTAATTTACATTTTTATTGCTAAATGCTGAAATATGCAATAATTTTAGACTGCACTAATGTGATATATCTATCACTGTAAGTTTCTTTATCAGAGTGCAAAGACTTAGTTAGTTGGGTATCGCCATGGAGTCAAAAAGTTCTACACTTAAAGTACTTTCTTTGGCTTATTAATTTAAATAAATATATTGGATGATTCAAATATAAGATTGAACATAGCTTCAATATGTCCCATTGTCTCAATGTTAGGGTGATAATATACAGTTTAAGAGATCGAGTTCATTTACTATTTTCTAATACTAGCATGTTCAAACTCATTAAGTTTAATCAACTTAGTAGTTGGCCTCAATGCCGTATTGCATGTTGGAATCTCCTTGCAATCAGCATCTGAAGAAATAATTAAAACTTTAGTTTATTATATGCTTAGTGCATGATAAAGCTAAACCCTACATTTCGATGTAGATGTGTCCTATTATACATGAGCCATGAATTGTGAGATGATTGGCTTATGAGCCATTACGATTCAATGACGTTTCGATGTAGATTCTTAGATGATGTACAAGGAAAAATTTAAGCTAAAGGTTGTCAAGCATATACATAATATGCAGGCCAAGCTGGTTTATTTAGATTTTCAAAGAATCTGATTTCCAAAGTTGCATAATAGTTGCAACTGCAGTTAATATTAATGCAAAACGAAGGAACTGACAATTAAAACAAATATATATAAGTAACAAAAGAAAAACATGCTTAAATTAAACTAATAATTTAAGTGATTGAGACAATTAAAGTATAAAATTGCTGACGCAAAAGTAGGGTCAAAATACCCACCGGAGAACTCTAGCTTTAGCCATATGGTCAAAATACTAGCTCATCGGTGGTCATTATTCTAAAGTTTGAATAACATATAAACAGTTTATGCATTAAAAGTTATTAAACCGTGTAGTTTTCTACATGATGAGTATTTGCAGTCTTTTGAACGTGAATTTGCATACATAAAAAACACAAACATGTCCCCAACTCATGATTAATTGTCTTGCCATGTGGCTCAGTAAAGATCATGGTCAACTCGACAAAGGTTGTAACCAGTTCCACAATAACAAGAGAGGATGCAATTTCATCCACAATGTGTGTTTGTGTCATCAGATAAGCATGCAAAAAAAAATTTCTCTGAAAATTCATATACTTCACCCTATATTTTAGTTCTTAATGATTAAATGATTTCTGCTTTAGCCAGGTGGACAAACATGTGGTGCATACATTAAAAGATCTATTTTGAATTGAATTGGTCACCTTAGAACAATTTTTCCCTTTTTGTGTTACAGTTAATATACGCACGAAAATCGCAATCGAGAAACATGCATTAACATACAAACTGTAAGCTATCATTTGTCTGTAAGCTTTTTATAAAAATATTTATAGCCAAATATATTCCATGATGCGGTTAGCTTGAATACTTTTGTACTGTGCCGTCATACTCCGCTTTGGTCACACTTTTACGATAAGAAACGTTTTAATGGACTACTATGCATTACATACACGTGCGCACACACGCACGACGTTGATATTTTCATAATGCACAACAAATAATGGCAGTGATTTGGACATATGAAATCCATGTCGAAGAAGCTGATTAGATTTCTCCTGACATTGGGATGAAGTTCCACCATGCCATACAAGAGATCCATGATCAAAGAAGATGATCTATTTTCACCTGAAAGTTTTTGGAAGTTTCTTATTAGCAAAATGTTCCTAAAATGTTGTAGATGAAATAAGGCATGATTAACTAATTAGCATTTTGTAGTTTACACGTTTATGAGTTTTTGTGTTTCTTTATGACTGTCATGATGCTGCAACCACTGACTTTAATATTAGTTTAAAATAATTTATATTTACATTGTTGAAGTATATCAAGACAAAAATATTCAATATTTGGTCATTAGTCATTATTTATCTTCTTATTTACATTTGCTTGCTCTTTTAATATTTATGTTTCTATAAAAGTTAAAGGCAATGTTAACCTTATAGAGATATCATTGTTGGACGAAAGAAAAGTAATTAGTTTTTTTTTACTTTTGTTGATATGATTGATTAGTAAACAAAATGGTATTAGTTTTATGCATGTGTAATGAGATTAGAGTTTTATGTTCTTTTAACGGGATTAAATTAATTATGTTTATTTCATGATAATATTGAAGAAATTTTATGGGGATATGATGTTTATGTTTTAGTAGAAATAATAAAATGCAGTTACTATTTTATCATTTGCTGACAATTATCTCACTAGACAATTATCCCACAGGAATATAGTGCACGTGAGTTTCAAATAAAACCGAAACATTTAATTTATGATTGTCAAACTGTTTTGTTGCTGTATATAAAGTTTGAAGTTAAAACAACTATATGATGACTAGGCTCAGGAGTTTATTACATTGTAGAATATCATCGTTGTTTTTTCGTGTGTAAAATTTGATATCGAAAGAATGAGTACATTTACTTTTGTTTTTCATGGTTTTATGTTGTTATTGTGTCGTTTGTGAATATTTTATCTTACACATACAGTAATAGATATTGTTTATTTCTCAAAAAAATTTCATTTACACCATCAAATTGGACTTCCAATGTGAAATTGGATTGATTATTTGCATAGGAACTTATTATAACGAAACTGAATTTATTCACAAGGCGTGTTTTCATTTTACTCTAAGATGATATATTAAAGTGGGCTTAATATTAATATTAAAGTGATGAACTGTGAATTTTGGTCTTTGATGATACTAGAAAAAGGAGAAAAGGTTGAATTGCATAACAAGTCCAAATAAATGAATAAAGGGACTGATATTCAGCATAAACTCAAAAGGAAAGCAAAGAAATTTGTCCTCCATAAATAAGTACAAAAATTAAGGCAAATAGTCAGTTTCAGAACTTATAAAATGTATCTCATTAATATTTAACTATCATCGATAAAAAAATCACTTTGGAATACTACACAAAAGGAAATCAATAACCATATAAACCAATACAAAACTAAGAGCCCATCATTGGTCTTTTTTTGCTCAAATGAAATTCATGACGCGTTGGACGTGTTTGACGTGTCATTGCAACGTCCCATCGGTTTGCCCAGTCAGGGTGAACGGTTGAAATTGTTCCGTTAGTGTTAGTGCATTGGATTCCAACGGTAATTACCACCAGCTAATTTTTCTATGTTTCTATATGTAATCTATTGTAAAACAATACAAATACATTAACAATATGATTAGTAAATACAATTTTAAATATCCTTTCGCAAAATAAGAATGCATTCTTTTTTCGCAGAATAAAAACACACACGTCTTTCAGAATAAAAGATTCTTTATTTGTATATATTTCATGCCTTTTTTATTATTTTCAATCGATATACTTGGGGTTTGTAAAGTACAAAAGAATATGTTAGAAATGTGAAAATTAGCTGAACTATTTTTTGCCCCACAATTACCTATTTCCGTATATGTACATGTATAGATAATTCATGTACATGGGCAACCCTAAATATAATTAATTTGTGCATCTCCAAACCAAAGATAAGGTTGTGGAATGATTCACATATTCAGCAACAAACCAAAGATAAGGTTGCGATGATCATTTTTAAAACTCATTTCCAGCATTGGTTACTTTTTTCTATGGACACGTCCATCGGACGTGCCTACATACTCGTATATATATATACAGAACCTTATTTTGTAATCACAAATGGTTGTTGCTTGTTTGCCTCTGTATGATTATGAATAATATGAGATGCCATGTTATGGATGTTTTAGCTAATGAAATGAATCACTGAATGGTTTTGCCATGAACAATCAAAAGGGTTATTATTAACTTAAACCTGATTAGGAAATTGGGGGTCAAGAACACTGCAGGAATGACTTGTGTGCTTGAGTAACATAAGTTGACACATGGCTTGTTTAAGTCCTGAGATCTTTGTGTAATGGAGTGAATTAGTTCATTACAGTGTGTCCATTGATTCATAAATATTGCAGATGAGACCAAGGATAGATAAATATACCAAGGAAATAATACTTGAGCAGATGAGAAAACTAGAGTTTTCCCAGATTTGAAATATGAGAATTGAATAAGTGATTTAACTCATATTAGTTATTTTCCTGTTTGGTATGAATGATTGTTTGTCTATGATTGAGTTGTATGCTTGAATGTATGTGCCATATTCATATGTGTAGTCTCTGGAAAGAAAGTTAAAGTGTGCACATGCACAATGACACAGAGCATGCACACAAGTATTTACCTGATTCCAAAGGACAGAACCTTATGTATTCGTACTTAACTTGATTTTAACCTAATTAACAAATTGCTTTTGTGAATTTTCTCATACCAGACATGTGTCTGACCCTAGTGTGCTATTGGCATCTGGGGTGTCTCATTTAAAATGAGGCAGCTTCAAATGCTTTTTCAGGGATTGCAGCAACTAAGTAGGAGTAGGAGCAAGGCCTTGAGAAGAAGATATAGCATGCTAAACTTAGTTAGATAAGAGCCTAAATGTTGAAATCTGCATGTATTGACAATTTAAATTGCTACTTGTATTAAGTGTTGAATCTTGGATGGATATTCTGTTAGGCCTTTTGTTAAGAGATTGATTTGTATCTGGAAACTATGAATTAAGTTGAATATCTGTTATGTTTAAAAAAGGATTTTAATCAAATCTTGTAAGTAGATTTAGCAAGAACACCATGTTAAAATTGAATGATTACATTTTATAAATGCACTAGTCAATCATGAATCTTGGAAAGGATTTAAGGTTTGGAAAATCTGGAGAGTTGATCTTCAGAAAAATTAAATGGTTTTATTTTCTACAATTGCATATGTATTCAAAGAAAGTAGACATAGGTTGAATGTTTTTATATGGCTGCAAGGTTTATTTAACATGTTCCATACAAATGTTTCATGTCCTATTTTTAAACAAAGAAAGACTCTGTAGTAAGGTAGATGGAAGCCAGATTCAAATAGTTGCAGATATATATGCACATAAACTTGTTTTGTGCAAATATCAACACACCTTTTTCCTTTGCACTAGTAATAGGAATCTGAATTTCACTCAGATTTTAACCATAGGCATTTTAAAGGCCAGACAGATCTTATAAGAAGAAATACAAACATGAATAATGATAAACACTTTTATCATCCTCAAAACCCAAGAACCATACTCTTAATTCATATCAATCCTGAAGCCTTCCAAGTTGTAGGGATGGGTTTCAAAATGATTAAGCAAGAATTATTGCTCTGTATGATGGAATTTAGGCAAAAATAGAATATATATATGTGTAGATAGGTAGATAACAGATTCCAAACTGCACAGAAGAAAAATGAAAAAAAAAAACAAAAATTGTGTTTGAACCGACCAGCATAGCACTCGAACTCGTGACCTTTCATGTATAAGTTAGGCGCGTTTCCATTACGCCTAGATGTTGCTTGTGTTCCCTTAGGATCCACTTTCTTTTATACTGAATTTGTCACTATTCAGAGCTTAACACAAACATCTATATTAAAAGCTTGTTTACTACTGATAATTACTTGATCACTTCTTAGTTAGGATAAACAGACTAATATGTATGTTACCAGTGGATTGTTTGGTCAAAAAAAAAATTAGCAATCCAATATCCTCTTGTTTTTCCAGAACTCTGATTCAAACAAGAGAGGCATATACATCCTCATATGTATGTGCTTATTTTTGTAAATGTACTGATATATCTATATTGGTTGATTATTGTGATCCTGGATATATTTTGGTTTATTGGAGAAAGATATTGACCCTGAGAATTATATTTGCAATGGATGATATATCTATATATTTATATATCCTCTTTACCTAAAAAAAAATTCCTTATGAAATTAGAATAGAATTAGGAGGGTCATTTCAGTTGGTATCAGAGCTATGTTATTCAACATAGTAGAAGTAAGGATCAAGTCTTTAGATAGAAATAAAATTAAAAGGAACTAAATATTAAACTAACCAGCTATGTAAATTATTATTAGCAAACTATGGTAGGGAGACCACCAAATCAGGGAGCAGGATCTTCCCATGCACCACCAATGGTCAATCTGCAAGACTTGGTGAGGGCATTTAGGGATGGGGCAGGACAAAGGCAAGAAAATCCCTATGAAGAACTCTCAAAATTACTTAAGACATATACTCATTTAGGAGGCAAAAGCTTTGAAGGGACAGAGAGTATCATGGAAATTCAAACATGGTTGAGAACACTGGAAAGAATTTTCAATGACATGCAACTTGATGATCAAAGAAAGAGGCAAGTGGCTTCAAGACAGCTAAAAGGAGTAGCTTTAGGCTGGTGGGAAGTAATCATTGCAGGAAGGAATGAGAGTGAAATCACTTGGAATCAATTCAAAGAGATGTTAGAAGCAAGGTTTGTACCAGCATCAGCAAAGACTACCTTGTTAGAAGAATTCATTAGACTTAGACAAGGAACCATGACTGTCACAGAATACACTCAAAAGTTTGAGGGACTTTCCACATATGGAGCAATGCTTGTGGCAGATGAGGCATCTAAAAATGATAGGTACATAAAAGGTTTGAATCCAGGACTTAGTAGAGCCATGTTACCCTATGCAGACAAGACTTTTGATCATGTGATAGACTTAGCTTTGAGGTTGGAGCAGCATGACAAGGAAAGGGAGAAGTTCAGAAATTTTAAGAGCAATAATAACAAGAAAGGTAAGGGGAGGTATCACCCTTATGATAAGAAGAAAGAAGAGGCTAGTAACAAAAACACTGGAGATGTCAAGGCTAAGGAAGACAAGAAGAAAATTGTGTGCCATCAGTGTGGAAAGGAAGGGCATATCAAACCAAAATGTCCAGAGTTGAAAGGAGGAGCTTTCAAATGCTATCTATGTGGGAAAGAGGGGCATATGAAGAGGAATTGTCCTGAGTATAAACAGCAAGGCAAATTGGCAAATTTGGAAGGAAAAGGCAAAGCCACAGTGGAGAGTAACACTGTAAACCATAGCCAAGTGGAAGGTACATTACTTATTTGTACCATACCTATAACAGTAGTGTATGATACTGGGGCAACTCACTCTTTAATTTCTTATGAATTGGTTAAAATGCTAAAACTGAATTGCATATTAGTTGAAACCCCATTGCATATACAAAGTCCATTGGGGAGTTCTAGTGTTTTAAATATGATTTGTGTGGATGTGGAGTTAAACATAGGAGGAAATATTTTTATTTCCAATTTATATGTTTTGAATTACCCAAATATAGGTGTTATATTGGGGGTAGACTGGTTAAGGCAATTTAAAGCCATGATTAATTTAGACTCATCCACCATATCATTGCAAAATTCTAGAGGCCAGAGAATCATAGTTTTATGTGAGGTAGCTAAGGAAGGAAAACTATATCATTTAGTTGACTCAGAAAAAGATTTCAGTGAACTAAACATTGAAGAAATTCCCATAGTCAATGAATATTTGGATGTGTTTGGTGAGGTCAAGGGTATTCCACACTATAGACCAGTAGAATTCCAGATCAATCTAATTCCAGGAGCAAGCCCAGTGATTAAAAAGCCAACTAGAATGGGGCCAAATGAACTAAAAGAATTAAAGAAACAGTTAGAAGAATTGGAAGAAAAGGGTTTTATAAGACCAAGTAATTCTTGCTGGGGAGCACCAGTGGTGTTTGTTAAGAAGCAAGATGGCTCCTTAAGACTCTGCATAGATTATAGAGAATTAAACAAAGTGACTATTAAAAATAAATACCCATTGCCAAGAATAGATGATCTTTTTGATCAATTAGCAGGGGCAAAAGTATTTTCTAGACTTGACTTAGCATCTGGTTTTCATCAAATGAAGGTGGAAGAATCAAGCATCAAGTACACTGCCTTTAACACTAGGTATGGGTTGTATGAATTTTTGGTTATGCCATTTGGCTTGACCAATGCACCATCTTACTTTGTAGATTTAATGAACAGAACCTTTAGAGATTGTTTAGACAAGTTTGTGCTTATTTTCATAGATGACATTTTGATTTATTCCAAGACAGTGGAAGAACATAAGCATCATTTGCACCTGGTTTTGTCTAGACTAAGGGAAAAGGATTTAAAGGCAAAATTTTCAAAATGTGTGTTTTGGAAGGAGGAAGTACATTTTCTTGGCCATGTTATATCTGCCAAAGGAATTTCAGTGAACCCCAATAAAGTAGTGGCTATTCAAGCATGGAAGAGGCCAAGCACTGTGAGTGAGGTGAGGTCATTTATGGGGATGGCAGGGTATTATAGAAGGTTTATAAAAGATTTTTCAAAAATATCTACACCACTCACTAACCTAACCAGGAAGAACCAAGCTTTTGTTTGGTCAGAAAAGTGTGAAAAGTCTTTTGAACAATTGAAGGAGGCATTGGTGAATGCTCCAATTCTAAAGGTACCACATGGAAATGAAGAATTAGTGGTATACACTGATGCTAGTGGATTTGGCTTGGGTGCAGTGTTGATGCAACAAGGCCAAGTCATTGCATATGCATCCAGACAACTTAAACCCCATGAAGTAAGGTATGCCACACATGATCTCGAATTAGCAGCTGTGATATATGCTTTAAAACTTTGGAGACATTATTTGTTAGGCACTAAGTTTGAACTCTACACTGACCACAAGTCTCTAAAATATTTGTTTTCACAAAAAGATTTGAACATGAGGCAACATAGATGGGTGGAGTTCTTAGCTGCCTATGATTTTGACATACTCTATACACCAGGGAAAGCAAACAAAGTTGCAGATGCTCTAAGTAGACAGCATGCTAAATTGGCTATGATGATGATAGCAGAATTTAAAGATTTGTCTTTGCTAACTGAGTTAGAGATTGAGGAGAATGGTTGTGTGCAGATGCATGGTGCACAAGAAGAAAAAGGGAAGTTAAGCTTAATGACACTTCAACCAGATTTAATTCTGAAGGTAGGAAAAATGCAAGAACAAGATGCTCACTTATTAGAGAAGATAATGCTCCTCTCAAGAGGGGAGGAAGTAATGAATCACCACATTGATAAAGATGGTTATGTGAGATACCAGAATAGGATGTGTGTACCAGAGGACATAGAATTGAAGAAGGAGATATTGAATGAATATCACAGAAGTAAATACTCCATTCACCCAGGTAACACAAAAATGTATCAAAATTTGAAAAGAGACTTCTGGTGGAAGGGGATGAAATCTGATATAGCTAAGTACATTGCCAAATGTATGACTTGCCAACAAGTCAAGGCTGAAACTCAAAGACCATCAGGGTTGATGCAACCTCTTAGTGTACCACAGTGGAAGTGGGAAGACATATCTATGGACTTCATAGATGGACTGCCTAGATCTAAGAGAGGTAATACAAGCATATGGGTGATAGTTGATAGGCTAACCAAGGTAGCACACTTCATCCCAGTCAAGTCAGAAAGAACAGCACCAAAGCTAGCTCAAATTTTTATAAAAGAAGTGGTAAGGTTACATGGAATTCCCAAAACCATTGTGAGTGATAGGGATACCATCTTCACTTCAAAATTCTGGAGAAGCTTTCAAGAAGCAATGGGAAGTGAACTATGTTTAAGTACTGCCTACCATCCTCAATCAGATGGGCAGACTGAGGTGGTAAACAAAGTTTTGGAGGACATGTTGAGGGCATGTATACTGGATTTTGGGGGCAACTGGGAAGATTATCTTCATCTAGTTGAATTTACATACAACAACAGCTACCAAAGCACCATAGGAATGGCTCCATTTGAAGCCTTATATGGTAAACCCTGTTTGTCACCTGTTTGCTGGGTAGAAGCAGGAGAAAGGTCTATTTTAGGACCTGAGTACATACAAGAAACCAAGGAGAAAATTGAGTTAATAAGAAGAAGAATGACAGCAGCTCAAGATAGACAAAAGAAATTTGCAGACATGAGAAGGAGGCAGGTAGAATATGAGGTGGGAAATTTTGTTTTCATCAAAATCTCACCCATGAAAAATGTGCTGAGGTTTGGAAAACAAGGCAAATTAACCCCAAGATATATTGGACCATACAAAATTCTGGAGAGAATTGGTCCCTTGGCATATAGGTTGGAATTACCAGAAAACATGCAAGGTATACATGATGTTTTTCATGTATCACAATTGAGAAGGTGGGTCCATGACAAGACAGAAATTCTTGAAACCCCAACCCAAGTGCAGATAAATCCTAATTTGATTTATGAAAAGGATCCAGTGGGGATTTTGGCAAAAGATGTGAAGAAGTTGAGGAATAAATCTCTGAAACTTGTGAAGGTACAGTGGAGTCTAGATCCTAGTGATTGCACATGGGAATTAGAAGACAAAGTTAGGATGAATTATCCTAAGCTATTTTCAGATTAAGGTAATTCTGATTTTTGATTGTTTTCTTTATTTTGGATGAATATATTTTTAGTTAGTATAGAACTAAGAATCTATTTAGTAGAGAATATACTTGTTCTCTGGATTAAGTTTAAAATTTATTTTAAGCTTAGGAAAATTGTGGGACACAATTTCTAAAAGGAGGGGTGTATGTAATGACCCAAGATTTTAGGAATTTATCCTGGAAAATATAAATGAATTTAAAATAATTTTTAAATTAATTTTGGAAGGAGATTGTTATGGCTTGATAGTGTATCAGTATGTGTGTACATGTGTGCACAGGGTATACACATGAACTAAAGCTAAAAATCTCTGAACTTTAAGAATAAATACATATTGATATGTATGGGAATATATATATATATATATATATATATGTATTAAATCTTTAAAAAGCTGAATGCATAAGTAAAAATAAATATATGTATGCTATTGAATATTTTTCTTAAGTATACATGTGCATATGTGTGTCAGTACAGAATGATATATATATATATATATGATATATATATATATATATGTGTTAATAAAATACTAGAGTTTAAACTAGTGAAATAAAATATACAGACACATTTTAATATAAACAGAAATGAAAAGAATGGAGATATAAAAAGGAATAATTCTCTTATAAATAAATAAAGGAAATACATGCCATTTACATGAAAGCTAAAAATAGGAAAATAAGATAAAACAGAGAAGCTCTTGGTATAGGCAGAATTAGAAAAGAGTATTTAATAAATAACAAAAGCAAGTCACATTTTTGGCATGATTGTAGACAAGGGGAAAAGTATTTTCTGAAAAGCAAATTTCTGAAAAAAAATGTGTAACCACTTTTCTCTTCACCCAAATTAAGCCGGGAAGGGGTAAAACTTTGGGTTTAAGAAATGCAGATAACATGATTTTTTGGTGGGCAAAATGGACTTAGCCAATACCCAAAACCCTAAGGAAGACCCTGTATATATATACATGTATATGCAGCAGCCTCCTCTTCTCCTCAGAAAAGAATTTTGAAAAGAAAAAAAAACAATACTACAGAAACCATAAGACAAGGGAAGAAAGAGAGCTTGAGGATAAGAGCAGGAGTTCATCAGTTAATTAAGGAAACAAAGGAGAGAGCTAGGTGAGAAAACTCACTCAAAAATCTAAGGCAATAAGTCCTAATGTAGGCAGCCAGATAAAAGTATTTTTATTAAAAGAGTATTTTCATATATGAATGTTTATCTGTGAATTTAAACCTGAATATGTTTTGATTTTCCTTGATTGATCACTTGTTTTATTATAATAAAGTTTTATGTGTTGATAGTATACATATCTGTTTATACACTCAGATCTCTGATATGTTAATATTTAGGGATATAAACAAATACCCAGAAAGTAAAATGTTTTGAATAGGCAAGTAGTATTGGTTTTGGCTTAACCCAGAGAAATGAAAATAATGTTGAGCTGCAATATACTCATGTATAAGTGCTGAGGCTTGAAATAAAAAGGAATTAGGGGTGCAATAGGGTTGCCTATGTGCTGATGCTCCTGATTCAATAAAATGCATAGCAAACAAAATTTTGTGATTCAGTGAAACCAGGTCATCCTGAGTTTAACTCAAGCACAAATGTTTGCAAAAGAAAAACTCTCCCAGAAGCCATAAGCCAATGTTAGTTGCCTAAACTCCTTTTAAAAACATCAGGATAAATATATATATATATACAGAACCTTATTTTGTAATCACAAATGGTTGTTGCTTGTTTGCCTCTGTATGATTATGAATAATATGAGATGCCATGTTATGGATGTTTTAGCTAATGAAATGAATCACTGAATGGTTTTGCCATGAACAATCAAAAGGGTTATTATTAACTTAAACCTGATTAGGAAATTGGGGGTCAAGAACACTGCAGGAATGACTTGTGTGCTTGAGTAACATAAGTTGACACATGGCTTGTTTAAGTCCTGAGATCTTTGTGTAATGGAGTGAATTAGTTCATTACAGTGTGTCCATTGATTCATAAATATTGCAGATGAGACCAAGGATAGATAAATATACCAAGGAAATAATACTTGAGCAGATGAGAAAACTAGAGTTTTCCCAGATTTGAAATATGAGAATTGAATAAGTGATTTAACTCATATTAGTTATTTTCCTGTTTGGTATGAATGATTGTTTGTCTATGATTGAGTTGTATGCTTGAATGTATGTGCCATATTCATATGTGTAGTCTCTGGAAAGAAAGTTAAAGTGTGCACATGCACAATGACACAGAGCATGCACACAAGTATTTACCTGATTCCAAAGGACAGAACCTTATGTATTCGTACTTAACTTGATTTTAACCTAATTAACAAATTGCTTTTGTGAATTTTCTCATACCAGACATGTGTCTGACCCTAGTGTGCTAATGGCATCTGGGGTGTCTCATTTAAAATGAGGCAGCTTCAAATGCTTTTTCAGGGATTGCAGCAACTAAGTAGGAGTAGGAGCAAGGCCTTGAGAAGAAGATATAGCATGCTAAACTTAGTTAGATAAGAGCCTAAATGTTGAAATCTGCATGTATTGACAATTTAAATTGCTACTTGTATTAAGTGTTGAATCTTGGATGGATATTCTGTTAGGCCTTTTGTTAAGAGATTGATTTGTATCTGGAAACTATGAATTAAGTTGAATATCTGTTATGTTTAAAAAAGGATTTTAATCAAATCTTGTAAGTAGATTTAGCAAGAACACCATGTTAAAATTGAATGATTACATTTTATAAATGCACTAGTCAATCATGAATCTTGGAAAGGATTTAAGGTTTGGAAAATCTGGAGAGTTGATCTTCAGAAAAATTAAATGGTTTTATTTTCTACAATTGCATATGTATTCAAAGAAAGTAGACATAGGTTGAATGTTTTTATATGGCTGCAAGGTTTATTTAACATGTTCCATACAAATGTTTCATGTCCTATTTTTAAACAAAGAAAGACTCTGTAGTAAGGTAGATGGAAGCCAGATTCAAATAGTTGCAGATATATATGCACATAAACTTGTTTTGTGCAAATATCAACACACCTTTTTCCTTTGCACTAGTAATAGGAATCTGAATTTCACTCAGATTTTAACCATAGGCATTTTAAAGGCCAGACAGATCTTATAAGAAGAAATACAAACATGAATAATGATAAACACTTTTATCATCCTCAAAACCCAAGAACCATACTCTTAATTCATATCAATCCTGAAGCCTTCCAAGTTGTAGGGATGGGTTTCAAAATGATTAAGCAAGAATTATTGCTCTGTATGATGGAATTTAGGCAAAAATAGAATATATATATGTGTAGATAGGTAGATAACAGATTCCAAACTGCACAGAAGAAAAATGAAAAAAAAAACAAAAATTGTGTTTGAACCGACCAGCATAGCACTCGAACTCGTGACCTTTCATGTATAAGTTAGGCGCGTTTCCATTACGCCTAGATGTTGCTTGTGTTCCCTTAGGATCCACTTTCTTTTATACTGAATTTGTCACTATTCAGAGCTTAACACAAACATCTATATTAAAAGCTTGTTTACTACTGATAATTACTTGATCACTTCTTAGTTAGGATAAACAGACTAATATGTATGTTACCAGTGGATTGTTTGGTCAAAAAAAAAAATTAGCAATCCAATATCCTCTTGTTTTTCCAGAACTCTGATTCAAACAAGAGAGGCATATACATCCTCATATGTATGTGCTTATTTTTGTAAATGTACTGATATATCTATATTGGTTGATTATTGTGATCCTGGATATATTTTGGTTTATTGGAGAAAGATATTGACCCTGAGAATTATATTTGCAATGGATGATATATCTATATATTTATATATCCTCTTTACCTAAAAAAAAAAAATTCCTTATGAAATTAGAATAGAATTAGGAGGGTCATTTCATTATGTTAATTTTTTGACATATAACTATTCCCCTTTTTATATCCCTGAAGCTGGCACGGTAAACTATTAAGTTTGGACTCTGAAATTATGGGAAAAAGGAAGATCTTTATAGGTATTGATGTATGTTATACTTTTGATAGTAGATAACGTATGTCTCTATTAGGTAAAATTACTACACTGACTGCAAAATTAATGTTGTGTTCATTCTTCTGTAATCTTATATACCAAACTAGCTAGGATTGACATTAATGTGAATCGGTAAAACCCTCTGCAACATATTTAATCATTGAATACTTAAGTTGTATTAATAGTGTAGGTATTTATCTCTGTGTTAAAATTTTATCAAATTTATATTTCAATATCATTATTATTAGGATACTGGATTGGTGTGGCACATTTTGCGTACCATAAACTGGTATGCCTTCTATGGCTATCATATGATAATCAAATACTTTTTCCTAATATTTTTGCTTATCATGATCACTACGCTGTTCTAAGACATAAACATACCAAAATTGTATGCTATTTTCATTGTTATCGCTTTTATGTTACTGGTGCAACCCATTTTATTGTAAACTTTAAAGTCTACAATGCTAAACCATGTAAAATTATTATTACCCTTAACAAAATGCTGGTCAACTTGAATAAGGGAAAATTAATAAAAGGATATGAGGTAATTATGTTATATCACACAACTGCACTTTCGCTTTCTATTATATATTCATTTTTGCAGTTAGTTTTGTTTATGAATATTGGATACATAAGCATCTCAGGCTTAATGATATCGAATTAGACATGAGATTCACTTTGGTTAGTCTATGTTCTCCATGGCCCTTCAATAGAATGCATTGTCAATTGTACACTCCAAATAGAGCGAGTTATAGATTATCAATGTTTTCTGTTGATTTATAGAAAAAGGTTATCAACTTCATCTGATGATGGATGCTAGTCCGTGAACATATATCATACATCTTGAAACTCACTCACATTATTTATGTAGGTTGTTGTAGCAGTAATTCACATAATTCCATGAGAAAGTAGATAGATTGAGAATTTTTTAAGCACATTTATTACCCATATGAAAAGAGTAGGTTTATGATATATATGTTATCATTTGTGTCATATGGTTGTTTCTAACATTTGGTCTCTTTCAGAGTTCTGACTCTTTTATAAGGCTATATTGCTAAAAGTATAGTGAGAGATTGCCTTAGGCCCCTTCGTGGATTATTCATGTGATATTGTATGTGCTTTCACACAACATTAGATAAAACTATAAAACGTTAGTGTCATTTAGTTAATGTGTATATTATAATCCAGATTATTTATGTGATCTATTTTATTATTCATTGTTCTATGTATCATGTTTACTTTGATTTATTAGATAATATTTTATTTGAAATCTCCAATAAAATAATGTTAGAAGTTCATAGTGTTTAATTAACAAAATTAAGGATTACTCCAAGATGTAGTAGCTATAGTAATTATTTTTTAACGATATATAAGAGCAGTCGTATTTTTTTGTATAAGCTTAGACCATGAAGGGTAATTTTATTTAATGGGCATATAATGATCATATTATGATTTATTTATAGTATGCATTTCCGTTTTTCGCTTTTATGTGTATTTAGGTGAATTCTAATCATCATATTGTATTCAATGTGTAAAATCCTTAACAAAAAATTCACTAATGAGTTCAAAGTTTAATTATGAAATTAAGTAATAAACAATCAATTATATTACATATTAGATTCATAATGATTAACGAAGCAAGATGCAAACATGCGCAAAACCATTTTATCTTTCTTTCTTCATTATCTTGTGTATTTTGTTGTTTCTTTATTATTTCCTTTACATTATCAATCAAAATTTAAATTTATATTTTTAGTAGATTAAAGTTGAAAGAATATTATGAATCGTAAGAAGCTGAAGATGAGTCACACGGGTGGGTCAACCTTTGCAAGACACAGCTAATTTCATAAGTTCACATACTTCTATTTTTTGTAATATGTTCAGTATCTCAACTTTTTTTTTGATTATTAGACCATGTAGTCCTTAATCAAATAACTCTTAGCTACTAATAGATGCCTAGTCGAACTAACCACGAAATTATATACAATACATGAATATGCTGAACCTGATCGACATTTATACAACTGTATAAATTTTCATTTTCCATGTAACCATATTAATATTCCAGACAAATAGCTGCATAAGTCACTAAGATAAACTTCAAAACTGATACCTGATTATACTTATTAAAAAACAATATTTTTGAGTTGTACTAAAAGATAATGTAAAAATCGAGACCTTTTCATTCTCGAGCTTTCTAGTGTACTCCAGTCAGGTTGTTCATGCCTTAACCATTGTTTTGACCATCCCTAAATAATTCCAACTCTTCAATGGTTGCTTTTTTCAATCTGCTATGCTGCTTTTGCCTCTATTGTCTTTGTTTTGGCTATTCTTGTCAAGTTGCCTCATTGAACCTACATTAGCTTCCCTCACATCTTATTGTGTCTGCATCTATCTCAAGTGGCAGTCGGCCCATGCCTTAAGCTGAATCACTCTCAGCGTACTTGCATTATCTCAATATCCCCACACGAGTTGCACATGTTTGTTTTTAATTTTGTACCTCACATATGAATGTTACATATTCTTTTTAATGCTTCTGCTTGCTGTATGATCGCCTAAAGATCACATTATTTTCCCTCACACTTGCAATTTTTTCTCATTGTTATATTAAGTTTCGGCTGCTAATTAGTAGTTGTGCTTGCAATCACCTGCTATCCTGCTATGAACCAACTTATCATTTACACAACATATAACATATTTCATTTTATATTGATCATTAGGCAGTGTGTAGTACTGTTCTTGGAAATCTTCACTGGTATCTACCGGTGGTTAGAAATTTAGAGCGTGTACATTCAAATGTTAATTCTAAACAACTACACAAGAGCACTAAGGAATTCGTTTAGGTATATCTCTGCAATCATTTATAGTTACAATATGTTTTTTTCGTATTTCTTTTACTCGTTTAATTTTTTTACTTGCCACAATTAAACATGACCTTGTTAAATGACAGATAAATTATGGCGTCTAAATCACATCAAGGTGGGATGCAATAAGTGTTAGCCGGGAAGCGTAATCCTAACATGTTGTCAATAATACAAGAAACGGTGAGAACTAATTCCTTATGTTTTTCTCTAGCTGTGCATAAACTTCCCATGCATATTCTTATTTTAGTTCTAGATATTGTTTGCCTAGATTTTGCACAAGCCTAAGCTAAATAACAAAAAACACTGCACTTATACTCTCTAGGAAAATTGACAACGCGTTATTGATTTTATATATACTACATATCAAGAGAATCAGAAAATTGCTCAGATGTATTATTGTGGGAAGTTTACAATTTTGGAAAATTCAACGAATGATACAACAAGTTGTATCCCAGGCTGCTAAACTATTGTGGATTTTATAATAAGCCTAAACTACAAAAGTCTAGCATTGTTAATAGGGCTTCATTTATTAATTGATATTTTAAATAAACCAGTCACGTTCACTGTCACTCTTTTCTCCTTTTGTTTTTAATTTGCTCCTGAAAATTCTTAATACTTTCAATTTTCACAGCAGCCTTCAATGATAAGGTTCATTATTTATACAGCAGCCTTCATTTCACAGCAGCCTTCATTGTTAGAACAAATCTGGAATAAGCAAGTTATTGTTGGAACAATTACGAATAGTTTACATGCATTAAATATGATTCATTTATTTACATATGATAAGGTTTGTTATCTTCTGATGTTATAACAATTATGAAACTATAAGGCAATATAAACTGCGGATGATGCCAACCTCATCTTAAACTCAAATATTAGAATATGATTACTCATGTTTGATTTGTAATGATAATTTTCAATTGAAAAGTGCAGAATATTATGCTATTGTCTTGAATTTACTAAGAATGCTACTATGTTTTTACCTGTTTGTATCATAACTATGCAAAAATAATTATGTTTAATTTTATATACTTTCAATTAAATATGATGGAGAGTAGATAAATATTTTTAACCTATTGTAGGAAAGTTGTATTAACTACAAATTTGAAGATGACCGTTGTTGGATTGCTGTAATGAAAAAGATCGATCCTCTAAGCTGGATGAAGTTTCATTTCGAATCCTTTGCAATAGAGTTTTGTATGCAGCCACAACATTTTAGTAAGTAACTTATTGGCATGTATGTGTTTTGAGGCAAGTTTGGTCTTAGATTAGCAATATTGTATTTACCAAATATACTTGCTTGATCAAAAAGTTTGTATTACTGAAAATATTTGCTTTACCACATGCAATGTTGTGTTAATGATAAAAGATCATGTTATACAATGTCCTTGTCAAAGTGTTAATAATGTACTTTTTGTTTATTTTGGGTAAAATATTGTATATACATGATGTGTGCTGGTATAAGGCTGGTGTGGTTTGTTGTGCTGTTACTTTATTTTCACTATTCGAGGCACTGGTACATACTCAATTTTTATATTAAACTGTACTGCAGCAGCATGAAAAGTAACGTAAATATTAACGCTACCATTTTAAAATTATTAGGGGCACTTTTGTATGCCTCTATGTTTATTAAATTATATTTAGTGCCCAGCAAACAATGACGCATAGTTTGGCCCCTATTATTTTTGAATTATTAGAGGCAGTTGTGAATGCCTCTGTTATCTGTCCAATCTTACATGGCAACGCAAACTATAGAGGCGGTTATACAACTGGATCTGTCACTAATGCTTAGTAGGGACGCTCTTTTTAGAGGCATATTTTAATCTGCCTCTCTTAATATTAGAGGCAGTTTAATATAATATTCCACCCCTATTTGCATTTGTAGAGATAATCGTTTGTGCCTCTGATACTTTAACATTTAGTAGTGGTAGCGTTTACTGTATAATTTTGTTCGCAGGATGTTTGATGTGTCAAAGCATCTGTATTTGCACCAACGTCGTGAATAGCATGAGAGGAAAGACAAGGAAAAAGCTTGAAATTTCAAAGCCCAAATGTTGACAAACAAACCTCACTTGCATGTCTTATGCTCTGTTCTACTCTCTTATGACCATTCATGTGTTTGTACGATAACTTTAAAAGTATATATTATTTTTGTACCCAGGTTTTTTGTATCTATGCATTATATTACTGTTGGTTATATCATTGTTATTAATGTTTATTATTATATATACCATTATTATCCATATCGTATCCATTAATTTTACATCAATTGTACATACTATTTTTGCCAGTATCTTCATTTTAAATTTATGCTTCATCAAGGTCCTTTATTAATTATGTTAATTGAACATGGAAATCTTTCAACGCTGATTCTCGTTATTTCCTGTATTTACTTGGATTTTAAATTCAATCGTTAATTGTTCTCTTCATTACAATTCTTTACTATATTTTGTTTGTAATAATTTAAATAAATTATGTTTAATGTATTATCATTATGCTTTATGGATTGTAATTAATGAAAAATTACAATAAATGTAGTTTTAAAAAAAAATACACAATTAAACGGTCGGTTTCTACACCATTGTACGGTTGTATGCTAGTTGAATACAGTTGCAGTGTTGGAACTGGGCTAAAGCATAAATAGTACATTAACATTAGAACAAGGTATATGTGTAGTAGTAATAAATAGAAAATGCATGTAACAACCGTTGTAGCAAACCATGTAGAACGCAGCTATTACAATAAAAAGGGGGCTTTGCACCGAAGGTCCCTATTTTTGATGTTGTTGTAACAAAAGTCCCTATGATAATGAGTATATAAATTAAGTCCCTGTTTTTTCTAAATCAGAAAGTGCAAACTATCTTGCGATTTCTTTATAGAAAATGCAAGTTAACTTGCGCTTTTAAAAATTTTAAATTTTATTACAAATTTCAAAATTTTCAAAAAAAAATTTCAAAATCAAAAAGTGCAAACTAGCTTGCGCTTTCCTGATAAAAAGTGCAAGTTAACTTGCGCTTTTCAAATATTTTAAAATTATCGAAATTTTTAAAGATTTCAAAAAAATTTCAAAATCGGAAAGCGCAAACTAGCTTGCGCTTTCCATCAAGTTAACTTGCATTTTTCAAAAATTTTAAAATTAAAAATTTCAAACATTTCAAAAAAAATTCAAAATAAAAGCGCAAAATAGTTTGCGCTTTTCTGATAGAAAGCGCAAGTTAACTTGCGCTTTTTAAATTTTTCAAAAGTTTTAAAATTTTCAAAAATTTTCAAAAAAAAAATTCATAGTCAAAAAATTGCAAGTTGGCTTGCATTTTCTGTCAGAAAAATGCAACACTCCTGGTATTTTTTATTTTTCAAAAACATGGACTAAATTTACATATTCATATCTATAGGGACTTTTCTTATAACAACATCAAAAACAAGGACCTGTCACACTTTTCTTGATAAACAAATTAATGGTTGGAATTTTGCTATTCCCATTTTTTTGGATCATATTTAATTTTTTGAACCTCCATTAATAAAAACAATAAAAGTACTTAGTACCAGAGAAAAACTCGATAATGATTTAATTTATCATAAAATTCCTTTCTTCTTTTGGAATTTGAAGAAAAATTGGGTATTGTAACTTGATTTTGCCTAAAGAGTGAATTAGTGACATGAAATTTGAGTTGCAAAATTATGTCATAAAATTTGGACAAGTAACAGATACTAGTATATGGTGTAAAAGTACATGTATCCACAACTTGATTTTCTGGGAATAGGTATCAATTTGATTGTGCATATTAATGTTACCATAATAGTTACTTACCCGATAAAGCATAAATATGCCAAATTAACCATTATTTTACTATGCATAAATAGGTGGGAATAGCTGGTAAAATAAAATAGAAAGGAAGTACTTTTCATCATTAACAAATTTTTATATGCCATACGGAACTTATTCAGGAAAGTTAGTTTAAAACAAGATAATAGAGGCAGTAAATATCATAAGAAAAAGGGAGAATGAGAAAAGTATGGATCATACAAAATCAAAGGAAGCGGGATTTCTAGGAAAAAGATATAGTGAAATCTATATAAAAAAGAAGACTGGTTATAATGATATACAATCTTTATTAATAATTGGAATAGAGTTGTGGTCCGACCGTAAAGTTTAAAAAATACCCTTATATACAAACAAGAAATCAGTAGTTCGGATCCCGATCAAAGCCAAAATTACATCTATTTCTATATGAACATTTTGATACATAAATTATATCACAACGTCAAATTCTAGTTCCAACATAATTTTTACAATGTTTTTCTTTATGATTTTGAACTTTACTTATCAAATATATATTAAAAAAGTAACGTTTTACGACTTTATATCATTATGGAAGGGTTTTTTTTATATGCACGTGCATTGCACATGTCAAAAAATCTCGTATTCAATAAATGTGGTACCAAAGATATAAGATTTCCTTAAACCGTAGGAGACTTATTCCTTGATCTCTTTCCTTGATTACCCATTACATAATTTTCTCAAGAAAAGGGTTACTTGCACGTTCGAATTGAATGTCACAATACAGTGTAAATCGTAGCAATAAGGTTATTTTTTTAAAAGTTTCAATGAAATATTTAATTTTGATAGTACATTTTTTGCAAACGTATGTTAAAGTTAAAATATATGTTAAAGTTAAAATATATGAATTTCATACTTCCGTAGTAGCTCTGTCGTAGCTGTATTAATATCCAAAGAAATGTTCTTTTTTTTTGAAAACCCAGAAGAACCCGGGGGCCGGTAAACTACTAAGGAGGGTATAGTAAAGTCGTCCGCTGATCCAAGCCCTCATACCCCCTGGTAAATTTATATAGGATAGGGAAGCACATGGTAGAAATCGAACCTAGGTCTTTTTACCAGAATGTTCAGTAAAATAAAAAATAAAAAACTCAACATAATAAATCATGCATAAGATATTGCTTTGGAACTACATGTTATGAAATTTACAAAATATATTAATTTTAACATCATTATTCAAAATAATTGAAAATATCAGAACTAACCAATATATAGCCAGACATGAAATAAGAATTTATGTGATATCCTCCTTTACTTCTTCCTTTGAATATACTAATTTTGTAAATTAAAAATAATAATGTATTGAATTAATTAAGTTTAGCCTTTTACTATATGAAGCAAAACTAATATATAGATATAGGAAAATTAAGCATATATAGGGTTGTAAAGTTTAAAAGAGATGAGAATAGAAAATGTGTCCTACTCTAAGCAATAAAAAGGAGTTACCATTAATGTGAAAATTCTTACTCCTCTACCAAGCTGGAAGATATGACAATATGAATAAACGTGAAATATTAACAATTGTTGTAAAGGAGAAGAAAAATGATGCCAAATGACATCATATTTGAGTGAGGGTGGACGAATTAAAAATTATATAAAAACATAGTAGTATTTACTCGAAATGCATATTTATTTGAAAACCATTTAGGTTGAAAATAACTAAAAACTCAATAAATATACATAAGTTTATTAATTCATTCATGGGAAGATTTATATTCAGACATGGCATCTAATTAAAAAATACTACTGCTGTAACAACCCGTATTTCGGGACTTCAAATTTGAATATTTAATTTATTTAAATATTCGAATTTGGATTTAATTATAATAAAATATCTGTTTCAAATTTAGAATTGATTTTTGATGATGTATTTTTAGTTTAATTTTTAGTATTTTTTATAGTTTTAATTTGGAAAATAAGTAAAATTTCCATTTGACGTATTTTACGGCAAACGTTGGCATTTTGAGACTTCATAGAATTTAATAACTTGTCTGTTTTATTTTTCTTTTGTGATCGTATAACACTGTTATATGCGATCGAAATTTATATTCTATAAATCGCGGTTCGGGAACGGACGTGATATGTTATGGCAGGGTACTAGACATTATTTAAAAATTCAATACATAATCAAATACACAGCAGCACACAGTATAACCAATTTGTTGTTCTCCCTTTTCCCCTACCAGCCGCCATTTTTCATTGCCCTCCCTCTGACCTTTTTTCCTCTTCAACATCTTGAATTATTGTTTGTACCTTTTTGCTGCCTTGAGGAAGAGGATGGATTCTGGGTGTGTATGTGTGTGTGTGGTAGGGAGATACATATGTAGCATTCCTTCCTTTTTATCATCTCAGTTTAACTCTTTGTAACCATAGTTTTATAACTTTCCAAGCATTCAAAAATGAAGAGCTCACAAACCATCCACTTTTAGCCTCAGCTTTCAACTAAGAAGTTGATCATCATCCTCTTTAGCTTTAATTAATTATTTAAAAGATTATATATACTTTAAATTTTAATTAAAGTTAATTAATTATATTGATTTAAGTTATTTAATTATATTTAAAGGATAATTAATTTTTATATTTATATTAGTTAAGTTTAATTAATTATTGTTTTAACAACGTTTTAAAATTAATTAACTAATTATTATATTAATATTTTTTTGAAGTTAACTTATTAATACAATAATAGTATTTGAAATTAATTTATATATTATTAAATAGATTCTAAAGTATTATTTTAAATAAGATTCGATTAAAATGAAATAGAAGGATGTTTTAAATGGTAATTTGTTATTTAAAGCTATTTTAAATAACTTATGATTTATCATGAGGACGTTATTGTCTTAAAGAGTCTATTAATGAGTTGATTTAAATATGGGGAGAGTTTTATAAATGGCTTGGATAGTTATAAAAGAATTTATAAATGAGTTTTACAGAATCTGAGAAGGAGAAGTTTTAAAAACGGGGTTTAGGATTTATTAAGAATGTTTTATAAAGAGATTGGTGTTTTGGGTTTCTCCGTTTTAGATGACATTTGGGTTTAATCGTTTGAATATGATTTCTAAATAGAAATTCTTTCTATGTGTTTGGCGTGTATACTTATATCATTGTATAAGTATATGGAAAGGTTTCTAAGTTTTAAAAGTAAAATGGTTTGTGAATATACTTATGCCATCAGGATAAGTATATGGTTATATTTTCTAAGTATTGAAAATATAGAGTGGTTTGTGAATATACTTATCCTACTGAGATAAGTATATGGAAGTGATTTCCAAAGATTTTGAAATGTGATTTTAAATTAATGAAAGTTTAGTTTAAGATGCTTAGTGACTTTCCATGGGAAATATAATCTTTGTTTGGATGTTTGTTTATTTGATAGTTAAATAACCGACTATGAAATCTTGGCCTAAATATGTAATCCTACTTAATTTTGGTAGAACGGAAATATTCCATACTTAACACAAAAGGATTTTAACTTTGGAAATATCAAGGGGAAACACGGGGATTATATGGTACAGTTACCATCGGTGGTGCTATACTGTATGTATAAACTCGTTTCGTTCTTCTAGGGCAAATGATAAGGAGATCCATCCACTTAAACGGTTAAGGGGTGATCCCCGCTCTTATGTATTGTCTGATTATTTCCTAAAGAACCGGTATTGAGCATTCCGAAAATAGACGTTTGGTTTTGTGGAGCACTCGGGAAACAGAAGAGTGTACTCATAAGAGATCACTCGAACTCGTAACCACTCCAAAAACCATATACGGTTCTATTGAGGAAGTCATGATATATTGAGATGTTGGGATCTATGTGTGATTCCGAGACCCATTGGGGTATGGGATTCCGGGTGTGATTCCAAGATCAAATTGAGATGTGGGAATCTATGTGTGATTCTGAGACCCGTTGGGGTACTGGGATACATGTGGGATTAGGCGATCTATTCGGTTGTGGTGCATAAGCTGGAATGCCGAACATAGCCACATCAGCGGGAATGACTAAAACCAGAGATAAGAGGCATGGCCAGTAGGGTTGGCAAACCATAGGGTGTAGTCGGATCCAACTAGATGTTACCTATAGTTGTTATGCATGCATGGGGCGATGCACTCGGTCTTAGCAAGACCAGCTATGTTTTTCCTATGGTACATCACTAGGGATGTATGCTACTTCGGAAGGATATCTCTGATCCTTATGCAGGAGGACTGTTCCTCGAAGTACTAAGGGCACATCCATGGAAATCCTACACAATTAGCGAAAGTGCCTTATGGATTTTCGATTATATACCTAGTATTGTTATGATGTACATTCACGAGCATCATAGCTACTAGATTATTATCATTTTCACCTTAGACATTATTATAATATCGCTGGATTCTTTATAAAAAAATTGTTTATTGTAAGATAAAAATCTGTCCGTGTTTATATGCGGCGTGGTCGTACAAAATACCTTTGTTTCCAAAAGGTTATTTAAACTTTAAGAATCCATTTGATTGTGTTTCTCATGTTATTTTTACCACACTGACCCGGCCATTGTTTTCCTATAATGATCAGGTCAGACCGAGCATATTTCTAGGTTTAGCTGGATGTTTGGATCTTCAGGAGATGAGCTGGAGGCCCTAAGACGTATTCACATTGATGGTTATTTTCTTCCACAACATTCATGAATTTGAGCAATTACTAATTTAAGATTCACAAACTTGGGTTCACTATAATTAGGTTTATTTTATGCCAAATTAAAATTAAAGTTATCGTAATTAGGACTACTATAATTAAGGTGCAATTTGAAAATTTACTGTAAGAAAAGAAGATAATTAAAATTAACAAACAAGTAGAACATAGGTCGGTCAACCACCCACTTGAGCTAGTCGACGATAAGCAGTCGACCGCTCAGTGACCAGTGTTCCATTGGTTATTGTAATGATCGCCTTTTCAACCGTCGAATGTCGACACTAATACATCCATAGTATTCACGTGCTGAGCACCCAAGTGCTAGAAAGATGGAATGTCAGGGTAAAATAAAAAGAAGAAAAGAAAACGAACAAGAAAGACAAAAACAATTACATCATAATCTTACAGCGAAATGACAACATACAATATGAAAATGATCTTTTACAATGAAAATTGTATGTATACAATAATCAGAACCTATCATCAACCTGGATAGTTATAACTGCCTGCTTTTACAATTGTTGATATATTTAGTCAAAGTAATGCATCCAAAAGTCCAGGCTGTTCTTTTAAGGTGAATTTGCCCCAACTTTGTGTCCAATTTTTGATACCTTAACCATTGACTTTAGATCCATTCTTTTTACAATATTTAGTATACTTTGGGTACTTGAAATCCTTAAATAATAATCTCAAAGAATATATTTTAATTATTTTACAGAAATTTCTGAAGCATGGTATATTACCAAAGTGCTCATATAGCGACTATTTCGCTATAAGTTTTGCCCCTTCTTCAACTAGCTATCAAATGATTTAAGCTTCAAAAAATTTCCAATAAGAATAATATATTATTAAATTGCTAAAAAGGTAAAGAAACCCCTAAGAATGTTTCTAAATAAATAAATGTTATTTTCCAATAATAAGTTTTTAAAAATGTCGTTATAGCGACTATTTTACTTCAATCTTTCTTAACTTTGTTTTATGTTTCCTATATCTTTCCATAGCATATTCTTTACTTTCAAAACACTTATCCATCCCTCTTTAAGCTCACGGCCACCATCACGGAGTTCACGTCCAACCTCCTTCATCTCCCACATACTCACAGCACTTAGGCATTTCCACCTCCCATGTAATTACCGCCTTTCTTGCACCGAAAGATGAGCCATTATGGGTAGAAAAGGAAAGATAAGTAGAAACTACATAAACACAGTATCTCATCACGAATCAAAACAACACATAATAGATAACATAGGATATTACATAGTCATTCCCATATAATACATCAGAGTCATTACATTACAACTTCAACTGGATAGTTATAACTACCTATCCATCACAAAATACATAGATCATACATAAATACATAGTAGAATAAGATAACAATTAGCTAACGGTGAAGCTACCTACTCTAGCTCCTTCAAAATATTTCCGTAAGAAACCTGGGTAACTTGGCTACTCATACAAATTTGAGTACCCAAAAGTTTTAGAAAGAAGAAAAAACTCCATGTCAGACATGGATCTGCTGTGAGTAAACTCAAACAAATTAAACCTTACTTATATAAAACATTTTGAGAATCAAAGGTATCTTGTAAGACCAAGCCGCACATAAACACGGATGGGTTTTACCTTACGATGACCAAAACACTTTATATAGAAATCCAATGACATTTTCATAATGTCTAGGGTTTTCAGGTAAAATAGAACATAGCTGAAATGCTTGCATCTCACATTTCAATATATTTGGGCCAAACTAAATTCGTATGGCACTTATTGGAGAATGGATTCCATACAATGGCTGGGCTACTATGGTATAGCCCGTCATGGTGAATCTCTAGAAAAAATAACATCGAGGACCTCGCCCGGATCCCCTACCAACACAAGACCAGCTTACCCCTTGCTGGATAATACCTAATAAGATCACCCCTGGGTTGGGATCAATAACCGTACCAAAGCACACATGAGTTGATAGTAGGGACTCTAGACCTTACCCTAATAGGAGTGACCCACTTAGCCTTGCTGCATCTCACCTATTTTTGTCATTCCCGGTTGATGAGGCATGAGGCTATGTTTACTTTTATTATAGCATTGCCACTTGTAATGCTAGCAATGCCATCCAGATGCTGACACAGTGTCAGCACTCTTCCATACAAGTCGTTCAGGATATAAATGAACCGAAGGCACTGTCTCCACTACACCCTTTGGGAATCACCCTCGGGGTTAGTAGCAAATAGCCTTTGCACTTCGAAGTCTTCATCTTGGACCCAGCCTTTACTATTTCCAATTCGAAAGTTTACGTTAGTTCGAAGTGGTTTTGGAATTAATATTCGATCTCGGTCTCTCCAAACCAACGTTTAATAATTTTAAAGCGTCAAGTTGTTTATAGTAGATTATTCCATTATCGGGGTGTAAAGATTACATATGAACATACATTCCATATGCTCAGCTTATCATGACACGCTTATCGAAATTAACCCACTTGTACTCATCACGTCCCGAAAGTGTGGTATTTGTGATAAGTACAAGTCGACTTACTTTCAATAAAATGTGTCAACGTTTTATTATAACTACTTTAATTCGTTTGGCTACTTAATAGAACGGACAAGAGATCCTTGGTTTTAAAACAATTTACCTAAACAAGGAAAGTGGTTAGACATAAATAACCAATAGGGTTTTAAAAGAAACTTTAACATAAATAACCTTTGATTAAATCATAAGTTTAAAACTCAATTAAACCTTAATTAATCCTAGTAAAATCATTAATAATCCTAATTTATTCTGCAATTAAAACTTAGTTAAACTTTCATTTATAACATTATTTTTAAGAAATTAAACCCTAATTAAGTGGATAATTAACCTTTAATTAAATATTAATTAATTAAATAATTAAATCTAATTAAATGATTAATTAAAATAAATAAACTTGATTAAGTATAAATTAATTTTCTTTTATCTTAATTAATCATTATTTAAAACTTACTTGATTAAATATAATTTACTTAGTTAATAATTTTTTAAACTCTAATTACTTAATTAATTAATTAATTAATAATTACCATAATTAATTAATTAATAATTACCATAATTTATTAATTAATAATTACCATAATTAATAAATTAATTAAATAAATAATTAAATAATTAAAAATTAAACTTTTGACTTGCTTAATTATTTTGAAATGAGTTTTCAAACAAAATTCAAAAGAAAACACTTAAAACTTGAAATCGTGAAAATTTCCGAACTTCATTCACAGTGACTATCGCTATGAGCATGGTTCGCTTGAAATGATTTCTAGGTGAAAATTTCACTCAAGCTCTAACTATGACATGTTTGAAAACACAAATGGAAAAGTATTGAAAACTTAAAGCAAAGGTGAAAACTTGGAAAACATTTTTGTAATCCAAAACTAGAAAATGGAGCTTCTTGTTTTCAATAGGATCTTAAGTCCTTTGCGACTTTTCAAGGTGCTAAGTTCACAACAAATTCATCACATACACTTGGTTTTGGTTTCATAAACATATTGCCATCATATCATAACAAATCAATTACATATCCATATCCAAACAAATTATTCAATCACCAAATCACAAATCCAAGCTCAACACAATCATATAATCATATGCTATAGAAACAACATGATAATTCAACACAACAACCACTATATTCTCACAATATATAGTTCATCAAAATCAAGTTAATTTCTTTTCCAGAAACAAAGGCTTTACTCATCGAAAAATGTCTAAATCAAAGTGAACTTTTGCCAAAACTTGAAAATACTTTAGAAACTTTGCAAAAATTAAACTTTTGGTAGCTCAAACACTTGAAATGGCTCGGCCAAGTGGACTTTTGGCTCAGCCTAGGCCATGTTGGGCATGGCCATGACTAGTTTGGACTCCGCAATGTTGTTTTGGGGTAGGTGTTTGCTTGTAGTTTAGAAGAGAGGTGTTTTAGAAGATGTAGAAGCGATTTTGTGGATTAAAAAGGAGATTATTGACAAAATTAATGGATTTTCTTAGTTTGAAAATTATGAAGAGGAGGTCATGGATGTTGTGCTCAAGCTTTTAGGATTTTGAAATGAAGGAGGTTGTAAACATGAGAACATGAAGATCAAGAGGTATATATAGGCCTAGGGAATTAATAAAAATATATAAGTGTTTATATTAAAATATATGTATGCATGAATTACCATACCTCTTCCACCACTTAAATCCATCCTCCCTAGTACCCTTCCCCCTCTCTTAAACTATTCAAGCCATATCCTTATGTACTTGTGTTTAAAAGGAGCATTTAAATATATATACACACACACAAAATTTTTGTTTATAAAATATAAATATTCTTTTATCCTTATATATATACACTTAAAAGAGAGTCATATACATGCACATATGCACATGTATTCATCATGTATAAATAGATTGTGTTGTGTGCATATGTGTTTACGATAGTGTTATGACATTTTAATTAACTTTTAACTAATGAAAATCGCTATTTCGGAAAATAATTTCCGATCATATTTTCTATTTCTCTAAAAACTATATATAGTGGTAAACAAAATTTGAAAATAATTTTATCATCATTACTTATTATTTAAAATAGTTTTATTTGTTAATGAAAATCCATTTATTCATCATTTATAATATAATTAAATATTCATTTAAATAGCGATAAAATTTTGGGTCGTTGCACTCTCCTCTCTTAAAAGAATTTCGTCCCGAAATTAGAAAATAAGGAGATAATTCAAACTACGCAAAAAGCCATATATTCATATCATAAAACACATACCTATACACACACTAAGCATTCATAGCAAACAAACATACTCTATACATACAACTTATGACTAGCTATCTGTTAACTCCTATTTTAAGCGACCTAAAACTCCGCGACCTAAAAAACGCGACCTATAACCTCACGACCTAAGAGGTTACGACCTAAGAACTTCGCGACCTAACAAACCTCACTACCTAAGAAGTTAACGACCTAAGGACTTCACGACCTAACTACTGAAGGGACTTCACGACCTAAGAGTACTAACGACTTATGAAGTATCACGACTTAACTTCTCCAACGACCTAAAAGTCCGCGACCTAAAGGTATCTGCGACCTAATAGTCTCAACGACCAAACAGCATAATGGTCTTAGCGACCTAACTAGTTCAGAAGGCAGTGCGACCTACGACCTACTTTAGGTCGCTCACGACATATAACATGCCTAGTTTAAACAAGCCAACATAGTTCCCTATGCCACATTTCCCTAGGTCGCTTACGACCTACCGCTTGCCACCTTATTCAAATAAGACCGAGAGATACTCCATCAGGCTACACTTCCTAAGTCGCGAAGGGATCACGACCTATCTTAGGTCGCTCACGACCTACGACCTAACTTAGGTCGTACACGACCTAAGACTTGAGGGGGATTTTTGCCTAGAATCTTCCTATAAATACCAACCTAACTCCAACGTGAGAGGGACTTTTGGCCAATCATTTTCTGAAGCGTCATTACTCTGCCGAATTCTCAACTCATCCAAGACTTGAAGAACTCCAAACATCGAAGATACTACAACAATCTTTGAACGAGATTCTACACATCCGACATGGATTCGACAAGTCTCATCGTCGAAGTTTGAGTTACTAATCCGAAGTGTTTGAGTGATCGAAGTGAATTGTATTCGAAGTGCATTGTATCAAATTATAACAAGATCAACAATAAAAGACTATAAAGTGGACGTAGACTCAATTACGGGCCGAACCACTATAAATCTGCCGTTCCTTTACCGTTTTCTGCTATTTTCAGCTTATATTCTGTTCCCGTACCAACGGGTGGTGCTTTCACATTGTTATTACACACACCGGGTGTTAGCGTTCAATTTTCAGCGTTAACATTTTGGTGCTTTCACTGAGAATTGAACTCAAGGATATTCTCACCATTGCCCCGCAAGAGTTTGTTGAAAGAATCTCTCTAAAGACCAGAAGTTTATCTGAGATCATGGCTCCTGGAAGAAAGGGTAGATCTACCAGATCCGGAAATGCTCATGAGGGAACCTCCGCTTCCCCAACAGCAAATCAGACAACTCCTACCGTGGGAGTCACAAGGGCTGAATTAGACGACTCAGTGTCGGGATTATTTCAGCAAATTGAAGCTCAAAACGCTTTGATGATGGATAGATTGAACGCTCTACTTGGGGCAAATCAACGACCAGAAAACAATGAAACAGTCTTCACTGAAGATGCTCATAATTCCCAGGAGAAAGATATTCCTCAAAGAGCAGCTGGCGCCACCGAAGCGCCACCTTTCCAAACTGAAGGTTCGAGGCCGCTGCCAACTTTTCACGAACATTTGCCCAGGCAAAATTCTGAAAGGAGAGCTGACATCTACTCGGCAATGCCTCTGAACAATGAGGAGTACCTATCAGGAATGATTCGCCAAATCATGAAAGAGAGTATGCAGAGGGAAGAAAATGAGAACGACTGGGGATTTGCTCCAAGCAAGACTCCGTTTACTGATAGAATCCTGAAAGTAGAATTTCCAAGGAAATTTGTACCTCCTACTATCCCGGCCTATAGGGGCACGAGTGATCCAAACCAGTTTCTATACAAGTACGATTGGCATATGACCGGTGCAAGGGCATCAGATGAAATTAAATGCCGATACTTTTCGGTGTACTTGGAAGGAGTGGCTCTACTTTGGTTCACAAAGTTACCAGTTCGGTCCGTTGATCAATTCTCTGATTTAACTCGAAATTTCAAGGACCAGTTCAGGTTGTATGCTTCAAGAGCTAAAGATATAATGTCACTATCCAACCTTGAACAAGGGCCAGAGAATCTATCAGGTCTTTCTTGAATCGTTTTAATTTAGCCCTAGCCGAAGTGGATAATGCAGAACCCCGTATGATCCTGACTTACCTGATGCGAGCCATCAATAAGTCAATTGAATTCGGAAGATGGTTAAAAATGAAGGAGCCAAACTCACTCGAGAAATTCTATAAAAAGGCTGACGAATTTATGCGTTTGGAAAACCTCTCCGCGTCGGCAAAAGTGGTTGTTGTCGAAGTCAAGAATAACAGTGTTACTTCTAACAAAAGAGAATCCGGAAACCAGAAAAGGGAAAGTGATGGAGGAAAGAAGCAGGAGAATGAGAAGAAACCTCACCGCTTTAATCTCTCAAATTTTACCCCTCTAACTGATACACCGGAAAATATCTTCTTCGCGACAAAAGATGTTATCAAGTATCCTAAACCACCAGAGATGGGGAGAGGTGCAATACGTAATGGGAAATTCTGCCGATTCCACAATCAACCTGGCCATGACACTGACCAATGTCGCCAATTGAAGGATATGATTGAAGAGTTACTAGAACAGTGTAAACTACAACAATATGTGAAGAAAAACAGAGCAGACCGAGCAGGCCCAACCTCATCCACTCAGGGGCAAGAACACCCTGCCCTTCAACCTGACTTTGGCAACCACACTGCGGGGCAAGAATCTGAAAAGCTTGTCATTAACGTTGTCACAGGAGGTCCCCACGCAGCAGCCATGAGTTGGGACGACTATTAACTACCCACAAAACTGCAGCTGGGGCATCTTCCAATATCTCTGGCATATGAATCAAAAACTATGAATCCGGTGGAAATGGAAATTCAATCTGGAGACTCTGGAACAACAATCACTTGCATCCAATTTTTACTTAACAGCATTGCTTAAATTTGTAAAGTGATAATGGATGTATAACTCATGTATTGTAAACCACTAAGAAATCAGGGTGGATTAATAATAAAGAATATTAAATCTTGTGTTCTAATGCTATATAATGCCTGTTTCATTTCGATATACAAATATCTTAAATATATTGCTAAAATGTCGATTTAATATTGCAGGCTATCAAAGTAAAGCTTACTTATTCAACACATCACAAGACTCGGCGATTCCCATAAATCACTCAATAACAAAGTACATTTCTCTGACAGAAAGCAAACAATTTGCAAAAGAATAGGGCATGTACTTGAAGTGATAACAAGGGATCGCTAAGGAGCAGATGGTGAAAGAACACAAGCAACAATTGCTACTCTTCGGGGTTCAAACATAAAGACCTCTACGGAGGCACAAGCCCTCTTCGGAGGCACGCCAAAAAATGGAAGTTCTCTTCTCAACAAAGAAGTTGGTGGAACCAGAAGGCACAGGATCTTTGTTAACTAGTTGTGACCGTTTGTGCAAACGAACGTCCAATTAAGTAACTTACGTCCGCCCCATGGATCCATTTAACTGTGAGAGAGTAACTTCCAGGCAATCAAATAAAAACTTCTCCGGAAGCACAAAACCTCTCCGGAGGCAAAATGCTAATCTTCGAAGTCCATGCTACTCCACAGATTCCAAAATGCTAATCTTCGGAGTCCATGCTACTCCACAGATTCCAAAATGCTAATCTTCGAAGTCCATGCTACTCCACAGATTCCAAAATGCTAATCTTCGAAGTCCATGCTACTCCACAGATTCCAAAATCCTAATCTTCGGAGTCCATGCTACTCCACAGATTCCAAAATGCTAATCTTCGCAGTCCATGCTACTCCACAGATTCCAAAATGCTAATCTTCGGAGTCCATGCTACTCCACAGATTCCAAAATACTAATCTTCGGAGTCCATGCTACTCCACAGATTCCAAAATGCTAATCTTCGGAGTCCATGCTACTCCACAGATTCCAAAATGCTAATCTTCGGAGTCCATGCTACTCCACAAATTCCAAATTGCTAATCTTTGGAGTCCATGCTACTCCACAGATTCCAAAATGCTAATCTTCGGAGTCCATGCTACTCCACAGATTCCACAATGCTATATCTCAGAAATGCCAAAAAAGACCTCTTTGGGGGCACATTTCACCGGAGTTGAAGTGCGAAAATCTCTCCTCGGAGGCCCATTTCACCAGAGCTGAAATGCCAAAAAAGACCTCTTCGGGGGCACATTTCACTGGAGTTGAAGTGCAAAAATCTCTCTTCGGAGGCCCACTTCACCAAGATTGAAATATCAAACAAAAAGCCCTCTTCGGAGGCATAACTCTTCGGAGGAGTCCTCTCCCAAGGCACAACATAAAAGCCCTTCCCAAAGGCATATCAAACGAAGCCCTCTAACGAGGCACGACCGACGGATCAAAACATTCTTTAGAAGCTCGCTTCACTGCGTAGGTGAATCCACTTTTCAACAAATAAAAGTGGTCTTCCCTGAAAGTAGAAGTGTTCTTTAAAAAGAAAGAGAAAGAAAGCTATCCTCTTTAGAGGCCCGCTTTACCGCATAGGAGAATTCACTTCTCAAAAATATGAAGTGACCATCTCCGAAGGTTGAAGCGTAAAAACTTCTCCAAAAATAAGAGTACAAGTCTCGCCAAAGCAAAAAGATATTGCAATGCACTTGTGGTATAGGGGCAATATCATACAATACAACTACAACAATAAAAGTAGTATTCAAGCGACATACCATAAGCACATTACAATATCACGCGGAAAAGATGTGGAATAAATGCATTCTCAAACACAAACAAAAAGTTTGTACAAGTAAAAAGAATCGCTTATTCTACACTAAAATGAGAAATAGATGCATTCTTACACATACAAGAATTCGTACAAGTAAAAGAATTATTTTATTCAATACTGTGAAAATTCTTTACATGTGCAGATATCAAAAAAGCAGGGACCGATACCCGCAAAATCTCCGGTCGATACAAGCAAAAAGCAAAATAAGAAAAGTAGAATCCAGATTATCACTCCTTCTTCCTACCACCCTTAGTACCCTTGCCCGGTTTGATGATTAGTTTCGAAATCCGGCGGGGACGGGTCGGAGAAGAAGGAGAAGAGGGTGCAGCTGGATCTTCTTCAACATTTTCTTCGTCAGCCAAAGTGCTCTTCTTCTTCTTCTTCATAGCACGCTTCCCTTTCCTCTTCGAAGAAGATTCACTTCCCGGAGTAGTAAGCAGCATGAAAAGTTTCGCGTTATCATCAAGGGACTGCTCCGGAGTCTTCTCACTGTCCTCAAGATCTTCCGCCTTTTGCTCTTGCGAAACAACCGGATCGTCCAAGTCTTTGAGGGCCTCTATTTTCTCTTCTTGCGATCCTGGTTGAGAAGCAGAAAGAGGAGTAACTTGAGAAAAAGGAGGAACGGCAGCCGAAGAAGGAGAAGTTTGCGCAGCTCTCGGTGCTTCCGCTACAGAAGAAAAGAAGTTAAAATCAGTATTCTCCGAGAAAAGAGAAGATATTGGTTCATCGAGACTTAAGTAACAATCGAGAAATTCATCAAACTCGGTTTAAGCAAACAAGTAGTCCGCTTGACCCGATTGAACTTTGAAGTTACCTGGAGAAGTTGGCTTTGTGGTGACGATCTCATAATCTTGTGCTTCGGTGCTTTCTTCATCCTCATTTCCGCCTTGAGCAGTTGTAATCTCAGTTATGATCTTAGCAGGAGGCGGGGAATGGGAACTGGAGCCTATAATGTCGACATCAGCTGAAACCGGAGCCCGAACAGGGGCAGTAGGAAGTACTTCTTTTTCGAAACGCCTCTCTCCCGTCGCTTCGGCTCGCGCTTGGGCAAGTTGCTCCTTTCCCTTAACAAGTGCAGCACGGGCATCTTCATCTAAATAGGTTGCTTCAAGAACTGTTTCGGTATAACCAGCGCCACCAAACATATCGGTTATCGCCTCCCACACTTATGCCAAGGTGACTTCATACTCCGGCCCCAAAAACGAGAGACTTCCGCGCCCCAAAACGCTATGGATATAAAAGTCAAATAGAGTAGAGCTGACTTTGGCCTTTGTCGCCTCGTGTGACTGCTTAGCCGCTTCTTTTTCAGCCAAGGCTGCAACTTGGCCGGCAACTGCCTCATCGCGCTCTCTTTCAGCTTTCAATAACTGAGCTTGCAGCCTTGCGATTTCCAAATCTTGAGAGCTGACTTTTTCCCGCAGCTGGACAGTGTCATTGCGGTATTTTTCAACAATATGCTGCTCCGCTTCATGTTTAGCTTCAGCATCTCTTTGAGCAGCATGTGCATCTCGCACATGCTTTTGAAAGAATTCTTCTTTTTGAGAGAGCGAAGCAGAAGAAGAGGCGAGATCTTCTTCAAGTTTCTTGACTTTAGCTTCGAGTCTCTCGTTATCATCAGCAATACTCTGCATTTCTGCATCATGTTGTTTAAGAATTTTCTTCCACTCCGAATGGTCGTTTTCCATAGTCAGCATGGCTTCAAGATTCATATGATTAACTCTTTGAAGCTCGTCAACAAGTTTCTACCAGCCAGACATCCTATCAATATCAAGTTTGACAGCGTCAACGTTTCTTAACATGGCCTGCTTATCGATGGGAACCAAGTCTAAGTCAAAGCGAACCCCTTTTAAGCACCAATTGGGGAATCGACTTTGGAGTGTAGGAGGACCGTCCCCAACTTGATATTGAGGCCTGTTGATAATTGTTTGGAAGTCAGACTTCTTGAGAGCTGGAGAATCAGATGGAATTTCTACAGAGGAAGGAGCATTAGACTTTTCATAAATTGCAGACGCGTCACTAGGCTTGACCCGCTTGCTTGGATCTTCAGTAAGGTGACTCTTCCCTTTATCGTCAGAAGACTTTCGCTTATGGGAATCATCGCCTCTATGAGAAGAGTCGTATCGCTCATCCCTTCTCATTTGCTACTCCTCGTAGTCCCGCCTCTCACGAGTATTTCTAGCAGCTCTTTCCTCATCGGTTTCTCTATGAACTAGAAGATAGCACCTAAAATCGTAAGTGTCGCGGCTTCCATGGCACTGAAATTTGTCATAGTATGAGCCAGAGCACCCCATCGGAGAATCTGAAAATGGAAAAGAAATGAAGTTTAGAAATCTCCAGAAAAAGAGGATAAGTGCGTATAAGTGCCGAAAAATCCTAAGTGTGTGCGGCGTGCAAACTACGTGCGTCGAACTACAAACCACGTTTTAATGTGGGAACGGCGACGACTGGTGTAGAAGGTGTCGAAACTTGTTGTAAAGAAGAAGTCGCTTCAACAACAGGAGAAATAGTTTTTGAAGTGTCATCTTTGAATAGCTCCTGAGAAGTTATCATTATATCGCTCAAATTATCAAAAGTATCATCGCCGCGATGCCCAGCAGAACTCTCTTTTTCAACTTCCACGTCAGCCGTCTTTTCAGAAATGCGAGGATTTTCCTCCTCTTCAATAACTGGAGAAAGTGTTAACTTGCTGGACGACCCCGCAACATCAACAGAAGAAGAAAACTTCACCAACGCAGTTTCTCCTGCAGAAACTGGGGCACCTGTTAATAATTCAGTATCGGAACCAGACACTTCATGAATCTGGGTAGATCGAGAGGAGTGCAGAAGTCCAAACTGATGCAAAAACTCATCTTTCAACAGAAATTTAGTGCTTCTCTCCTCAGCAGCCACAGCACTCAAGGTTTCGAAGATTTATTTGAGGCTGGGATTTCTAAGAGGAGGAGGAAGTGCTGCAAAAGGTAGAAAATAAAGTTAAGCATTTGACAATTTGAATTTCGAAGGGCTCGTGAGATGAACAGAGAAAGGCAATCTTACTTTCGACTCTCCAGACGACATAGAATCCTGGAGAACAACGAACGAAGAAGAATTGACTTAAAAACCCGTGTGCACTGTCGGGCAAGTCTAGAATCAATTTGCGGTTTCTCGCACCCTTTACAAGTATAATTGAGGGGTGGTCTTTGTTCTTCGCAAAGGTGCACAAATAGCAAATCTCATCAAAGCTTGGAAAACGGTTGAGCGTCCTCCTAAACAGAACACACAACCCCATCAAGACAGCATAGCCGTTAGGGTGTAGCTGGAAGGGAGAGATAGCTAATCGAAGAAAAAGCTCTCGAAGAAAATCGTTGAAGGGCGGGATAGCTCCACTCAAGCACATCTGACGATTAACTACGACAAAACCAAGGGATGGCCTGTCAGCAGTATCGTTTGCTCCAGGAATTAAAGCATCTGCTTCGGCAATACCGAACTGGATGCACAGCTGTCTGAAGACTTTTTGGCTCAAGGTGGTCGGAGTTCTTTCTGGAGGGTCGATCAATGGGTTGGCAATTGGGAAAGCTTCTCCGGTAGGTCCTGTATCTTCTTGTTGAGATGCCATTCTACACAATCAACTGGATGTTCAAATATCAAGGTGCACGTTTCCTAAAAAGTGTGAGGTGTTGTGCGTAACTAGCAAAAACAGAGAGTAAACATAACTGGAATTAAATTAGTTGACAATTGGTCGATTACAAGATTTCAGGGCTTGTTAACTTAAAACTCAAGTGCAGTGTTAATGCAAACGAATTAGCTTTAGTTGACTATTTTAGTTTTGCTTTAATACTCCACTTGAATTGATTAGTTTGCAGCATTTCGTTCACACAGTTCATTTAAGCTGATTATTCTTTATCGACTAATCTGTCATTCGATGTGGGCAGTCAATGGCAGTATATTCGTCCCAAGTTTTCTGCAAATACTGTGTTTAACAGGTTATAAACATTGAAGTCCAAACAATTTGCAAAGAAGTGCAACACAGTTCAAAGATCAAACAAGTTCTGCCCAAATTTTACAAGTATTAGGTCGTCCAGCGACCTAGCGTAGGTTGGGGACTCCTTAGGTCGCATTGTGCAAGTTAAGAGGTTCAAGGCAATGCAGATTTGTTTAAGTCCTAGCTCGGCCGCGACCTAAATCCTATGTTGCAGGAAAGTTAAGTCGTGCAGTTCTTAGGTCGTGCAATCCTTAGTTCGTGCAAATCTTAGGTCGATCAGCGACCTAGCATAGGTTGGAAATTCCTCAAGTCGCAGAAGGCTGTTCAGTTTTATTTAAGTCGCAGGAATTCTTAGGTCGTAAGACTTAAGTCGCGAATATCCCAACATGACCTAATTTTTAGGTCGCTCAGATCTGATAGCTCGCTGACTTCCTCTCCACGCAATCCCTTACCAGACCCGACAACCCGTTATCGCAAGTACAACGAAATCCATCATCCTCTTAATAAAATTCATCATCTTTTCATTCCACCAAATCATTCGAAAACCGATTCAACATGTCTCCGATCTATCATAGATTCAGTCCCCTATTGTACGCTCGTGAATCACAACAACAACAATAACCAATGATGATCAGAAATTGATCACAACGCAACTCAAAGTAAAGCATGGCGTACAAAATTGGCCCGGAGATTAGAGTTCATGGTTCGATGGTGATCGTGGAATGGATAGAAATCGAAGATACTTACGTAATCTGATAGCGAGGATGAATCGTTGAATGATTAACTTGAATTTGTCCTTGAGATCACTGAACTCTATTAATGGCAGAGCGGGAAATCGAAGCAGGTGAGTGAGAAGGAAGCAGCGACCTAACAGGTTTATAGGGGGTTGAGAGAGGAAGGTGAAAAGGCATGCGAGTTAGCAGGGTTTTTAGGCCGCTCACGACCTAGCAAAGTTGGATCGAAGCACACGACCTACAACCTAGGCATGTACTTCGAGGGGCAAATGTTAACTCCTATTTTAAGCGATCTAAAACTCCGCGACCTAAAAAACGCGACCTATAACCTCACGACCTAAGAGGTTAACGACCTAAGAACTTTGCGACCTAACAAACCTCACTACTTAAGAAGTTAACGACCTAAGGACTTCACGACCTAACTACTGAAGGGACTTCACGACCTAACTACTGAAGGGACTTCACGACCTAAGAGTACTAACGACTTATGAAGTATCACGACTTAACTTCTCCAACGACCTAAAAGTCCGCGACCTAAAGGTATCTGCGACCTAATAGTCTCAATGACCTAACAGCATAATGGTCTTAGCGACCTAACTAGTTCAGAAGGCAGTGCGACCTACGACCTACGACCTACTTTAGGTCGCTCACGACATATAACATGCCTAGTTTAAACAAGCCAACATAGTTCCCTATGCCGCATTTCCCTAGGTCGCTTACGACCTACCGCTTGCCACCTTATTCAAATAAGACCGAGAGCAACTCCATCAGGCTACACTTCCTAAGTCGCGAAGGGATCATGACCTATCTTAGGTCGCTCGCGACCTACGACCTAACTTAGGTCGTACACGACCTAAGACTTGAGGGGGATTTTTGCCTAGAATCTTCCTATAAATACCAACCTAACTCCAACGTGAGAGGGACTTTTGGCCAATCATTTTCTGAAGCGTCATTACTCTGCCGAATTCTCAACTCATCCAAGACTCGAAGAACTCCAAACATCGAAGATACTACAACAAGCTTTGAACGAGATTCTACACATTCGACATGGATTCGACAAGTCTCATCGTCAAAGTTTGAGTTACTAATCCGAAGTGTTTGAGTGATCGAAGTGAATTGTATTCGTAGTGCATTGTATCAAATTGTAACAAGATCAGCAATAAAAGACTATAAAGTGGACGTAGGCTCAATTACGGGCTGAACCACTATAAATCTGTTGTTCCTTTACCGTTTTCTGCTATTTTCAGCTTATATTCTATTCCCGTACCAACGGGTGGTGCTTTCACATTGTTATTACACACACCGGGTGTTAGCGTTCAATTTTCAGCGTTAACACTATCCAAACATCAACTCGGGGAAGGCTTCCTTCATAAGATCCACCGTCTCCCAAGTGAAGTCTCTTGGATCCTCACTCCATTGTATCTTAACTAGTCGCACCACCCTGTTACGCAACCTCTTTTCATCCTGATCCACTGCATAAACTAGATCTCTAACCACTCTCAGGTTCGGTTCTATTTCCATTTCCTCTTGAACCAATGGCTCCACAATCAAAGATGGGTCATGAACATACTTCCTCAAATGAGATACGTGGAACGCATTGTGAACACCTGCCAACCTCTCTAGAAATTCAACCCTATAAGCAAGCTATCCGATCCTTTCAAGAATACAGAAGGGTCCAACGTACCTTGGAGCTAACTTCCCAGCTTTTCTAAATCTAACAGTTCTTCTTATTAGTGAAATTTTTACAAACACCAAATCCCGACCACAAATTCCAAATCCATTTGCCTCCTATCAGCATAACTCTATTGGCGATCTTGAGCCTCCTTTATCCTTTTCTTAATCACTGCAACTTTCTCAGTAGCTTCTAGGATCATGTCTGACCAAAGTACTTGTCTATCTCATGTCTCAACCAAACATGCTGGTGAATTGCACGGCCTTCCATATAGGGCTTCATACGGTGCCATTCTAATGCTTTCTTGGAAACTATTGTTTTAGGAGAACTCAATCGAATGTAAACGATCCTCCCATGATTCACCAAAATCCAGAATACATACCCTCAAGAGATCCTCTAGAATCTGATTCACTTACTCCATTTATCCATTTGTTTAGAGGTGATATGGTATGCTTAAGCTCAACTTTGTTCCTAAAGTACTTTGTAAAGCTTCCTAGAATTAACTAGTAAATATGGAGTCTCAATCACTTAATATACTCATAAGAAACTCCATGCAACCGGACTATCTCCCTCATAAAAATTTCAGCTAAAGAAGCATCGGTCCTTATTGGTTTTACCAGTATAAAATGTGCATTCTTCGTTTGTCGATCTGCGATAACCCATATTCCTTCATTTCCATTTCTGGTTCTAGGTAAACCATCGATAAATCGATCGATATCCTTTCCCATTTCCAATTAGGTACTTCCAAAGGTTGTAATAATCCAGTTGTCTTTTGATGATCACATTTGATCTATTGACAGCACGAACACCTGCTAACATAGACTGAAATGTCCTTCATTCCTGGCCACCAAAATACTCTTTTCATGTCCTTATACATTTTATGAACACCTGGATGAATACTTAACCAAGATTTGGCATTCAGACAAAAGTTCATGCCGCAGCCCATCCACATCTGGAACACACAATCGTCTATTCATCCTTATAACACCTCGACTATCCATCTCAAAATCTGAATAGCTAGCTCCCTTGACTCCTTGAATTAATCCTTTTAATATCTCATCCTTCACCCGATTGCTCATAATCCTTTCTTGAACTGTCGGGCTAACCGCCAGGAGAGTCAAAACAACATTCCTACTTAAGGCATCTACCACCACATTAGCCTTCCCTGGCGTATACAGAATATCCAATTCATAAGCCGCTAGAAACTCTAACCATCTCTGTTGCTTCAGGTTCCGATCCTTCTGAGTAAAAAGATATTTCGGGGATTTATGTTCCGTAAAGAGCTCGAATTTTTCACCTAATTTAAGAAAGAAAACATACTCCTAAAATCTCTAAAGATTAGAAAGAAACTATGAAGAATAGAAGGATCCTTACCCAGCAAGTTGTGTCTCCACATTTTTAATGCAAAGACAATAGCTAGCAACTCCAAGTCATACGTAACATAGTTCTTCTGGTGAGGCTTCAACTGCCTGCTTGCATACACAATCACCCTACCATGTTGCATCAATGCATCACTCAAGTCCCACACCACATGCATCTATGTAAACCGTGAATCCACTATTTCCATTTGGAAGAGCCAAAACTGGTGCACATGTCAATCTCTTCTTCAATTCCAGAAATGCCTCTTTAGACTTTAGAGTCCATACGAACTTCTCCTCTTTCTTAGTTAGCTTAGTCAAATGAGATGAAATCTTGGAATAATCCTGAATAAAGCTCCTATAGTATCTAGCCAAACCTAAGAAACTATGAACCTCGGTAGGAGACCATGGTCACTTCCATTCCTGAACAGCTTCCAACTTCACTGGGTCCACTGAAATACTTTCTCCAATCATAATATAACCTAAGAATCTTACTTCCGATTTCCAAAAATGGAACTTTGAAAATTTTTCCTTCTGGCCAAGTCTCCTCAATGTCTCCAACACCATTTGCAAATGATGTTTATGCTCCTCCTCAGATTTGGGGTATAAGGATGTCATCGATGAAAACTAATACAAACTTGTTAAGAACATCTCGGAAAAACATGGTTCATGAGATCTACAAAATATGTAAGTGCATTGGTTAGCCCGAAAGGCATAACCAACCACTCAAAAAAACAATCAGGGCCCCTAAACCTAGTTAAGGGTATACTACCTTCAGCAACCCTCAACTGATGGAATCCAGTAGCTAGATCCATCTGAGAAAATACCATAGCTCCATGGAGTTGATCAAAAAGATCATTGATACGGGATAAGGGATACTTGTTCCTAATGGTTAGCTTATTGAACTCCCAATAACTGACGAACAACCTTAAAGATCTGTTAGACTTAGCCGCAAACACCACAATAGATCCCCAACTCAAAAGGCTAGGTCTAATCAATCCTCTCCTTAACAGGTCCTGGATTTGACTTACCAACTCCTCTCCCACTTGGAGAAATCCTTCACTTAGTTTAAACCACATGCCATGCACCAGGGACCAAATCAATGCGAAACTCTATCTCTTAATGCGAGGATAAACTTTTAACCTCTTCGAGTACATCCAGAAAATTCTTAACAATTTCAATTGACCTAAGATTTTCTTGGGATGCCTGTAGGGCTTAAAAGACTAAACATATGAATATCGGGTTCCTTACATGATACATTACCAATTCTCCCCAAATTGGTTACTAAAGATATAATTCTTTCATTACTAGCTAAAACAACTCCATATTTCGACAACCAATCCATACCCAAAATAATATCAAATCCTTTAAATTCTAAAACATACGAGTCGCAAGAAAAGTGATAAGAAAGGTAGGAAATTGGCATATCTTTACAAATCATATTCAAAGGTGTTACACCACCTATGGGGTTAGAGACACACATAGAGTTTTCCACAATGGGCTTTCGACACCAGGTCCCTATTTTTGAAGTTGTTATAAGAAAAGTCCATGTAGTAATGAGTATGTAAATTAGGTCCCTGTTTTACTAAATCAGAAAGTAAAAAATATCTTGTAGTTTGCTGATAGAAAATGCAAGTTAACTTGTGCTTTTTAAAAAGTTTTTCAAAAATTAAAAAAATCAAATTTCTTTATTCGTAAATAAAATTAATTGTTATTTAAGTATAAATTCTAATAAATAACTATATTTTTTCACAATTATCAAATTTCATATAATTCTATGTTTTTTTCAAAACCTGCAAGTACCCTTGCATTTTCTTTAAGAAAAGTGCAACTTACCTTGCGTTTTCTATTTTTCGAAAATAGGGATGTAATTTACATATTCATTTCAGCGGGGACTTTTCTTTTGACAACATCAAAAACAGGGACCTGCCACGTTTTTCTTGTTTCTACAATACTAGAAATAAGATGAAATTTACCTATTGATTCACAAGAGATAAAACTATGAGAGGCACCAATATATAATAATGCTTGAACAAAAATACCATTAGTCCTTAAGGTACCTTTATGGACACCTTTCCCCTTCACATTTGTTGAAGTACACGGTTCATTCTTAATGGCGTACAACTTGAGTTGCTGCACCTTTTTCATGAGCGGGCAATCCTTTACTATATGCCCGGGCTGATGGCAATCAAAACAATGAGTCTTCTGGACCATCGGAGAGTTGGTTCCGCTTTGCTGCTTTGGAACTTCATGACTCTGACCATACCTAGCAAAATGTCCTTTCTGCTTGCAAAATATAATAACCACTATCCTTATGCTTGCCTCTTTGACCTTCTCCCTATTTCCCTTTTCCTTGATTCCTCCAAATTGGATTGAACTTCCTCTTGTTAGAATTACCACCACTGGTATTTCCATTGGTTGGTGCTACTGGAGTAGGCTTCATCTTTTCTAATGCCTCATACCTTAGATCCATATTAACTAAATCCGAAAAAGTACCTTTACCGTAAGCAGTCATTTTCTCATGGTACTCTTCCCTCATACACAAAACAAAAATCTCATTCTTCTTTAATGAGGTGTTGATAAATTCTAGTCCAACACAAGATAATTCGTTGAACTTCATCTCATATATATTCTGCTATAGATAGATCCCTTTGCTTCATGTCCATGAGGTTGTGGTACATCCTCGTCTTTCCTTCTATTGGCAAGAATTAATCCTCAAAAACTTCTTTGAATCGGGCCTACGAAAACTCTTCTTCTGGAACATTTGCAGTAAGGGAATCCCATTAAACTGCTGCTTCCTCTTGAAGTTGCCATGCTGCTAAAAACCTTTTTTGTTCGTCGGATAAACTAAAACCGTTAAAAATATTTTCACAAGATCGCAACCAAGCTTGCACATCCATGATAGAGTCATTTCCTTTAAACGGTTTTCCTCCGAGGTTGGTGAAATCCTTACATAAGTTGTGAAATTTACTCTTAGCTGCTTTGGTGCTGCCTCTTTGGTAATCTGAACTCCTCGAGGATTTGGGATTCGACCGTTTGTAGTCGTAGTACTACCTGCTCCCCTACCTCGTCCACCTCTATTACTCATGTCTTACTACCTGTATATAGTAAGATAATCTTAGAATACTTGGACGAGATAAATCTTGGAAGAAGGGTACTAATCAAACCTATCAAGTTGATCTATCTATCAGAGACATACATACATACATACATACAAATATATATACATATATATATATATGTATACGAATAAAAATTACAAATACGCAATCTCGAATTTGAACCTAACCCAAGACCTAAGTGTTCGCTTCAACCTGGCTCTGATACCAAAATTGTAAGGGCTGTCTTTCTTGCACTGAAAGACGATCCATTAAGGGTAGAAGAAAAGGAAATAAGAAGAAACTACACAATCACATAATCTCACCACGAATCATAACAACATTTAATAGGTAACATAGGATATTACATGGTCATTCCCATATAAATAATACATCTGAGGCGTTACATTACAACTTCACTGCACAGTTATAACTACCTATCCATCACAAAACACATAGATCATACACAAATACAAAACAAAATAAGATAATAATTAGCTAATGGTGAAGCCACCAGCTTCAGCTCCTTCAAAATGCCCTTGCACTTCGAAGTCTTCATCTTGGACCTTGTCTTTACTATTTCCAATTCGAACATTTATGTTCGTTCGAAGTGGTTTTCGAATTAATATCTGATCCTGGTCTCTCCAAACCAACGTTCGATAATTTTAAAGGGTCAAGTTGTTTATATTGGACTATTCCACTATAAGGGTGTAAAGATTTACATGTGAACAAAGGTTCCATATGCTTAGCTTATCATGACCCGATTATCGAAATTAACCGCCTTGTATTCATCACATCCTCGAAGTGTGGTACTTGTGATAAGTACAAGTCGACATACTTTTAATAAAACATGTCAACGTTTTATTACAACTACTTTAACTCATTTAGCTACTTATAGCATGGAAAGAGATCCTTGATTTTAAAACACTCACCTAAACAAGAAAAGTGGTTAAAAAAATAACAGATAGAGTTTTAAAAGAAACTTTAAAATACATAACCCTTGATTAAATCATAAGTTTAAAACTCAATCAAACCTTAATTAACCCTATTAAATTAAAATTGAATCATTAATGATCCAAATTTATTGTAAAGTAAACCTTAATTAAAGTTTAATTAATAACATTTTTCTAAGAAATTAAACCTTAATTAAGTGGATAATTAACCTTTAATTAAATAATAATTAATTAATTAATTAACTCTAATTAAATAATTAATTAAAATAAATAAACTTGATTAAATACAAATTAATTTTCTTTTATCTTAATTAATCATTATTGAAACTTACTTAGTTAAAAATAATTTACTTAGTTAATAAGTTCTTAAACTCTAATTACTTAACCTAATTACTTAATTGGTTAATTAAATAATGATTACCCTAATTAATAAATAAATTATTAAATAATTAAAACTTAAACTTTTGACTTACTTAGTCATTTTGAAATAAGTTTTCAAAAACAATTCAATAGAAAACACTTAAAACTTGAAATCCTGAAAATTTCTCGAACTTCATCCATAGCGACTATCACTATGAGCGCAATTCGCTAAAATTGATTTCTAGGTGAAAACTTCACTTAAACTCTAGCTATAACATATTTGAAAATACAAATGGAAAAGTTTTGAAAATTTAAAGCAAAGGTGAAAACTTGGAAAACATTTTCAAAATCCAGAACTAGAAAAAGGAGCATTTCGATTTCAATTGGATCTCAAGTCCTTTGCGATTTTTCAAGGTGCTAACTTCACAACAAATTCATCACATACACTTGGTTTTGGTTTCATAAACATACTACCATTATATCATAACCAATCAATCACATATCCATATCCATACAAATTATTCAATCATCAAATCACAAATCCAAGCTCAATACAATCATATAATCATATGCTAACAAAACAATATGATAATTCAACACAACAACCACTATATTTTCACAACATATAGTTTATCAAAATCAAGTTAATTTCTTTTCCGAACCAAAAAGTTTTACTCACCGAAACATTTCTATATCAAAAAGAAATTTTTCCAAAACTTGAAAATACTTTAGAAACTTTCCAAAAAATTGTACTTTTGGTTGCACGGACACTTGAAATGGCTCGGCCAAGTGGACTTTGGACTCAGCCCAAGCCTTATTGGGCGTGGCCATGACTAGTTTGGGCTCGGCCATGTGGTTTAAGGGTGGGTGTTTGCTTGGAGTTTAGAAGAGAGGTGTTGTAGAAGATATAGAAGTGATTTTGTGGGTTAAAAAGGAGATTTTTGGCAAAATTAAGTGGATTTTCTTACTTTGAAAATTATAAAGGGGAGGCCATGGATGTTTAGCTGACGCAGCGGATTAATCAAAACAATGTAGATCGATGAAAGTAGCGATCGATGGATTGGAAGATACTGAAATGCCCAAATTCGTTGATCCGAAGATACCGAATTCTAGCTATCCCGAACTCGTTGATCGCGCACGATACCGGGTTCAAAGATCTGCGATTCTTCACACGTTGATCTAGCGCACTAGATTCCATGAATCGGCTTCTGCAGTCGTTGAATCGAGCGCACTCGATTAACCGAAAGAGGAGATAGGAGATTACACTCAACTACCAATTTGGTGAAAGCACAAAGCTAACAAAACAAGAGTTTTATTTCAAATCAACTAAACTATTACAAATGGCACCACCGGCCTATTTATAGAAGTTACAAAACAAAACAAAATTCTGTACAACTCTTAAGTCGGCTCCGACTCATCACTTTTCCGACTTACGACTCATCACACCTTCCGACTTACGACTCACACGACTTACGAGCTACAACACAGAAAGACAACTCTGCGACCTACGATTTAACAAATAGAAAATACAACAGAAAATTATTCACTTAAGTCGTTGCCGACTTAACAATTTCTCACGACTCATCAATAGTAGCGACTTAAGAAACAGCGGTTCAGATTACCTCGGCATAAGGATCTTCGGCTTCAGGCTTCTGCGACTTAAGAGGTTTCGTTTTTAAACTGTGCGACTTAACTAAGTCGTAACTCGGTGCCGACTTATCACCTCCCTTAAGTCGTAGCTGACTTAACACTTGTGCACTCTTCACTCGACCTGCTCCTCCTGTATCCTTCTTGTTGTGTCGTTGATGACTTATCTTCTCGCCTTCGTTAAGTCGTAGACGACTCATGCCTGTTTCCTTAAGTCGGTCACGACTTATGCCTTCTCCCCAGTTAAGTCGGTCACGACTTATGCCTTCTCCCCAGTTAAGTCGTAGATGACTCATGCCTGTTTCTTTAAGTCGGTCACGACTTATATCTCCCTTGTTAGCTTTAGCTCGTGGACGACTTAAAACATTTCCCTTAAGCCACAGACGACTTATATCTTCCTTGTTAGCTTTAGCTCGTGGACGACTTAGGCCTTCATCTCTGGCCTGAGCTGCATCACTTATGCCTTCATCTCTGGCTTGAGCTGCATCATCCTCCCCAGGTTGAGAAAAATTCGTCCTCGAATCTGTAATTTCTTCCACATCAGTTTGTTCATCCCCATGATATGGTACGAGATGCTTAACATTGAATACGTCACAAATGTACACATCCTCCGGTAGCTTCAATTTATAAACATTTTCATTAATTCGTTTCACAACTTCTACAGGACCAATTTTTCTGGCTTTTAATTTGTTATAAACGCCCGCTGGAAAACGATCCTTTGTTAGCACTGCATAAACCATATCTCCTTCATTAAACTCAACCTTTCTTCGCTTCAGATCTGCAGAGCGTTTATACTTCTCATTCGCTTTCTCCATTCGTTCCTGAACGATTTTATGACATTCCGTCAACCCCTCAACAAAATCAGCAGCTTTCTTAATTGTCCCTTTCGAGTGGGGTATTACCGTTAAACCCAACGGCCCCTTTGGTAAGCTTGAATAAATAATCTGGAATGGACTGAACCTAGTACTTCGATTTACAGCATGATTATGAGCAAACTCTGCCTGACATAACTTCACATCCCAACTCTTCAAATTGTCTTGCACAAGACACCTCAACAAATTTCCCAATGATCTGTTCGCGACCTCGGTCTGTCCATCCATTTGCGGATGATAAGCGCTACTAAAGTTCAACTTTGTTCCCACCATCTTCCACAAACTTAGCCAAAAATGACTTAGAAAACGAGTATCCCTATCCGACACAATCGATTCTGGCAATCCATGAAGTCGATATATCTCTTTGAAAAATAACTGAGCAATATGAACAGCATCCGCCGTCTTCTTACAAGCAATAAAATGTGCCATTTTCGAAAATCGGTCCACTACCACATAAATGGAATCGTTTCCACGCTGTGTTCTTGGCAACCCCAACACAAAGTCCATACTCACCTCATTCCATGGTTTAGTTGGTACAGGTAATGGCATATATAAACCAGCATTAGTCGCAGTTCCTTTCGAAACCTGACAGATATGACATCGCTCCACAAACCTCTCCACCTCTTTCCTCATCGATAGCCAAAAGTAAGACTGTGAAATCAACTTTAAGGTACGGTCTCTCTCAACATGTCCTTCTTCATGTAGCTCTTTTACAATCTTCATTCTCAAACTACAATCAGGTATGCACAATCGATTTCCTTTGAACAGAAAACCATCTACCATCAAAAACTCATCAGTCTCCCCATTCTTGACTTTATCAACAAACTTTGCAAAGTAAGGATCATCGACAAATAATTCTGGTAGCACATCAAATCCGGTTACTTCAACCTTCATTGTTGTTAACAAATGATTCCTTCTACTCAAAGCATCTGCAACACGATTCGTCACTCCTGATTTGTGTTTCACAACAAATGTAAACTGTTGCAGATATGCAATCCATGATGCATGTCTCGCTGAAATCTTGTCTTGCCCTTGTAAATGCTTTAATGCCTCATGATCAGTGTAAAGAACAAACTCTTTCTGAAATAGATAGTGTCTCCAGTGTTTAATAGATTGCACAACAGCATAAAATTCCACATCATATGTACTATATCTCATCTTTGCTCCCGACAACTTCTCACTGAAATATGCAATAGGACGTCCCCTCTAACTCAATACTCCTCCAATCCTAACCTTGGATGCATCGGTATGTAGTTCAAACACTAGCTGAAAATCTGGTAATATTAGAATTGGTGCAGATGTCAAGAGTTCTTTGATTCGATCAAAAGCAACTCCGGCTTCCTCCGTCCATGCAAACTGTTTACCCTTCATACAATCAGTCACAGGCGCCATCACACTACTAAAGTGTGGAATAAACCTTCGATAAAATGAAGCCAACCCGTGAAAACTACGAACTTCCATTATCGTCTTAGGTTGCGGCCAATCTCTGATAGCTTCGATTTTACTTTGGTCAACCTGTATTCCTTCTTCTGACACAACATACCCCAGAAATAAAACACTCCTCGCCATAAAAACACACTTCTTTGTAGCAGCATAGAATTGTTCTTCACGAAGAATAATTAACACTTTCTTCAAATGCTGAACATGCTCTTCTTTACTAGCACTGTAGATCAGAATATCATCAAAGTAAACCACCACAAATTTCCCAATGTATGGCCTGAAAATTTGGTTCATCACCCTCATGAATGTACTTGGTGCATTTGATAGACCAAACGGCATTACCAGCCATTCATACAATCCTTCCCTCGTCTTGAACGCTGTCTTCCATTCATCCCCTGGTCTAATGCGAATCTGATGATAACCGCTCTTCAAGTCAATCTTAGAAAAGACTACAGACCCACTAATTTGATCCAATAGATCATCAAGCCTCGGCATCGGAAATCTGTATCTGACTGTGATCTTATTCAATGCTCGACTGTCTGTGCACATCCTCCACGTTCCATCCTTTTTGGGTACCAATAAAGCTGGTACGGCACAAGGACTTAAACTCTCCTGCACACGTCCCTGTTCAAGCAATTCTTCCACTTGCCTCCTCAGTTCTTCATGTTCTTTTGGACTCATTCGATAATGTGGTCTATGTGGCAACATTGCTCCCGGAACAAGATCAATTTGATGTTGAATGTCTCTTAGTGGCGGTAACTCCTTTGGTAACTCCTCTGGAAATACATCCTCAAATTCTTTCAATACTGGTTTCACTTCTTCTGGAATTCCAACCTCTTCTTGACTCTCTCGCCCAATCAACAGGTACACTTCGGGCTCTTCCTCAACCTCCTTAACAAACTCCTTCAAAGACAATAAAGTTTTCAGCTCTTCAATCTCTTCCGACTTACTTTCTCCTTGTTGTCTCTTCTTCGGAACTAAGATAATCTTCGTACCTTCAAACATAAAACTGTAGCTATTGGTTCGACCGTCATGCTGTACTGCTCGATCATACTGCCATGGTCTTCCCAAAAGTAAGTGACAAACATCCATCTCTACTACATCACACCAGATTTCGTCTTTGTATTTCTTCCCAATAGAGAATGGAACACGAACTCGTCTATCCACTTTCACCTCTCCTCCTTTTCTCAACCATGCTAACTTGTATGGATTCAGATGTTTCTCTGTCTTCAACTTCAACTTTGTTACAGCTTCGGTTGAAATGATATTTTCACAGCTTCCCGCGTCAATCACAAATTTACACACCTTCCCCAGTATAGTACATGTCGACTGAAAGATATTACTCCTCAACCAACTAGCTTCTTCTTGCTTCGGTGTTAAGCAAGATCTTCTTAGCATTAGATTACAACCTTCATCTCCTGACGCAATATCCTGCTCATCCTCCTCAACTGGACTAGTACAATCTCCATCAACATCCTCATCCTCAACTTCTGCAATCATGGTTCTCTTCTTAGGCTTTGGACACTCATTGCTTTTATGACCCATTTCCTGGCAATTGTAACATTTGAAACCGTTGTTAACCTTTGCCTTCTCAGCCTCCTTCACCACTGGTTTACTGACAGGTTTAGAAACATTAGAACTCCCACTAACACCCTTCATTTGATTGTTGGAATTAGTAAACACACCACCTCCTCGTCGCCCCTGTTTCTCCCAAGCCAACGCTTTCTGATGTGCTTCTGCCACAGATCTTGGATCGAACATATTAACCATATCCTGAATCTGCATTCTCAATCCCCTAATGAATCTAGATGTCAGTTGCTCTTCCGTTTCCATAATATCATTTCTCGCAATAAGCTGGTAAAACTCATCCGCGTAATCATTAACAGTCTTCGTGCCCTGCCTCAAATTCTGCAAACGTTGATACATCAAAGATTGATAATTGTAAGGTAAGAACGTTGCTTTCATCAATTTCTTCATCTTATCCCAAGATTCAACTTTTGACTTCCCCATTCGTTCACGAGTAAGTTTGGTTTGCTGCCACCATGCCAAAGCTCTACCCCTCAACCTTGTAGCAACCAACTTCACCCTACGATGTTCTGGAACTTCCTTGAAGTCAAAAATCTCCTCAACATTAGCCACCCAATCTAGAAACTCCTCTGCTTGCATACCACCTTTGAATTCAGGAATTTCAGTCTTCATCCCCGACTCCCACTTGTGATCATACTCAGAGTGATTTCTTCCTTGTCCTCGTCCTTGTCCTTGAACACTACCACCATCATACTCCTCTTCAAAATCAGATGTATATCGATGTCGATCCTGACCACCAACATCTCTACTTCCTTCGTGTCTTCCTCCAGCATCCCTTCTATCTACATTCCTTCGATTAAGATTATTCACGTTTCTATCTCGTCTTCGATCATCATCAACACTTCTGTCTCGATTGGAATATGGTGAGACTCTACTTCCCCCATGATTAGATTCAAGTGATACCCTCCTCCGATTTTGATTCATTTCTAACATCATCTTCTCTAACCGACCAATTCCTTCGTTAAGCTTTTCACTAAAGTTTTCATTGATTCTTTGCTCCATCTCATCAGCTTCTTCTCTTCGATACAAAGCTTCTACGTTTTGGTGACGATTAGCTCTTCTTGGCGGCATACTTGAAATCTTCACAAACACTTCAAATTCAAACACAATTCGAACTTTGATCCAAAATGAAATGGATCGAAACTTCCACTTTTGTTGCAAATCGCGATGAACACGATGAACAAAATTCTCGGCCTCCAACACAAATCTGATCGACACAACTTCGAACAAGCTCTATTAACTCGGCCGACTTGATTGGAGATGCTCGGCTCTACTTGATTTCTTTAAAACTCCAAAATGATTAGGCTCCAAGTCTAGATCTAGCTATGATTGTCTAGAACAGGCTCCGATACCAAAACTGACGTAGCGGATTAATCAAAACAATGTAGATCGATGAAAGTAGCGATCGATGGATTGGAAGATACTGAAATGCCCAAATTCGTTGATCCGAAGATACCGAATTCTAGCTATCCTGAACTCGTTGATCGCGCACGATACCGGGTTCAAAGATCTGCGATTCTTCACACCTTGATCTAGCGCACTAGATTCCATGAATCGGCTTCTGCAGTCGTTGAATCGAGCGCACTCGATTAACCGAAAGAGGAGATAGGAGATTACACTCAACTACCAATTTGGTGAAAGCACAAAGCTAACAAAACAAGAGTTTTATTTCAAATCAACTAAACTATTACAAATGGCACCACCGGCCTATTTATAGAAGTTACAAAACAAAACAAAATTCTGTACAACTCTTAAGTCGGCTTCGACTCATCACTTTTCCGACTTACGACTCATCACACCTTCCGACTTACGACTCACACGACTTACGAGCTACAACACAGAAAGACAACTCTGCGACCTATGATTTAACAAATAGAAAATACAATAGAAAATTATTCACTTAAGTCGTTGCCGACTTAACATTTTCTCACGACTCATCAATAGTAGCGACTTAAGAAATAGCGGTTCAGATTACCTCGGCATAAGGATCTTCGGCTTCAGGCTTCTGCGACTTAAGTGGTTTCGTTTTTAAACTGTGCGACTTAACTAAGTCGTAAATCGGTGCCGACTTATCACCTCCCTTAAGTCGTAGCTGACTTAACACTTGTGCACTCTTCACTCGACCTGCTCCTCCTGTATCCTTCTTGTTGAGTCGTTGATGACTTATCTCCTCGCCTTCGTTAAGTCGTAGACGACTCATGCCTGTTTCCTTAAGTCGGTCACGACTTATGCCTTCTCCCTAGTTAAGTCGGTCACGACTTATGCCTTCTCCCCAGTTAAGTCGTAGACGATTCATGCCTGTTTCTTTAAGTCGGTCACGACTTATATCTCCCTTGTTAGCTTTAGCTCGTGGATGACTTAAAACATTTCCCTTAAGCCGCAGACGACTTATATCTTCCTTATTAGCTTTAGCTCGTGGACGACTTACGCCTTCATCTCTGGCCTGAGCTGCATCACTTAGGCCTTCATCTCTGGCCTGAGCTGCATCATTAGCTCAGACTTTTAGGATTTTGAAATGAAGAAGGAGCCTGTAAACATGATAACATGAAGATAAAGAGGTATATATAGGCTTAGCGAATTAATAAAAAATATATATAAGTGTTTATATTAAAATATATATATATGCGTGCATTACTCTATCATCGAAATATGTGTGTATTAAAATATATAAGTGTTTATATTAAAATATATACTTGGACGACAACATCATCGACATTCATTTTCGAGTTTCAAAGTGGAGAGACCATTCTGTAGCTTTGGTACAGTTTTGCTTTGAAGAATAAATTGATTTGAATTTCTAAAAATTGACTTGATTTATAATGTATATATTGATATATGGTTTACAATTTGATTGATATGTATTGTTTATATATTTATTTATCTCTAAAATAGTTGGAAGTCAATCAAAAATTTAAAATCTTAAGTTTTATCTTAAGGGATGATTTCAAAAAAAAAGGAAGCCAAAATTTTGAATAAATATTTAAGCTTAAAATAATTGAATTAGAAAATTTAATTTGTATAATATTCTATTGCATTCCAATATAACTTACCTTAATTATTCAGAAGTTAACAATGTAATTGGATAATGTACAATATAAAGGACTTTATAAATAAAATTTGAGTGGTTATAATAAATGTTATACGCTTAAATTTTGGTTATAAAGAGATTTATAGAGGTAAATAGAATAAAAAGTTAATTGAAATGGTGTTAAAGGAATTATAAATAAATTGGAGTAGTTATAAAAGTGTAAATAAACTTAATAAAATGATTAGATATATTAAAAGGAATAAATTTAATAATAATTTTGGAATAAAGAAGAATGAAATTTAGTGAATAAATTATGAGTATAATAATTGATTTTCAAATTCATGACTTTGGAAAATTGTTAATTTAAGATAATTGTATGATGAGATAATGACATAAAAAATAGTTAAGATTTATTTAACTTAAGTGAAATCAAATGGATGAAATTAATTATTAATGTAAGTTGAAATTTTCATGGTTTTAGATTTATTATCTTATTCTGTTTTCCAATCCATTTTCTTTCTGATTGTTTCTATTCTCCTACCTTTTTCCTTTTCGGGGACGAAAAGTTTTGAGTGAGGGAGAGTGTAACAACCCATAATTTTGCAAATATTTTTAATTAAACTTTTGTTTGAAAACTTTGATTTTTAAATCATTTAATATTGAATTTTTGGAATTTTCCAATGTAAGTTTGGGATTTGTTTGCAAGTTATTTTCCAAATACAATTAATAAATATTTTCTGTAAATTTTATATTTTTGTCAAATTTGGTCAAATTTTGAATTTCAGTTTAAAATTTTTAATTAGAATTTTTAATCTTTTTCTTTGAAACAGAATATAATGCTGACATCTGTTTTGCTTTTTATTTCATTAAATTCTGATTTATACCTTTAAAATTGGATAAATTACAGCATTTTACACACAATAAATTTCTGTATTCTTATTTTATATATTTTCCTATATCCATTCTTTGTTTATTTCTCTACTTACCTGTCTAGACTTTTATTATACTTATTGGAATTTATTGTATATATCTTTTACTTATGGCTTGGAAAGAATCAAAGGGCATACATTATATTGTCTTAATTGCTTGCCTTTTTAATTGCCTACTCTTTATTTCTTTTTAGCCGTTCCCACCCTTGTTTGGCCGTGCATTACTCTATCAAATCACATAAAAATCGTTATTGTTTGGTCGTGAATTAAAGCCCCTTTATTCTTTTAGAAGATTTTTATGTGATTTGATAGAGTAATGCACGGCCAAACAAGGGTGGGAACGGCTAAAAAGAAATAAAGAGTAGGCAATTAAAAAGGCAAGCAATTAAGACAATATAATGTATGCCCTTTGATTCTTTCCAAGCCATAAGTAAAAGATATATACAATAAATTCCAATAAATACAATAAAGTCTAGACAAATAAATAGAGAAATAAACCAAGAGATGGATATAGGAAAATATATAAAATAAGAATACAGAAATTTATTGCATGTAAAATGCTGTAATTTATCCAATTTTAAAGGTGTAAATCAGAATTTAACGAAACAAAAAGCAGAACAGATGTCAGCATTATATTCTATTATGAAGAAACAGATTAAAAATTCAAATTAATAAATTTAAACTGAAATTCAAAATTTGACCAAATTTGACCAAAATATAAAATTTATAGAAAATATTTATTTATTGTATTTGGAAAACAAATTGCAAACAAATCCCAAACTTACATTGGATAATTCCAGAAATTCAATATTAAATGATTTAAAAATCAAGGTTTTCAAACAAAAGTTTAATTAAAAATATTTACAAAATAATGGGTTGTTACACTCTCCCCCACTCAAAACTTTTCGACCCCGAAAAGGAAGAAGGTAGGAGAATAGAAACAATCAGAAAGAAAATGAATTGGAAAACAGAATAAGATAATAAATCTAAAACCATGAAAATTTCATCTTACATTAGTAATTAATTTCATCCATTTGATTTCACTTAAGTTAAATAAATCTTAACTATTTTTTATCTCATTATCTCATCATACAATTATCTTAAATTAACAATTTTCCAAAGTCATGAATTTGAAAATCATTTATTATACTCATAATTTATTCACTAAATTTCATTCTTCTTTATTCCAAAATTATTATTAAATTTATTCCTCTTAATATATCTAATCATATTATTAAGTTTATTTACACTTTTATAACTGCTCCAATTTATTTATAATTTCAATTAACTTTTTATTCTCTTTACCTCTATAAATCTCTTTATAACTAAAATTTAAGCGTATAACATTTATTATGACCACTCAGATTTTATTTATAAAGTCCTTTATATTGTACATTATCCAATTACATTGTTAACTTCTAAATAATTAAGGTAAGTTATATTTGAATGCAATAGAATATTATACAAATAAAATTTTCTAATTCAATTATTTCAAGCTTAAATATTTATTCAAAATTTAGGCTTCCTTTTTTTTGAAATCATCTCTTAAGATAAAATTTAAGAATTTAAATTTTCGATTAACTTCAAACTATTTTACAGCTAAATAAATATATATACAATATATATCAATCAAATTTTAAACCATATATCAATATATACATTATAAATCAAGTCAATTTTTAGAAATTCAAATCTATTTATTCTTCAAAGCAAAACTGTAGCAAAGCTACAGAATGGACTCTTCACTTCGAAACTCGAAAATGAATGTCGATGATGCTACAGTCCAAGTGTTTATATTAATATATATATATATATATATATATATATATATATATATATGCGTAATGCATGCATATATATATATTTTAATATAAACACTTATATATATTTTAATACACGCATATGTCGATGATAGAGTAATTATGATGCAGTCCTAGTAACCCTCGCCCTCTCTTAAATCCATCCTTCCTAGTATCCTTCCCCCTCTCTTACCCTAATTAATAAAAAATATATATAAGTGTTTATATTAAAATATATATATGCGTGCATTACCATATCATGAAAAATTGATATTTTAGAAAATAATTTCTGGTCACATTTTCTATTTCTATAAGAATTATATATATTGGTAAACAAATTTTGAAAACGAAGTTATCATCATTAATTATTATTTAAAATAGTTTTATTTGTTAATAAAAATCTATTTAATAGTTATTTAAAACATAATTAAATATTAATTTAAATAGCGATTAAATTCTGGGTCGTTACATCCCACTTCACTTTAAAACCCATGGCCTAAGTCATTTCCCCCAACCAAAGCACACGGGGAAAAGAGAGTGAAGACCTATGTTTATTAAATGATTTTTTGTAGAAAATTAAATGGCTATGTATATACTTATATAGGCTTAGGAAATGGGTGGAATAGTTTGTAAATCCTCCACTTCAACCATAACTTAAGCATGTAAGGCCATACCCTGGATTTGTGCCCTAATTTAGGGTTCCTTTTTGTACCAAACATTCCCTTAATTAAATACGTAGTTTAATTAACCTTTTGTTAATATAAGGGAGATGTTTAATTCTTATTAATGTGTTGAATAAAAAGTTGATTTTTAACAAAATGTTTTTTGGTCAACATTCTCAGTATTTATCCAAAGTGTATATTATTGTAAACAAAATTCAAAAATAAGTTTTCTATCATTAGATATTAATTAAAAAGTGTTTAATAAGGTTATAAATCGTATTTAATCAGATAAAACCATAGATACAAATATTTAAATAACACGGATATTTAAATATGAAGTGTTCGAAATTCTAGGTCTTTACAATTAGCGTTTTCAAGCCACATCCTAAACCTCGGCTTAAGACATGTGCCCAATATGTATGAAAAATATATAATGAGAGGAATACCTAATGTACTATCTCTCTATAACCACCCCTTCAAGTCAACGGTATAACGCCTCAAATGACTCGACAGCTCTCCTCTACTAAGCTTCTAGAAAAAAAATTATGAAAATTATTTTTCTACATTGAAAATATCAAGTGATATGTAATGATACATATTAGCCAGTGTTGATAGTTAGTTTATTATGCATATTAAGATATATAATTTAGATAAATCACATTGTATATGGGATAACTTATTCAAACATATTAATAGCATTCTAAATAATTGTGATTAATTTATTTTTCTACTACCATATGAAATTGCTATTATGAAATTACTACTGGTATTGATATTGTTATCAAATATGCTAGACCATTCAATACACAGTAAGAAAATTCACTACTTAACTTTTTGTAACGACCCGTATTTTTGGGTCTTCGAATTTTAATATTTAATTCGTTTAAATATTTGGATTTGAATTAAAGTAATCTATGTTTCAAAATTAGACTTGACTTCTAGTGACATATTTTTAGTTTAAATTTTAGGATTTTTCCAAAAAAATTAATTTGAAAAATAAAAAAAATTCTCGTTTAACGTATTTAACGGCAAACGCTGGCATTTTGAGACTTAATAGAATTTAATAACTTGTCTATTTATTTTTGTTTTGTGATCGTGTAATGTTGCTATATGCAATCGTATATTATTTTATGTCGTTCACCGCTCGGACACGGACGTGGTATGGAGTAGCCGGACACCCTAATCTATTCAATTTTAAAACCAAATATATTTATGTACACAAGTACACAGCAGCACAACATTTTGTTTTCCTTTTTCCCTAGCATCTCTCCCTGGTCTTGCTTTCCTTTCATCTCAGTGGCCACCATTGTCCTCCTTTGATTTGAACTGCATTTCTGAACTTGGATTGATGGGTGAGAGCTTTGCATATATATATATATATATATATATATATTTATATATACACACACACACCATGGCCATCCACAGCTTCTCCTTCTTCTTCATATTTTTCTCTGTAATGTCAAAAATCAAGAAAAAACAACTTCCCTCAATATTCAAAAATCAAACACTCCCAATCTATCAAGTTTCAACTGAGTCGACCAACATGAAAGTTGTTCGTCATCGAATCTAGTTTCCTCTAAAAATAGTTTCGTTGATTTTCATAGAGCAGTTTGAGAGATATCTTTAAATTACTGCAAATGGTTAAGAAAACGATCGTTTTTGACGATCATGGATTTGTGAATAGAGGGTATGCATGGGACCGTAGCGACGAATCATGATTTCTAGTGGTAGTTTGGTGATTTTTAGGTTTGTGAATCATCGAGAAGGAGGAGCTGATCGAAAAACGTTAAAAAAAATAATTTCCGACGAACCGGTGGCCGAGGGGTCGAGCAGAGATGTCGAGGAGGAGCCTTGGGACGAGGCGGAGGCGATGACCGTGGCATATTTTGTTCTAGTAGTCTGAGTTGATGGAAATTTCTCGAAGTAGGGTTTTTGGGCATTTGGTTGAATGGGTTTGATTTAGTCGCCACTAGGGACGATGGCGGTGACCGAGTGGGCCAAGGTTGTGGGTGGTGGCACATCGGAAGGTGGCATTCCTATGGGGGTATGTGGCATGGGCGATCGATGGTCATGGAAGCGTCGGTGACCGATATTCCTAACCTGGGCATTTTTTTCGGTGGTGACATCGAACTTTGAATGGAGGGACGTGGGGGGTAGGCGATCGTGCTAGCATCTCCATACCAGTCAGTGACGTTTGTGGGTGGCCTCAGATCGATGTATGGTGGAGAATCAGAGTGTGCACGTGCACACGAGATCATGCACGATTTGTATTTATCTGAAAGTAATGGGAGAAAGAAAGAGGGAGGAGGAACGAAGTCTGGAAGAAGGGTGGGAAGCATTTGGATGCAGGTTGGTTTGCATTTGGGCTTCGGCCCACATAAATGAAGGTGAGAACTTTCTTTTTTTTGTACTTGTTTTATGTTTAAATAATTAAGTATGTTGAGTTTTGAAAATTCGTATTGTGCTCATATGGAATCTGATTGACCTGGAAATTTTTGCGTTGCACTCGTACTGATGAGTATAACATTTTAGTGTATTTGATAGCTTTGGACAAGTAATAATTTATGACATATGAAAACAAACAAAATTTAATTACGTTATTTTAAATTATGACGTCGTTTAAATTATATACCTTAATAATTGATGTTTATTTGGCCAAATAAATTACTGTTGAGTTACATTGGATCAAATATGGTAATTTGACTTTGGTTTAGTGGAATAAAACACCGTCCTACTAATTAAATTAATTTGGCAATTAATTAGCAGAATATATCCATGTTCTGCTATTTTATAGTTTGGATGTTTGATTATATATAGTAAATGGTATGCCACTTTGAAAAAGTGATATTTTAACCCAGGATGGTTAAGTGTTGAATTTATTTACATAGTTGTTGATTATGTAAATTTCTTTTATGGGCTAGAAAAGTTAAATTAAAAATATAATAGCTTGTTTAAGTACCATGGTAATCGTTAAGCCTCCTTCGAATTTGAAAAGCTAATTATTGATTTCAAAATCATTATTATTATAAGGTTTAAAGATAATTATTATTAGTAATAAGATTTTTAAAAGGTAATAACTTATTAGTAATTATATATTAAAGGTAATTAATAATTGTTTTAATAATGATTTAAAGTTAATTATTTTATTTATATGAGTCTTAAAAGTTATTTTTAAAAGTTATTAAATTATTGTTTTAAAATGTTTTAGTTTAAGTATTATTTTAAAGGTTTTTAGTTATGACTAGGAATGTTTTAATTATATTTTAATTAATTATTTAAAAGATTATCTATATTTTAATTCTTGATTAAAGTTAATTATATTAATTTAAGTTATTAAATTATATTTAAAGGATAATTAATTCTCATATTGATATTAGTTTAAGGTTAATTGATTACTGTATTAATAACGTTTAAAGTTAATTTATTACTATATTAATATTGATTTGAAATTAATATATTAATACAATAATAGTGTTTGAAATTAATCTAATATATTACTAAATAGATTCTAAAGTTATTATTTTAAATAAGATTTTATTTAAACGTAATATAGGGATGTTTAAATAGTAATTTTTTATTTAAAGCTATTTTAAATAACTTATGGTTTATCAAGCGGACATATTGACTTAAAGGGCCTATTAAGGAGATGGATTAAATATGGGAAGAGTTTTATAACATCTTTTGGGTAATTATAATGGAATTTATAAATGATTTTTAAATAATCTGTGAAGGAGAAGTTTATAAACGAGATTTGGAATTTATTAAAAATGTTTTATAAAGGGATTGGCGTTTTGGGTTTCTCCGTTTAAGTGATAATTGGGTTTGATTATTTAAAATATGATTTCAAAATAGAAAATCTTTCTAAGTATACCTTCCAAGCTTGAATGTGAGATGGTTAACCATACTGATACCGGTGAGATAAGTATATGATTATATTTTCTAAGTATCGAAAATATAGTGGTTTGTGAATATACTTATCCTATTGAGGTAAGTATATGGAAGTGATTTCCAAGTATTTGAAATGTGGTTTTAAAATAAGGGAAATTTAAATAAATGAGGCTTAGTGATTTCTATGGAAATGTAATCTTTGTTTTGAATGATTGTTTATTTGATAGTTAAATAACCGACTATCAAATCTGGACCAAAACATAACTCTGGAAATATCTAGGAGAAATACGGGAATTATATGATACAATTACTGTCGGCGGTGCTATACTATATGTATAAACTCGTTCCTTTCTTCTAGGATGATATAAGGAAATCCATCCACTAACGGTTAGGAGGGGACCTTCGATCTTATCTTTGTCTGTTTATTTCCTAGAGAACCGGGTTGAGTTTACCAGAAATTATCGAACGTTGTTTCGAAGAGACCGAGATCAGATTTGTTATCTGAAAACCACTTCGATCCAATGAATGCATTTCGAAGTGAAGACATCATTAAGAGCATGGAATCAAAGATGGAGATGTAAAGTGCAAGGGCTAATCGCTACTAATCCTGAGGGCGATTCCAAAATGGATGTAGTAGGAATAGTGCCTTTGTTTTCATTCAGATGTAGAACGGACTTGTATGGATGAATGCTATCAGCATATTGTCATTGGAGGGCAATGAGCATTCTAAGTGTAAATTTCTTGAAAGGTAATCGTAGCCTCAAGCCTCACCAACTGGGAATGATTGAAAATTAGGGGAGATACATCAAGGCTAAGTTGGTCGCACTCATTAGGGTATGTTGTCACCCTTCTAGATACATCTACATATTTATGGATTGGTTATGCATGAGATCTCGATAAAAGGGTTGCAAAGCAACCACGGTGATGACATATTCGATACTTTCTAGTAAAGGGTAGGTCGGTCTTGCGTTGGCAGGGGATCCAGGCGAGGTCCTCGATACATTTTCTATACGTGTAACATAATAGGTGGTACCCCAGTGCCTAGTCATTGTATGGAATCCATTCTCCAATAAGCGTCGTGCGGTTTTGATTGTGCCCAACTATGTTGAAATGTGAGATGCAAGCATTTCTGCTATTTTCATATTTTACATTGACCTCTAGACATTATTATAATATCACTAGATTTTCTTATATAATGGTTTTAGTTATTGTAAGGTTAAAACCTGTCCGTGTTTATGTGCGGCGTCATCTTACGAGATACCTTTGATTTTAAAGGATTTTAAAAGTTATAATAAATAAAATTCCTTGTGATCTAAGTTCTTACGTTGGTTTTACCAGACTGATCCAGGCATTGTTTTCCTATAATGCTCGAGTCAGACCGAGCATATTTCCAGGTTTACTCGGATACTTGGAGCTTCAAGAGATGAGCTGGTCCCCCGAAGACGTATTCACGTAGATGATTATATTTCATTTGCATACATGGTTGTGTTTATCAGCGATTGTGAGGACAGGTTGGTATAATTGTCCGAGCTAAATAGGTTAGTATACTCTGATTGATGTATGTATATACATATGTTATAGTTCTGAATTTGTGTAAAGATTTGTTTATATATATATATCATAGATTATTCGTTCCGTTGTGAGATTCTGTGTTATTTAGTTTCTTCTTGTCTTCTTTCTTCTTTCTTTTCCCTAACTATCCGCATTTCCGTTCAATTTGGGTTGAACATGTGTGATTTTTTATTAGCTTAAAGTGTACGGAAAAGTGGGTCGTTACACTTTTCATAATATACAATAGACTAATTAATTTACATTATTAGCTTTGATTAATTGACACCCTTCTTAAAACGCTCAACTAATTGTCCATTAATTAATTGACACGTTTTCTCATTTTAATCAATATCCAAATTAATTCCTATGCGTCACTCAATCACACATTTATTAGTTGTACATATTTAAACCGCCAATTCATTACCCAATTAATTGACATATACATTTCCCTCTTTTATTAATTGATGCTTACTTAACGTCTTTAATTAATTTCTCAATTAGTTGATTTTGTCAATCATAAATTAATATATGTATGCTATAATTTAATTTCTTCCCCACATACATTTCCCTTTATTAGAAGGTCCCTTAATTAATTAATGTTATAAAAGTGATATATTCTCTGACTAATTAATGCCTCTACATCTCTTAATTAATTCTTCTTTTAATTGGTTGATGCGTCAATTAATCACACTCATTGGTTGCATATACCTATGTAACCTCTTAATTTTTAAATGCGTATATTTGACATTTATATTTTTCACTGTTTTGTAATTATGTTAATTCAATTGATTTTATTAGTCATTAAAGCACGAGGTGTTACATTCTCCCCCCTTAGGAAATTTCATCCTTGATATTTGATAAGGGTTCAATCATGCAAACCTTCGTGCATCCATTCTACACTAGCAGCCATTTAGTGTCAACCAATTTCGGAACAATCCGTGCATAGTGCAAAGTGCAATACATCATAAAATATATGCATGTACAAGAATTTCTAAGTGGTACCTCCTATATGAATGCTTTTTCTTTTAGAAATTCATTTTAAAACATGATGCACACATCCTAAATATACTTGCAATTTCTATATGAATGCAATCTTTTGAAAACTCAAAACATTTTTCATCCAATTTTTCCCACACTCCTACTGAATAAGAGCATAGTTCAACAAATTTTACGTCCAAACCTATTACAGAACAACTTCACATTTCTCTGTTTTACTTAATTAATTAAAATGGAGAAATGTGAAGTTTTTACGTTTTCTACCTTATAGTTCAGCATAACTTAATTAATAGGATTAATTATTGAATAAAATTATCTAAACGGAAATTTAACAATAATATATATTAAACTTAAAAGATATATAAATAAATCCACTCACATGTTGTCCTTAACTACAATCTCTATCCCTTTTTAATTTGCTACGCTTTTCTCCGCTTTTTCCCATTTCGATTCAGTGTAAATTCTCTGATTTGTTTGCGCAATCCTCTGATTTGTTTGTATGTATTCCCTAGCTTAATTTTATTTTTGGTTTGGTGAAAGATTTGATTAACAAAGGAGAAAGGAAGAGGGAGAAGAGAAGAAGAGTTTGCTATAAACGACGGCAGCTGATTCAGAGAAAATAGTGTGGGCTAGGGTTAAGTTACGTTCAATTTATAGGTCCAGTGAAGAACTAAGAACCATCCGATTAACCCTAAAAACAATCCTCACCATCAGAACTTGATTTGTTTACATTAGCTTATAACGTATAACTCTCCAAAGCTATTCATTTATTCCTTTGTTATACGACACTATTTGTCACATACCGAAATTTTCGACTTTCGAAAATTCGACATCGATACTCACTTTATCGACTGCCGAGCAATCGAGTGCCGGAAACTCCAATAGTGAGGGTTTTAAGAAAAAGAAAAAGTAGAAGAAGAAGAAGATAGAAGAAAAAGAGAAGAAAGAAAGAAGAAGAACAACAGAAAAACACATCAGAATAGAAAACAATATTAGAATAGAAAACAATATTCAGAATCTTACACATCGCAGCGGAACAATATATAATAGATAAATGAATAATCTTTAAAACAAAGAACTATATCATTTTATACATTCATCAATCATCAGAGTCAATATACAACAATGGACAGTTATATAACTTGTCCTCATACAGAATACACAGCGGAATAAATAATATCAGATACAAATACTACGTCTCGTCATCCAGCTTATCTCCAAAGCTCCAGAATATCCAGAATATCCTGATAATTTAACTCTAGACTGCCCGTGTGGAAATTGGTGGGCACCCAGAGTTTAGAAGGGAAACAATAAACTCCGAGTCAGTCATGGTGACTGGTGTGAGATCGTAAAACAGTTTATCTTTAGAATAAACAACAGAAAAATTTTAGAGTCAATTCGCAATGCTTTTGGAAAATGAAACTACCATATGACCTCCCACCACACACACAATGCAAACGCAGACTTGGAGGAGATTTCTTCTTATGATAGTCAAAGATGCTTACTACGCAAAAAAAACAAATTCTTTTGGATATTATTATTAGTGCATAGTGGAAAACATTTCGAAAGTATAATATAAATCTTAGCCAGCATAGGTACCATTATATTATGCCTGCTATAGCTGCCTCCTGAGGAGACAGGTTATACAATTGAAATCGTAAAGGCTCGTATTGTTTCTTTGGATTTCCAACAAATGGTCAGGCTAAGGAACTTCCTATCCATGATGGGTACGTCCCTGGAATAGACGACCCGAGAACCTAACCGGATCTCTGCCAACACAAGGCCGGGTTACCTCTGCAAAAATAGGTAACTACTGACACGCGTATGCCATCCCCCGATCGTCACCGATCTTCCCGAGGATCCCCGATTCGCAACAAACCACATAGATAATAATAATGCAGTAACCACAGAGGTTAAGTATCTGGGCTCCATACCATGATACCACCTTTATCCAGAAGGAATGACATACACTAAGGGGCGCTACTCCCTAGAACCTTGCCGCATCCTTCCTATTTCGACCATTTCCGGGGTGTGAGGCTCGATGAAGTCTCGTCAACAAAGCTACGCTTTCTCAAAAAGCCCTGCTTCGGGTCAAACAAAATGATCAACCTATGATCACAAAGATATAAGATCAAACAAATGATCATATCGCAAATGATCAAACACTAATCATTTCACAGCAACACTCAGTATGCCACGTTACCAAATTGGGATATATCGCTGATAAATTTCAACTACATAACCTCTGAGCTCGTACGTCTCAGAGAAGGGTGTTAAGCTAAGAGAATAAATTCTCCGCCACCAACAGAAATGTATTTGAAAGAAATCAGCTTTATATCTCAAATTGTAACGTCAGACACACAATCCATACAAGTCTGTTCCGGGATCGAACAGAACCGAAGGCACTTCTCACGAAGCCCTTGCATTTCCGGATAAATTTCTAATCACGTCCGGACTTCCCGTCACTAAGGGTGATAAAACCTCTAAACCGGAGATCAATCGATGTAGAGTAACTCGACGGTAATCCTTCCGTTTTCAAAAATATCCGGTCTTCAACACCGGTCTTCGAATGCAATTCATAACGACGTATCACATATTCGGAATGGGTTATACGACCCCATGGTCCTTTCCCGGCTAACCCGAATAGTGAGCGCTTATTTAAAAACAAATGTGGCATTCAAATTCATCCAATTCACAACAAATACCATTCAAGGTAAATATTGATAGTCGGTTATTTAACTATCAATAAAGATGCGCAACATCATCAGATTCCAAATAATTTCCAAATTATTTCATCTTCAAAAATATCTTTACTAGATATAAAATTTCCACACTTTAAAAATAAATCAACGTTTATTTTTAAAACAAATTCCCATTCCATTTATAAATTCCATAGTGAATTTATATCTTCAAAATATCTACTGATATACGATTCTCAAATCGATTTGAAGTATTCAATTTCATTTTATCTTTAAGAAGATAAAATCTCAAAACGTTTCATTTCATTTTGAAAATGCATTTCCCTACTTATTTAATAATAAGTATTTCACAAATCATTTATTTTCAACAATTGGAAAATATTCGATATACTTAAATCAATATTAAGTATACATTTCATTCTTTAAGGAAATCATAAATTTTAACATCTATTTGAGTCAAAACGAATGTTGCGTAAAACATCGTTACGACGACTCAAAATCACTAGTATAGGGATTCGGATTTAGATAGATATATAAATCCCAATACTATATAAAACATTTCCTTTCGGAAATCATTTACTATAACAACAGTGTTATAGTCCACCATTTCCTTATTTTTCGAAAACGTCTATTTCAACAAGAACTGCGGAAATCTATTCTTTCGATATTCAATATATTTTAAAAACATCGTTTACAACAATTAACTTCATTTCAAATATCACTTTCCCAAAATAATATCCATTTTACTTAACAATATATTCACTGTCCAAAATCGTGAATATACTTCACTAATCACATTTCACTATTTAATTCATCAAATTCAATTTATTTCGAATTTATAAAACAACGCTTATAAATTCCATTTCTGTTTTATAACAACTTCGGTTTATAAATCTCCTTTTATTAATTTCTATAATACACTTATTAAAATAAGTGATTTCAGATTTATAAGACAACGTTTATAAATTCAACCTTATATTTCATAATAACTTTGATTCATAAATCCCATTTATTAACAAGTTCGATCAATACTCCCTTTAAAGGTAAAAATCCAATTTTATAAGTTGATTTCTTATAAATCTTCCATTCTACAATTTCATTCATTTTAACTTCACAATTTATAAATCTATAAATTTCATTCTTTTTAACTTTACAATTTATACATCTATAAATTTCATATTGATTTTCCAAATTCGCTTCAATTTGCCAATTAAATTTCTAATTGGACTTCCCACTTATTTCTTTTTAAATAAATTCCTTTTAAAGAAAATCAATTTCTTTGTCTCTTTCAATCTATTTAAAAAAATCCAAATTTAAATTAAATTCTTCAATTTATAATCACTGTTTTATGAAATCCATTCATTTAGCAATTTCACTTTATTCTGGAATTTATTCAATAAGATTATAAAAACAGCTTTTATACTTTTAAATTCTTTTCTTCAAAATTTCTTCAATTTCAAAAATTGATTCACTTAGAAATTTTCTACTTGAATCTCAAAAATTCAATTTCGTTTATCTTTGGAATCCAACGATGTCAAAACATCCATTCAGCTAATTTTTAGCTTTCAAACAATTTCCAGATATCAATATGATTAATAGCATCACTATAATCATTCACAAATTCATATCACAATAGAAATAAATTCAATCAATGTGAGGGGTCCAGTTGGATCCCTCCAACCTGTTTCCCTACATCCAAAGATGTTAGCACAATACCAATTCCGCTCCAGTACGGAATTATCGCGGTATATGGGTTTTATAAAAATCCGCTTACTAACGGCGCAATAGGGTCTCATCCGCTATACGAGGCGGGAATCAATCAATCCAATATATACATATGCCAATATGTATATATTGCTATATATATATATAGATATATCCTATTATATCTAATATCACAATCAACATAGCAATCATATCAAACAATCAATAACTGCAATCAATTCTTGAGTGAGAAAAATCTCACCTTAGCTTTTTATTTGCAATTCAATTTCATTTCCGGCTTGCTTTTCCATTCTTAACCTTGTATAAGCAATTATAAAATCTATTAATATTCGAATTAAATTGAACAATTAATTTAATCATTTTAAATTTAAACAAATGTTTTCATTTAAACTAACTATATAAATTTTTCTTTTTAATCTATATATTAAATTACAAACAGAGGTGGTTTTATATTTTACCGTAAACAACAAACAGTAATTCCTTTACTGTAAAAAAAAAAATTCTTTGCTTTCTGCAATTAATATTAGAAATCTGTTTTATTGTATATACACAAATTATATGTAAATCTTTAAATTGAGATAAATTGTTTTATAAACTTACTGCTATTATTATTTCTAATATCTATATACCTATTCTATAGACATAGAATTAAAATTAAGATGGGTTATACCTTACTGGAAAAAAACGAACCCAAGCTCAACTCACGTTTTCGCCGTTCGTCACTGCTCGATACCAGGCTCACCACGAAAACTCATATTTCCAATGGAGCTTCTTCCTCTCCCCTATTTCACGCCGACACCCACCTTTACTGCATTCCATGCGAACTCCACACTCGCGATCCCACTGCGTCGCGACAGGCCGAACGAACGCGACTCTCCCCGGAACCCTAGTTTGACATCCCAGCTCGACAAACCAAGACCAAACGACGCTACCTACTGCGTGACCGATTCTGGCCACTCTCGTACCCCCCCTCGCGATGTCGATTCGAACGATGCCGAAGCTCCTAGCTTGAACGCCGAGTATTGCCATGCTTGGGGAACAACCATCGCGACAAGGTTTGGACCATAACAGAGAAGAAAGGCCTTTTTTTTGAACGAATTTAAACTGGGGAAAGAAAAGGGAAAGATCGGCCATTGATTTTACATTTCGAACGAAGAGATTTCGTTTACCTCTTTTTTTTTCTTCTTCTGTTCGATTTTGAATCTGAGGAGGGATATTTAAAAAAAAATGGAACGAGTATGGGTTGCACGATTTTTTATCGTGATTTCCTGCGTGATCCTAGGCGTAACTAAAGGAACGAAACGTGCTGGCGTGACAAATTTTAATAATTTAAATTTAGATTTAAATTGAATACGACTCTATTTCAACGCGTTTTTGTGTCGTGTGTTCACGTAACAACTCCGAAAAATACGAAAATTGAAATCCGGTAATAATTTAATATTACGGACCCAATGGAACTGGTTTCGTCGAATTCCGAGACTGCGCCTCGGACGGCCATTTTTAAATATCGATTCAAACGTTTAAAATTCAAAACTGAACAGAACAGTTTCAAATTCAATTCTGAAAGTTCTATTACCTCCAGTATTATCAATATAAATTTTAAAAGCTTTCGAAATATTTTTCTTCAACTTAAAATCGAAGATATAAATTTTTATTCAGTATTCAATAGATTAAATTTTATAATTTAATCGTCAAATTCAAAGTTATATCGGGGATTCAAATTAAATCATCGTTCAAATATTTAAGATTAATTAAATATTTCCAATTTAATTTGTTCAAAATTCCGGGTCGTTACAGACTTCCCTCCTTAAAAGAATTTCGTCCTCGAAATTACAAGTTAGGAAAAATGGTTCTTAACTCGTCTACTATTTTTCACAATCCAATAGTTTTATCAAATTATCAAAACAAATCTTCCTACTAAAGATTCGTTATCAATTCAACTAACTTTCCAAACACTTTCATAGTTTTAAACAACATTGTTTTCTTAACAATTCAAATTTAAATTTAAATTCAAATTTAAACTTTCAAAATTTTCTCAAAAATTTTCTAACGCCCTAAATTTCCGAAAAATTTCGCCAGCGTCTCCTTTGCGCGGCTAATACGGTACGACTACAAAACGTCCCTACGGACTCTCAGATTTCAAAAAGAAAAAGAAAAAGCCAAGCGGCTAGACCAGAAATCATCAAAAACTCATATTATAATTTAAATACATACCTTTTTCGAGTAATTCAAATTATCTTCGAAATAAAAATTCCAACTCCTTTTTTAACACCTGTATGTCCTACTAGCCATAATATCTAGTTGTATATATTCAGACCATTTTGTAAATTCTATTACAAAATTTTCAATGTAAACTGCTTATACATTTTTAGCTTACTTCACTGTTGAAGTTACATATTCATATCCATTCAAATTTACATTTCAAATTCATTGAATTCAATTTCACAATTCCAATCTAATTTGGATTCGGTTTACAATTTCAATTCTATTTGAATTCAATTTTATCTTCAATTTTGAAATATTGAATTTTATCAATTTACTTTTCTTTACAACTATACTATTTTAAATTAGTTCCAGTTACTAATTCATTCGTCTTCAATTTGAATTTCATTCCAATCAGATTTCAAATATTTTATAAGTTATCAACTTATTTACATCTTGATTTATACAATCATTTATACATTCACATTCATAATTCCATTTCATTAAGGAATTTATTTTCAATTATCTTCTTGGAATTCTATTTTCATTTATAAATTCATTTACAATTTATATTCACCATTTTATTCATATATGAATTCATCTCTTTATATTCTTAATTCACATTAATAATTCTCATTTGTTAAATGAATTTATTTTCAAACCTTTGGTTATTATTTTATTTCTCATTTTATAAGTTACATAACTTGTACTTACTTTAATTCAACTTAAAATTTCTTAAGTTAAATTTATTCAATCAAAATGCAAATTGTATAAGTTATCAATTTGATAATATTTCATAAATATGGTATCCCAGAGTCTTACCAATATTTCAAAATCATTTTGAAAACAAATCAAATTATCTTTTGAATTTCCAAAACAAAATCCAATTTTCCGAACAACTTCCATTTAAAACAATTTGGCAGCAATTCCTCTTTTGGAAACCCGAAAATGAACACTAACGATGCCGCGGTCATTATTGAAGTTATTTTCCAGCGACCGAAAAGAGTTTAGAGCTTTCATCTCTCTAAAATACTTTTCAAAACCTTCGAAATCCATTTTCAAATCAAAAAGATTTAACTTTCCAAATCACCAAAATTTTCAAACTCCTTTCAAAACATTTCCAAATACTTCTCTGGAATTCCGTTTCAAATTACAAATCACATTTATAATTTATATTCTCAAATTTCATTTATATGTGAATTTATTTCTTAACTTTCGAGTTACGATTCCAGTTTCTTATTTAATTTCAATGATAATAGATTAATATTATCACTTCTAACATCCATGCAACCATATACTATAATAATTCATAGAAAATGATTTCTTTTCTATACAAAAATAGTTTTGGGTAAAATTATTTCATTCACCCTATTTTTAACAATACTGTGTCGAATTGTTCTATTCAAGTGTTTAGAGATCCCTATCGATAGAGTTGTCCAGACCATACCGACCAGAATCCATATACCACTCAATAAATCAAACATCACAATATAAAACAATTTTATATTCACTAACAAATACGCACTCGTATCTATTATTACACTCAACTCATTCTAGAGTACTACTGACTCTATCTCTAATGAGTAACACCCAACAGAGCAGGGTTGTCGCTAAACCATATGCTCTGATACCACTTTGTCAAGGTTCGCAAACAGCGGCCACCGGTAGGCTTTGCAACCATCCCAGTCCCACCGTGGCTGACAATGATACCCCAAACTTGCTTTTACGGCCAGCCTCTCGACTGTCACGGCATCTGCCTAACCAACCCATCCCTCTCAGGGACATGTAGGGGGTAAGAGTCTCCCGTTCGCCACCTAACCGCGAAGCGAGAACCCCCTATCATGCTGTAATATAGCAAGACTGGTGTGAGATCGTAAAACAGTTTATCTTTAGAATAAACAACAGAAAAATTTTAGAGTTAATTCGCAATGCTTTTGGAAAATGAAACTACCATAAGACCTCCCACCACACACACAATGCAAACGCAGACTTGGAGGAGATTTCTTCTTATGATAGTCAAAGATGCTTACTACGCAAAAAAAACAAATTCTTTTGGATATTATTATTAGTGCATAGTGGAAAACATTTCGAAAGTATAATATAAATCTTAGCCAGCATAGGTACCATTATATTATGCCTGCTATAGCTGCCTCCTGAGGAGACAGGTTATACAATTGAAATCGTAAAGGCTCGTATTGTTTCTTTGGATTTCCAACAAATGGTCAGGCTAAGGAACTTCCTATCCACGATGGGTACGTCCCTGGAATAGACGACCCGAGAACCTAACCGGATCTCTGCCAACACAAGGCCGGGTTACCTCTGCAAAAATAGGTAACTACTGACACGCGTATGCCATCCCCCGATCGTCACCGATCTTCCCGAGGATCCCCGATTCGCAACAAACCACATAGATAATAATAATGCAGTAACCACAGAGGTTAAGTATCTGGGCTCCATACCATGATACCACCTTTATCCAGAAGGAATGACATACACTAAGGGGCGCTACTCCCTAGAACCTTGCCGCATCCTTCCTGTTTCGACCATTTCCGGGGTGTGAGGCTCGATGAAGTCTCGTCCACAAAGCTACGCTTTCTCAAAAAGCCCTGCTTCGGGTCAAACAAAATGATCAACCTATGATCACAAAGATATAAGATCAAACAAATGATCATATCGCAAATGATCAAACACTGATCATTTCACAGCAACACTCAGTATGCCACGTTACCAAATTGGGATATATCGCTGATAAATTTCAACTACATAACCTCTGAGCTCGTACGTCTCAGAGAAGGGTGTTAAGCTAAGAGAATAAATTCTCCGCCACCAACAGAAATGTATTTGAAAGAAATCAGCTTTATATCTCAAATTGTAACGTCAGACACACAATCCATACAAGTCTGTTCCAGGATCGAACAGAACCGAAGGCACTTCTCACGAAGCCCTTGCATTTCCGGATAAATTTCTAATCACGTCCGGACTTCCCGTCACTAAGGGTGATAAAACCTCTAAACCGGAGATCAACCGATGTAGAGTAACTCGACGGTAATCCTTCCGTTTTCAAAAATATCTGGTCTTCAACACCGGTCTTCGAATGCAATTCATAACGACGTATCACATATTCGGAATGGGTTATACGACCCCATGGTCCTTTCCCGGCTAACCCGAATAGTGAGCGCTTATTTAAAAACAAATGTGGCATTCAAATTCATCCAATTCACAACAAATACCATTCAAGGTAAATATTGATAGTCGGTTATTTAACTATCAATAAAGATGCGCAAATCATCAGATTCCAAATAATTTCCAAATTATTTCATCTTCAAAAATATCTTTACTAGATATAAAATTTCCACACTTTAAAAATAAATCAACGTTTATTTTTAAAACAAATTCCCATTCCATTTATAAATTCCATAGTGAATTTATATCTTCAAAATATCTACTGATATACGATTCTCAAATCGATTTCAAGTATTCAATTTCATTTTATCTTTAAGAAGATAAAATCTCAAAACGTTTCATTTCATTTTGAAAATGCATTTCCCTACTTATTTAATAATAAGTATTTCACAAATCATTTATTTTCAACAATTGGAAAATATTCGATATACTTAAATCAATATTAAGTATACATTTCATTCTTTAAGGAAATCATAAATTTTAACATCTATTTGAGTCAAAACGAATGTTGCGTAAAACATCGTTACGACGACTCAAAATCACTAGTATAGGGATTCGGATTTAGATAGATATATAAATCCCAATACTATATAAAACATTTCCTTTCGGAAATCATTTACTATAACAACAGTGTTATAGTCCACCATTTCCTTATTTTTCGAAAACGTCTATTTCAACAAGAACTGCGGAAATCTATTCTTTCGATATTCAATATATTTTAAAAACATCGTTTACAACAATTAACTTCATTTCAAATATCACTTTCCCAAAATAATATCCATTTTACTTAACAATATATTCACTGTCCAAAATCGTGAATATACTTCACTAATCACATTTCACTATTTAATTCATCAAATTCAATTTATTTCGAATTTATAAAACAACGCTTATAAATTCCATTTCTATTTTATAACAACTTCGGTTTATAAATCTCCTTTTATTAATTTCTATAATACACTTATTAAAATAAGTGATTTCAGATTTATAAGACAACGTTTATAAATTCAACCTTATATTTCACAATAACTTTGATTCATAAATCCCATTTATTAACAAGTTCGATCAATACTCCCTTTAAAGGTAAAAATCCAATTTTATAAGTTGATTTCTTATAAATCTTCCATTCTACAATTTCATTCATTTTAACTTCACAATTTATAAATCTATAAATTTCATTCTTTTTAACTTTACAATTTATACATCTATAAATTTCATATTGATTTTCCAAATTCGCTTCAATTTGCCAATTAAATTTCTAATTGGACTTCCCACTTATTTCTTTTTAAATAAATTCCTTTTAAAGAAAATCAATTTCTTTGTCTCTTTCAATCTATTTAAAAAAATCCAAATTTAAATTAAATTCTTCAATTTATAATCACTGTTTTATGAAATCCATTCATTTAGCAATTTCACTTTATTCTGGAATTTATTCAATAAGATTATAAAAACAGCTTTTATACTTTTAAATTCTTTTCTTCAAAATTTCTTCAATTTCAAAAATTGATTCACTTAGAAATTTTCTACTTGAATCTCAAAAATTCAATTTCGTTTATCTTTGGAATCCAACGATGTCAAAACATCCATTCAGCTAATTTTTAGCTTTCAAACAATTTCCAGATATCAATATGATTAATAGCATCACTATAATCATTCACAAATTCATATCACAATAGAAATAAATTCAATCAATGTGAGGGGTCCAGTTGGATCCCTCCAACCTGTTTCCCTGCATCCAAAGATGTTAGCACAATACCAATTCCGCTCCAGTACGGAATTATCGCGGTATATGGGTTTTATAAAAATCCGCTTACTAACGGCGCAATAGGGTCTCATCCGCTATACGAGGCGGGAATCAATCAATCCAATATATACATATGCCAATATGTATATATTGCTATATATATATATAGATATATCCTATTATATCTAATATCACAATCAACATAGCAATCATATCAAACAATCAATAACTGCAATCAATTCTTGAGTGAGAAAAATCTCACCTTAGCTTTTTATTTGCAATTCAATTTCATTTCCGGCTTGCTTTTCCATTCTTAACCTTGTATAAGCAATTATAAAATCTATTAATATTCGAATTAAATTGAACAATTAATTTAATCATTTTAAATTTAAACAAATGTTTTCATTTAAACTAACTATATAAATTTTTCTTTTTAATCTATATATTAAATTACAAACAGAGGTGGTTTTATATTTTACCGTAAACAACAAACAGTAATTCCTTTACTGTAAAAAAAAAAATTCTTTGCTTTCTGCAATTAATATTAGAAATCTGTTTTATTGTATATACACAAATTATATGTAAATCTTTAAATTGAGATAAATTGTTTTATAAACTTACTGCTATTATTATTTCTAATATCTATATACCTATTCTATAGACATAGAATTAAAATTAAGATGGGTTATACCTTACTGGAAAAAAACGAACCCAAGCTCAACTCACGTTTTCGCCGTTCGTCACTGCTCGATACCAGGCTCACCACGAAAACTCATATTTCCAATGGAGCTTCTTCCTCTCCCCTATTTCACGCCGACACCCACCTTTACTGCATTCCATGCGAACTCTACACTCGCGATCCCACTGCGTCGCGACAGGCCGAACGAACGCGACTCTCCCCGGAACCCTAGTTTGACATCCCAGCTCGACAAACCAAGACCAAACGACGCTACCTACTGCGTGACCGATTCTGGCCACTCTCGTACCCCCCCTCGCGATGTCGATTCGAACGATGCCGAAGCTCCTAGCTTGAATGCCGAGTATTGCCATGCTTGGGGAACAACCATCGCGACAAGGTTTGGACCATAACAGAGAAGAAAGGCCTTTGTTTTTGAACGAATTTAAACTGGGGAAAGAAAAGGGAAAGATCGGCCATTGATTTTACATTTCGAACGAAGAGATTTCGTTTACCTCTTTTTTTTTTCTTCTTCTGTTCGATTTTGAATCTGAGGAGGGATATTTAAAAAAAAATGGAACGAGTATGGGTTGCACGATTTTTTATCGTGATTTCCTGCGTGATCCTAGGCGTAACTAAAGGAACGAAACGTGCTGGCGTGACAAATTTTAATAATTTAAATTTAGATTTAAATTGAATACGACTCTATTTCAACGCGTTTTTGTGTCGTGTGTTCACGTAACAACTCCGAAAAATACGAAAATTGAAATCCGGTAATAATTCAATATTACGGACCCAAAGGAACTGGTTTCGTCGAATTCCGAGACTGCGCCTCGGACGGCCATTTTCAAATATCGATTCAAACGTTTAAAATTCAAAACTGAACAGAACAGTTTCAAATTCAATTCTGAAAGTTCTATTACCTCCAGTATTATCAATATAAATTTTAAAAGCTTTCGAAATATTTTTCTTCAACTTAAAATCGAAGATATAAATTTTTATTCAGTATTCAATAGATTAAATTTTATAATTTAATCGTCAAATTCAAAGTTATATCGGGGATTCAAATTAAATCATCGTTCAAATATTTAAGATTAATTAAATATTTCCAATTTAATTTGTTCAAAATTCCGGGTCGTTACACTATTAATTCAAGTTTCCTTCTAAATATGATTCTCCCATTGATTACCGAATTAATTAGATCATACATACATACATATGTATGTATGTATATATATATATATATATATATCAAATATTAATTAATTCTTATACGTTATAATTTCTTACCAATTTGAACACGTCAATTAATACCTCTATTAATTGAATGCATATAAAAGTTATACTTTTTAATTTATTCTTATTAATTTACCTACGTCATATACGCGTTCCAATTTTTTAATTTTTTTAACTTAGAAACAAATAATCCTATAACTGGCATTTTCTTCTAGCTAATTAATGTACATTATTAGCTATTGTAAAGATGGCATATTGTTTGATTAATTGACACCCTTTTTAAAACACTCAACTAATTGTCATTAATTAATTGACACGTTTTGCCATTTTAATCAATATCCAAATTAATTCCTATGCGTCACTCAATCGCACATTTATTAGTTGAACATATTTAAACCGCATATTCATTACCCAATTAATTGACATATAAGTTTCCCTCTCTTATTAATTGACGCTTACTTAATGTCTTTAATTAATTTCTTAATTAATTGATTGCGTCAATTATAAATTAATATATGTATGTTATAATTTAATTTATTCCCCATATACATTTCCCATTATTAGAAGGTCCCTTAATTAATTAATGTTATAAAAGTGACAAATTCTCTAACTAATTGACGCCTTTACATCTCTTAATTAATTCCTCTTTTAATTGATTGATGCGTCAATTAATCACACACTCATTGGTTGCATATACCTATGTAACCTCTTAATTTTTAAATGCTTATATTTGACATATATATTTTTTACTGTTTTGCAATTATGTTAATTCAATTGATTTTATTTGTTATTAAAGCACGGGGTGTTACACCAACGCTTTAATGTAAATTTACAAAGATAAAATATTTGTGGTAAAAATCAAACAAATTACCGAATACAAGAAATGTAAAAATTCATAAAACATCATAAAATTTTGATAACGAAATGCTTAGGAAGCTTTAAAAAAATAAGGTAGAAAATGCTCTATGCATAGCTCAGTTGGTCAGGGCTACCTAGCGATCATGGAACAAAATTCCTTGATTACATGTATTCGAGTCGTAGCAAGCTGTGCTGCGTAACCCTTACGACGTGGAGCGGATAATCCACGAAAAAGTGAGAACTCTTGGGGGATTGGTGCTCCATGTTGGGCTAGCTAAAAAGGAGGGTAGGTTGTAGCAGGCCATCTAAATCCCCTACCTCTACTTCCTATAGTAGGATTTTGTTAAAAAAATTTACAAGAGTTCAAAAAACTATATGAAAAACATGAATCCCTGAAAAAATTCATAATATAGCCGTAGATGGATTATTTGTAGATGGGTCTAATACCTATACTATACTATTAAAAATGAGTTTATTTTTAAATGCTCTACTTCGTTTATTGCTATACTCGCTTCTTATTTTTCGACATTATTTTTACCTTCTCTTTTTTGATAAATACATATAATATTATTTTTGTTTCAATTTTAATAACTTCTCAAGTCAATATGATTTATAAGGAAATTAAACAATTTTTCCATGCTTCTTTTATTGGGTTTTTAACTGATTTTTAATCCTAATAACTCGCATTAGTTCTACTTCCTTCCTTTCATTGCCATCATTTTGAAAGGTAACATCTAAATCTAATTTTACTTTGTAAATTATTTTCAATGATTTAAAACCATTTCATCATTCATAATGTTTAATTTAATTTTTGTTTATGTGTAAGGTTTATATGATTTATCATATTTTTTCTATATAGTTTAAACTTAATGAATTTTTGCATTAAGAATTGGTTAACATCAAAATGTATGAGTGAAACAGAGAACGTGACATAATTACTTGACACTCCCTTAGTGAATTTTGGTTTGTACAAACAAAACAATGGTAAAAGCTAACAAGATCATAATATTTTTGATAATTTTGTTCATATTTTATATGTGACACAAGATTTATGTGCGTCTTTGAAATTTTTATATCCTTACACCCATTATTTTTAATTCATTGATGAAGAAATTTACTCATATAGAACAAAGCCATACCAAAATTATGAAAAGATATATTAGTGACCTTATCAAATTTTTGTCTTTGTAGAATATTACATATTTATTTTGTCGATTTTATATCACTATACATGATGATCGTTAGATTATTTTTCTGCAACTAAGTAGTTTTTTTCTCAACATTATTTAACTGCTTAAATTTATGGTCGAATATGATACCATTCTTTTTACCATTAAGAATAATATTATAAAGTTTCTAAATAAAGTAAACCACTTATTTTGTAAAAATAAGCTTTAGTGTTGCTAATAAAAATGTCTAGAGTGTTTACATTAATTAGTTTAGATTATAATAGAAGTTTACAAAACACTAACCGATTAGTAATACCATTTTACTAGGAAGCAGGAGCACACTAATTGCAGTTCAAACCATAAGCACGTGTGAAGATTTTTGTCCGCTATAGCTATATTATGATTTGATAGGGATAAAATGCAACTAAAACATGTGTCAATGATGCTACGATTTTGTTGACATGTTGTATATTTTTTATTTCCCTAAGTAATCTTTTTTGTTTTAAGACATTGGTTGGCCATGCATTTCATTAAATTTAATATAGAACACCATGATATGGAAATGTAAAATAATATCTTAAAGCTCTTTGTTAGGTTGGTCATATATTGAACCACCATATCATTTAAAAAACGGAGCAAGAACCAAAGATCTATTACAACCTACTTGTCATGTATAACTTGAAAAATAATTAAAAATAATGAAATCGTTGATTGGATGTCTTTTTAATTATATATTAAGTCAGATATTTTATTGATCATATAGTACATGACAACAATTACATGATTAAGCGATTGTAATAATTGTGGCCTAGCTTTTTACTATACAAAATGTGCAAGTATGCTTATTTAGGATTCTATGACTAAAGTTCATTGATTAGGGTACTTATATATAATAATAAAATAAATTCAAGTTTATATGTAACTTCATGAAACTATTCTTGAAGGTTTACAGATCCTACCATAGTATTTTTAAATTTAGCAAAAATATAATATTTTCTTCTTTAATTTTTCCTTTGTAGTATGGATATGATGCAAAATAAATAAAATCAATGTATAACACTTAATTGACTTAATTTTTGATAGGAAACTGACTTTGTTCATAGCAAACGCAAGTGAATTTGGTTATCCCATCTTGCCATTTAACCTCTTATTAAAGACAATTTCAAAATCGAGATAACATAACAAAATTTTGCATTTTGTTATTATAGGTGTTGCCACATTCAACAAGCAATGTATAAAACATGAAATTAAAAAAAATCAATAATGTACAAGTTGAATATAATCCAAAAATTTATGTGAAATAATTGGCTTAAAATTACTATTGATACCAATTGTTAAATGAGTTAATACATTTAACATCATATTAATAAACTTTGAAATGGTGCATCAATAAGTAAATTCAAAAGAATGTCCCTGCACTTAACAAAGTGCAAACTAAAATGCAATGTGCATTGAAAATTAACATTTATGTTTCTTCACGATGAGAAATCAAGGTGCTTCTATTGACAAAATGGTCCATAGCAATATTTAAAAATTCAATTTTATTTCAAACCTAAGTTGCCAATAGTTGAGCAGAATTTGATGCGTTGCATAATATTATCTACCCATAATTATTCTTTAATGAAAAATAATAAATAGTTTTTCCATTAATACCCAATTATTTCACCTACCTCTCATCTTATAATAAACATACCTCCCTCATTGAAAAAAATTGATTGTAATATTAGAAGGTTAAACAAGATTAGAAAAAATTTCATATTTCATATCTCGAGTAAAAATTTATTTATGACATTTTAAATAAAGATACATGCATATTATTGATATTAATTTTGTTTGTACTATAACAAATAATTTTGCAATATCTATATAATTTCGTATCTTATTTTGAAACATAGTTCAAACATTAAGTTCTTAGAACTAATTCAAAGATATCATTAGGATCTTGAATACAATGAGAAAAAAAATATCCAAAACATTATTTTTGGTGGAGATTTAGATGGAGACTAGAAAAATAGAGATGAAAATCTTCAATTGGAGAACTAAAAAATAAGATAATTAGAATCAATGGTATAGTAAAAGGAAAAAGGATGATATTGAAAAGGATAATTTGGTAACTACAATTTTTTATAAGGGGAGAATAGATGTTACAATTTTTTCCATAAATAATTTTTTTGACAAAAAGAAAATGCTTTTTCTTTTGGATCCCCTTAGCCAAACAATTTCACCCTTCAACAATTCCGTTATGTAGATAATTTCTATTAAGTAATATAGATAAAAATTAAACCTTGTATCAAAATATGTTTTTAAGATAAAACTCCGAGTTTAACTTCGAATTTAAAGTATAAATTTTTAAAATGATTCAAACTCATACTTGGAATAGCTTGAAGCGAACTCATATTTTAAACTTAAATTATTTAAAAGAACTTTGGTTTAAAATTTTAAAAATATAAAGGCATTTTTGACATAAATTTTACGATGTTTTTTAATGATTATGTAAACTAGTTTATGATCAATCAATACGATTTCACACCTGCTAATGTAACATAAGGTTAACAACAATCGAATACATCAAAATATATGTGCTTATATGTATCTAATCTATAAAGTCGACTACTTGTAAATTTAAATGTAATATAGTCCGTGGCATGACAAAATATTAGCACGTAATACTAAATCCTAAAAGTGTTGTAGATTAAACGTAAAAATTGGGAAAAATTAAGGTATTGATAAGATAAAAATACATACAAAGTAGGATGAAGAGTAAATGCTTAAAGAGAAATAGGATGAAGGAGGTAAATGGAACACATTATCAACTATATGCATTATATATATAGCTTAGATTTAAAATTCGGGAAACTTTATTTCATGTGTGCGAAAAGATTTGGAAAATTTTCTTACCATTTATTTTAGGTTACTTTAATTTTCTTAATTACTAATTAAATCTTTGACTTTATTTAACATTCCAATGTTAGGATAGACTAATTTGGAAAACAACTATTTATCATAATTTTTAGATAAATAACATATTTTTGGATTTCTTAGTTTTCACTTTGAATTCGCTTAATCTTTGTCCATTAGCTATGTGTTTTTAAGTATATTTGGATTATGTGCCTATTTTAAATATTTTTTTCATTTCTTGTAGGGCAATTAAAATACCGAGTATTCAAAAGCTTTTATATATGTATTTACAATGCTTGCATAATGCAATTTGGTAACATCATTTCCATACTTTATAAATTCAAAAAGAGCATAACAATCTCATTGGTACTTATTTAAGTTACCATTTAGTTTCAATTTAATTCCAAGTCACTTATCTATTATTTACATAGGCCAGCATACATGTAAATCAAATCCGTTATCAAATCATGGATATTTAATAATTGGTATAAGTTTACACCATATCAAATCTCCATTCATTTCCAACATGGAGCAAACACATTTGACCCTTAATTTCCCATATTGGATCGGCAAAAATTATGTACTTAATCTCTATTGATACCTTAATTTTGACTTAAAAGACATATACATGGTATATTTTATTTTAGCCCCTTTAACCAATCAATTAACCATATAAACTAAGTCAAACATATGTACAACAACTATAATATTTAACTCAATTAATTTTTAGGATTTAACATATCAGTGCATTTATATAATCATATGCATAACAATTACATGCATATATAAATCATCTCCGTAATATTTTATAAAAATTATAAAATCATTATATTATTATTGATTTTGGTAATTTTGAACTATTGATTGTCATGAATCATAGGTACAAACATCATTTTATTATATCATATATAACATATTATATCGATATATTTATTTGTAAATATAAATATTATAGTTAAAATAATGGTTAAACAAATAAATTTTAGATCTTTGTTTTTTTTTGAAATGGTACTTAGATACAGCATATCACAAATCACACATGTCAATAAATGTTCGAATCACTCTACGCAAGTTTCGAACTTTTGACCTCTCGCACCAAAGTCGAAGCACTTAACCACTGGGACAGTGGTGCTTGTCAAATTTTAGATCTTTGTTATCATTGCATTTTTAATTACATGCAAAGATGTTATTGTTATATATATATATATGTTAATCAATGCCTGTTTATTTTATTTTAGACATCAAGCTACCTTGACGAGTGATTGCTTAAATCATTGAAATGAACGTTTAAAACGGCTTGTTTGGATAATAAAAATATTGTGTGCGCTTTTGCTAAATTAACTAGTTTGTTATTGGAATAAAATTAACCTATTAAGAAATGTTATTAATACTTTGCTTAAAATTGGATGTATATTGTAATGAATAGGATTTTCGACCCTATAAAATTCACACTAATACATCCACTGTATTGTGTGTCGAGCATTCAAGTGCTTGAAAGATAGATTGATCAAGGGTAAAAAGAAAAATAAAGATAGAACGGAATCTTACACGAATGTAATAACCTATATTATATTATTTTAATATATAATATTTACACCAGAAATGTTTAATACACACATCAGAGTTTATCCTAATCTCAGTCTGGACAGTAATAAATCTATGTTCCTTCTAGTGTTGAATACAAATAATAACAAATGTAGAAGAAATGGAAAAGGATAACCATGTATAGAGGAAACTCCAGCTCTTGCTCCAAGATCCTCTAAAATGTTCTAAGCTAAACCTGAACTACTTAGTTATCCAAGAAAATAGGGCACCATAATATTAAGGGAAATGAAAATAAACTCTGGGTCAGTCATGTGAATGGTGTGAGAAAACTAAAAACACGGATATTTTTGAAAATAATGGGTGTCTCATAAGACCACGTCATACATAAACACGGAAGGGTATTTACCTTATGATAACCAAACCATTTGCTATGCAAAATCAAAGATATTATTTTTGATCTCATTCTTTGAAAACTCTTTCAAATAAGTATATGTAATCTTAGCCGAAATTGTTACGTTCATTAAATTCCAGCATAATAGGTTTACAACTAAAACCGTAAATGCTCATATTGGAAAATGGATTACATACAATGACAAGGTAAGGGACTACCTTCCAATAGTACATCTCTAGAAGGATGCACCTGGGGCTCCAACCACTATCAATGCAAAACCAATCTACCTTTACCATAGGTAGTACGGAATGTGGCATCACCTCTGTAACAACCCGAATATTTTACAATTATATATTTAAATGTTTTATTTAAATATAGCATCGTTAGTTGAATTAAAGTCCGAAATGTGACTTTTTGTAAACATCCGAATTCGGACTCGAGACACTTTCATTGAGTTCAAAATGACGTTTACAACTTGATTAAGTAAAAACATTGATATGTTTGGAGTGGATTAGAATTTTGGTATTTTTATTTGGGCTTTGGGTTGTGTTCTAGCCTACTAACCCAACAAGATAACCCAAACTCCTGTACAAAATACCCTAACTCTTCTCCTCTTCATTCATTCCACTCATAATTTCCTAATACTCAAGCAAAAGGAAAAATGGGGGAAAAGAGGCAAAATCAAAATTCCTAAGCCCTAGATTCTTAAGAAATTCAAATTCAAGTTCTAAAATCAAAGAGAAGCTTAGGTAAGCATCCTCTTCATCTTCTCCATATCAATTCCTCTTCAATCCTAGATTTTTTCTATAACCTAACTTAGGAAAATCTTTGCATGTAGTAATAGGTTGAAGATCTTTGAGGTGTACCTGAAGAGAAATCAATCATAGCTTGTTTTAGAACTAGTCTTTTCTATTTTGGGTTTAAAGGTGAGTTCTTGAACTCACATCTATGTCTATAACTATCATTGTTGTTAGGTATGAATTCCTAACATCTATTTCATGTTCAATTGCTTTTGAATTGAATTGGTTTGGTGAATTTTCCAATTTTGGTATTTTGAAGTCAAAATCTATGAAAATCCTACTATGGATGTTTGGATATGTTGTTTGGAGTGTATTGAAGAGCCTATAGGGCTGGGTTGTCATTTGGCATATATCCCTAGCCACCATCGCTCATTCGATCGATTCCGAGTTGATTTGGCAATCAATGGTCTAGGCAAATTTTGCCCTGAGCTTCAGCTCAGACGTCTAGAAAAACACTCAGACGTCTGAGGCAAAGGAATAAAAATTCTAGACCTACAGCTCAGACATTTGAGGTTATTCCTAGACATCTGAGCGATCTGGAAGAAATTTCCAGACCTTCAGCTCAGACATATGAGAAAACCACCAGACGTCTAGCGCTGTTAAATTCAGCCAATTTACCTATTTTTATGTGGGTTTCCATTTTATCGGTTTTTGTTGATCCGGTTGGTTCTTGTCATTTATTATTGACTTTGATGACTTCTTTTCTGGATTTATGGGAATATCCTTCTGATGGATTTGATATCGATTTTCATGGTTTTAATTCACGTCGTCGAATGTGAATTATTGGTGATAGATTGTTTTTACAATCGTTTCTATGATTTTCCACTTTAAATTACAAAGGTTTCTATACGAGTAGTAAATACTGAAAATCTTTCACAAAAATGATTTCAACATTACTTTTAATACAAAGCTCATTTTTAAATCCATTCTATTAGTATATACAAACCTTTACCTCATTCTGACAAGAAATCAAATTGAATGACTTAGCAAAACAAGTGGTATGAAACGCTTCCGTTTACTTGGTCGGTTAATTCTTAAAATTGTTCGATTGAAATCTTGCGACAATTTTCGAGTGGAAATCTCCAATTTGTTTGTAAATATTTAAGTTAAGCCAGTGGTTATGGGACATGAAGCTAAACTCATTTATTTACTAGCTTGATGTAATTTACACTTATTGATCTATGACGATCATTTTGAGGTTCAGACAAGCGATATGCGATGTCTCTTTGTCCGCTGGGGGACTGTACCCCGTTCGGTTGAGCTTCATCTAATTTTTATAGGCTAGCGACCCATGGTTTTTTTAAACCGTTTTATGGAGTTCGGTTCATCGGGTGTATCGTTGTATTACGTCATTGTTCCGGCTTATTTGAGTTTCAGGTTCCTCGGGTGTACCGTTGTACTACGTCGTTGCACTGGCTCTATGGGTTAGCGACCCATGGGATAGCATCCCGTTTATGATACACGTGTTGGTGAATTTTCATGCTCCCGTTTATGATAGGCCTCCCCCCTTTTTGTGATTTCTGGATTTCTAATTGATGATTTTTGGAATTTATGTTTCACCAATTATTGTGATTTGCATTGATATGTTTTGTCAATATTTGAGGTTTGGTGAATAAGCTAAAGAATATGATATTATTTTTGGGTATTTGAGGAGACTTGAGATATTGTATGATTTTCATTGTTATCAAATATATACTTGTCACAGTATGGCATTATTGTTATCATATATTTTTGTCATATCTCTTATCCTATCTCATCTTACATGATAATTATAGCTAGACTGATCCGTTTATTATTTTTCTTCATAAATAATACTCGGGTCAGACAGAGGTGTTTCAGGTGCTTCCACTTGACTGCTTAACAGGGATTATCATCTGAATTTTGGCTAACTACTTTAGCTTAGTAGTTATTGTCTTTCATGTATACGAGATAAAGACTCTTTGATGTATACTTATTCTTTTGTGTAGTACATGTACCAATTCTTTTGGCTTGTAGTGGATCATGTATGACCACTACTATGATGTTCACTTCTATGTGTTATATTCATATCTGTTTCCGCCTTAGTGATATGAATATCTGTGACTGATTTTGTGTTTTGCTTATTTCATATTTGTTTCTGAAGGCCACATAACCACTGTGTAGTAGCTTGGAGGTTGTATTTGATCTGTTAGATTTCCTCTTGAAATGAAATGCATGACATACTATCTGATATATCAGTACTCACACAAAGCAATTACACAAATGGTCGCTACTCAGTAGCCTTATTCTTCATACTAATTGTCGGCATTACCCAGTAGTGTTCTTGGTTAGTGTGAGTATAGAGGTAGGGCGTCACAACCTCGATCATTCCCGACCTATCCACGGCCATAGCGTACACAACATACCTGAAATATAGAGGGTAACCTAGAAAGATGATTAACTTCTCCTAATAGGAGAGACCCACTTGGCCATACCGCGCATTTACCTGATGTTTGCCATTACCGATGTGTGAGGCTTAAGGTAACATTTCACCTTTCAAATGACAAATCCCACTTTGAATGCCACATTTTCATTTTCGACATCACACTAATTGGTTTCCACAAAAGTAAAACCCCCAAGTTCATACGCCTCAGGAAAAGGTGTTAAGTATAAGAGGGGTTACCACCAACACCACCTAATAGATGTACGTTTGTTAAAACCAATGTACGTAGTCTTAGAAATGCAATGTCAAACACTCGTCCATACAAGTTGTCCAGGCACAGACGAACCAAAGGCACTCCTCCTACAACATACTATTGAGAATCACATATTGGATTAGTAGCGAGTAGTCCTTGCATTGAAGATTTCAAATTAAAGGAACAACTACCACTATATATATGATAAGTGAGTTAACCTAGAGGTTAGTGACAAGCAGCCCTACATTATAAAGATCTCTCAAAATCATTGTCTTCAACATGTTTTCACTTTTAAATGTATATATTTTCGAAATGGTTTTCGGATAGGAATCACCCAAATCCGACCCCGGTTTCTCCGAACCAATTATCGATTAAAGAAGTCAAGTATATAGGTGATTATTATTCAAGTAATCGATATATTTTATCCAAGTAAAATATCTCTTTAGAGATATACATCTTTAAATCATATTCTATTTCAGTATATACGAGATAACTAAACCACTTTTATTAAATCTTTTGGTTAACTAAACCCCTTTTTAGCTTTGGAAATACCAAAACATCCCATCCTTAATTACTTAGGAAAAGTATAATTCAAATCTTAATGAAGATTTCACATTTCGAAAACATATTTTTAATGGGTCAAAAACAATATGATTTGAGACATCATTTACTGTAAACCTAGAACAGTTAGTATTGAATAAAAGGGATCCATAAATTTTAGACTAATTATACCCAATACTAATTTCCATATTCAACCCGTACTATTTGTCGAATAACGGTGAAATCCCCTTTAAAATTCATACGGATAGTATGAGATCCATCCTTGGAATTTATTATGGAGTTTAACTAGAATGTTTTCTTTAACAACCAAAATCCTATTTAAATCTTCTTTAACTTTTGGAAAGCTCCAAATCTCATTTTATCTTAGGAAGATCTGGTCCAAGTAAATCAAATTTATTATCCCCTCTATTACTCAGGCCGGATAGCTCGAGCTAAAGCCTAACACTGGTTGTCCAAGCTAAGGTATAACGACTATCTCTCTATTATCCATAAGGCGGTCAAGTTATTTGATCAACCCTGAACTCTTTTTTATGATGATTTAGAGATTATTTTCTTTTACTTAACACAATTCCAAATATTATTTAAAACAATTTTCCTTTAACTATTTATGTAAAACTTCTTTAAAATAATTATAAAACTTCCAAACCATTTTCAAAATACTTAATTATTCATTTGAATGGATTACGATAAAGATTGGGAAAGAATAATAAAGATTAAAACCATAGTTTGCAAAAGTTACCGAAACCGCTGCAAAACTGCTACGAATATTATTTTTAAAGCTTCCTTGTTCATAACACTAATTCCATTTCATATATGTCCATTTTAATAACTCAAATCTCTTTTAAAATATGTATAAAATTTATTTCATATTTTTAAAGATTTAAAAATATCAATTTTAAATCATTTTCCACTTTTGTTCCCAAAACTGCCAAACCACGATGTTTTTTAAAACTTTATTTGGACATAACTCAAATTATATTTAACGAAATCTTGATTTTCTTCTTCATTTGAAAAATATAGTTATAAGAGTTTGGAAAATTCTTATTTCGAATAATTCCAAGCCATATTCCATCCTCAACATTGATTTAACTTTTATGGCGCAAAATTGTGAACTACCATTACGCGATGCGCTTATTTTGACTCCATTTTCAAATCTTTTCCAAACTTTACCTAAATGAATTTTAATGTTTATAATACATTTATAAACCATTTTAAACCATTTTATTCATGTGTAAAGAGGTTTAACTATTCCATAACACTTTTATAATTCGTATAGCAAAATGGTTTCCTTTGTGTAAATTCGACATGTATTTAACGTGAACTATTTCCAGAACCAAACAAATATATTATCTCATCCAGAACATGATGATCAAACATAGAAAACAATCATAGCAAATATATCATTTCATCACATAATTTATAATAAATTAATGTAGTAATTCTCATCTTCATTTGTTTGTAGATTTACTAAATTTGACGATAGCTCCGCTATCACCGCACCGAAACTTATGAAATCAACCCTATGACCCTTGAAAGTATAAGGCCTTATTTGGTGGAGGGATGATGTTTTGGCCTAAGTGGTGTGCAAGGGTGGCCGTGATTTTACGATGGGTAGACAAGGAGTTTGAACTTGCTTCTAAGGTGGATCGATATCCTATACTTGTATAAAAAAAATTCTCTTCTACTTGCAATATTTTTCCATAATTTCTTTATGGTAAGAATACATTGAAATAGTGAAGAAGAAGAAGATGGTGTGAAGAAATGAGAGAATTATGGGCGGTATTTATAAGATAAATAAGTGAACAAATATCTAAATGTGAAATTACCAAACTACCCCTAACCCACGCCCCTTCCACATGCACGGCCACTCCCCCCTTTTCCTCCTCTCCATGTGCTTGAGTGATAATGGTGTGCAAGGAGGTGATAGTTAATGGTTAGTTTGCTTTTAGGATGCTTAAGTAGAGAGAAAAGTGTAAAATATCATGATATTTTATGACATATATATATATATGTAAGTGTGTATATGTATTTTATATGTTTATGTGTTTGTGTGTGTGTATATGTCAGAGCATATATGTTCATGTTATATATGTTCATCAAATATAAATATAATTTATCAAGCTATAAATTTGCAGGTCGTAACAGACTTCCCTCTTTAAAAGAATTTCATCCCCGAAATTACACCTAACCAAAAACCTGGTAAAAACATTATTTTAAATTATATCTATTTAAAATAATGTTTTTACCAGGTTTTTCGATTAGGTATAAATTGACAAGCACCATTGTCCTAGCGGTTAAGTGCTTCGACTTTTTTGTGAGAGGTCACAAGTTCGAAACTTGCGTAGCATGATACGAACATATATTGGCATGTGATTTGTGATATGTTGTATATAACATCTCCAGATTTTTCGCGCTCGAAAATCGACATCCATACTTTACATCGTACTCGAATGCGTAGATTCGACCGTTCAAATCCAAGGCCGGAGCTTATAACACAGTTAAGTAAATAACACAGCGGAAGAAAAAGAATAATACATTGACATACAATATCTGATACAATATCTGATACAACAGAGTGCTACAATGAATATTAATATACATCAGAGATATGATACAAGAAATAGCAGCGGAAAAGAAAATGATAACATCAGCAGCGGATAATCTCCTTCTTCAAAGCACTAATCCAGAAATAGCTTGAACTCTCAATAACGATGCACAAAGATAAGCAAGTGCAGTCCATATCCAAAGACTGAACTAGCTCCAGATAATCTACTGAACCTGACTATATGAAAAACCCAACTCTAGACTGCTCATGTAGTAAAATTTTGAGCACCCAGAGTTTAGGAAAGAAACAATAAACTCCGGATCAGTCATGGGACTGGTGTGAGCAACAAAAACAGTTTATCTTTTAAAAACGAACAACAGAGAATTTTAAAGTCAATTCGCAATGCTTTTAGAAAATGAAACTACCATAAGACCTCCCGCCACACACACAATGCAAACGCAGAATTGGAGGAGATTTCTTCTTATGATAGTCAAAGATGCTTACTACGAAAAATCAAATCATTGGATATTATTAGTGCATAGTGTGGAAAAACATTTCGAAAGTATAATATAAATCTTAGCCAGCATAGGTACCATTATAGTATGCCTACTATAGCTACCATATTAGATGGCAGGTTCTACAACTAAAACCGTACAGGGCTCGTATTGTTTTGTTTGGATTTCCAACAAATGGTCGGGCAAAGGAACTTCCCAAGTAAAATAGAACGCCTCTGGAGTGACGTTCCCGGATCCTAATCGGATCTCTGCTACACAAGGCCGGGTTACCCCTAGTTGGGTAACTACTGACACGAGTATGCCACCTCCCAGTCGTTAGCGACCTTTATCCGAGGTACCTCTAATCCAACAACCACAAAGCAATCACAGAGTAATAGATTCGCAGCAACCACAAAGTAAGTATCTGGGCTCCATACCATGATACCACTCATAATCCAGAAGGAAATGACATACCCTCAGAGGGCGCTACCCTCAAATAACCTTGCTGCCACGATTCCTGTTTTGACCATACCGGGTCATGTGGTTCGACGAAGTCTCGTCCACAAAGCTACGCTTTGGCACAAAGCCATGCTTTGGGTCAACAGATGATCAAAGTAATGATCACAAAGATAAATGATCAAACAACTGATCATATCACAAATGATCAAACAATGATCATCACACAGCAACACTCAGCATGCCACATTACCAAATTGGGAGTATATCGCTGATAACCTTCAACTACATAACCTCTGAGCTCGTACGTCTCAGAGAAGGGTGTTAAGCTAAGAGAATAAATTCTCCGCCACCAATTTGTAATGTCAGACATGTAACCATACAAGTAACCATACAAGTCTGTTCCGGGTTCGAACAGAACCGAAGGCACTTCCGAAGAAGCCCTTGCAAATCCGGATAATTTTCTAATCATGTCCGGACTTCCCATCACAAAAAGAGTGATATAAATCTCTATACCGGAGCAACTCGGTGCAGAGACATTCGACAGGTTGTCCTTTCATTTTCGAAAATATCCGGTCTTCACCACCGGTCTTCAAATGCCATCCATATACGACGTATCACTAATTCGGAATGGGTTATATGACACAAAGGTCTTTTCCCGGCTAACCCGAATAGTGAGCGCAATATTTAAAAACATATGGATATGTGATTTCAATTAAGTCACAACTTAATAATTCAACTTCCTTTTAAATGGTTTCAATCGATTACCATTTCAAATCTTTTAACAAAAAGATTCATTTCACAAAGTTCACCCAGTTTCACAAAAATCCATTCACAGATTTCAAAACAATTTCCATTTCAATTGGATTAACTCGTTAAATCTATAAAACAAAGATTCAACTTATAGCTTTCAAAACAATTTCTTAAACAAATCATCATTTTAAATCTGTTAAAAATAAACAGATTCAATTCATAGCTTTCAAAAATAATTCATTCATAACTTGGAAAAATAATTTTCAATTCAAACTTGAAATTCCTTTAATTAAACTGGAATTTCATTTCTTATCTGAAAGCTTTTATTCATTTAAAACAAACAGTTTTCATTTTGGAAATCTGATTCATTTATACGAGTTATGGTTATTGGGTTAAATCTAAGTTCTCAAAATTATACTTTTAAAATGGTTTAAATTCATACAAACACATTTATATCATCTTTAATTCGAATCATAGGATTCAATTTCAAACTTGAATTCAAATTTAAATCAAATTATTTAAATTTTCAAAACTCGATTAAGTTATTCAAAATAACTTTTATCTTTGAAATTCTATTTCAAAAGCTTTTCATTTTAAACCCAAATTTCCAATTTCAAAATCAATTGAAATTAAAATTTCAATTTCAAAAACATCAAATTTAAATTATCTATGACTTAACCGATTTCCACGTGAAATCCATATTTGTGTGTGTATAAGTGTGGTCCAGGGGTTTTACACACAATAGTGCAACAACATTCAATCATCATAGATATATAAATATGGCAGATAAAAATTTACATTCATCCTAGATAAATGAACTACAGTACAAATCACACACAAATTAGAATATATCACAAAGCATCATATATCAGGGATATCAAACAATTCAATCATTTAGTCAAATCCAATCATCCATAAGTAAGGTCAATTTATTTACCTGATTAAATTAAATTAGATTAGACAGTAATCCTGGTTTAATTAACATTAATTAATTACAACCCATTTTAATTAATTATCCTTTAGTCATTAATTAATCAACTTTAATTAATAAATCAATCAACCTTTAATCATTAAATAATTAACCTTTAACTATTTAACCCACCATTAAATTAATTGTCTTCAATTAATTTCTTTAATTAATTATTCCTCAATTTATTATCCTTCCTTAATCACCCTCATTAATTAACCTTTAATTAATTACTAAATTGATTATATCTAATTACAAATTAATTACATCGAGCAATTATACTTTAATCATTTAATTAATAAATTTTAATCATTTATTTAATTACTTTTAATTAAGTAATTTTACTTAACTAATTCCATAAATGATTATCCTTAATTAATTTAATCTAATTGATTAATTAAATCTAATTAATTAATTAACTTAAATAAATCACATTAATTAATCATTTAACTTGCATATTTAAGTTAAACAAATTTATACAACTCTTCATTCAAATATTAAAGAAAACTTTTATTCATTTCAAATTTAGAATACCAATTTAAATTTTTGAAATCATACTTAAAACTGATTTAGAACTTAGTTTAAATCTTTGTTTTCGGGTTTAAAAGTCATTTTAAAAGATCCAGTTCAAATTTGAAAACAGACAGGCTTAAGAAAATTTTGAATTTTGAATTGTTTACCAATTCAACCCTGTCACTATTTCAACTCGAGAAAACTCGAGTCCATCTTGAAGCAAATGCAATTTTTTCACGAGCCTTACTTCGAGTCTAACTTCTTCTTCCCAAAACTGGAACGACCAGAAAATGAAACGTGCACGTGCACGTGCACGTGTACATCATCGCGGCGCCACTTCGATCATCGATGATCACTCCGACACATCGCCTATCCATGCAGCAACCCAAAACGATCATCAGATCGTCCCCCACATCTCGAATTCGAATTCGAGACCTTCATTCCAAACCTGGAAGCACACGCGCATCCCCTCCACCAAACCTGTCAACAACTCGCTTGAAAAACTCCGGCCATCGTAGGTTCTGAAACTCCGGCATCGTCTACGACTACGGTCCAGCTACCACTCACCAAAAACTCGAAACACTCAATCTACCTCGTAGGCCATAGCGATCGATTTCCCAAGCCAAACAAAAACTAGGGTTAAGAAACAAAAAATGAACAACCCCGCCACCACCGGTCTCTAATCAACTTCCTGCCATTTTTGCCGACCTCACTGATCTCCCCTCTACCTCCAGATCAAACCTCAACCACTCCAATCAACGATAATTCCAGAGGCAACCCAAAATGCTCGAATTGATCAACCCAGTAAAGCATGTTCAAAGCTCAACTAAAAAAATGTGGTTATAGATTTAAAAATCCTATTTTTAAGTAAGTATTCAAGTTATATAATTGAATTTGTAAATTGTTATATTCGAATTTAATCAGCATTTGGATTTTTCTCTGTAAAAACCAATTTTTCACATACTATATATTCTTATTCTTCTTGGAACTATTTTTAAATAATGACTGATACATAACCAAGCATATTTTCTTTTGAAACCAAGGCCTAACAGATATCAAGTAAGTAGATATTGGTTTTTGATCAATCTAAATGCTCTGAAACTAAAGAGCATGAGAGTTTTTCACATAAACAGGTTTGTACACTTCCAACTCTAAATTTTTACTCAGAGGATCCATATATATATAAACAACTTAGTCACAGATATAGCTATATACAAGCAATAGCTTTATACTTTAAACATTTAAGAAAATGAGTTACTCACCTTATTGACAAAAAAAGGACAGAGCTTCATATTGAAACAGAGTCTTGGAAATGCAAGCTGAAACCCTTTTTGATCCCTCTGGTTTGCATTGATTTGGATTGTTGTTTAAATTTGAATTTTTGTTTAGGTTTTAAGATAATATTTTCTTTATATTTTTCTTAGGTTTGAAGGAACGAAGATGAACTGGAATGGTGTAGATATATAGAAAGAAATGAGTTACATGGTGTTATCATTTATCTATACAATAGGGTGATCATTTTTTTCCTTGTATAGTGGCTTATATATAGGAAAGTGTACAAATAGGCATGCTGAAGGTGCTTGCATTTATTTGTTGTACCACTTATCTCCTTTTTTTATTTGTTTCCATCTTATCTCGGCTGTACAAAGCATGGAGATAGTTTGCTATCTTGTTTTGGGTTTCACACTTGTATATATATTTTTGCTGTCTTGATGTTTGCATATGTGTCTTGTTTCGTGCTTACATATATACTTGCTGCCTTGTATTTTGAAATATAAGTAACTTCTATTTAAATTTTATTTTACTTCTATTATTATTTTTTTGTATGACTACATATTAATTTTCAACTATCAACATTTTCTAAGACATTTATTAAGATTTTATTTCAAATCCAATATATACACATATATATATTTTCAAATCCATATGACTTTATATATTTTCTATTTGAATTGGGGAAACTCGCTTCCATTTATAAATAATTTTACAATTTTTATTCAAAAATTTATTTAATTATCAATTTAAATAAATTAAAATCTAGGGTCGTTACATTGTATCTAAGTACCATTTCCAAAAATAAACATTATTTTAAATTTCAAATACAAACCTGTGTTATGTTCATGGATTATTTGTATCCACTATCTGATTTAATCTTAAATTCGACTTTACCACTTTGCTTCTAAATTAGTATTGATCCTTTAATTCTCTAGTGCGAACTTTGATCAGGCTCAAAAGCTTTTTATTTTCCATGCATAGTTCTCAACTATGATAGATAATGCAAGTATCCGACTACAATCCTCATCAATGTTTGCCATCGAGCATCGAGTGATAAATTATTTTTGGATATCGAAGTCCTATATCCAAATCTTAGGCCTGATGTTTTACTAGAAAAAAGGGTTTTTAATTAATAAAGGATAAACTAAAAAAAGGGAATAAAAGTCATTTATGTGACTCGATCATGCTTTGGATGAATTGATAGTGCTTGTATGTTTACTTGCGTATAGAGAGTGTTCGGGAATTGGTTCCCTTATACGTTCATTCCAGGTGAGTATTGGGCACGCGTGATAGGGGGTTCTCACACTAATGAACCATGAGTACTAGTTGCTAGTAATTATAAATATTACTTGACAATTTGTGTGTTTGTTCCTTTGTTAAGGTTAGAAGTGCTAAGGAGCAAGGTTGCTTGGGATGGTACAAGAAGACAGAGGACATTTTGAAGGAGTTTTACCTAGAGTGCTTATAGACTAGGGATTCTGTATCTTAGTATCGTATATCATTTGTAGTGTACTCACCTCTTGAGGTGGAGTCGCTTAGCTCGCATTTCAGTTTGCAATTTAGTTTGGATATATTTTCGGCAGTATGCTATATATATCATGTTCTTGCATCTCTTTTGATTATCGTTCTTGTTTGAATTTCGAGGACGAAAAGTTCTAAGTGGGGGAGAATGTAGCGACCCGAAAATTCGAATACTTCATCTTCAAATATTGAAACGTTTGGAAATATAATTAAGTGTTAGAAATATGATTTTATAACCTTGTTAGACATCATTTAATTAATTAATTATGATAAGAAACTTGTTTTTGAAATTTTTTTATAAAAATATATATTATTCGAAGAAAAATCAATAATGTGATAGAAAATCGGTTTATCGGTAATCAGTTTTTGATCGATTAAGTCGTTCGAACTCTTGTGCACTATTCTGATGATCAAATGAACAAATTAGCAACTAATTAACACACTCAAATCTTCCTAAAGATTGGAAGCTTCTAGAGTGTTCAAATGGATAAGAGATATAATCATGAAAGGGGTATAATGGTAATTAACATAAAAGTGAAGTGACTTAAAGGAGAAGTGATGGGAGTGATAGAGTTAGGGGTATGCCCTAGGGGCAATTATTTAATTTGTTACATATATCTAACTCGTTGACCAATCTTGTTCAAAATAAAAGGTATTTTCTTCATAGTATACACTTGATATAATGTGATTATATTAATTAATTAACTTAATTAAAAGTATATTTAATAGGAAAATCCATAAATGGTATATTTTGTGATAGTAGTTGCAAAGTGTTGTGACCATGAGTAATTTATCACAATGAAACAAATATACCATTTTAAATGTTCATAGTCAAGATGCATCGAGACTGGATATCGATGTATCCGTTGAGACTTGAGTACGTAACGCTCTTCAAATATTGGGCATTGTATTACTCATGACTGTTGGGGGCACCTAGGGGTTACGTACTAATAGTTATTGGATAACTATGGAACGACCCACTCGATAGCTTTCTGTTGGTTAATGTAACTAAGGTCAAACAGAAAATATCGATGTGACTAATTTACACGGTTCTCTCGACTTGAGAATACTGTGGATCTTCAATATGAAAGCTTCTCTTTGATTATTGCCAAATCTTGGCATGGCGTCCATCGAGTGACTATAGTTGGGTCGAACGGAAGTATTAGAGGTGAAGATTATTCAAGAGAGGATTCGTCTCCTCAGTTATATACGGTTAGTATCACAGTCACCTCAAGTCAACTCAAAGTCAAAGTCTCTAGTCAGAGCATTTCGGTTAATAATAATTGTTATTATTGAACCAAGGACTTTGTATTTAGACTATAAAGTTAAATGTGGATGTGCTTGGAATTTTGAACACGACCAAATTCCATAAGTCCGAAGTGATATAATTTTGACAAAGAGAATTGGTGTAAACAAATGTCACAACCGGGTAACGCTTATTAAACTAAAATTGGATTTTACCGAAAATGAGTAAGCGATAAATTTGTCCATAACACCTGCTAAGTGACATGTGAACATTAACATTAGAAAGTTCGATGTTAATTGCTGCCCAAATTTACACCCAAGAGTTACACAGCTGAAATGATGAATTCCCTTAAGACTGAACGATTTAATTATATAAATTAATTAAATTAATTAATATTTATGAAATATTAATTATAAAATTTGAATATGATTTTAGAAATAAATAATGTTATATATATTTATAAAAGTTATAAATATATCAATCGATATATAATACCGACAAGCAATTAAATTAGATTTAATTGCATAGTATTTTGGCTTAGGCTTAGATGGGTTTAAGGTTTATCATCAGGGCTGCGAAATTTCAGTTTTGGGAAGTTCTAAGGGTGGCTAAAACATAGGCAATTGGCTTGGAGATAATGAGTTGAGATAAAGTTAGAATGGGTAAAAAGGTTTTCCTCGTTTCTCTCTAATACAACCATATATATATATATATATATATATATATATATATATATATATAATTACAAACCATTCTGGCCACCATTACCTTCTTCATTGCTGGTTAAAACATAGCTCTCAATACACTCCAAAATTCTCGAATATATTTTAAATTAAAATAATACTATTCGATAGTTATAGGTCGGTGATTACGGACTTGCAATTTGACGAATCAAGAACATTAAAAGGAAGGGAAGTCATTGCTTCAACATGGATTCAAAAGCATCATGAAATTGGTAATTTTAATTCATATTACAGTAATTAAATTATATTCTATGATCCTATAATGAGCAATTTCATATCTGTTTTAATATATTGCTACTATATGTTTGGTTAGGTGAGATTTTTGTAAGTAGATGTGGTTATCACAAATCAGTTTGGTTATGTGCGTAATTTGAATACTATTTGATTTATGTATAGACAAATGTTGTTGACTGTATAAAATCAATGTTTTTATTAACAATTGTTTTATATATGTTTATTAATAAATTCATATATATATATATATATATTAGTGTATATTTCTCTCTCATAATAGCATATATATATATGCATATATAAGATATATATATATATGATTTAAAAAATTTAGTACACTTATTCATATATAATATGAATTTACAAATTTGAAAATTAATTATCATACATATATTCATATTTTTAAATTAACATTTATTGAATTTTTGAATTGTTTATTATATATAAAATAATTATTACATTAAAATTTCAATTTCATATTTTTTTTAAAAAATATTATGTCATTTAGGAAACATATAGAAAAATTTATGAATTTTTCAATAAATTTTACTATTTTTAATAATTAATATTATTTCGAAAAAACTGTTTATGATTTATTAAAAATAATAATTTAATTGAAAAATTCTTTAAAATTTTTCTTAACCTTTCATTCATGATCGTGGAGTTTCTAGAATTTTAAAATTTGAATTTTTAATAATATATTATTTTATATTAAATATTACCGAAATCAATGTATTTGTTTTTAAAAATAATATTTCAACTTTGAAAAATCTCCAGATTTTTCCTAAGCTTTATTTTATAATCCTACATTTTAAAAAATTGTAAAATTTGAATTTTCATCAATATATTATTTTATATTAATTATTTATGGATGAAAACATTATTTTATTCATAATATATACAAATTAAATTACTAAAATTATTATGTTTGCAAAACTAAGTTAATTTTGAATTATAAATAATTTTTAATAATTGTTCTCTCTCTTTCTATGTATATATTTATCTATATATAAATGTTTTATGTTCATATATTATATATAATATATTGATACATACATGTATGTGTGTGTTTTGAAACACTTATATATACACATATTTGTACAACATACATGACATACAAAATGAGTTAATATGTTTGTTGCGATGTAAATCCTAACATCTACATATGTGCATATTATACCTTTCATGGATTATTTGAATTTAAATAAAATAAATGATTTTATTTAAATGAAATTTAGAAATGTTCTAATTCAGTAGACTTCATAGGCCCAATAAAGATCCGATAGGGTAAAGTTTTTGAAATTCACCCATATCTTCTGTTGCGGGCTGGTCCAGTTCCAACAATGGTGTCAGAGCCCAATAGCCTATGCGGTCTAAATTAGTCATATTATTGCAAACTAATTAAGCTTCCCCACTTAGTACGGTGTCAAGAAAGGTAATGTCTAGGATTGGAATTGGGTAATCAAGTACCCTGTCCTACCTGGTTACCGGTCTGGCCCGAAAGGTGAAGTGAGCCCAAAGGTTGCTCCTAATAGAAAAGGCCCAACTTAATTTGGGCCTTGGGCTAATTTTCAAAATCGTTTTGAAAATTAATGTTAAAGGTTTTAAATTTAATAGTTAAATTTAAAATAAAATATGTTTATTATAAAAATTATAATACTGCATAAGTTTTCAAAATGTTTGAAAGGATAATGATATTTACAAAATGTTTGAAAATATTTATATAATAGTTTCAAATTTTAAATTTATTAATAAAATTTATTAATTAAATATGCTAATTAATGCATATATGCATGTATTATATATGTTGATATATGTTATGTTATTTTAAAATGTTTAAGATAACATAAGTATACATGTATGTATACAAGATAAATTTTGAAATTAATAAATTTTAATAAAAATTGTTTAATTGAATAAATTAATTAAAGGTTAATTAATTAAATAAAATACACATATATATGATATATGTGTGTTACACTATAATGGTTATAGTATACACTATAAATGTTATAATAGATATGTCCAATATAAAAGTTGTATTGGAATACCAATTTAAAATTAATTAAAGAGTTAATTGATTAAAATTAATTAGATAAGATTTAATTAATGATATATTATGCGTAAGACTATCATATAAGTAATATGAAATATAAAAGTTATATGACAATAAAAATTATATGACATGTGTATAAACTAAATGTGGAACATTAAATAAACCCAAATAGACTTGAGAAATAAATATACATGTAAATGTACATATACTGTGATTTCTAATGTGTCTGACACTTGAATCGCTGGGGTATTTCATAAGAAATATATTATTCTATAAGTCGATATCACTCAATATATATATTGAAGATTATTAATCTTCAATATAATGTTGTCCTCTACCATATATATATTAATAAATTACTTACATACTCCTTAATTGTTGAACAAACTCATATTAATATTAGGAATTTAGGAATTTTTCAGAAAAACTCATATTAATATTATGAATTTAGGAATTTAGAAACATATAGGAAAAATTTTGGAATTTTTCAAAAAAGTTTATTATTTTTAATAATTAATATTATTTTGGAAAAACTGTTTATGATTTATTAAAAATAATAATTTAATTGAAAAGTTCTTCAAAATTTTTCATAACCTTTCTTTCATGATTCTAGAATTTCTAAAATTTTAGAATTTGAATTATTAATAATATATTATTTTATATTAAATAATTATTTCCGAAATCAATGCATTTGTTTTTAAAAATAATATTTCAACATTGAAAAATCTCCATATTTTTCCTAAGCTCTATTTTATGATCCTATATTTTCAGAAATTGTAAAATTTGAATTTTCGTCGATAGATTATTTTATGTTAATTATTTATAGATGAAAACATTATTTTATTCATAATATATACAAATTAAAATACTAAAATTATTACGTTTGCAAAACTAAGTTAATTTTGAAATATAAATAATTTTTAATGATTGTTCTCTCTCTTTCTATATATATATATATATATATATATATATTTATCTATATATAAATGTTTCATGTTCATATATTATATATAATATATTTATACATACATGTGTGTGTATTGTAACACATATACATGCATATTTTGGACAACATACATGGCATTTAAAATGAGCTAATATGACTGTTGCGATGTAAATCCCAACATCTACATATGGGCATATTATACATTTCATGGATTATTATGTTATACATGCACTCACACATATATGTATATGGTACATTTACACATAAACTAAATCAAATAAAATTAATTTCATATCTTAATATATTTTAATTTAAATAAAATAAATGATTTTATTTAAATGAAATTTTGAAATGTTCTAATTAAGTTAGACTTCATGGGCCCAATAAAGATCCAATTGGGTAAATTTTTTGAAATTCACCCATAACTTCCACTGCGGGCTAGTCCAGTTCCAACAGGGAGATGAGTCTTCCATGCCATGAAGGGAAACAGCGTGAAATTAAGCTTAAAGAGAACCATCCTAGGGATATAAAAGGAGGGGCATAACCTTAGGAATAAATCACAAACATCCTAAGTATAACAAAGCTTTTCTAAAGGCATCATCTTCTTCTTTCTCTCTTATGTTCTAAATGAAATAGTTGCAAATCAACTCCACATCACTTCAAATTTTTCCACAAGCCTTACCATCACATTATAACACCTTCCACCTAATTAGAATTTGAGGAAGCAAAGCCAATCTTTCCTCTCAAGTAAAGGCCATGAGCATCGATAGGGATTTCGAGGCTAAGGAAGGCAAAAGCAAGGAAATAGAGCGAGGGAAAGGTGTTGCTAAGTTTGGTTTGGAATTTGTTATATTGAATCTTGGTTGTTGTTGTTGAATCAAAGGTGTGTTAACACCTTGCTTTGAATTAAAATATAAAACATATATGTTTGTTTTTGATTGTTTTATGTTATTTCAATTGTTGTTGTCATATGTTAAAACATTGGTTTGTATTCTTGCTTTGAAAGTAAGTGACACATATGAACTATTTATACGGACTTGAACGAACTTGGAATGGACTTGAACGAACTTGTATGACTTATGACTAGACCTTGAACAAAGCACATATGTTATAGTTGGACTTTGGTTTAGATTGGAATCGGATTTTAAAGTGCACTTATAGTGATAGTCCTTGTAGATTCGGTTATGGATTGCCTTGTTTCTGGCAATTGCTATGGAAATTTGTGGAGAAATCCTTAGGGGTTTCTCGCCATATTTATAATGTTATATATATATATATATATGTGTGTGTGTGTGTGTGTGTGTGCGCGTGCGCACGCGTGTGTGTGTGCGTGTCTGTGTGTGTGTTTGTTGCTATTTAAAGCTTGGATAGTAAAAGGTTAAGTAATATCTCGAAAAGTGATCAAGACTTCACTCGTGCAAAACTGCCCCATTTAGACTTGATTTATGGACTTAAAAGGTTTAAAAATATATCTTTCTACAAGCGTTTACTAACAATTGTTAGTGTAATTTAGAAGTAATTTGTGATCTTTATGAAAATTTAAGAATTAGTTGTGAATTTTTAAACAAGAGATGATTTGTTAAAAACATGTCCTTTTTAAGTTTTAAAGAATTTTATAAACCTGTTATTTTAAAGTAATATTTTGGATAAACATTTTAAAACCTATTATAAATATTTTCATGTATATAAAAATGTTTTCAAAAAGAGGTTCAGAATTTCTTAGTGGCTAAATGGTTAATTATTTGATCACTTGCTTGAAAAGTAGTTAACTATGCTTAACACTAAAAGCCAACAAAGTAGGGCTTATTTATTTGTGAGAGTTAGGATTGATGTTCAAGTGGGCATGGAGCAGTAAAGCTCTAACCTAGAGGTTTCCCTCTTGGCTAAGGAATAATAAGTCACAAAATGTCAGAAACGTGTTAATCGTGTTGATTTCTTAATTGTTTATGGAAATCATTAATACTATACTTAACACTAAAAGCCGACAAAGTAGACTTATCTATTTGTAAGATTCCAGAATGAAGTATCTAGGCAAGGCTTTGAAGCAACCAGTGCTCTAATTTATTTGGCTTTACCATTGGACGAGGAATAGTTAAGTTGGAACGTCGGAAACGCGTTAAGCATACCAATCGTGATTTGTATAAGCAATTGTTTTTGACTAAATAATAGATTAGTCAATTATCAAACTTGACCGAATATTGACTTAGAAGTTATCGAAATACTTCATGATTTCATACCAATGAGAACCCTGAGGAGGAATATTGGTACGAAATGCCTCTCGCTTTTGTTTACTTCTGAGAGAATTGGAATTGAGTTGACTAGAAAGTCATCGATTGGTTTTGGACAGTCCGATAAGTGGGAAGAGTGTACTTATATATTCTGGAAGCGGTTATGAAGTGGAATGTTATAGAGTTAAATAGTCTATCCTAAGGTTAAGCTCAAGGGAAAGGTCAACATTAGCATTTCAACGATGCCATCATATGAGCCATCTATTTGTAGGAGTATTCCAATGAAGAGGACACCTTTAACATTGGTCCAAGGACTTATGCGCGGAACCTATATGGAGGTTTGAGATTTGTTCGAGATGCTCGAATCCATGTAATGATTCGTGATATGTTCGAGATGATGGTATTGATTTGGGGATTCGTTCCTTGTTCGACTGATGTAGACTCAAGTGATAGTTGCCGAACGTAGCCTTGTCATTAGGAAAATGACAGAAAACGGAGACAGTGCATGGCTAAGGGGTTTAGCAGATCTCTAGGGTATATCAACTTCATATATAGATATGCTTATCGATTTTTGCTAGTGGGAATTGATATGGCTCAGATCTTACACCGAGGGTGATTCAGTTATGTTTACCTTAAAGTATATCCTATCTAGAGATATACGAGGATATAAGATGCTTGAAATGTAGTTTTTGATCCTTGTCATGGAGTTCAGATGTGGTCAGATCGAGGAGATCTCTGCGGAAAATCCATTACATAAACGTGCGTTAGCAGCATTGATTGTATACCTATTATTGTTGTGGTGTTCACACAACAGCTATTTGATGTAATTTATGTGTTATACTCTAGATACTATCTATCATATAAGTATATAAAAACTTAATGAATGGTAGGTTTCATTTGAGGGGAAAATCGTTGCGGTAATCTGTATGGTCTGAGAAAGGTGCTAAAGCAAGTCACTCTTATTTCTTGAGTTTCTCTCGCTAGTTTATCAGACTGATTCGGATGTTATTTCCTTATAAAGCTCAGATCAGCCTCATGTATGTTTCCAGTTTTATCTACGGATGCTTTGGAGTTATGGAGAAGAGCTGGATGATATTATATATATATATACACACTTAGGTTTTAGTAACTCTAATATTTATGTATGTAGGGTAGCCCTTTGTACTATTCCTTTGATATTATGTATTATTGTTCCATTATGAGATTATGAAGTTGTGTTTTTTCTTTCTTGTTCTATTTCCTTCTCTTTTATTTTATGCTAACTTTCTGTCTTTCCGGCACATGAGTGCTCGGCGCACGAATACCGTGGATGTATTTCATGTCGATATTCGAGGGTCAAAAAGTCGGGTTGTTACGCTGTTTTATTGAAACCATAGTTCTTGTTTATACATCTAACTCTCATAAACTATTTGATGTTATTGATCGACTAAATAAACATCTTTTCTTAGAACGCTCTAAGTTAAAAGGGTCGAAGTAGTAGACTAAGTTTTAATTTTTAAGACAATATTTTGTTTGGGCCTCAAATTGAATTTCGAACAATAAAATAAAATAATGAAAAAATAAAATAAAATTCACATTTTTCATATACCAATGGGATTTAGAAGAATATTATATTAGTAAATAAGGATGGAGTAAGTTTTAAATTTAACATTTTATAATCATTTTTCTTTATAAAATGTTTATAAACTTTATTGAAAATTTATGACGAATTCATAAATAATTTTAGTATTGAGTGAAATAATATAAATGAAAATGAAAGTGATTTAGAAAAAAATTGGTGTAATTAAGAAACCAATCGGATTAAGTACATAAGTTATACGTAGATCATTTTATTCGCATAGTTTTTGATCTAAGATTCAAGTACATAACTTCGAGGTGATTCACACCAGTTCAAAAAAGGATTTCTCACTCAATACATGTCAGCGAACACTTGATTCGGATTCTTGATATGACACCGAGGTTTTCTATCATAATATATGGATATGTAAGGAGAATATGGGTTTCTAATCAAGGAACATTGTAACGATATGACTTTTCGATGCTCTAAAGTCGACATTAATACGTCCACTGTATCAAATGCCGCGCAATCGAATGCCGGAAAACCGAACCATTAGGGTTAAAAGAAGAGGTAGAAGAAGACAGAAGAAAAGAAAGAACATAAAAACAGAAACAGAGACAATATCAGAATCTCACATATCGCAGCTGTAACGACCCGGAATTTTCGAACCCGAAAATTCCAGATAGTTAGGAGAAAAAGAAAAGAGATAGAAGAAAGAAACAGAAAGAAGAAAGAAAAACAGAAAACACAACATCTCACATTCGCAGCGGATAAAATATAATATCAAATAATAATATCAGTTATACAAAGAAAACTGTATTTGTTAATTTACATTCAATACATCAGAGTTACAACCATTTACAAATAGACTAGACAGTTATCCACCTGTCCCAGACTACTATCAATAAGCTCTCAAATACACAGCGGAATACACTCCATACGTTCCTGCCATCTATAATACTCGGTCTGACCCGAGCATTACATCAAAGTAACACCCGGGTCAGGCTGGAAACCAGCGTGAGTAAACCCATACAATTTTATACTAAGTGAAAATCATAAAGAAAAACCCGGGGTAACTCATACTTCACTACGAGTTCATTACTTGTTATGCTCAATACTTACTTCAAATATCGATCTATAAAGAATCGAAGTGGTTTCGGGTATTAACTAATACCCGACTCCTGTCTCTTTGAATCTAATGTCATCTTAACTCAAGTTATTCAAATGAAATACAATTCATTTTTAAATACAAGATGTCACTGTTTTAACCCAACATATTATATCACATAGCATTCCACATCACATACCAGAGATATCAACTAATCTAAGGCATACAATATCATTCAATCATTCATAGCAAGATTAACCAACCATACCATCTCTAATTAATTTAATTAACCACGAATTAATTACTTTAATTACTTTTAAACCTTGGTTATTAATTACAAACCAATTAATTTATCATCCAAAAAATTTCCATTTTAATTAATCATCCTTGATTAATTATACTTTAATTACATTAAGTAATTAGTCTTTAATTAATCTCACAAATTGATTATCATCAACCATTTACAGTAATTATCCTTAATTAATCACTTAAATTAATTATCTTAAAATCACTTATATTGATTAATTATCCTTAAATTAATCAAACTCATTAATTAACTAACCCTTAATAAGTTTCCTTAATTAATCAAAACTTTAATTACTTACTTTAAGTAATTATCCTTTAATAAATTACATTTAGTAATTTCTATTAATTACCCACCTTAACTAATGACATTAAGTAATTAACCTTTTGTTAATTAACCTCTAATTAATTAATCTCTAATTTCTTTCATTAATTAATCTTTTTATTTATTACATTCAGTAATAGTACTTAATCAATTTCCAAAGTGATTATCCTTAATTAATTAAACTAATTAATTATCTTAAGTTAATTACATTTATTTAATTACTCCCACATCATTAGTTAATGGTCCGTAAATTAAGTGATTAACTTTTAATTAATTCCCTAATTAATTATCATATTTCTTTAAAACTTATTTCCTTAAATATATTTTAAAAACTTGATCAAACATTTTTCTTTTGAAAGCTAATTATTTTAATAACTTAAAAACTTGTTTTAAACACTTTGTTTTGGAACTTTATAGGATATCTTAAATTGGAAAACTTGTTTTTATTTTTCTTTTAAACTTTGAAACCTTTGAAAAGCTTGAGTTCTTTCATTTAAAAACGTAGTATACTTAAATTACCCGAGCCAACTACGATCTTCCCCGAGATACACGCGAGCAAAATCCTCTCGAAAACTCAGAACACTCCAGATCGTCCACTGCTCCGAGACACACACGCAAACTTCACGAGTAAACTTCCGAGCCATAACCTTCTTCCCCAAAACCAACCAACCCAGACAACAACATACACGCGTGCACGTGTACAAAAATTCCGATCACCTTCGATCAAGTCTCCGACCACCACCAAGTCGCTGTTCCTCCCCTCAGTCACCACGAACAACCAGATCATCGAAACGATCACGAAATCAAAATCGAGCTTGATCGAACAATCCTGGAACGAAACTGATCGTCAACAACCCCCTCGTGCCGTCGCCACAGATCACCAGAGCTCTCGAAATTCTGACCAAGGCCTCGCCGAAGACCCACACTTCCTTTCCCCTTCCTCCGAACGAGTCCGATGCGTTCTCGATGAGGCAATTGCCTTGACTTCGACGTCGACCCAAAATGGTCATTAAACCCTAAAACTTTGTCGACCGGCCACTACGGTGGTAGATAAATTCTTCTACCATTTTTGTCGAGACCACCGACCTCCAAACTACCCCCAGCCGCGATCCTGACCACCCTCCTTGCTCCGATCACCAAAAATCACCCCAAACCCAATCCCCGTTCAACCCATGAATTCTCCCAAATTACTAAACTAAAAATCATGATTTTATTTTTAAAATTCATAGTTTTCGAAATCTATTTGGATGATATAAGTGAATCTTGAATTCATGCAAGTCGAAAATTTGATATATTTTGTGTTTTACTGTAATTCTTCTTCCAGTTAAAAACTACCTTCAAACTTAACTTAAAAAAATATTTTTAAAACCTATATCTTGTTGTTTCCTTCATACTTTGTTTATATCTCTAAGTCTAAAGAGAATTGAGGGAAGAGAAATTTAATTTGAATTAGGAAAGAAATTGAGGATTTATTTAACTTGAATTGGGAATAAATCAATTTCAATGGAAATTGAAGTATTGAGTCAATTTAAATGGAAGTGGAAATTTAAATTGAATTAATGGGAAATTAATTGGAAATGGAGATTGGGAAATTAAACAGTTCGGCTCTGGATTATTTTCAAATTGTTTTAATACAAGTATATGTTTCCAAACTATTTACTATACAATCTTTCTTCTTAAACCCCAAACTATCTTATACTTATTTTACAATTATTTTGAAACTATTTAATTATTTTGAAATTATTTAACTATTTTGAAACTGTCTTATAAACTAATTACTATTTTTCAGTTACTTATATCTAATCGCTATTTTAAAAACTATTTTGCAATTATCTAACTATTTTATACCTACTTAACTATTTTACAGCTATTTTATAAACTAATAACTATTTTTCAATTACTTATCTATTTTAAAACTTTTTCAAGCTATTTTTAAATTTAAATGGGTCAGAGTTCAAACTGTTTATAATTGAAGTATTAACTCAATTGTAAATGGAAGCAATTGAGAATAAGAGAATAGAATTAAAGGAATGTGATAACCCAGATTTTTGACAGCTGTTAATCTATAATTAAACTGGATTTGATTTAATAAAACACTGATTTATTAATTTAACAAATAAATTCGATAATAAATGTTTATATCTGGATAAATATTTACTTGATAATCTCCAAATATGATTATTTAAATTGGCAAAATTATTATTTTCAAACTAATTAAACAAGTGTTTGTTTAAATATATATATATGAGTTGATTTTAATTAAATTGAATTTGAATTTGAGAATTGAAATTTTAAAAGATAAAATATCTTAAAATAAATTGGATTTAAAAATAAGGTATATTTGATTTTTATTAGTATATAATTAGTTCTATATTATTTTCTTCAAAGGATTTTTATAAATATAAATTAAGAAAATATATTTACCAAATAGATATCTTAGAAATAAATTAGACTTGAAACTCTACATTTTTAAACATTAGTATATATATACTTAGTAATTGATTTAAAATATTTATAACCTTAGTTTAAATTTAAATAAGGATAAATAAAAAGACAAGGTATTAAGTAAAAATATAAAATATAACATAAAAACATAAAATACATGAAATAGACATTTGTAAGCTAGAGGGTGATTCGTGTGTACAAGTGTCTAGTTATTAGTTTTCTTCATTTTAAAAATAATAAAAACAAGGCTGTACATTCTTATATACATTTAGCTCTACTCCTACTTCTTTCAATCTTCTCATTTTCAAAACCAGAGAATTAAAAACAACAATCTGAAATCAAAGAAAGGAGAAAAAAAAAAGAAAGAACAAAAATCTGAGAAGGCCAAACCAGAAAAGAAATCTGAGGAAATCAAATTTAAGTAAAATTCAAACAACCTCTTGCAAATTTCAAATCTGAAACTAAAAGCAAAGACCCAGGATTTCAACATAACAAAGTGCAAGCAGAATCAAGTGGCAGATCAGATCAAATTGCAGATTTAAGTTCACATCAAATCAAATAAAGTATTAAACCAAATTACCCTTAAATTTACATTTAAATTCCATTTATTTAAGATTTAAAAGGAATACAAATTAATTTTAACAAAGTTTTAAAACCATTCAAAAACTTTTTTATTATTAATTTGTATTCCTTTTAAATCTTAAATAAATGGAATTTAAATGTAAATTTAAGGGTAATTTGGTTTAATACTTTATTAATGATTAAAATATCATTAATCATAAATAGTAATTAACAATTTGTAATTACTTATCTAAATTAATTAACTTCTTAATTAATTATTCTTTAATCACTTATTATTGATTAATTATAACTGTATATTATTATTTGATATTATATTTTATCCGCTGCGAATGTGAGATGTTGTGTTTTCTGTTTTTCTTTCTTCTTTCTGTTTCTTTCTTCTATCTCTTTTCTTTTTCTCCTAACTATCTGGAATTTTCGGGTTTGAAAATTCCGGGTCGTTACAGCAGCGGAACAATATATAATAGATGAATCAATAATCTTTTAAACAAAAAACTATATCAGTTTTATACAATACATCAATCAGAGCCAATATACAACTCAATACAAAACAATGGACAGTTATATAAACTTGTCCTCATACAGAATACACAGTGGAAATAAATAACAAGTACGGAAGTACGTCTCGCCATCCAGCTTATCCCCAAAGCTCCAGAATATCCAGAATATCCTGATAAAAATAACTCTAGGCTTCCCGTGTGGAAAATTATGGTCACCCAGAGTTTAGAAGGGAACAATAAACTCTGAGTCAGTCATGGTGACTGGTGTGAGATCGTAAAACAGTTATTTTCACAAAGAGAATAAAACAGATTCGCAATGCTTTTGGAAAATGAAACTACCATAAGACCTCCCGCCACACACATAATGCAAACGCAGAATTGGAGGAGAGTTCTTCTTATGATAGTCAAAGATGCTTACTACGCCAATCATTGGATTATTATTATTAATGTCTAGTGTAGAAAACATTTCGAAAGTATAATATTAATCTTAGCCATCATAGGCATTTCGAGTTATGCCTACTATAGCTACTATGTTCAATAACAGGTTACCGCCACATTCCATAGCAGGTTATACAATTGCAATCGTAAAGGTTCGTATTGTTTCTTTGGATTTCCAACAAATGGTCAGGCTAAGGAACTTCCTTTCCTACTGCCGAATGGGATCGCCTCTGGCTGGACGTCCCGAGAGACAAACTGCTCTCTGCCAAACAAGGCCGGGTTACCCCTGTAACTAGGTAACTCACGAATATGTCATCCCCCGGTCCTTTGGGACCTTTATCCGAGCGCTCGGTAACCATCATCACACATAATAAATAAAACGTGTCCACATGAGTAAGTATCTAGACTCCATACCATGATACCACCCCTTTCCAGAAGGAAATGACATACCCTAAAGGGCGCGACCCTCATAACCTTGCCGCAACATTCCTGTTTCGACCATTTCCGAGTTGTTGAGGCCCTGACGAAGTCTCGTCCACAAAGCTACGCTTTTTCACAAAGCCGTGCTTTGATCACAAATGATCAAATAAATGATCATCGTCACAGCAACACTCAACATGCCACATTACCGAATTGGGAATATATCGCTGATAAATTTCAACTACATAACCTCTGAGCTCGTACGTCTCAGAGAAGGGTGTTAAGCTAAGAGAATAAATTCTCCGCCACCAACAGAAATGTATTTGAAAGAAATCAGCTTTACATCTCAAAACGTAATGTCAGACATGTAACCATACAAGTCTGTTCCGGGTTCGAACAGAACCGAAGGCACTTCCAAAGAAGCCCTTGCAATCCGGATATTCACAATCCCGATAAAACTTCCCATCACAAAGGAAATCTCTATACCGTAGCTAACGGTGCAGAGACAATCGATAGGTCATCCTATCGTTTTCACAAATACCCGGTCTTCACCACCGGTCTTCAATACGATCCATATCGTCGTATTATTATTCGGAATGGATTATCTGACACAAAGGTCCTTTCCCGGCTAAACCGAATAATAAGCGTTTGTTTTTAGAAACAAATTCAAGTGCCATTTCAAAGGCAAATATTGATAGTCGGTGATTTAAATATCAACGATATTCACAACAATCATCAGATTCAAATAATTTTCCCAAATTATTTAATTTTAGAATATCTTCCCGATATATGGTTTATACTTCAACCATTTGAAAACAATTTCCAAATCATATCCATTTAAACCCCTTAAATAAATCCTTATCGATTTATTTCAAATTTACATTCCAAAACTGTAAATTTATTTCCACACTTCATCACTTTGAAAACCGATTCCATATCATATTTCTCACACTTTAAAAATAAATCAACGTTTATTTTTAAAACAAATTTCCCTTTCCTTTATAAATTCTATTCGGAATTTACATTCTCAAATATTCACTTTCAACACCAAATCGACTTTCAAATTGATTTCTCAATTTTATTTCAAACTACAAATCAAATTCCAAATCGATTTCTCAAAAATTTATTTCCAAATACCAAATCAATTATCAATTGGATTTCAACAAATTTATCACTTTTAAAATAAATTCCTTTATATTTTCCAAACCATTTAAAATTCCATTTCAATTAAATTTTACAATCTTCCGAATAATACTATTCAACATTCATTTATAAAAATCTTTTCCCATATCTTGGAATTTATTCAATAAGATTTTGACAATCCATTTTAATACTTTAAAATTGCTTCTTTCAATTAAATTCAATTCTTAAAAATAAATTCATTTAAAGTTTTCCACTTTAATTTCAAAATCCAATTTATATTCATTTCTGGTATCCAACGATACCAAAAATACATTCGGCTAAATTTTAGCCTTCAACAATTTTAATTATCAATAAATCATCCACAGATTATCAATAAATTACATCATTCACATATGAAATAATATTCAAACAATTTGAGGAATCCAGTTGGATCCCCCCAACCTGTTTCCCTACATCCACAGATGTTAGCACAATACCAATTCCACTTCGAGGTGGAATATCGCGGTATATGGGATTTTATAAAATATCATCCGCTTACTAACGGCGCAATAGGGTCTCATCCGCTATATAATGCGGGAAATCAACAAATGCAATATATACATATGCCAATATATATATATATATATTGCTATATATAGATATATCCTACTATATCTAATATCTCATCCAAACAGACAATCAACAGAATCAATAACTGTAATTCAATTGTAAATCTGAGTGAGAAGATCTCACCTTAGCTTTTTAATTTGCAATCAAATCCATTTTGACTTGATTTCACCATTTTTATACCTTGTATAAACAATTATACACTTTATTAATATTCGAATTAAATCGAACTATAAATTTCTTTTCAATAGATTAAATTAATCTACACTTTTAATTTGAACTAACTCGAAAAATCCATTACTATTTAATAAATTAAATTTTCTAATAATTGGATTTAAACTAATTTCCTTTTGACAAAAATATTTTCTTTTTCTGTAAACCCCATAATCAGAAATTTAATTTACTGTAAAATTCTTTCTTTTACATATATTTATTCATTTTTTTAAGCCAAAAGCAGACTGCTTCCATTTTTATTTTGTAAATCTATATATATACAACTAAAAACTGTGTATAAAATTTTCACAGTAAAAATATTTTTATATCATTTCTTTTACTGCAAGTATTTCATTTATTTTTCTCTACTTAAACAATATATATACTTATTAAATTAAATTCAGAAAATAAGCAGTCTATAACTTTACTGTATATATATAATTGAACATAAATAAATGTTTTTTTTCAGTATGTACAAATATCAGTAAGTAAACAAAACAAAGAAAACAACAACTACCTCACTGACCAACGAACGAGATCGTAGCCACGCCCTAGCCCTCGGCCAAACTGCCACATGTTCACGCGACTTCCATCTTCATCATCCCGGCATTTCGACTACCCGAGAACTCCTCCTCCACGATGCTGCAACAACACTCGCGATGATATCCCTAAACTATCGAACACCATATGCATGCGTGACTCCAACTTTGATTTTAAATACCGAAATCCCTAAAGCCCAAACTGAGATCATCGCATCCCCGCGACCACGATCCGTCGCTGCCCTCGCCTTCGATGCCCTAGGATCGCCACTATAGGCCTCGTCCTTGCGTGCTTCCATGGTCGCGAGCTCCAGATCGCCTTCCACCGCGACTAGAAATCGAGCCGCCATACTTTTGATTTGAACGATCTTTTTAAAATACAGACTGGTTTGTTTCATTTATTTCTCTGGAGGCTATCGATTAATTGAAGAAGGAGGGAATTTGGGGAAAAACTATTTCGAACTGGAGATAACAAAACAATGGAATTCTCGCAGCCATTATTTGTTTTTCTCTGAATAATTTCTGTTTTGATTTCTTTTGAACGAGATGGGTATACTTTTAAAAAGAAAGAACAGAGGGAAAAGAATTACGTGAATTTGCAGAGAAAAAGTAAGTCGATATTGAAAAGTTGATTAAAAATTTATATTTTTATATTCGAAAATATCCCGTTATATTATATCAGCGCGTTTGCTTATCGTACTATCACACGACAGCTCCAATCACCACGAAAATTGAAATCCGATAATAATACAATATTATGGATCCAATGAAACCGATTTCGTCGAATTCCGAGACCGTGCTTCAGAACGCTATTTTCAAATATTAATTCAATTGATAAAATTTCAAAACTGAACAAAACAGTTTCAAATTCAATTCTGAAGCTTCCGTTATCTTCAGTAATATCAATATGAATTTTCAAAGCCTTGAAAATATTTTTAATCGGCTTCAAATTGAAGATTCAAATTTTTACCCAGTTTCAATAATTAAATTCAATAATTTAAATCGCCAAATTCACTTTGATATTCGAATTTTCAAATTAAACTATCATTCGAATATTTAAACTCATTTAAATATTCACTTTTTAAATATCAAAAATTCAGGGTCATTACAATCTTCCCCCTAAAAAGAATTTCGTCCCGAAATTACAAGTCGAGAAGAATGATCCAATACCCGTTAACTATTTTCTCAAATCCAAATAGTTTTATCAAATTTTTCCAAACTAATCATTTTATTAAAGATTCGTTATTACTTTAACTAACTTTTCCAAACTATTCCATAAGTTTCAAATAATATGGTTTTCTTAACAATTCAAATTTAAATTCAAATTCAAAATTTGAATTCAAAATTTTCTCAAAAATTTTCTAACTCTCGAAATTTTCAAAAAAATTCGTCAGCGTCTCCTTTGCGCGGCTAGCTCGGTACGACTACAAAACGTCCCTACGGACTCTCAGATCCCAATAGAAAACAAAATGCCAAGTGGCAAAATCAGAATCTCATCAATTTTCATATTGAAATTCAAATACATATCTTTGCCGAGCAAATTCAAATTTATCTTCGAAATAAAAATCCAATCCCAAATACCCTGTATATTTTACTTAAAAAATAATGTCCAATTACAACATTATAGTTAAATTTATTCACTTATTGGATTTCCCACTACCAATTTACTTAAGAATTTCATTAATTCATTTCTTAAGTTCAATATAAGTGTTTACTTACTTCTTATATTCATTTTCACTTCACAAACAAAGTTATATACTCATTTCCATTCAACTTTGCATTTTCAATTCCATTTGAATTCAATTTACAATTTCAATTTTATTTGAATTCATCTTACTTTCAAATTTTCATTCAGATTTTCATTTCGAATTTTACTTGAATTCGATTCATCTTCTATTTTCGAATATTGAGTTTTATTCACTTTTATCTCAATTCCCAATTTTAAATCTTTTGTCATCAGTGAAAAAATTTCAAAAATTCCAAATTTTTTTTCTTACTCCCAAAATTTTCAGAAAATTTTGGCGGAGTCTCCTTTGTACGGAGGAGCTTTTGCAATTTGACAAAAGATATAAATATATATACATCGACCCACTCGGTCGGAAAAGCAGAAAACAGTTCATATTTCCTATTTTTATTGCGTAGGCGTACCTTTTAGCATTTTTAAGCAAAGCATTTATTTTATTAGCTTATTAACGCTACCCAAAATGCAGCCAAACGGCTTCAAAAACCTGCACTTACTCAATTAAAACAGGTAAGTGACAAATATAGGAAAACTATTTAACAATTCACTTATTTCAATAACAAATATATAGATTTCATTAGCCATACATCCAAAATAAATTCCATTAGCAATTCATAAGGTTTCAATTCAACTTAAATCGCTTTCATCTAATTCACATTCAATTTCTATTCAATTCAAGTGATTAACAACTCACTTTCTTACATTCAATTCATTTCTAAATGAATCTAACTCATATCTATTTCAATTGATACAAAAATCAATTTCTATTTGCTTTTATTAACTCATAGAATTTATATAGTCTCGTTTTTGTTAAACGATAATTCTTTCTATTCAGATTTGTTAATATTCATGCAACTAAATGATTACTTAAGCTAACAATCATTTAAATTGATTCCATTCAATTTAACTTACATTCCATATTCTCATTCATTTCATTTGAAACCATTTCACAAAAAGTTTCTTAAGTCGAGCATTTATTCAATATTTACTTAAGCTATTTCACTTCAAAACTCAAGTTCATTTCCTTGTAAACAATTTCCAATTTCAATTCTTGATTTGATCTTCATTTATTAAATCTATTCCATTCACTAATTTAATTCAATTAGTACATTCACTTATTCATTTTAAATTTCACATTTCCATATTCAATTCATCTCGAATTTACTTAAATAATAACAAGGAAATTACAATTAATTTCTACTTACTTGAATTTATTTGCAAATTCAACCTATTTTAAATTTAGTTCACAACTCAACTTTAATTTAACTAACTTCCAATTCATTACTTCGTGAATTAACAATTTATCAAGTTAATTTTACTTGAATTCAATCCATTTCATTATTCAATTCCGATCCATCCATTTACAAATGTAGCTTCATTGGTTCACCCACAAATTCATTTCTTTTCAATTTGAATTTCATATCAATCAAAGTTCAAATATTTTATAAGTTATCAACTTATTTTACATTCTATTTGTGAATTTTATTTTCAAATATTTTCTTGGAATTCTATTTCAATTATAAATCTCATTTACAATTACATTTACAAATTCATTTTCTCATCTTTCAATTCATATTTAAAAATTTCATTTGTTAAATGAATTTATCTTCAAATCTTTAGTTATTATTTTAATTTCTTATTCAATTTCCATATAACAGTGATAATAATTTAATATTATCTTTTCCTAACAACCAAACATCCATATACTATGATAATTCATAGAAAATCATTTCTTTTCTATACAAAAATAGTTTTGGGCAAAATTATTTCATTTACCCTATTTAAAACAATACTGTGTCAGTTTATCTTGTTTAAGAGTTTAGAAACCCCTATCGATTACAGTTGGCCAGACTGCACCGATCAGAATCTATAAACAATCAACCGATAAGTCAACACAATACAAAACAAATTTTGTATTCACTAACAAATACGCGCTCATATCTATTATTACACTCAACTCATTCTAGAGTACTACTGACTCTATCTCTAATGAGTAACACCCAACAGAGCAGGGTTGTCGCTTAACCGGATGCTCTGATACCAAATGTAACGATACGACTTTTCGACACTCGAAAGTCGACATTAATACGTCCACTGTATCAAATGCCGTGCAATCGAATGCCGGAAAACCGAACCATTAGGGTTAAAAGAAGAGGTAGAAGAAGACAGAAGAAAAGAAAGAACAGAAAAACAGAAACAGAGACAATATCAAAATCTCACATATCGCAGCGGAACAATATATAATAGATGAATCAACAATCTTTTAAACAAAGAACTATATCAGTTTTATACAATACATCAATCAAAGTCAATATACAACTCAATACAAAACAATGGACAGTTATATAAACTTGTCCTCATACAGAATACACAGTGGAAATAAATAACAAGTACGGAAGTACGTCTCGCCATCCAGCTTATCCCCAAAGCTCCAGAATATCCAGAATATCCTGATAAAAATAACTCTAGGCTGCCCGTGTGGAAATTTATGGGCACCCAGAGTTTAGAAGAGAACAATAAACTCCGAGTCAGTCATGGTGACTGGTGTGAGATCGTAAAACAGTTATTTTCACAAAGAGAATAAAACAGATTCGCAATGCTTTTGGAAAATGAAACTACCATAAGACCTCCCGCCACACACACAATGCAAACGCAGAATTGGAGGAGATTTCTTCTTATGATAGTCAAAGATGCTTACTACGCCAATCATTGGATTATTATTATTAATGTCTAGTGTAGAAAACATTTCGAAAGTATAATATTAATCTTAGCCAGCATAGGCATTTCGCGTTACGCCTACTATAGCTACTATGTTCAATAACAGGTTACCGCCACTTTCCATAACAGGTTATACAATTGCAATCGTAAAGGTTCGTATTGTTTCTTTGGATTTCCAACAAATGGTTAGGCTAAGGAACTTCCTTTCCTACTATCGAATGGGATCGCCTCTGGCTGGACGTCCCGAGAGACAAACTGCTCTCTGCCAAACAAGGTCGGGTTACCCCTGTAACTAGGTAACTCACGAATATGTCATCCCCCGGTCCTTTGGGACCTTCTTCTGAGCGCTCGGTAACCATCATCACACATAATAAATAAAGTGTGTCCACATGAGTAAGTATTTGGGCTCCATACCATGATACCACCCCTTTCCAGAAGGAAATGACATACCCTAAAGGGCGCGACCCTCATAACCTTGCCGCAACATTCCTGTTTCGACCATTTCCGGGTTGTTGAGGCCCTGACGAAGTCTCGTCCACAAAGCTACGCTTTTTCACAAAGCCGTGCTTTGATCACAAATGATCAAATAAATGATCATCGTCACAGCAACACTCAGCATGCCACATTACCGAATTGGGAATATATCGCTGATAAATTTCAACTACATATCCTCTGAGCTCATACGTCTTAGAGAAGCATGTTAAGCTAAGAGAATAAATTCTCCGCCACCAACAGAAATGTATTTTAAAGAAATCAGCTTTACATCTCAAAACGTAATGTTAGACATGTAACCATATAAGTCTGTTCCGGGTTTGAACAGAACCGAAGGCACTTCCAAAGAAGCCCTTGCAATCCGGATATTCACAATCCCGGTAAAACTTCCCATCACAAAGGAAATCTCTATACCGTAGCTAACGGTGCAGAGACAATCGATAGGTCATCCTATCATTTTCACAAATACTCGGTCTTCACCACCGGTCTTCAATACGATCCATATCGTCGTATTATTATTCGGAATGGGTTATCTGACACAAAGGTCCTTTCCCAACTAAACCGAATAATAAGCGTTTGTTTTTAAAAACAAATTCAAGTGCCATTTCAAAGGCAAATATTGATAGTCGGTGATTTAACTATCAACGAAATTCACAACAATCATCAGATTCAAATAATTTTCCCAAATTATTTAATTTCAGAATATCTTCCCGATATATGGTTTATACTTCAACCATTTGAAAACAATTTCCAAATCATATCCATTTAAACCCCTTAAATAAATCCTTATCGATTTATTTCAAATTTACATTCCAAAACTGTAAATTTATTTCCACACTTCATCACTTTGAAAACCGATTCCAAATCATATTTCTCACACTTTAAAAATAAATCAACGTTTATTTTTAAAACAAATTTCCCTTTCCTTTATAAATTCTATTCGGAATTTACGTTCTCAAATATTCACTTTCAACACCAAATCGACTTTCAAATTGATTTCTCAATTTTATTTCAAACTACAAATCAAATTCCAAATCGATTTCTCAAAAATTTATTTCCAAATACCAAATCAATTATCAATTGGATTTCAACAAATTTATCACTTTTAAAATAAATTCCTTTATATTTTCCAAACCATTTAAAATTCCATTTCAATTAAATTTTACAATCTTCCGAATAATACTATTCAACATTCATTTATAAAAATCTTTTCCCATATCTTGGAATTTATTCAATAAGATTTTGACAATCCATTTTAATACTTTAAAATTCCTTCTTTCAATTAAATTCAATTCTTAAAAATAAATTCATTTAAAGTTTTCCACTTTAATTTCAAAATCCAATTTATATTCATTTTTGGTATCCAACTATACCAAAAATACATTCGGCTAAATTTTAGCCTTCAATAATTTTAATTATCAATAAATCATCCACAGATTATCAATAAATTACATCATTCACATATGAAATAATATTCAAACAATTTAAGGAATCCAGTTGGATCCCCCCAACCTAATTCCCTGCATCCACAGATGTTAGCACAATACCAATTCCACTTCGAGGTGGAATATCATGGTATATGGGATTTTATAAAATATCATCCGCTTACTAACGGCGCAATAGGGTCTCATCCGCTATATAATGCGGGAAATCAACAAATGCAATATATACATATGCCAATATATATATATATATATTACTATATATAGATATATCATACTATATCTAATATCACATCCAAATAGACAATCAACAGAATCAATAACTGTAATTCAATTGTAAATCTGAGTGAGTAGATCTCACCTTAGCTTTTAATTTGCAATCCAATCCATTTTGACTTGATTTCACCATTTTTATACCTTGTATAAACAATTATACACTTTATTAATATTCGAATTAAATCGAACTATAAATTTCTTTTCAATAGATTAAATTAATCTACACTTTTAATTTGAACTAACTCGAAAAATCCATTACTATTTAATAAATTAAATTTTCTAATAATTGGATTTAAACTAATTTCCTTTTGACAAAAATATTTTCTTTTTCTGTAAACCCCATAATCAGAAATTTACTTTACTGTAAAATTCTTTCTTTTACATATATTTATTCATTTTTTAAAGCCAAAAGCAGACTGCTTCCATTTTTATTTTGTAAATCTATATATATATATACAACTAAAAACTGTGTATAAAATTTTCACAGTTAAAATATTTTTATATCATTTCTTTTACTACAAGTATTTCATTTATTTTTCTTTGCTTAAACAATATATATACTTATTAAATTAAATTCAGAAAATAAGCAGTCTATAACTTTACTGTATATATATATATATTTGAACATAAATAAATGTTTTTTTTTAGTATGTACAAATATCAGTAAGTAAACAAAACAAAGAAAACAACAACTACCTCACTGACCAACGAACGAGATCGTAGCCACGGCCTAGCCCTCGACCAAACTGCCACATGTTCACACGACTTCCATCTTCATCATCCCAGCATTTCGACTACCCGAGAACTCCTCCTCCACGATGCTGCAACAACACTCGCGATGATATCCCTAAACTGTCGAACACCATATGCATGCGTGACTCCAACTTTGATTTCAATTGCCGTAATCCCTAAAGCCCAAACTGAGATTATCGCATCCCCGCGACTACGATCCGTCGCTGCCCTCGCCTTCGATGCCCTAGGATCGCCACTATAGGCCTCGTCCTTGCGTGCTTCCATGGTCGCGAGCTCGAGATCGCCTTCCACCGCGACTAGAAATCAGGCCGCCATACTTTTGATTTGAATGATCTTTTTAAAATACGGACTGGTTTGTTTCATTTATTTCTCTGGAGGCTATCGATTAATTGAAGAAGGAGGGAATTTAGGGGAAAACTATTTCGAACTGGAGATAACAAAACAAAGGAATTCTCGCGGCCATTATTTGTTTTTCTCTGAATAATTTCTGTTTTGATTTCTTTTGAACGAGATGGGTATACTTTTAAAAAGAAAGAATGGAGGGAACAGAATTACGTGAATTTGCAGAGAAAAAGTAAGTTGGTATTGAAAAGTTGATTAAAAATTTATATTTTTATATTCGAAAATATCCCGTTATATTATATCAGCGCGTTTGCTTATCGTACTATCACACGACAGCTCCAATCACCACGAAAATTGAAATCCGATAATAATACAATATTACGGATCCAATGAAACTGGTTTCGTCGAATTCCGAGACTGTGCTTCGGAACGCTATTTTCAAATATCAATTCAAATGATAAAATTTCAAAACTAAACAAAACAGTTTCAAATTCAATTCTGAAGCTTCCGTTATCTTTAGTAATATCAATATGAATTTTCAAAGCCTTGAAAATATTTTTAATCGGCTTCAAATTGAAGATTCAAAATTTTACCCAGTTTCAATAATTTAAATCGCCAAATTCACTTTGATATTCGAATTTTCAAATTAAACTATCATTCGAATATTTAAACTCATTTAAATATTCACTTTTTAAATATCAAAAATTCAGGGTCGTTACAAACATGATCGGATTCCGTACTAGGAAGGTCGAGTGAGCGATACTAGTTCAGAAGTGAAGTTTTTGTATCCGAGCAAGTGGTCGGATCAGATATTGCATATGGATGATTTACGTACATCATATGGGCTTAAGTGTATTCATTGCAATGTAGTATGGCTTAAGAAAATTTGGAGAGTGACTTTTAATTTTGTCTGAGGTTGCATAATCATTTAAGCAATAACCAAAGGCTGATAAGCGTGATGGTAAGCTTAAATAATTATCTATATCCTTGGACGATCGAGAAAGTTTTGTGAACCTAAGAAAAATTCTAACAATTGTTTATTAGTCATTTAACAATTGAAATAATGTTAAGTGTTAGTTTATTCCTTTATGAAATTTGATTTGATTGACATTGTGATTTTGTAGACTACGATTTATAAAGTGTTGTTTATTAGGACTCAAAACTAGATGCTTTTGAAAAAAAGGTGATTTCGAAAGAATCTGTGAAAGATATAATAATATAATTTTGAGAACTTATGTAAAGTATTTTTATTTCTGTTGGAACTGGACTAGCCCGTAGTGGATGTTATGGGTGAATTTCAAAAAAATTACCCTATTGGATCTTTTATTAGGCCTATGAAGTCTAACTGAATTAGAACATTTCTAAATTTCATTTAAATAAATCATTTATTTTATTTAAATTCAAATATTTTAAGATATGAAATTAATTTTATGTGATTTATTTTATACGTAAATGTATCATATACATATATGTGTGAGTGCATGTGTAACATAATAATCCGTGAAAGGTATAATATGCCCATATGCAGACGTTGGGATTTAAATCGCAACAGACATATTAGCTCATTTTGTATGTTATGTATGTTGTCCCAATATGTGCATGTATATGTGTTACAAAATACACACACACACAAATATGTATGTATAAATATATTATATATAATATATGAACATAAAACATTTATATATAGATAAATATATATATATATAGAAAAGAGAGAAAAATTATTAAAAATTATTTATAATTTAAAATTAACTTAGTTTTGCAAACATAAAAATTTTAGTATTTTAATTTGTATATATTATAAATAAAATAATGTTTTCATCCATAAATAATTAACATAAAATAATCTATTGATGAATATTCAAATTTTACAATTTTTGAAAATCTAGGATCATGAAATGAGCTTAGGAAAAATCTGGAGATTTTTCAAAGTTGAATTATTATTTTTAAAAACAAATACATTGATTTCGGTAATAATTATTTAATATAAAATAATATTTTATTAAAAATTCCAATTTTAAAATTTCAGAAATTCTAGGATCACGAATGAAAGGTTACAAAAAATTTTAAAGAATTTTTCAATTAAATTATTATTTTTAATAAATCATAAACTGTTTTTTCAAAATAATATTAATTATTAAAAATAGTAAATTTATTGAAAAATTCCTAAATTTTTTCTATATGTTTCTGAAATGATATAATATTTTTAAAGATATAAAATTGAATTTTTAGTGTAATAATTATTTTATATATAATAAACAATTCAAAAATTCAATAAATGTTAATTTAAAAATATGAATATATGTATGATAATTAATTTTCGAATTTGCAAATTCATATTATATATAAATAAGTGTACGAAATTTTTTAAATCATATATATATCTTATATATGTTATTATGAGAGAGAAATATACACTAATATATATATATATGAATTTATTAATAAATATTTATAAAACAATAATAAATGACATAAATTGATTTGGAACAGTAAACAAAAATTGTCTATACATAAATCAAATAGTATAATAAACAAGTTATGGACATAACCAAACTGATTTGTGACAACCACATCTACTTACAAAATCTCACCCAACTAAACATATAGTAGCAATATATATATAAACAGATATGAAATTGCTCATTATAGGTTCATAGAATGTAATTTAATTAATGTAATATGAATTAAAATTACCAATGTAATGATGCCTTTGAATCCACGTTGAAGCAATGACTTCCCTTCCTTTTACTGTTCTTGATTTGTCAGATTGCAAGTCCGTAATCGCCGACCTCTAACTATTAAATGGTATTATTTTAATTTGAAATATATTTGAGAATTTTGGAGTGGATTGAGAGCTATGTTTTAACTAGCAATAAAAAAGGTAATGGCGGCCAAAAAGGTTCATAATTGTTTTTAGAGACACACACGCACGCACACACATAGGGTTGTATTAGAGAGAAACGAGGAAAACCTTTTTAACCATTCTCACTTTATCTCAAACCATTATCTTCAAGCCAATTCCCAATGTTTTAGCCAACCCTAGACCTTCCCAAAACTGAAATTTTGTAGCCCTAATGATGTGCCTTAAACCCATCTAAGCTCGAGCCAAAATACTATGCAATTAAATCTAATTTAATCGCTTGTCGATATTGTATATCGATCGATATATTTATAACTGTTATAAATATATATAACATTATTTATTTCTCAAATCATATTCAAATAATTTTATAATTAATATTTCATAAATATTAATTAATTTAATTAGATTATAACAATTATTGAACTAATTAAATCGTTCGGTCTTAAGAGAATTCATCGTTTCGGCTGTGTAACTCTTGGGTGTAAATTTGGTCAGCGATTAACATCGAACTATTCTAATGTTAACGCTCACACGTCACTTAGCAGGTGGTGTGACATTATGGCCAAATTTATCGCTTACTCATTTTCGGTAAAATCCAATTTTATTTTAATAAGTGTTACCCGGTAGTGACATTTGTTTACACCAATTCTCTTAGTCAATACTATATCACTTTGGACTTATGGAATTTGGTAATGGTCAAAATTCCAACCTCATCCACATTCAACTTTGTAGTCTAAAATACAAGTCCTTGGTTCAATAATATCAATTATTATTAATCGAAATGCTCTGGCCAGAGACTTTGACTTTGAGTTGACTTGAGTTGAGTGTGATACTAACCGCATATAACTAAGGAGATAAATCCTCTCTTGAATAGTGCTTCACTTCGAATACTTCCACTCGACCCTACTATAGTCACTCGATGGACGCCATGTCATGATTTGGCTATAATCAAAGTGGAGCTTTCATATTAAAGATCCACAATATTCTCAATTCGAGAGAACTGTGTAAATCAGTCACATCGATATTTTTTGTTTGACCCCGGTTATATTAACCAACAGAAAACTATCGAATGAGTCGTTCCTTAGTTATCCATTAACTATTAGTACGTAACCCTTAGGTACCCCCAGCAGTCATGAGTAATACACCGTCCAACATTTGGAGAGCGTTACGTACTCCAGTCTCAACGGATACATCGATATCCAGTCTCGATGCATCTTGACTAGGAACATTTAAAATGGTATATTTGTTTCGTTGTGATAAATTACTTATGGTTACAACACTTTGTAACTACTATCACAAAATATACGATTTACATATTTTTCTATTAAATATACTTTTAATTAAGTTAATTAATTAATATAAGCACATTATACAAGTATATAATAGGAAGAAAATACTTTTTATTTCGAACATGATTGGTCAACGAGTTAGATATATGTAACAAATTATATAATTGCCCCTAGGGCATACCCTTAAGTCTATCAATCTCTCACTTGCACTTAGGGTCAATTAGGGAATCTAATTCCAACTTCTCCAATCAGTTTTCTCAAAACAAATTAGGTATGTCCCTTAGTGAATGGGTATGCTAGTATGTTTTAATTATATACTTTGTCGATTAACTCTCTCTAACACCGATAAACTGCCTTTATCATATGGAACGATTCAAAGTATGTCTTTTGACTTCTAGTGAGCTTTAAGTTCTATCATGAACAATTTCATGACATTGTTATCTAATAACAATATTATAGGATTTTCAACATTTGGGATCACCTTTGGCTCAATTATAAATTTGTGCATTTATATCTATATACATTGGTTTATTATAGCGCTATTCAAGTTAATGTTCTCAACATTTCGTTGAATCAACCACAATCACTTTTATTTTAAAACATTTTCAAATTAAAGATTTTAACTTGAATTTTGTCATAGACATGTTATACTCAATACCACTTATAAAAGTTTGTGTCCAAACGTTCTATCATGACACGTTCATTGTTTCTATAAACAATTCTCTAGTATTTCATAAATACGCGAGAATACCTTAAACAACCATTTAGTGATATCAATTTAGATTTTATATTTTCTCCATGTATCAAATATATAAACAAAACACAATATCATACACAACATAACCTATATGATAATTCCTATTGCTAATGCAAAGGGAATCCAACTTGCAAGCTCTCCTTTTAATAGGGTGCTCTTGTATATCGTTTTGGGACAATCCCTATATCTTTTATACTCACCATAAAAGACATAATTTACAATCCAAAATTGAGTATTAAAACAACTAAAGTTGATTTTAATACAGGCATATTGTTAAAATCAACAACGTGTTGTTTACTTATAGTTTAGATGTAACGACCCGACTTTTTCTCCACAGAAAGTCGCATCATTAATAAGAAAGAAAGGGGTGAGAAGTAGAAAAGAGAAGAAGAGAGAAAGAAACAACAACAACGATCTTACAGCGGAACGAATAAATTATATTAATAACATATACTATTACATAGTATACAACACTTTACAGAGTTACACAGCATATACATCACTTACTAGACAGTTATAACATCTGTCTAGACATTACAACTCAATACACTACAGAGATACAGACACAGCGGAACTACTATATATATCTACAACGCTGAAGCCTCCTGCTCCATTGCTCCTCCACAATTCGTCAAAGCTAAACCTGAATCCCTTGGCTACTCGTAAAAATTTGAGTACCCAAGAGTTTATAAAACAGAAATAAACAACTTGGGTCAGACATGGGTCTGGTGTGAGTAACAGGTTAAACTTGCTTAACTTCAAAACCTTTAGAAAGAAAAGGTATCACGTAAGACTCCCCACAAATAAACATGGGTAAGTTTTTACCTTACGCTAACCAAAACATTTGATAGGAAATCCAGTTATATTATAATAGGGTCTAGGGTTTTCAAATAAATATGAAATAGCTGAAATTGTTACATTATTAAATTCCAGCATACTAGCCACAAAGTGGGTTATACAATCAAGTCCGTTGGCACTTATTGGATTTTGGATTCCATACAATGGCAAGGCTACCGGGGTACCGCCCGTCACAGTACGTGGCCTAGATCACCGTACCGAGGATCACTCCCAATCCCCTGCAACACAAGGTCGGAACATCCCTTACTGGATAATTCCTGCACAAGATACCTCACGGTTGGGATCAGCAACCGCACCACTAAGTCGAAAATAGAAAGGGACATCTAGACAGAGGTAACCTTGTCCTACTTGGGTGCTACCCACTAACCTTGCTGCACCTCCCCTGTTTTAGCCATTCCCGGTTTGTGAGGCTTGAGGTCACGATTACCTTTAAACAGAACATATCACTTAGAATGCTCATCGTCCGCCTGACGATGTGCTGAAAGCATTCAATCCATACAAGTTCGTTCCGGGTTCGAACGAAACCGAAGGCATTATCTCGTTACACTCGTTTTGGAATCACCCTCAGAGTTAACGACAATAACCCTTGCACTCTGAATCTTCATCTTCACTTGAGATTCACGACCTATCGTAAATTTGGATAGATGTGGTATTCGGGTCTCCAGACCTGGAAATCCGGTATACGGAAACCCGATCCCGGTCTCATCGAAATCCAAAACGTATCTTTTAAGGCCAAGTTGTTTTAAAGTTAAAACAATTCAATTCAATTATCTTTATACACATAGAAGGATAATTCACAATAGATAATCAACATTATCAGATAATCCATCCAATTCAACTAACATCCATATTATACAGCATATATCTCATCAGAGATATCAATCAATGCCAAGTATTCAATACTATCACTCATTCATAAGTAATGATTTATATCATCTCTAATTAATTTAAAGTGAATTAAATTAATTACTTCATTTTATAAATCTTGCTTACTTAACCATTAATTAATTACAATTTAATTAATTAATTATCTTCTAATATTTCATTTCAATTAATCATCTTTGATTAATTATCTTTTAATTACATCCAAGTAATTTATCTTTAATTAATTATTTAAATTAATTATCCTTAACCACTTATAGTAATTAACCTTTAATTACTTCATTAATTAATTTACTAAAATTAATTAACTTAATCGACTATAATTAATTACATTAATTCTTAATTAATTACATTGATTAATTACTTTATTTATTAATTATTACTTAATTAACCAATCTTAATTACATCATTAATTATATTAATTAATGATCCTTAATTACAACTTAATTATTAATTACTTAATTAAATTAATTACATTAAGTAATTAATCTTTATTTAAACAACATTTATTAATCACTCTTGATTAATCTCATCTAGTAATTAACTCCCCTTAATTACTTTCATTAACTAAATTAATTACTTCCTTAATTAATTTCTTAATTAATCCCTTGATTAATTATTCAAAGTAATTAACTCAAATTACTTCTATTAATAAAATCATTATGCAACTAATTACTTCCAGTAATTATCTTATTATTTACTTCCCTAAATAATCTTACCTTAATAATTACATTAAGTAATTATTTATCAAATCATCTCTTGATTATTCTAAATTAATTAAACTTAATTAATTAATTTAACTAAATCAAATTAACTCAATTAATTACAAATGAGTAATTAATTCTTAATTACTTCCAATAAGTAATTACATTTAAACAAATTCATAAATGATTATCTTCAAATTAATTAATCTAATTAACTATTAAATTAATCTTATTAATTTATTATTTAATAATCCATAGTTAATGACTTCATTAACTACTATTTAATTACTTTCCTTAAGTAATTAACTTATACTAATTATTAATTCTTAAATTAATAAATCTTAATAACCAATTTATTAATCTCTAATTACTAAATTAATTAAGTGTTAACCATAACTTAATTAATATTTAATTACTTATAAATTAATTCCTAACCATTAATTAATACTTTAATTTATAATCCCTAACTACAAATTAATCATCCCTAATTAATTTATCTTAATCATAAATTAATTAGTTTAAACCTTTAATTATCTATTAATTAATCCAAATGATTAATTAATTTGATTATTTAAACCATTTTAATTTACCTTAAAGATTTAATAATGTTTTTAACTTTAAGATAAAATATTTACTTATCCAAGTTTAAAATTCCTTATTCACAAAACATTTGAAACATCCATTTTCAAATTTACTTATAAATTTCATTTTAAATTCTGGATTTAAAATGAATATCAATTTCGTCTTTAACAAAGTTAAAACCAATTTTTAAAAACTTTTATATGTTAAAGAATTCCTATATCTTATAAAAGAATTTCTAAAAGAGCTTAAATCAAATTCCTTTTTAAATTTAAAACATTTAAATAAATTAACATTTTAACTTATTTACAACATTTAAATTTATAAACTTATTTATTTCCAATCTAAGATTCAAACTAAACCTGAATCCATATATTTAAACTTTGATTTAAATTCCTGTTTTTATATTTCTTCACAAATTTAAATTCAGTTTAAATTTAAACAAACAGGTTTTTTAAAACCTGACAACACTAATGTACTCGAGCTCCACCCTAATTACTTCGAGACAAATCCTTAAACACACGAGCAATCTCCCGGGCCAAACAACGATATTCTCGAGTTCGCTTCTTCCATCCCCAAAGAAACTGCTACCAGAACAAACACTCAAGCGTGCACGTGCACATCCACCAGCGGCGTCTCCGACCATCCACGACTTCCCCCACCAGTCGACGATCATCCCTACACCAGAATCCCATCACTCGATCAACGAAACTAAGTCGAATTCAAAATCGAGCCTAAAGACCAAAACTGGAACACAGACTACACTTCCAAAACCTGGCAACAACCCCTCGTGCTCGAGATTCCGACCACCAGAGTTGCTGAAACTCCAGTCACGACCTCGCCTATGCCCTATCTACCATTACCCAGAGTTCGGTTGAACTCGATCATTCATAGAGTTCACAGTGATCAAATTATTATCGACTAAAGAAACTAGGGTTAAAATCTTAGATCCTAAATCATTTCTGCCTCACTACTTTAAAAATCCTCCTGACAATTTTCCTATCATCCATGATCATCCCACTATCCCTAGTGAAGAATTCAACATACCAATCCATCTAGATCAACCGAATTACCCAAAATCCCCTTTTTAATTCATCACAGAGCTACACTTTTATTTCCAAACTAAAAATTATTATTCTTATTTTAAAAATCATGTTTTAGTTAAAGTGTTTAATTTATAACTCTGAATTTATAAATTAAAAAGTTTGAATTTTACTTTATTTTAACATGCATTGATGTTTTAAGCTTTCAGAGACACTCGGGCTTAAGATTTGACTTAATTAGATTTTAAAGCCATAGTCTATGATAAAACAACAATTTTTGTTTGTATATTTAATCCTAACAAAACTAGATCAAGTGGTTCAAACTTTTAGATGGAATAGAGTCTGGTAAACAAAAGAAATAACAGAGCATAGTCACATATGCACACAATTCATCCATATATATAAACAGGAAAATGCACTTATATTCATACATCAATACATACATATATATGACAGAGATTCAACATGCAACACTATTTTACTTTAAGTTTAAAAGTTACTCACCATTTAAAATAGAGACAGAGCCTGAAACAGGAACTTGAAGACTGGAATTGATAAAATGCTTGAGTTGATGGAGCTTTACTGATCTAGACTACATGCATGCTTTCAGGTTGAATAAAAGAATGCAGACATGTTGCTCTGAGTTGTTTCCAGATTTGAAAAGAAATTCAGGCAGAAGACTTTGATTTTGAAATGTATTACAGATTTGATTTTCTTGAATTTCTGGTTTGAGGAATGGTTACAGATATGCTTGAAACAGAGATTACTCGATTCCAGGCTTGAAGAAGATGCAGGCTAATGTTTTGATTTGATTTTGCAATAAATTACAGGCTATTGAATTTTGAATAGATATTTGTTTGAGGAGGATGTAAATTACAGATTGAAGAATTTTGCAGGCTTTAGATTTTTTTACATTTCTGTTTTGAAGAGTTTCTTACTTTATTTGTTTTGAACTGAAGTTTTCTTAACTTTGAAGAGAATAGGAAAAAAAAATATGAAGAGAATGAAGTATATGTTTATATAAACTGAAATTATCTAAAAAGAAAAACAAGATTAAATGACACTTGTCATTAGCCCTTACTCATTATTTAACACTTGTTTAAATGAGGTCTTAGGAAATTAACACTTGTCTTTTAAGTATTTATTCATATTTATATACATTTTTAAATGTAAATAAAATGCCTTTTCTTATTATTTAAACACTTATCTATATATATTACTTTTTAAAGAGATACAAAAGCTAATTATATTTATAAATAAAAGTTATACAAATATTCTAAATCCAAATCAATTTAAATATTTATTCTTTTGAATTTCAAAACTTTAAATTCAAATTAAATCTAAATTTCCAATTTACCAAAGCTTTTCTATTTACAATATATACAAATAAATATATATATTACAGATAGAAAATATCTTATTAACTTTTAAAAGATAAGATTCACCAATTAAATACTTATTTAATTAGATTATTAAATTAAATTCAAATTTTATTATCAAAGATCATCAATATCAATTTAATTATTTAACAGATTATTAAATTGATATTGTTAAAATTTCCGGGATTTTACATTCCTCCCCCCTTAAAATAATTTCATCCCCGAAATTTAAACAAAGGTGATTTAATAATCTTATTAAAGATTTAAATTTAAAACTCAAGCATATACTATCATCCATATGCTAACAACCATAGCAACCAAATCATCCAATCAATCAAATTCTAACTATCTAGACTAAATTCTAGATAAAATACCTCGAGTTTCCCCAAGTATATATATATACCGGGATACTCGCTCTACAAACAATCTAAACTATTAAGCTATAGATCTCCTACTCATCTAGATCTACAGAACTAAACAGAATATCAGACTACAGACGAGTCTGACTCAACTACCAAACTTCCAGAACTGCTGATTCTACAACCAGAGATAGATCAAATACGTACTCCCTCAGAGATACGTAAAACTCAATGAATTCCAATTATCCAAACTGACCATTCAACCAAGTAGACCAATTACTTATCCAATTCAGAACACAGACGAGATCCAAACATAACTCTACTTCACAACATCAGTAGATTCCAAACTTACTTCTCCCATCCAGAGATACACTCCAAACTGCTTTCGCTGCTCAACTCCGATATGAGGTAGAACACAAGCACAGACTGGACAACTCATTTCTAGAAATAAGGTTCACTGATCCATAAAAGAAAACTCAGATACTCCATCAACTTGAGTTGCTTCACCAACTCCATCTCTAGGAAACATCCTTCCACTAGACTGAACCACCGATATCACTCCTGGAATCCAAGTCGATAAGAAAACTCAACCTTCAGATGCGGACAACTCCTGACTTCTCTGAAGACATCCAGAAAAATTCTGACAACCCAAGAGAACACTCAGCAATCGCAAGTCACTTTTGCGATCAACCCATCCTAATTCCAAACAGACTGTTCTCTCTTTACCAATCAGAAAAGCTTACACTTATTTATCCAATTTATCGAAGAAATGGATCCACTCTGCTGCTTCTGATCTTCACTTCCAGAAAAACTGCTCATCCAGAAAACTTCCTGCCATCACAGAATACTCCGAGCTGCACTGCTGCCACAAGTGCTCCTATCCAAAGCTCTTCGAGAAACTCGGACTCCAAACCAACAGAAACACCGTGCTGAATTCAGCCACAACACCGAAGCATACACACTTCCTTAATCTTGTTCCAAAGAAAACATCTTCGGAAACATCCATCGTCACTGTATCTCATCATACAGCTACTATTACCTGAGGTATCAAGGTACCATCACTCGCTTCTGTTCAACCGACAGATCCAACTTTACTCATCCACACTTCAAAGATAAACTCCGAACCATTACAGTTTCCTTCGGAGATCGATGAAATCCTTTACCACAGCAAAGCTTACTCGAGACGGTATTGGGTTTACAGTCTCGATATATACTTCCAACCTCAAACATTCAAACTCCAACTATTGGTAATTGTGTTACACACACTACCACCTTATCTACCTTTATAACTTATATTGGAAAACCCGAACAGGTAACCCAATAAATAGGTAGAAATACATAAATATATATATTTAAAATGATATATTTTTTTTATATAGAAATTATTTCTGGGTAAAATTATTTCATCTACCTCTTTAAAACAATATTGTGTCCGTTGGCCTGGTTCAAGTGTTTAGAGATCCCTATCAATAACGTTAGCTACTCGTATTGACCAGAATCCATATACCACTCAACCGATCAATTAACACAATATAAAACCATTTTTATATAACTAACAAATACGCGCTCTCGTATATATATATACACTCAAACAGGTTGCTACAGATCCTATCTCTAATGAACAATCCTTCTGAACCTAGGTATTCACTCAACCTAGTGTTCTGATATTCACTTAACCAAAAGCTTAGGCATTCGCTCAACCTATGCTTTGATACCAAATGTAACGACCCGACTTTTTCTCCACAGAAAGTCGCATCATTAATAAGAAAGAAAGGGGTGAGAAGTAGAAAAGAGAAGAAGAGAGAAAGAAACAACAACAACGATCTTACAGCGGAACGAATAAATTATATTAATAACATATACTATTACATAGTATACAACACTTTACAGAGTTACACAGCATATACATCACTTACTAGACAGTTATAACATCTGTCTAGACATTACAACTCAATACACTACAGAGATACAGACACAGCGGAACTACTATATATATCTACAACGCTGAAGCCTCCTGCTCCATTGCTCCTCCACAATTCGTCAAAGCTAAACCTGAATCCCTTGGCTACTCGTAAAAATTTGAGTACCCAAGAGTTTATAAAACAGAAATAAACAACTTGGGTCAGACATGGGTCTGGTGTGAGTAACAGGTTAAACTTGCTTAACTTCAAAACCTTTAGAAAGAAAAGGTATCACGTAAGACTCCCCACAAATAAACATGGGTAAGTTTTTACCTTACGCTAACCAAAACATTTGATAGGAAATCCAGTTATATTATAATAGGGTCTAGGGTTTTCAAATAAATATGAAATAGCTGAAATTGTTACATTATTAAATTCCAGCATACTAGCCACAAAGTGGGTTATACAATCAAGTCCGTTGGCACTTATTGGATTTTGGATTCCATACAATGGCAAGGCTACCGGGGTACCGCCCGTCACAGTACGTGGCCTAGATCACCGTACCGAGGATCACTCCCAATCCCCTGCAACACAAGGTCGGAACATCCCTTACTGGATAATTCCTGCACAAGATACCTCACGGTTGGGATCAGCAACCGCACCACTAAGTCGAAAATAGAAAGGGACATCTAGACAGAGGTAACCTTGTCCTACTTGGGTGCTACCCACTAACCTTGCTGCACCTCCCCTGTTTTAGCCATTCCCGGTTTGTGAGGCTTGAGGTCACGATTACCTTTAAACAGAACATATCACTTAGAATGCTCATCGTCCGCCTGACGATGTGCTGAAAGCATTCAATCCATACAAGTTCGTTCCGGGTTCGAACGAAACCGAAGGCATTATCTCGTTACACTCGTTTTGGAATCACCCTCAGAGTTAACGACAATAACCCTTGCACTCTGAATCTTCATCTTCACTTGAGATTCACGACCTATCGTAAATTTGGATAGATGTGGTATTCGGGTCTCCAGACCTGGAAATCCGGTATACGGAAACCCGATCCCGGTCTCATCGAAATCCAAAACGTATCTTTTAAGGCCAAGTTGTTTTAAAGTTAGAACAATTCAATTCAATTATCTTTATACACATAGAAGGATAATTCACAATAGATAATCAACATTATCAGATAATCCATCCAATTCAACTAACATCCATATTATACAGCATATATCTCATCAGAGATATCAATCAATGCCAAGTATTCAATACTATCACTCATTCATAAGTAATGATTTATATCATCTCTAATTAATTTAAAGTGAATTAAATTAATTACTTCATTTTATAAATCTTGCTTACTTAACCATTAATTAATTACAATTTAATTAATTAATTATCTTCTAATATTTCATTTCAATTAATCATCTTTGATTAATTATCTTTTAATTACATCCAAGTAATTTATCTTTAATTAATTATTTAAATTAATTATCCTTAACCACTTATAGTAATTAACCTTTAATTACTTCATTAATTAATTTACTAAAATTAATTAACTTAATCGACTATAATTAATTACATTAATTCTTAATTAATTACATTGATTAATTACTTTATTTATTAATTATTACTTAATTAACCAATCTTAATTACATCATTAATTATATTAATTAATGATCCTTAATTACAACTTAATTATTAATTACTTAATTAAATTAATTACATTAAGTAATTAATCTTTATTTAAACAACATTTATTAATCACTCTTGATTAATCTCATCTAGTAATTAACTCCCCTTAATTACTTTCATTAACTAAATTAATTACTTCCTTAATTAATTTCTTAATTAATCCCTTGATTAATTATTCAAAGTAATTAACTCAAATTACTTCTATTAATAAAATCATTATGCAACTAATTACTTCCAGTAATTATCTTATTATTTACTTCCCTAAATAATCTTACCTTAATAATTACATTAAGTAATTATTTATCAAATCATCTCTTGATTATTCTAAATTAATTAAACTTAATTAATTAATTTAACTAAATCAAATTAACTCAATTAATTACAAATGAGTAATTAATTCTTAATTACTTCCAATAAGTAATTACATTTAAACAAATTCATAAATGATTATCTTCAAATTAATTAATCTAATTAACTATTAAATTAATCTTATTAATTTATTATTTAATAATCCATAGTTAATGACTTCATTAACTACTATTTAATTACTTTCCTTAAGTAATTAACTTATACTAATTATTAATTCTTAAATTAATAAATCTTAATAACCAATTTATTAATCTCTAATTACTAAATTAATTAAGTGTTAACCATAACTTAATTAATATTTAATTACTTATAAATTAATTCCTAACCATTAATTAATACTTTAATTTATAATCCCTAACTACAAATTAATCATCCCTAATTAATTTATCTTAATCATAAATTAATTAGTTTAAACCTTTAATTATCTATTAATTAATCCAAATGATTAATTAATTTGATTATTTAAACCATTTTAATTTACCTTAAAGATTTAATAATGTTTTTAACTTTAAGATAAAATATTTACTTATCCAAGTTTAAAATTCCTTATTCACAAAACATTTGAAACATCCATTTTCAAATTTACTTATAAATTTCATTTTAAATTCTGGATTTAAAATGAATATCAATTTCGTCTTTAACAAAGTTAAAACCAATTTTTAAAAACTTTTATATGTTAAAGAATTCCTATATCTTATAAAAGAATTTCTAAAAGAGCTTAAATCAAATTCCTTTTTAAATTTAAAACATTTAAATAAATTAACATTTTAACTTATTTACAACATTTAAATTTATAAACTTATTTATTTCCAATCTAAGATTCAAACTAAACCTGAATCCATATATTTAAACTTTGATTTAAATTCCTGTTTTTATATTTCTTCACAAATTTAAATTCAGTTTAAATTTAAACAAACAGGTTTTTTAAAACCTGGCAACACTAATGTAATCGAGCTCCACCCTAATTACTTCGAGACAAATCCTTAAACACACGAGCAATCTCCCGGGCCAAACAACGATATTCTCGAGTTCGCTTCTTCCATCCCCAAAGAAACTGCTACCAGAACAAACACTCAAGCGTGCACGTGCACATCCACCAGCGGCGTCTCCGACCATCCACGACTTCCCCCACCAGTCGACGATCATCCCTACACCAGAATCCCATCACTCGATCAACGAAACTAAGTCGAATTCAAAATCGAGCCTAAAGACCAAAACTGGAACACAGACTACACTTCCAAAACCTGGCAACAACCCCTCGTGCTCGAGATTCCGACCACCAGAGTTGCTGAAACTCCAGTCACGACCTCGCCTATGCCCTATCTACCATTACCCAGAGTTCGGTTGAACTCGATCATTCATAGAGTTCACAGTGATCAAATTATTATCGACTAAAGAAACTAGGGTTAAAATCTTAGATCCTAAATCATTTCTGCCTCACTACTTTAAAAATCCTCCTGACAATTTTCCTATCATCCATGATCATCCCACTATCCCTAGTGAAGAATTCAACATACCAATCCATCTAGATCAACCGAATTACCCAAAATCCCCTTTTTAATTCATCACAGAGCTACACTTTTATTTCCAAACTAAAAATTATTATTCGTATTTTAAAAATCATGTTTTAGTTAAAGTGTTTAATTTATAACTCTGAATTTATAAATTAAAAAGTTTGAATTTTACTTTATTTTAACATGCATTGATGTTTTAAGCTTTCAGAGACACTCGGGCTTAAGATTTGACTTAATTAGATTTTAAAGCCATAGTCTATGATAAAACAACAATTTTTGTTTGTATATTTAATCCTAACAAAACTAGATCAAGTGGTTCAAACTTTTAGATGGAATAGAGTCTGGTAAACAAAAGAAATAACAGAGCATAGTCACATATGCACACAATTCATCCATATATATAAACAGGAAAATGCACTTATATTCATACATCAATACATACATATATATGACAGAGATTCAACATGCAACACTATTTTACTTTAAGTTTAAAAGTTACTCACCATTTAAAATAGAGACAGAGCCTGAAACAGGAACTTGAAGACTGGAATTGATAAAATGCTTGAGTTGATGGAGCTTTACTGATCTAGACTACATGCATGCTTTCAGGTTGAATAAAAGAATGCAGACATGTTGCTCTGAGTTGTTTCCAGATTTGAAAAGAAATTCACGCAGAAGACTTTGATTTTGAAATGTATTACAGATTTGATTTTCTTGAATTTCTGGTTTGAGGAATGGTTACAGATATGCTTGAAACAGAGATTACTCGATTCCAGGCTTGAAGAAGATGCAGGCTAATGTTTTGATTTGATTTTGCAATAAATTACAGGCTATTGAATTTTGAATAGATATTTGTTTGAGGAGGATGTAAATTACAGATTGAAGAATTTTGCAGGCTTTAGATTTTTTTACATTTCTGTTTTGAAGAGTTTCTTACTTTATTTGTTTTGAACTGAAGTTTTCTTAACTTTGAAGAGAATAGGAAAAAAATATATGAAGAGAATGAAGTATATGTTTATATAAACTGAAATTATCTAAAAAGAAAAACAAGATTAAATGACACTTGTCATTAGCCCTTACTCATTATTTAACACTTGTTTAAATGAGGTCTTAGGAAATTAACACTTGTCTTTTAAGTATTTATTCATATTTATATACATTTTTAAATGTAAATAAAATGCCTTTTCTTATTATTTAAACACTTATCTATATATATTACTTTTTAAAGAGATACAAAAGCTAATTATATTTATAAATAAAAGTTATACAAATATTCTAAATCCAAATCAATTTAAATATTTATTCTTTTGAATTTCAAAACTTTAAATTCAAATTAAATCTAAATTTCCAATTTACCAAAGCTTTTCTATTTACAATATATACAAATAAATATATATATTACAGATAGAAAATATCTTATTAACTTTTAAAAGATAAGATTCACCAATTAAATACTTATTTAATTATATTATTAAATTAAATTCAAATTTTATTATCAAAGATCATCAATATCAATTTAATTATTTAACAGATTATTAAATTGATATTGTTAAAATTTCCGGGATATTACATTAGAAATATCAATATAACTTTTAACGTTCTTTCTTATGAACACACGCTTCCTCTGCATTTTGATTGAAAATCAAACTATTTGGTATTTCTATCAAAATACTTATTCAATCTTGATGCTTATAAAATGATACATTCGTATTATTTCTTAGATCGTATCCAAAGACTCACAAACCCAATATCGCTCCCATTGACTTCCAGGCATTTTTGGTTAATATGTGTAAATGGCTTACTTTAAATAATTGTTTAGAATTTTCTGTTTCAATACATAAGTACCAAACACTAAGTCTTATCAAGCGATAATTTTGTGAGTAAATCTGAATTGACTTGAGCATGTTGAATACCGAATATGTTATGCTAATTTCAACAATTGAAATTTGCGATATTATTCTTATCAACATTGCTTATTTAATTCTAACCACATTAGTTTTCCAATAAAGACACAAACTCGGCCAATGGATCACATCTCTTTGGTTACGACCACAAAAATCATATTTTGATAGCGTACTAGGAATTCTTTCAGATCTGGACATCATACCATATAGAGTCAACAATCTTAATGGTTTAATTGGACAACCAAGGGTAATGTATATTTTTGGCATTAATAAGAAACTCATAGTTTCTCTTCAATGTACGAGAATACTTATTAGACATTCTAATGCTATGTGTTCATTTAGGTTAGTTAATTTCACTTCATTTCATATAATCAGTTCTATCTATGGATCATATCCAATTTCAGTTAACTACCAAAAATTCTTAAAGAAATTCCTTCACAATGAAGTTAATATATCTTGAAACAACAATTGTTTCTTAGTGCAAATAGAATAGAGATTCAAAATCGCTTTATGAACCTTTTTATTTATAAAACTAATTTTAGTTTACAAAAATTATGTTCAAAACATAAATATGTCATTTGATGACAAACCTTTCCAAAAAACTTTCATGAGATTCATACAAGATCTCTCATGAATAATTATTACGTGCAATCTTTCGACTAGCACAACCTGCCAACTTCTTGGCCTAGGATATGTTAGGATTTCTTGTTGGAACTGGACTAGCCCGCAGCGGAAGTTATAGGTGAATTTCAAAAAATTTACCCTATTGGATCTTTTATTGGGCCTATGTAGTCTAACTAAATTAGAACATTTCTAAATTTCAGTTAAATAAAATCGGTTATTTTATTTAAATTCAAATATATTAAGATATGAAATTAATTTTATTTGATTTAGTTTATACATAAATGTATCATATACATATATGTGTGAGTGCATGTGTAACATAATAATCAATGAAAGGTATAATATGCTCATATGTAGATGTTGAGATTTACATTGCAACAGACACATTAGCTCATTTTGTATGTTATGCATGTTGTACAAATATGTGCATGTATATGTGTTACAATACATATACACACACATGTATGTATAGATATATAATATATAATATATGAACATAAAACATTTATATATAGATAAATATATATATATATATATAGAAAGAGAGAGAACAATAATTAAAAATTATTTATAATTCAAAATTAACTTAGTTTTGCAAACATAATAATTTTAGTAATTTAATTTGTATATTATGAATAAAATAGTGTTTTCTTTCATAAATAATTAACATAAAATAATCTATTAATGAAAATTCATATTTTATAATTGTCAAAAATCTAGGATCATAAAATAGTGTTTTGGTTGATTTATAAACTTATATAAGTGTTTTGAAAAGTAATGAATATGTTTTGGAAAGATATAGAAAATATAAACCAAAGTTAAGAAAGATGAAGTAAAATAGTCGTTTTAACGACATTTTTTGAACTTGTTTTTGGAAAACAACGTTTATTTTTTTTAGAAACATTCTTAGGGTTTTCTTTCCTTTTTAGCAAGCTAATAATATATTATTTTTATTGGAAAAGTTTTGACGCTTAAATCATTTGATAGCTAGTTGAACGAAAGGGCAAAATTATAGCAAAATAGTCGCTATATGAGCAATTCTGTAAAATACCCGTTCGGAAATTTCTCTAAAATAATGAAAATATATTCTTTGGCATTTTTCTTCATGGATTTCAAGTACCCAAACTATACTAACTACTTTAAAAAGAATTGATCTAAAGTCAATTGTTTAGGTATTGAAAACTAGACACAAAGTTGTGGCAAATTCACCTTAGAAGAACAGCTTAAGTTATCTGATTTGGAAATAGATAACTGCATTGACTGTTTATGACTCAGCCAAACCACAAAATAGAACTCAAACTGACCCAACTGACAAGGGTTCGACACTTTTACAAGCCCAAAACAGGACACAACATTTAACAGTACATTATATACAACACACAACCATCAATAGATTGAAAATGACATGTATCAGTTGTACATGCACACAACATGCACACACATGCACACATTGATACATCTCAGTAACTCTCACACATGGCCATGACTTCAACCATTGGAGCACCTGACACCTTCCTGCTATATCCAGTCACCTACTCCGACGATCCCATGGCGCACTCTGGTGAACTTGGCTGGAAGTCCTGCATGTACCCATTTCTTGAAAGCAGGCAGCAGACTCTCTTCTCTTTCCAGTCGTTGAGCAACAACCATTTCCTTCAAGAACCCTTGCAATCAAAGCTTAATTGTTACACGATTCTTCAAGGCAGCTTAAGCACGATTCCGCAACGAAACTTGATTCCTCAACCAAGGTCGATTCCTCAACGAAGCTGAAGCGCGATTTCAACTTCGCGAACTTGACTTTAGGTATGTTTTACAGTTTTTGTTTTTAGCTGGCCATACACTGGCTCCGCCCGTATACATATGTATATTGTTAGAAATTATTAATATTGTAAATATTTTATTTTATTGTTGTTCTTTTTTATTTGTTTGATTATTTGATGGTTGTTTTAATTGTTACCGTTTTAAATTATGCAAAGAAAATCTTATTTGTGGAAATAATGGTCTGATGTTTGACTGTGTTGTCAATGATCGTGGCTTCGAACACAAAGTACATCAAGTAAAAACACTTTATTTCAACTATGAAGTTCATAATAATTGGTTACTGGAAAAATCTTAAGAAGCTACAATGTTCTGTATTCCGTGTTTTGATTCTATGGCTGGTGGACATATGGAAACAAAATGAATCAGAGAATTGAAACAAAATGAATTGGGAACAGGAGATTTTGAGCTCCTGTTCAAATATTGTGATCTACTACAATTTAAATTAAGCTTATTTTCCTATATCAAGAATGAATTCAACGAGAATATAGAAAGTGACTGGAACAATTAAGACTCTTATTGCATAACTAATTATACCATAATATTCCAATATAGTAAATCTAATGAGATATTAGACTATTAGTAAGAAATATATCATTTAAGGCACGATTCGATCATTTTCTTTTGAATGGTTATTTTGTAGGTTTTCTTTCATTTTATTTGTTGATGGAACTTGATTTAATCTTGGTTTAGTGATTTTTCTTATTCTGCAAATTCTTAAAACGGCAAAAAATAATTGTAGATCTGAACACATTCATGTTTTGATAAAGTTGGCAATTACCTATACTTGTATGGTTTTCAGTTAGTGCATGAATCATGATTTAGGTTTTGTCTTTTTTATCATAATTTGTTGTCATGCATGATGTATCTAATGTAATGGTGATTTATATATGATTCTTTTGAATTTATTTATTAACACCACTATAGCTATAAATAAAATGATACGTTGCTATTGCATACTCATGATTAATGGTATTGAAAACTAATCTTTTGGATATGGATTAATATAATTCTCACTAAGAGTTCGCTACTAAATAAACAAAAGACATGTAGCTTTTTGGAAAAAGTTAACATTCACGGACATCCACAAGTTTTCCATGTCATCAACCAATGAACCTGGAATAAAATATTTTATATTTGAGTGGAATGTTTTATAACAGAAATGATCATTTTGTATTTCACCAACACAAGGTTCGTTCTTGCATATGGGTTTTATCATTTTAAACACTTTAGTTGGGGTAAAAATGCAGTTACGTAAAGTTTGATGTATCATACTGACCTTCATTGAGGAAACACGAGGTCGATTCCTCAACAAAGGTTGTAAAAGTTGTGGATGGTGTTCCTTAGTACAAGTTTGGATTCATTGACGGCAATGTGTTGCCGTCTGAGTAAACAGAATGGTCAGTTGATTAGTATGCTCTTTTTTTCCTTTATAATGTTTTACATTTGTTGACTGCATCAATTACAAGAAATCATAACCACAACTGAATGTTGGACATGAATTTAAGTAGGAGCAAACATACTGAAATAACGAAGAAGGATGGAACACAGTCCGCCAATTCACCAGGTTCGCATGTTCACAACATCCCTATAAAACCATTATTAAATGTAGTTGTATTAATATAGCCCTCCTTTTTTTCAGTGGAAAAACAATGGTACCCTCTCTATGGTTTGTGGGAAAGAACAGTTGGTGGAGGAATCTTTAATTGATACATTCCTACACCTTGTCCCTATTGTTGTTACATTGACAACAGTGTCTATTTTTGATAAGCAGATGTGTAACCCATTTCAGATTGCATAAATTAGAGAAAATTTTTTTGTACTCCAGGTTCGTTCACTTATGACTCGAGTAAAGCAACAAAGATGTATTCAAATATCAAAATTCCAGTAATTGACGAATATTTTGAAAGGAACAAATTTTTTCTATTTTAATATGATATATATACAGTCTTCAAAACTAATTATGTGTTTTTACTCATTTTCCACTTTCAAACCTCAGTATATCAGTGGCAAAAAATTAATTCTGCTAAGCAATAATGCATCTGGTCATGTATCTACAAATGTTAAAACAGTTCAGTCAAGCATCTCACATCTAATGGAAGAGCTTAGAAGTACTAACTATCAGGTACGTGTAATTTTTCTTTCATAAGAACTATTTTATCTCATTTTATATCCTTTTAGCATCTATTACAACTCATATACAACATGTTTTAAACTGATTTTTTACAAGAAATACTGCCTATCAGTTTGTTCATTTTGACATTGACCCAGTGTTAGGTGGACATTTGGTTTGTTCTATTCTTTTCACTCTTTAAAGAGCATCAATAAACTGAATTCAGCTTTATCCATAAAAAAATAAAAATAGAAATAGTTAAAGAAATTTGTATGAAGAAATTTATTAATATTTATTTTTGATTCAACTTTGTGAAATTTCTTTACAGGAAATTTGTTGTGAATTAAATTCATGCCATACGAGTTTTACAAAGAAAAGTGTATAAGAAATGTTGTGAACTGATTTCTTATATTGTTTAGATTCTAAATCCAAAATAACTTAATATACTTTACTTGCTAGCTGGCTCTAAAGTTATCAGATCTATATCCCCAGCTTCAGTTTTGAATTTGGTTCATTTTTGGTGTGTTATTATGATACCGGTTATAAAATGCAATAATTCATTTTTCGAGGTGTTTGATTTGGATATCAACTATGAAGTGTAATATTTTACAGTGAAAATTATATCAGTCTATACATACATCATAGAGGAGTTTATATGTTAAGCATGAATTAGTTTTAATATTAGATTTTGATAATAAATCACAGAACCGACAAGTTAGAACTTCATCTACATGGGAGTGTTTTTTTAAATCTTTACTAGTACGGGTTGTCTTGACTTTGAACACATACATGATACATGCATTCATGGAATAACGAGATTCTTTGAAAGCTCCATGAATTGTTACTGCATATACTATCTTCTATAGCAACAACAAGATGCTCAGTCTCAGAATGCAAATTATGTTTGAAAGTCTACTACTATCACGTCATGCAGATGTGCACGAAAATGCAAATGTCGATGCACCAGAGGACAATCCACAATATAGAACTTTTTATGTGGGCAACCTTGCTCCTGAGGTATGCAAACCATTTCTTATATATATGCGCACATGCGCATCATACAAGCACACAAGCTTAAACGTTTTTGTTTAAGAAATCTCAATCTTTTTCACTGTGCGGGTTATGCAAGTTGATTTTCATAAGCATTTCTACAATCGGTGTTGGAGCTATTGAAGAGGTTCAAATAATAAGAGAAAAGGGAGTTGGTTTCATTACATACAGTAACCATTCAGAAGCTGCATTAGCTATTCAAATGGGTAATTCTACCCTGCTTTGTGGAAACGTAACAAAGGTAATTTGTTTGTCCTCCATCCATAATTACTTTCAACTCGCATATACATCGTACCATTTATTGCTTCAAATGATAAACTGTTCAGATTAGTATGTAACTTTTCTGATTGGGGTATACTGTATAACTACGAGAGCGTATTCAAAACTATACTAATTTAAAACTTAGCTTTTAATTCAAATAACCAAGATTAAGTATATGGACAAGATTAGAGAAGCACATCAAATTGTGTTGTTGAAATAATAACTCTATGTTGAACAATAAAGAGCTCGCTCCCCATCCCATGACCATCCCATGACCTTTTTTCAATCTTATTTTGATTCCTAGGTTTCATTATTATAAATTTTAGTCTCCTACACGATGTAATTGAACAAAAGGTCAGCTTTTGAAGCCAGGTTCGAGATCTTAGTTTCGGTTTTGGTAGTTTGTAATTTTCGGAATTTTGATCTATTTTACAAATTTTGGAACTTTCAATATTGATATTAAAATGAAGATTGAGACGTGGGCGCTAGGGGACAATACCAACTTTTGCTAACTATATAGAAACTTGATCTTATTAATGAAACTGGAAGAACAATTCCATATGTTAACTTTACGAAAATGAATATGGGTCTTTAGAGTTAATAAACGCAAGTATATTTATAGAGAATCGCTATTCCTCTTGAACTAAAATTTAAGATGTACTAATATTCGAACTATAAAAAGATACCAGTATAACAATTTAAATGCACTACTCCATACAAACTTGAGCCATTGATTAGTATTCAAGATCACTTTATGAATTCAACTAAAATACTGTAATTGCATGGTGAAAACTAAAACATCAAATGCAATATTAATATAGCGAAAAACTAAATCGTATGTGCCTTGGAGAAACTGATTTATTTTTCCTTTTTATATAAGCTACATGAGAAATTATACAAATAATATCACATGAGAAGACCATCAAACATAGGTTCCATCAGCTCATAAATTTCTTTTTAAGTATAGATCACATCTCAGTAAACAAATGTAAAGTAGACGGTTAAGTTCATTCCCATACATCTCATACTGCTACAGTGTGCAAGATACTATGAAAATTGGACAGATAAAAAGCATAGGTTTATTTCAGAAAGCAATGATAAAATCGTTTTGAGTTGCACGTATTTAAATGACATATCGCAATAATGTTTAAAAAATTTGATGTAGATAGGAATTGAGCTTCAGGTTTATAAATTTGATAGGTTTGACCTAAATTTTTTTTACATCATTGTTCACTGAATAGAGTAGTCATTACACTCAATGAATAATATTTGATTTCAGGTGTTAATGTTTCATTTTCCATTACATAAAAGTGCCTATTTGGCTTGTGAAAGCATTTTAAGTGCCTATTTCTATCCATCATTGTTTCATTTGTGTCCTTTCTTTTGCAGTTCCACCTTAATCAAACCGACCGTTAAAAAGGTTTGCTTACTGTCACAGGTCAAAATCAAATTTCCCGAAGCCTAGTAAACATCAACGGCTGCTAAGTCCCTGGAATTGGAAGATGACGGAAGAAAAGTCCCTCCCAAAAAAGTTATGAAAATTTGGTCCATATTTTTAGTTTTTTACTAATTTATGTCATTTTTGCCCTTGATTTCAATGCTGCGTCGATTTTCTAGAAGGGGACAATTTGATAAAAAATAACAAAATATAGACTTAATTTACATGAGTTTATTCATAGAGACTTTTTGTGCATGGGCTTTGAGAACAGTGAGTTTTGGTCCAAAACCCAAGTAAACTTCCCCTTTCCCGATTGGTTGATAATTAGTTCGGAACTTGACTTCCACTAAACACGCATCTTATTTTGCAAAAAATCTTCTTCAAAAATTATGTCATTGTTTATCATTGTTTACAAATCTCTCCATTTTGAGTTACTTTCCCAGATCCGAATTTTTCCTCGGTTTTGTGTTCCTTTTCTCACATCATATTTCTACCGTTAGGGCTTGCCATTCATTTGTGATGCCATGTCAAATGCTTTACCCTGCAGTGTTCTCGCATCGTCCTCTGCCAACTAGATTGTCGCCAGCCTTCTTCGATTTAGCCTCTCAGCTCTAGCACATTTTGTGAATCGATTCGTATTATCTGAGAAACTAAGTTGTGAGTAAATTTGATTTTATTGCTTGATGCTTGATTTATGTTTACTGCTTAATTTTAATTGCTCTTCGGTTGCTTTTTAATGTTAAATTTATTACTGATGTGAACTTGAAATTCAGAATTGCAGTTTGATTTGATCATTTGAGTGTTACAGCCTTTCCGTACCTGCTCTTTTATGTCAAATTTCCTCTTTCAATCTACATTTTGATTTCTTAAATTACTTTGAATTGATTGTAAAACTATAACTTAAATTTTAGAAAAAGAATCAACTATATTGTTTCCTTACAAAGCCTTCAACTTATATTAAACTTATCAAACTCGCATTTTCTTGTCCCAGACTTATGCAGCTTTTGAAATGTTTTGACTATGAGCCACATATATAGATCGTTGATTATGAATCAAAAGTAAAGACAAGGAAAACATTTGTGATTGAAAACATTTGATTATGAGGTTAGCAATGAAAATGATGGTAAAGATTATCTACCTTTGACTTAAACGATTGCAAAAGACTTAAACTTCTTATTTCATTTTGCACTCATGCTCCTTAATTTGGTGAATTTTATGCTGTTTTGATGGCCACATGAATGTGTAATTTACTGATATGAATATTGCATTTAGAAACCAAAGGGTGTATCTTCCAAAATAGTTGATAACAATAAAGATTGGTATGCATATAATAAATGATCTTATGCAGGTAGTAGTCAAGCCATAAGTGGAAAGATATTAAATATCTTCTTTGTTCATTATTCATATATATATATAGCTGAAGTTGAAGTTGTTTAGAGCATTTATTCTGCCGAGGCATCCAGTAGGACATTGAACTTCAATTCAACCTTCTCTCAAGATTGGTGAGACTTTTCTTTCTGAAGTTTACAGCGTAATTTGTTGGCTCTTATTTAACATGTAGTTATTCAAATCATCATCTCTATTGTCTAATATGTTTAAATTAAACTACAATGTAAGTGGAATTTATAAGCTAGCTGATTATGAAAGTTGAACTTATACCTTTTAGAAATAGTGAATGCACAAGTAATGTTACATAGATTTGAGTACCAAAAGAAAATAGGATGTGCATAAGGTAATAATTTGGCCTTATCAACTGATAATTATAGTTCATTTTGAAATGGATTTTCTCTTTTATCTATTACTGTTTGTAGCTACTGTTTAATGTTTTATTTATAATCCAGTTTGTACACCCAGTGAGTGCATAATATTTTAATTGGTATGCATATAATAAATGATCTTATGCAGGTAGTAGTCAAGCCATAAGTGGAAAGATATTGAATATCTTCTTTGTTCATTATTCATATATATATATATATATATATATATATATATATATATATATATATATATTTAGCTGAAGTTGAAGTTGTTTAGAGCATTTATTCTGCCGAGGCATCCAGTAGGACATTGAACTTCAATTCAACCTTCTCTTAAGATTGGTGAGACTTTTCTTTCTGAAGTTTACAGCGTAATTTGTTGTCTCTTATTTAACATGTAGTTATTCAAATCATCATCTCTATTGTCTAATATGTTTAAATTAAACTACAATGTAAGTGGAATTTATAAGCTAGCTGATTATGAAAGGTGAACTTATACCTTTTAGAAATAGTGAATGCACAAGTAATGTTACATAGATTTGAGTACCAAAAGAAAATAGGATGTGCATAAGGTAATAATTTGGCCTTATCAACTGATAATTATAGTTCATTTTTGAAATGGATTTTCTCTTTTATCTATTACTGTTTGTAGCTACTGTTTAATGTTTTATTTATAATCCAGTTTGTACACCCAGTGAGTGCATAATATTTTAATTGGTATGCATATAATAAATGATCTTATGCAGGTAGTAGTCAAGCCATAAGTGGAAAGATATTAAATATCTTCTTTGTTCATTATTCATATATATATATATATATATATATTTTGCTGAAGTTGAAGTTGTTTAGAGCATTTATTCTGCCGAGGCATCCAGTAGGACATTGAACTTCAATTCAACCTTCTCTCAAGATTGGTAAGACTTTTCTTTCTGAAGTTTACAGCGTAATTTGTTGGCTCTTATTTAACATGTAGTTATTCAAATCATCATCTCTATTGTCTAATATGTTTAAATTAAACTACAATGTAAGTGGAATTTATAAGCTAGCTGATTATGAAAGGTGAACATACCTTTTAGAAATAGTGAATGCACAAGTAATGTTACATAGATTTGAGTACCAAAAGAAAATAGGATGTGCATAAGGTAATAATTTGGCCTTATCAACTGATAATTATAGTTCATTTTTGAAATGGATTTGTTGTGTTTTGCATATGTGTTGATGGGATATTTAGGATAATTATCATGTTTTCAGTTTGATTTGTGGATCTTTCTTTTTGGAGTTTTCATCGTCTTCTTTAAAACTCGTGTAACCAACTAATAAGATTGTTGCATTCATTGCATAGTATTGTTCACAGGATGTTTGATGTGTCAAAGCATCTGTATTTGCACGAACGTCGTGATCAGCAGGAGAGGAAAGACAAGGAAAAAGCTTGAAATTTCAAAGCCCAAATGTTGACCATTCATGTGTTTGTACGAAAATTATGTACTCCGTACTATTATCATAGATCAGCAATTTGAACTATAACTTTAAAAGTATATATTATTTTTGTACCCAAGTTTTTTGTATCTATGCATTATATTACTGTTGGTTATATCATTGTTATTAATTTTTGTTATTATATACCATTATTATCCATATTGTATCCATTAATTTATTCATTTTACATCAGTTATACTTACTTTTTTTGCCAGTATCTTCATTTTAAATTTATGCCCCATCAAGGTCCTTTATTAATTATGTTAATTGAACATGGAAATCTTTCGACATTGATTCAAGTTACTTCCTATAGTTGGATTTCAAATTCAATCGTAATTGTTCTCTTCATTACAATTCTTTACTATTTTTTGTTTGTAATAATTTAAGTAATTTTTGTTCAACGTATTATCATTATGCTCTCTAGATTGTATCATTATAAAAATACCCTTATATACAAACAAGAAATCAGTAGTTCAGATCCCGATCAAAGCCAAAATTACATCTATTTCTATATGAACATTTTGATACATAAATTATATCACAACGTCAAATTCTAGTTCCAACATAATTTTTACAATGTTTTTCTTTATGATTTTGAACTTTACTTATCAAATATATATTGAAAAATTAACGTTTTACGATTTTATATCATTATGGAAGGGTTTTTTTTATATGCACGTACATTGCACATGTCAAAAAATCTCGTATTCAATAAATGTGGTACCAAAGATATAAGATTTCCTTAAACTGGAGGAGACTTATTCCTTGATCTCTTTCCTTGATTACCCATTACATAATTTTCTCAAGAAAAGGGTTACTTGCATGTTCGAATTGAATGTCGCAATACAGTGTAAATCATAGCAATAAGGTTTTTTTTAAAAGTTTCAATGAAATATTTAATTTTGATAGTACAGTTTTTTGCAAACGTATGTTAAAGTTAAAATATATGTTAAAGTTAAAATATATGAATTTCGTACTTCTGTAGTAGCTCTGTCATAGCTGAATTAATATCCAAAGAAATGTTTTTTTTTTGAAAACCCAGAAGAACCGGGGGGTCGGTAAACTACTAAGGAAGGTATAGTAAAGTCGTCCGCTGATCCAAACCTTCATACCCCCTGGTAAATTTATATAGGATAGGGAAGCACATGGTAGAAATCGAACCTGGGTCTTTTTACCAGAATGTTCAGTAAAATAAAAATAAAAAACTCAACATAATAAATCATGCATAAGATATTGCTTTGGAACTACATGTTATGAAATTTACATAATATATTAATTTTAACATCATTATTCAAAATATTTGAAAATATCAGAACTAACCAACATATAGCCAGACATGAAATAAGAATTTATGTGATATCTCCTTTACTTCTTCCTTTGAATATACTATTTTTGTAAATTAAAAATAATAATGTATTGAATTAATTAAGTTTAGCCTTTTACTATATGAAGCAAAACTAATATATAGATATAGGAAAATTAAGCATATATGGGGTTGTAAAGTTTAAAAGAGATGAGAATAGAAGTAAAATGTGTCCTACTCTAATCAATAAAAAGGAGTTACCATTAATGGGAAAATTCTCAGTCCTCTACCGAACCAGAAGATATGACAATATGAATAAACGTGAAAGATTAACAATTGTTGTAAAGGAGAAGAAAAATGATGCCAAATGACATCATATTTGAGTGAGGGTGGACAAATAAAAAATTATAGAAAAACATAGTAGTATTTACTCGAAATGCATATTTATTTGAAAACCATTTAGGTTGAAAATAACTAAAAACTCAATAAATATACATAAGTTTATTAATTCATTCATGGCAAGATTTATATTCAGGCATGGCATCTAATTAAAAAATACTACTGTTGTAGCAACCCGTATTTCGGGACTTCAAATTTGAATATTTAATTTATTTAAATATTCGGATTTGGATTTAATTATAATAAAATATCTGTTTTAAATTTAGACTTGATTTTTGATGACGTATTTTTAGTTTAATTTTCAGAATTTTTTTATAATTTTAATTTGGAAAATAAGTAAATTTTCCATTTGACATATTTTACGGCAAACGTTGGCATTTTGAGACTTCACAGAATTTAATAATTTGTCTGTTTTATTTTTCTTTTCTGATCGTATAACACTGTTATATGCGATCGAAATTTATATTCTATAAATCGCGGTTCGGGAACGGACGCGATATGTTATGGCAGGGTACCGGACTTTATTTAAAAATTCAATACATAATCAAATACACAGCAGCACACAGTATAACCAATTTGTTGTTCTCCCTTTTCCCCTACCAGCCGCCATTTTTCATTGCCCTCCCTCTGACCTTTTTTCCTCTTCAACATCTTGAATTATTGTCTGTACCTTTTTGCTGCCTTGAGGAAGAGGATGGATTCTGGGTGTGTTTGTGTGTGTGTATAGGGAGATACATATGCAGCATTCCTTCCTTTTTATCATCTCAGTTTAACTCTTTGTAACCATAGTTTTATAATTTTCCAAGCATTCAAAAATGAAGAGCTCACAAACCATCCACTTTTAGCCTCAGCTTTCAACTAAGAAGTTGATCGTCATCCTCTCTAGCTTTAATTAATTATTTAAAGGATTATCTATACTTTAAATTTTAATTAAAGTTAATTAATTATATTGATTTAAGTTATTTCATTATATTTAAAGGATAATTAACTTTTATATTAATATTAGTTAAGTTTAATTAGTTATTGTTTTAACAATGTTTTAAAATTAATTAACTAATTATTATATTAATATTTTTTTGAAGTTAACTTATTAATACAATAATAGTATTTGAAATTAATTTATATATTATTAAATAGATTCTAAAGTATTATTTTAAATAAGATTCGATTAAAATGAAAAAGAAGGATGTTTTAAATGGTAATTTGTTATTTAAAGCTATTTTAAATAACTTATGATTTATCATGAGGACGTTATTGTCTTAAAGAGTCTATTAATGAGTTGATTTAAATATGTGGAGAGTTTTATAAATAGCTTTGGATAGTTATAAAAGAATTTATAAATGAGTTTTACAGAATCTGAGAAGGAGAAGTTTTAAAAACGGGGTTTAGGATTTATTAAGAATGTTTTATAAAGAGATTGGTGTTTTGGGTTTCTCCGTTTTAGATGACATTTGGGTTTGATCGTTTGAATATGATTTCTAAATAGAAATTCTTTCTATGTGTTTAGTGTGTATACTTATATCATTGTATAAGTATATGGAAATGTTTCTAAGTTTTAAAAGTAAAATGGTTTGTGAATATACTTATGCCATCAGGATAAGTATATGGTTATATTTTCTAAGTATTGAAAATATAGAGTGGTTTGTGAATATACTTATCCTACTGAGATAAGTATATGGAAGTGATTTCCAAAGATTTTGAAATGTGATTTTAAATTAATGAAAGATTAGTTTAAGATGCTTAGTGACTTTCCATGGGAAATATAATCTTTGTTTGGATGTTTGTTTATTTGATAGTTAAATAACTGACTATGAAATCTTGGCCTAAATATGTAATCCTACTTAATTTTGGTAGTATGGAAATATTCCCTACTTAACACAAAAGGATTTTAACTTTGGAAATATCAAGGGAAAACACGGGGATTATATGGTACAGTTATCATCGGTGGTGCTATACTGTATGTATAAACTCGTTTCGTTCTTCTAGGACAAATGATAAGGAGATCCATCCACTTAAACGATTAAGGGGTGATCCCCGCTCTTATGTACTGTCTGATTATTTCCTAAAGAACCGGTATTGAGCATTCCGAAAATAGACGTTTGGTTTTGTGGAGCACCTGGGAAACAGAAGAGTGTACTCATAAGAGATCACTCGAACTCGTAACCACTCCAAAAACCATATACGGTTCTATTGAGGAGATTCATGATATATTGAGATGTTGGGATCTATGTGTGATTCCGAGGCCCGTTGGGGTATGGGATTTCGGGTGTGATTCCAAGATCAAATTGAGATGTGGGAATCTATGTGTGATTCCGAGACTCGTTGGGGTACTGGAATCCATGTGGGATTAGGCGATCTATTCGGTGGTGGTGCATAAGCTGGAATGCCGAACATAGCCTCATCAGCAGGATGACTAAAACCAGAGATAAGAGGCATGGCCAGTAGGGTTGGCAAACCATAGGGTGTAGTCGGCTCCAACTAGACGTTACCTATAGTTGTTATGCATGCATGGGGCGATGCACTCGGTCTTAGCAAGACCGGCTATGTTTTTCCTATGGTACATCACTAGGGATGTATGCTACTTCGGAAGGATATCTCTGATCCTTATGCGGGAGGACAGTTCCTCGAAGTACTAAGGGCACCTCCATGGAAATCCTACACAATTAGCGAAAGTGCCTTATCGATTTTCGATTATATACCTAGTATTGTTATGATGTACATTCACGAGCATCACAGCTACTTGATTATTATCATTTTCACCTTAGACATTATTATAATATCACTGGATTCTCTATAAAAAAAAATTGGTTATTGTAAGATAAAAACCTGTCCGTGTTTATATGCGGCGTGGTCTTACAAAATACCTTTGTTTCCAAAAGGTTATTTAAACTTTAAGAATCCATTTGATTGTGTTTCTCATGTTTTTTGTACCACACTGACCCGGCCATTGTTTTCCTATAATGATCGGGTCAGACCGAGCATATTTCTAGGTTTAGCTGGATGTTTGGAGCTTTAGGAGATGAGTTGGAGGCCCTAAGATGTATTCACGTTGATGGTTATTTTCTTCCACAGCATTCATGAATTTGAGCAATTACTAATTTAAGATTCACAAACTTGGGTTCACTATAATTAGATTTATTTTATGCCAAATTAAAATTAAATTTATCGTAATTAGGACTACTGTAATTAAGGTGCAATTTGAAAATTTACTGTAAGAAAAGAAGATAATTAAAATTAACAAACAAGTAGAACATAGGTCGGTCAACCACCCACTTGAGCCAGTCGACGATAAGCAGTCGACCGCTCAGTGACCAGTGTTCGATTAGTTATTGTAATGATCGCCTTTTCAACCGTCGAATGTCGACACTAATACATCATAGTATTCACGTGTTGAGCACCCAAGTGCTAGAAAGATGGAATGTCAGGGTAAAATAAAAAGAAGAAAAGAAAACGAACAAGAAAGACAAAAACAATTACATCATAATCTCACAGCGAAATGACAACATACAATATGAAAATGATCTTTTACAGTGAAAATTGTATGTATACAATAATCAGAACCTATTATCAACCTGGATAGTTATAACTGCCTGCCTTTACAATTGCTGGTATATTTAGTCAAAGTAATGCATCCAAAAGTCCAGGCTGTTCTTTTAAGGTGAATTTGCCCCAACTTTGTGTCTAGTTTTTGATACCTTAACAATTGACTTTAGATCCATTCTTTTTACAATAGTTAGTATACTTTGGGTACTTGAAATCCTTAAATAAAAATCTCAAAGAATATCTTTTAATTATTTTACAGAAATTTTTGAAGCAAGGTATATTACCAAAGTGTTCATATAGCGACTATTTCGCTATAAGTTTTGCCCCTTCTTCAACTGGCTATCAAATGATTTAAGCTTCAAAAAATTTCCAATAGGAATAATATATTATTAAATTGATAATAAGGTAAAGAAACCCCTAAGAATGTAATTGCTGATATATTTAGTCAAAGTAATGCATCCAAAAGTCCAGGTTGTTCTTTTAAGGTGAATTTGCCCCAACTTTGTGTCTAGTTTTTGATACCTTAACAATTGACTTTAGATCCATTCTTTTTACAATAGTTGGTATACTTTGGGTACTTGAAATCCTTAAATAAAAATCTCAAAGAATATCTTTTAATTATTTTACAAAAATTTTTGAAGCATGGTATATTACCAAAGTGTTCATATAGCGACTATTTCGCTATAAGTTTTGCCTCTTCTTCAACTAGCTATCAAATGATTTAAGCTTCAAAAAATTTCCAATAAGAATAATATATTATTAAATTGCTAAAAAGGTAAAGAAACCCCTAAGAATGTTTCTAAATAAATAAATGTTATTTTCCAATAACAAGTTTTTAAAAATGTCGTTATAGCGACTGTTTTACTTCAATCTTTCTTAACTTTGTTTTATGTTTCCTATATCTTTCCATAGCATATTCTTTACTTTTCAAAACACTTACATAATTTTATAAATCTACCAAAACAAGTTATATTAAAATATTTTATTAAATCATCATTGTTCACAGTTTAAATTTAAGGGATTTCAAAGTACGTTTATAGCGACTATCGCTATATGGACAATTCCGTATTCAATTCCGTATTCTGTGTCATTTCATTTTATACACTTATATGACTTCCAATATCAAACCATATTAATTACAA